>CAWUFW010000246.1:1302857-1954285 GCA_963921515.1 Calotriton arnoldi | reverse complement strand
ACATTCTGAATTTATGGCAAATGTGTGACACATCTGAATGCCTTCTTGATGGAATCAAAGTAAAAAACTGAAAGCATTTCCTACTGAGGAGACTGCAGTAAATGAGGAAATTAGGAAACTTCATAACAAAGAAGTCTTACAAGATGGCCACCAGTGAAAAAAGAGCCCAAATGTAGCACAAATATTACCCAGATGTAGCCCACATATAGCCCAATGACAAAAGTGTGCAAAACACTTTTTATTTTTAGTTTTTTGCAGTTTTATGTAGTGCAGACTGGTCAGGTATTGGAGCGTTGCATCTTAAAACATGACCCCCTACACTACAAAAACACCACTGCACTACCCTAAACCCTAAAACACTACCCCCAGCACGACCCCCTACACTACACAAGCACCACTGCACTATCCTAAACCCTAAAACACTACCCCAACACCACTGCACTAACCTAAATCGTAAAACACTACCCCCAGCACGACCCCCTACACTACCCAAACACCACTGCACTACCCTAAAACATGACCCCCTACACTACACAAACACCACTGCACTACCCTAAACCCTAAAACACTACCCCCAGCACGACCCCCTACACTACACAAGCACCACTGCACTACCCTAAACCCTAAAACACTACACCTAGCACGACCCCCTACACTACACAAACACCACTGCACTACCTTAAACCCTAAAACACTACCCCCAGCACGACCCCCTACACTACCCAAACACCACTGCACTAACCTAAATCCTAAAACACTACCCCCAGCACGACCCCCTACACTACCCAAACACCACTGCACTACCCTAAAACATGACCCCTACACTACACAAACACCACTGCACTACCCTAAACCCTAAAACACTACCCCCAGCACGACCCCTACACTACACAAGCACCACTGCACTACCCTAAACCCTAAAACACCAGCCCCTGCACGACCCCCTACACTGCCCGAACACCACTGCACTGCCCTAAACCCTGAAACACCAACCCTAGCACGACCCTCTACACTGCCCGAACACCACTGCACTGCCCTAAACCCTGAAACACCACCCCCTTCACGACCCCCTACACTGCCCGAACACCACTGCACTGCCCTAAACCCTGAAACACCACCCCCAGCACGCCCCTACACTGCCCGAACACCACTGCACTGCCCTAAACCCTGAAACACTACCCCCAGCAAGACCTCCTACACTGCCCGAACACCACTGCACTGCCCTAAACCCTGAAACATCACCCCAGCAAGACCCCCTACACTGCCCGAATACCACTGCCCTAAACCCTGAAACACCACCCCCAGCACGACCCCCTACACTGCCCGAACACCACTGCACTGCCCTAAACCCTGAAACACCACCCCCAGCACGACCCCCTACACTGCCCGAACAACACTACACTGCCCTAAACCCTGAAACACCACCCCCTGCACGACCCCCTACACTGCCCGAACACTACTGCACTGCCCTAAACCCTGAAACACCACCCCCAGCACGACCCCCTACACTGCCCAAACACCACTGCACTGCCCTAAACCCTGAAACACTATGCCCAGCAAGACCCCCTACACTGCCCGAACACCACTGCACTGCCCTAAACCCTGAAACATCACCCCCAGCAAGACCCCCTACACTGCCCGAACACCACTGCCCTAAACCCTGAAACACCACCCCCAGCAAGACCCCCTACACTGCCCGAACACCACTGCACTGCCCTAAACCCTGAAACACCAGCCCCAGCACGACCCCTACACTGCCCGAACACCACTGCACTGCCCTAAACCCTGAAACACCACCCCCTGCACGACCCCCTACACTGGCCGAACACCACTGCACTGCCCTAAACCCTGAAACACCACCCCCAGCCCCACCCCTACACTGCCCGAACACCACTGCACTGCCCTAAACCCTGAAACACCACCCCCTGCACGATCTCCTACACTGCCGGAACACCACTGCACTGCCCTAAACCCTGAAACACCACCCCCAGCACGACCCCCTACACTGCCCGAACACCACTGCACTGCCCTAAACCCTGAAACATCAACTCCAGCAAGACCCCCTACACTGCCTGAACACCACTGCCCTAAACCCTGAAACACCACCCCCTACATTGCACAAACACCACTGCACTGCCCTAAACCCTGAAACACCACCTCCAGCAAAGCCCCCTACACTGCCTGAACACCATTGCTCTGCCCTAAATCCTGAAACACTAGCCCCAGCACGACCCCCTACACTGCCCGAACACCACTGCACTGCCCTAAACCCTGAAACACCACCCCCAGCACGACCCCCTACACTGCCCAAACACCACTGCACTGCCCTAAACACTGAAACACCAGCCCCAGCACGACCACCTACACTGCCCGAACACCACTGCACTGCCCTAAACCCTGAAACACCAGCCCCAGCACATCCCCCTACACTGCCCGAACACCACTGCACTGCCCTAAACCCTGAAACACCAGCCCCAGCACGACCCCCTACACTGCCCGAACACCACTGTACTGCCCTAAACCCTGAAACACCAGCCCCAGCACGACCCCCTTCACTGCCCGAACACCACTGCACTGCCCTAAACCCTGAAACACCACCCCCTGCATGACCCCCTACACTGCCCGAACACCACTGCACTGCCCTAAACCCTGAAACACCACGCCCTGCACCACCCCCTACACTGCCCGAACACCACTGCACTGCCCTAAACCCTGAAACACCACCCCTGCACCGCCCCCTTACACTGCCCGAACACCACTGCACTGCCCTAAACCCTGAAACACCACCCCCAGCACGACCCCCTTTACTGCTCGAACACCACTGCACTGCCACAAACCCTGAAACACCACCCCCAGCATGACCCCCTACACTGCCCGAACACCACTGCCCTAAACCCTGAAACACCCCCCTGCACGACCCCCTACACTGCCCGAACACCACTGCACTGCCCTAAACCCTGAAACACCACCCCCTACACTGCCCGAACACCACTGCACTGCCCTAAACCCTGAAACACCACCCCCAGCACGACCCCCTACCCTGCCCGAACACCACTGCACTGCCCTAAACCCTAAAACACCACCCCCAGCATTACCCCCTACACTGCCCAAACACCACTGCACTGCCCTAAACCCTAGAACACTACCCCCAGCACGACCCCCTACACTACCCGAACACCACTGCACTACCCTAAACCCTAAAATACCACCCCCAGCACAACCCCCTACACTACCCGAACACGACTGCACTGCCCTAAACCCTCAAACACTCCCCCAGCACGACCCCCTACACTACCCGAACACCACTGCACTGCCCTAAACCCTAAAACACTCCCCAGCACGACCCCCTACACTACCCGAACACCACTGCACTGCCCTAATCCCTAAAACACTCCCCCAGCACGACCCCTACACTACCCAAACACCACTGCACTGCCCTAAACCCTAAAACACTACCCCCGCATGACCCCCTACACTACCCAAAACCCAATGCACTACCCTAATCCCTAAAACACTACCCCCCGCATGACCCCCTACACTACCCTAAACCCTAAAACACTACCCCCGCACGACTCCCTACACTACCCAAAGACCACTGCACTACCCTAAACCCTAAAACACGACCTCCTACACTACACAAACACCACTGCACTACCCTAAACCCTAAAACACTACCCCTACACTACACAAACACCACTGCACTACCCTAAACCCTAAAAACTACCCCCAGCACGAACCACTACACTACCCAAACACCACTGCACTACCCTAAACCCTAAAAACTACCCCCAGCAGTACCCCTACACTACCCAAACACCACTGCACTACCCTAAACCCTAAAACACTACCCCCAGCAGTACCCCCTACACTCCCCAAACACCACTGCACTACCCTAAATCACTACCCCCAGCACGACCCCCTACACTACCCAAACACCACTGCACTACCTTAAACCCTAAAACACTACCCCCAGCACGGCCCCCTACACTACCCAAACACCACTGCACTACCCTAAACCCTAAAACACTCCCCCAGCACGACTCCCTACACTACCCAAACACCACTGCACTACCCTAAACCCTAAATCTACCCCCAGCATGACCCCCTACACTACACAAACACCACTGCACTACCCTAAACCCTAAAACACTACCCCCAGCACGACCCTCTTCACTACCTAAACACAACTGCACAATTTGTTACAGGCGTTGCAACGCAGGCCTGTGGTGCTTACTGGAAGTACCTAGTGGGCTAGTTGGGCCCCAGGGACCCTCAGGATTCAAGGTGACCTAATCCCCCAACTTAAAACACACCACGGGGCGCGTTTGCACAGTGGTGAAGGGAGGGGCGGGGCCTCAGGTGACATGTGCGCAAACACGCCCTGTGGTGCGTTTTAAGTTGGGGAATTAATTCCCTTTGAATCCTGAGGGACCCTGAGGGCCAACTAGCCCACCAGGAACCTTCAGTAAGCACAACAGAGTTGCGTTGCAGAGAGGTGAAAAAGGTGTGTGGCCTCGGAACGCCTCTCTGCAACTCAGCTCTGTGGTCCTAACTGTAGGTACCTGGGGGCTAGTTGGGCCCCAGGGACCCTCAAAATTCAAGGGGACTTAATCCCGCAACTTAAAACGCGCCACGGGGTGCGTTTGCACACATGTCACCTCAGGCCCCCTCCCTTCACCACTGTGCAAACGCGCCCTGTAGCGCGTTTTAAGAGGTAGTTTTAATCCCCTGCCCTATTATGTACTAGGGACTTGCAGAGGAGGTCAAGCTAATCACAGGGGTACCCCAACGCATAGTGTTCCCTAGTGTATGTAGGTGTTTTCACGGTATTCTAAGTGTCTTTTAGCATAGCACTGGCTCTGGTTAGTCAGAGTCAGTTACCACCAGTACCCGTCTGAAAAAGTTGTGGGCACAGGATGATTTTGCAACAAGGCCTCTTTCTGCTCCTCTGTTGGTTCTTTCTGCACATCTTTTGCTTCTTTCTGTGCGTTTTTCTTCTTTCTTCACATGTCCTACCTCTGTAGGCATAGTTAGAAACTAGCATTTAAAAAACCTTTGAAATTCACTTAAAAATCATAGGTTTCAGGCACGTTATAGTTAGAAATTAGCATTTAAAAAACCTTTGAAATTCACTGAAAAAACCATAGGTTTCAGACACGTTATAGTTAGAAATTAGCATTTAAAAAACCTTTGAAATTCACTGAAAAAACCATAGGTTTTAGGGACAGTTATAGTTAGTTGGACATTTCACTCGTACAAAACCATAGAAATTCCCCGTTATAGTTAGTTCAGCTAACTATAACTCGCGCCCCGCAATGCACTGCTGATGACGTCACATATTACATCACTCATGACATGGTCAGTGACATCACTGATGACATCACTGATGACATCTCAAATGACATCACTGATGACATCATCCATGTGATAATTTCATGCATCTTCTCACACCCTAATATAACTTTTGATACACCCACTCTAAATTACAGACTGCCATTCTCAAAACCATAGACACTCCAACACCAAAAACTACATACCCACTCACTGATTCTTAGGTCTACACACACATCCACTCACTCACCCGTACAGTCACTCATACTTAGTCACTCAGTACAGGACTATCATATGCACTCATACACCTATATAAACACTCACACACCGCCACTCATCCATAGAGGTACTCACACACCTAGTCAGTCATGCAAAAACTTAATCACACACCCATTTACTCACCTATACAGTTATACACACACCAGCTCACTTACTCATACAAATAGTAGCACATTCTTACGCTCTTATACAATCACTGATACAAGTACACACTCATCCATACAGCCACTCTCACAATCACACACTCTCACTTATAGCCATTTATATACTCCAACACACACATATATACTGCCTTTCACATATGTAGTTACTCACACATGTACCACTGAGATATACATTCAATCACTAACACACCCATACACACACTCACCCACCCATTCAGTCCATCACAGATGCACTCTTGAAACCATGCACCCAGTGAATCACCAACTCACACATCTATGCACAGAGTCACAAACACCCCACCCACACAAACACTCAGGCACCCATACAGATACTCAGACAATCAATCAATAACCCATGTAGACACTCATGTAGCTATTCAGAAAGCCATGCAGCCGCTTACAAACCAACAGACAGACGGATACAGACATTCACACAGTTTAGTCACTAACCCATGCATTCAGTAAGATACATTTAATCACTCACTTGTAGAGTCAGTCACTCACGTACTAAATCATCCATTCAGACACTTATACAGCCACTCATTCTTCAATACGCCTTTCCCCATATATATTAAACATATTTAAACTTTACAGAAACACACAGTCACTGGATGATGTCATCAGTGATGTCATCAGTGATGTCATTTGAGATGTCATCAGTGATGTCATCAGTGATGTCACTGACCATGTCATGAGTGATGTAATATGTGACGTCATCAGCAGTGCATTGCGGGGGCGCGAGTTATAGTTAGCTGAACTAACTATAACGGGGGAATTTCTATGGTTTTGTACGAGTGAAATGTCCAACTAACTATAACTGTCCCTAAAACCTATGGTTTTTTCAGTGAATATATATATATATACACACACACATGTATACACATCATATATCCCTTGCAGTGCAAAAGAGTACACGCACTCTCAAAAACAGATGAAAGTTGAACTTATTTAGTGATTTTCAGCCCCTGCGATGCATTTCAGCTTCTCAGCCTTGTTCACACATGGGGTGGCTGTGTTACCCTTACTCCATATATGCTTCGTGAACAGTAAGGTAGGACTAGTTAGTTCTGTGTTCTAAAATTACACAAAACTAAGCCGCCATCTTGGACTGTGGTAAAGTCATATTACAAATATTCTGCACGGTATATGCACAATACAATCCCTGTGTTACACATTACAAAAGTGTTATGAAATAGTTCATTAATTCATTCCCTTGTGCATATAATATGTAAATATATACAAGGATCTATATTAAAGCCAAATGAAAATAATATTAAGTTATTTCAATATAGGTTGAGACAGTGCACCAAATTGTAGTAAAACAAGCCATTTAATGGCCTTGGCTGAGTCATGCCCAAGACACAATTGATCCAATATGTGCTCGCCATCCCTCCAGGATATATTGTCAGTAAAAGATATAGGATGGAAGTAAAGATTTCATTACAAAAGGTACCATGCCTGCTCGGGGATAACATATGGCTGAGTGGGACTTGCAACGTGATCGTATTTTTCTCTTCTAATACTTAGCACCATAAACATCCATTTCCACTCCTCTTTAAAGTGTTGCTACTTTCTTAAAAAACAAACTGTAGGCTCAGATATGTCAACTAAATCTACAATCTGTACCATGAAACTAAATATGTCAATAGGTAGCTTAAACTTTGTTTAATATTAGTTCAAAACCTGCTGTAGTTCAAAATATTTAGCAGTATGCAATTTTAGATGTATTATTTGGTGTAATGAATTCATAGATTGCACTAAAAATTGAATTCCATTGTTAATTGTATTATATATTTATCCAGGTTCTTAGGGACATAGGGTCGCCCCGTATTGTATTGGAGATAGATGACTCCTTAGCACCTATTGATTTTGCATGATCAGTGATGGTAAACAGACATAATATCAAGTTGTAAATGTCGACTTGCACTAATATCGAGTGCAAAATATCGTAATCCAAAATATCGACTGTCAGAATATCGTTGTCAAGAATATCGAGTTTAAGGTAAGTAATATCGTTTTTAAAAATATCGAAGTCATTAATATCGTTTGCAAAAATATAGTTCTTAAAAATATTGTTGTTTTAGTTAGTGTTATGTATTTTAGTGTGTATTTTAAATGTATGTGTTCAATTTTTTTGTGTAAGTATTGCATTTGTTTTTTAATATATATGTTAAATTTTTAGAAGTTATTATTTTTTTTAAGTAAATTTTGCGTTTTAGTTCCGTAGCGGGTTGTGGTTTTATAGGGGAATAGGGTGGGAAGTAATTTAATTATAATACATTTATTAATCATTTTTAGAAGTGAATTTTTTTAAATTACATTTTGCGTTTTAGTTCCGTAGCGGGTTGTGGGTTTATAGGGGAATAGGGTGGGAAGTAATTTAATTATAATTAATTAATATTTTTATTAATTAATATTTATGTATTTAATATTTTATATTGTTAGTTGTGGAAATTAATTTATTACTAATTAGTTATTAATTGGTTGTTAAATATTAATAATTAATTGTTAATTATGTTAATTGTGTCATTTTTTTAGGAGCAGGTTGTGGGTTTATAGGGGAGTAGGGTGGGAAGTAATTTAATTATAATTAATTCATTCATATTTTTTATTCATTAATATTTATGTATTTAATATTTTATATTGTTCATTGTGGAAATTAATGTTATTAATTATTTATTAATTGGTTGTTAATTATTAATTAATTGTTAATTATATTTATTGTGTCATTCTTTTAGGATCGGGTTATGGGTTTATAGGGGAGTAGAGTGGGAAGTAATTTAATTATAATGAATTAATTAATATTTTTTATATAATATTTATTTAATGTTGTTTTATAGTGTTAATTGTGTGAATTAATTTATTAATAATTGTTTTTAATTTGCTTGTTAATTGTTATTAATTGAGTCATTAATTGTTAATTAATTATGTTAATTGTGTCATGCTTTACGACATTGGTGGTGTCATTTATAGGGGAATATGGTGGGAGGTAAATAATGTTTAATTAATTAATTGTTTGTTAATTAATGCTAATTAATTTGCTGGAGTGGGAATAGTAAATTATTCCCCTCCGCTATCCAACACTTTCCCTACTGTTGCACTCCCTGGAGTGGGAATAGTAATTTTTACCCTTACGCTATCCAACACTTTCCCTAC
Organism: Calotriton arnoldi; assembly: GCA_963921515.1. NCBI lineage: Eukaryota > Metazoa > Chordata > Amphibia > Caudata > Salamandridae > Calotriton > Calotriton arnoldi. Next base: position 1,945,355 of record CAWUFW010000246.1, on the reverse strand, counting down.
TTTTGCTATCCCTGTAGTGGGAATAGTCATTTTTACCCACACGCTAGCCAACACTTTCCCTACTGTTGCACTCCCTGGAGTGGGAATAGTAAATTATTCCCCTCCGCTATCCAAAAGTTTCCCTACTGTTGCACTTGCTGGAGTGGGAATGGTAAATTATTCCCCTTCGCTATCCAACACTTTACCTACTGTTGCACTTGCTGGAGTGGGAATAGTAATTGTTACCCCTATGCTATCCAACACTTTCCCTACTCTTGCACTCGCTGGAGTGGGAATAGTAATTTTATCCCCTCCGCTATCCAACACTTTCCCTACTGTTGCACTCCCTGGAGTGGGAATAGTAAATTATTCCCCTCCGCTATCTAACACTTTCCCTACTGTTGTACTTGCTGGAGTGGGAATAGTAAATTATTCCCCTCCACTATCCAACATTTTCCCTACTCTTGCACTCCCTTGAGTGGGAATAGTAATTTTTACTCCTTCGCTAGCCAACACTTTCCCTACTGTTGCACTCGCTGGAGTGGGAATAGTACTTTTATCCCCTCCGCTTTCCAACACTTTCCCTACTGTTGCACTCCCTGGAGTGGGAATAGTAAATTATTCCCCTTACGCTATCCAACACTTTCCCTACTGTTGCTATCCCTGGAGTGGGAATAGTAATTTTATCCCCTCCGCTATCCAACACTTTCCCTACTGTTGCACTCCCTGGAGTGGGAATAGTAAATTATTCCCCTCCGCTATCCAACACTTTCCCTACTGTTGTAATTGCTGGAGTGGGAATAGTAAATTATTCCCCTCCGCTATCCAACACTTTCCCTACTGTTCTACTTGCTGGAGTGGGAATAGTAAATTATTCCCCTCCGCTATCCAACACCTTTACTACTGTTGCACTCGTTGAAGTGGGAATAGTAAATTATTCCCCTCCGCTATCCTACATTTTCCCTACTGTTGCACTCCTTGGAGTGGGAATAGTAATTTTTTCCCCTTCGCTATCCAACACTTTCCCTACTGTTGCACTCCCTGGAGTGGGAATAGTAAATTATTCACCTCCGCTATCCAACACTTTCCCTACTGTTGTACTTGCTGGAGTGGGAGTAGTAAATTATTTCCCTCCGCTATCCAACACTTTCCCTACTCTTGCACTCCCTGGAGTGGGAATAGTAATTTTTACTCCTTCGCTATCCAACACTTTCCCTACTGTTGCACTCGCTGGAGTGGGAATAGTAATTTTATCCCCTCCGCTATCCAACACTTTCCCTGCTGTTGCACTCTCTGGAGTGGGAATAGTAATTGTTACCCTTACGCTATCCAACACTTTCCCTACTGTTGCTATCCCTGGAGTGGGAATAGTAATTTTATCCCCTCCGCTATCCAACACTTTCCCTACTGTTGCACTCCCTGGAGTGGGAATAGTAAATTATTCCCCTCCGCTATCCAACACTTTCCCTACTGTTGTACTTGCTGGTGTGGGAATAGTAAATTATTCCCCTCCGCTATCCAACACCTTCACTACTGTTGCACTCGTTGAAGTGGGAATAGTAAATTATTCCCCTCCGCTATCCTACATTTTCCCTACTGTTGCACTCCTTGGAGTGGGAATAGTAATTTTATCCCCTTCGCCATCCAACAATTTCTCTACTGTTGCAGTTAATGCAGTGTAAAATTTGATTTAAAAAAAATAAAAATAGTTTAATATTTTAATTTATTATATATATATTTTATTATTATTTTTATTTTACAGGTGTATGTATATATATATGTATTTATAATTTTTAATATGTTTCTAACATTTTATAATTTATTAAAATAATTATTTATTCATATTATTAAGTAAATATATATATTATATGTTATATATATGTATGTTTAATTTATTTTTACATTATATTTATTACTTATAATTGTAAAACATTTTTAATAATTCTAACTACGTTTTTTTTATTATATGTATTATTTAATTTATTAGACATTATTTTTTAAAATTTTTAAAAAACAATATTTTTAACAACGATATTTTTTTCGATATTTTTTTACTTACCATTATGTAGATAGGAGGTCGATATTTTTGACAACGATATTTTTGTCACGATATTTATGTAGGTCGACATTTTTGTTGTCGATATTATGTCAGTGATCCATCAGTGATGAATCGAAAAGGAAACATAGAAACATAGAACTTGAAAGTTAGCAATCCCTTTTTTAGATCTTGCGAACACCTGTCTGTTGTGAAAGACCAGTTGTGGACAATACCATTACTTATTGTGGGCTTTGGGCTAGGCTAGCCCTTTGATTACCCTTAGTTGGCTTACTTGTCACTCTCATTTGCTTGCCTTTTATTCAATGACTTTCTTTCCACTTTTTGTGTTCGTCCCTCCCCTGGAGCATAGGGTCTTTAACATCCATTTGAATAGAGGACTTGTAGCTTTCCACTGCACACATTCAGGAAATAATTTTTTTCTTTTGCTCTTAACACTTCATTTAAAATACACGTCCACCATCTTAGGACAATAAATAAAACCAGAAAATGTAGGCTGCGTTATGCTGTACACATGTGCATACCTAGTGGTGGACGTGCATTTATACGTGATCATGCTGAGACGCCATAGCTTCATGACACTTAGCAGCACATGCGTGATGAGGCATGCACGCATACACATCATTGCACATTTATCTTTTTGTTGGTTACCAATGCCGTAAACAAGCATCAGCAAAATGCATTGGCAAAGCAGATACGTCTGTATTTGCATTGCTAAAGGCACGGCCTATTGGCTTTGCCAATGCTTCTTTATATTTGAAGTTAATGGCACTTTGCACCATTCATTAACAATGTACATGAGGTGTATGGTGGACTTGTGGCAAGTGGTAAAGTTGCTGTGAGTGGAATTTCTTCATCAGCATTGATGTGCATTACCATTTGTCACTGTTGTTTCCAAAGTACAAGAAGTATGGGTCAGAGACAGCGATACCCTAGTGAACTGGAAAAGCAACGTGCAGTCTTCTAAAAAAAAAAAACAACAGCTCTCCCTCTCTGTTCTAGGGGCCAGATTTATCAAGGACTTGCATTGCCCTTACATCACACAAGGTGATGCAAGGCAACGCAAGCCCATAAGTCAGATTTACTATGCTTTGTGTGGCTCTGTGTTGTTTAGTAAATCCACAGTAACGCAAGTCAGTGCAGATCGCTGCCTTGAATTACTCTAAATTGGGATCGTCCTCCATGGTGGAGTGTGGGTGTTCCCACGCATCCACCCATGGATTTGGTGCATTCCCAGATTTACAAAGGGTAGTAAACCTGGGAATGCGTCAAAAAGCTGTGTCATCCCAACAGAGGCGTAACGAGGAGAAATATGCTTATTTCTCCTCGTTATTTCCTCCTTCTGCTGTGCTGCATTTTACAGTGACACATGGAGGAAAATGCATCTGAGGATTGTTTTTGTGCAGGAAGGTGTACCCTCTACACAAAAACCCTGCCTGTCATGCAGGCACACTTGCACCAGGGCGCAAGGGTGCCTGCATTGGTGCTAGGCTGCACACAGTGGGCCAGTGCAGAGAGAGAGCAGGAATGTGCCATATCTTAGTAAATATGGCGCATTCCTGCTCCCTCGATTTGACGCAGTGCTGCGTCAAATGTTAGTAAATCTGCCCCTTAGTGTTTTTTGCAGCTACTTTGGGCCAGACAGGACAGCCTTGGGAGTTGCAGACCTTTTAATACCCACACCACGTGCTCCACAGGAACCTCTTCTGACCCACTGTTTTCTTGGGTACCTGGCTAGACCCCTAAAATATGATCGAGTCAGCTGTAGTGCTGACCCCATTCTAAGCAACTCCCTCATGCTACTGAGTGGACCCTTGACCAGTCCATATTATCACTACCCCTCTCCAATGGTGGTCGAGTTGTGTCTGTTCTCTCCTCATAGCATGGGTGATTTCAAACACAATCAGGTGAATGAATGCAAACTGACTTGTTCAGAACTGAATAGCATCCCGCTCCCTATTATTGCCAGAATGTCTGCCTGCGAGTTCCACCTGCACTCACTGGCAGGTATTGTTGCTCTGCCCTAAATCCTGAAACACTAGCCCCAGCACGACCCCCTACACTGCCCGAACACCACTGCACTGCCCTAAACCCTGAAACACCACCCCCAGCACGACCCCCTACACTGCCCAAACACCACTGCACTGCCCTAAACCCTGAAACACCAGCCCCAGCACGACCACCTACACTGCCCGAACACCACTGCACTGCCCTAAACCCTGAAACACCAGCCCCAGCACATCCCCCTACACTGCCCGAACACCACTGCACTGCCCTAAACCCTGAAACACCAGCCCCAGCACGACCCCCTACACTGCCCGAACACCACTGTACTGCCCTAAACCCTGAAACACCAGCCCCAGCACGACCCCCTTCACTGCCCGAACACCACTGCACTGCCCTAAACCCTGAAACACCACCCCTGCATGACCCCCTACACTGCCCGAACACCACTGCACTGCCCTAAACCCTGAAACACCACCCCCTGCACCACCCCTACACTGCCCGAACACCACTGCACTGCCCTAAACCCTGAAACACCACCCCCTGCACCGCCCCCTTACACTGCCCGAACACCACTGCACTGCCCTAAACCCTGAAACACCACCCCCAGCACGACCCCCTTTACTGCTCGAACACCACTGCACTGCCACAAACCCTGAAACACCACCCCCAGCATGACCCCCTACACTGCCCGAACACCACTGCCCTAAACCCTGAAACACCCCCCTGCACGACCCCCTACACTGCCCGAACACCACTGCACTGCCCTAAACCCTGAAACACCACCCCTACACTGCCCGAACACCACTGCACTGCCCTAAACCCTGAAACACCACCCCCAGCACGACCCCCTACCCTGCCCGAACACCACTGCACTGCCCTAAACCCTAAAACACCACCCCCAGCATTACCCCCTACACTGCCCAAACACCACTGCACTGCCCTAAACCCTAGAACACTACCCCCAGCACGACCCCTACACTACCCGAACACCACTGCACTACCCTAAACCCTAAAATACCACCCCCAGCACAACCCCTACACTACCCGAACACGACTGCACTGCCCTAAACCCTCAAACACTCCCCCAGCACGACCCCCTACACTACCCGAACACCACTGCACTGCCCTAAACCCTAAAACACTCCCCCAGCACGACCCCCTACACTACCCGAACACCACTGCACTGCCCTAATCCCTAAAACACTCCCCCAGCACGACCCCCTACACTACCCAAACACCACTGCACTGCCCTAAACCCTAAAACACTACCCCCGCATGACCCCCTACACTACCCAAAACCCAATGCACTACCCTAATCCCTAAAACACTACCCCCGCATGACCCCCTACACTACCCTAAACCCTAAAACACTACCCCCGCACGACTCCCTACACTACCCAAAGACCACTGCACTACCCTAAACCCTAAAACACGACCTCCTACACTACACAAACACCACTGCACTACCCTAAACCCTAAAACACTACCCCTACACTACACAAACACCACTGCACTACCCTAAACCCTAAAAACTACCCCCAGCACGAACCACTACACTACCCAAACACCACTGCACTACCCTAAACCCTAAAAAACTACCCCCAGCAGTACCCCTACACTACCCAAACACCACTGCACTACCCTAAACCCTAAAACACTACCCCCAGCAGTACCCCCTACACTCCCCAAACACCACTGCACTACCCTAAATCACTACCCCCAGCACGACCCCCTACACTACCCAAACACCACTGCACTACCTTAAACCCTAAAACACTACCCCCAGCACGGCCCCCTACACTACCCAAACACCACTGCACTACCCTAAACCCTAAAACACTCCCCCAGCACGACTCCCTACACTACCCAAACACCACTGCACTACCCTAAACCCTAAATCTACCCCCAGCATGACCCCCTACACTACACAAACACCACTGCACTACCCTAAACCCTAAAACACTACCCCCAGCACGACCCTCTTCACTACCTAAACACAACTGCACAATTTGTTACAGGCGTTGCAACGCAGGCCTGTGGTGCTTACTGGAAGTACCTAGTGGGCTAGTTGGGCCCCAGGGACCCTCAGGATTCAAGGTGACCTAATCCCCCAACTTAAAACACACCACGGGGCGCGTTTGCACAGTGGTGAAGGGAGGGGCGGGGCCTCAGGTGACATGTGCGCAAACACGCCCTGTGGTGCGTTTTAAGTTGGGGAATTAATTCCCTTTGAATCCTGAGGGACCCTGGGGCCAACTAGCCCACCAGGAACCTTCAGTAAGCACAACAGAGTTGCGTTGCAGAGAGGTGAAAAAAGGTGTGTGGCCTCGGAACGCCTCTCTGCAACTCAGCTCTGTGGTCCTAACTGTAGGTACCTGGGGGGCTAGTTGGGCCCCAGGGACCCTCAAAATTCAAGGGGACTTAATCCCGCAACTTAAAACGCGCCACGGGGTGCGTTTGCACACATGTCACCTCAGGCCCCCCTCCCTTCACCACTGTGCAAACGCGCCCTGTAGCGCGTTTTAAGAGGTAGTTTTAATCCCCCTGCCCTATTATGTACTAGGGACTTGCAGAGGAGGTCAAGCTAATCACAGGGGTACCCCAACGCATAGTGTTCCCTAGTGTATGTAGGTGTTTTCACGGTATTCTAAGTGTCTTTTAGCATAGCACTGGCTCTGGTTAGTCAGAGTCAGTTACCACCAGTACCCGTCTGAAAAAGTTGTGGGCACAGGATGATTTTGCAACAAGGCCTCTTTCTGCTCCTCTGTTGGTTCTTTCTGCACATCTTTTGCTTCTTTCTGTGCGTTTTTTCTTCTTTCTTCACATGTCCTACCTCTGTAGGCATAGTTAGAAACTAGCATTTAAAAAAACCTTTGAAATTCACTTAAAAATCATAGGTTTCAGGCACGTTATAGTTAGAAATTAGCATTTAAAAAACCTTTGAAATTCACTGAAAAAACCATAGGTTTCAGACACGTTATAGTTAGAAATTAGCATTTAAAAAACCTTTGAAATTCACTGAAAAAACCATAGGTTTTAGGGACAGTTATAGTTAGTTGGACATTTCACTCGTACAAAACCATAGAAATTCCCCGTTATAGTTAGTTCAGCTAACTATAACTCGCGCCCCGCAATGCACTGCTGATGACGTCACATATTACATCACTCATGACATGGTCAGTGACATCACTGATGACATCACTGATGACATCTCAAATGACATCACTGATGACATCATCCATGTGATAATTTCATGCATCTTCTCACACCCTAATATAACTTTTGATACACCCACTCTAAATTACAGACTGCCATTCTCAAAACCATAGACACTCCAACACCAAAAACTACATACCCACTCACTGATTCTTAGGTCTACACACACATCCACTCACTCACCCGTACAGTCACTCATACTTAGTCACTCAGTACAGGACTATCATATGCACTCATACACCTAACTATAACTGTCCCTAAAACCTATGGTTTTTTCAGTGAATATATATATATATACACACACACATGTATACACATCATATATCCCTTGCAGTGCAAAAGAGTACACGCACTCTCAAAAACAGATGAAAGTTGAACTTATTTAGTGATTTTCAGCCCCTGCGATGCATTTCAGCTTCTCAGCCTTGTTCACACATGGGGTGGCTGTGTTACCCTTACTCCATATATGCTTCGTGAACAGTAAGGTAGGACTAGTTAGTTCTGTGTTCTAAAATTACACAAAACTAAGCCGCCATCTTGGACTGTGGTAAAGTCATATTACAAATATTCTGCACGGTATATGCACAATACAATCCCTGTGTTACACATTACAAAAGTGTTATGAAATAGTTCATTAATTCATTCCCTTGTGCATATAATATGTAAATATATACAAGGATCTATATTAAAGCCAAATGAAAATAATATTAAGTTATTTCAATATAGGTTGAGACAGTGCACCAAATTGTAGTAAAACAAGCCATTTAATGGCCTTGGCTGAGTCATGCCCAAGACACAATTGATCCAATATGTGCTCGCCATCCCTCCAGGATATATTGTCAGTAAAAGATATAGGATGGAAGTAAAGATTTCATTACAAAAGGTACCATGCCTGCTCGGGGATAACATATGGCTGAGTGGGACTTGCAACGTGATCGTATTTTTTCTCTTCTAATACTTAGCACCATAAACATCCATTTCCACTCCTCTTTAAAGTGTTGCTACTTTCTTAAAAAACAAACTGTAGGCTCAGATATGTCAACTAAATCTACAATCTGTACCATGAAACTAAATATGTCAATAGGTAGCTTAAACTTTGTTTAATATTAGTTCAAAACCTGCTGTAGTTCAAAATATTTAGCAGTATGCAATTTTAGATGTATTATTTGGTGTAATGAATTCATAGATTGCACTAAAAAATTGAATTCCATTGTTAATTGTATTATATATTTATCCAGGTTCTTAGGGACATAGGGTCGCCCCGTATTGTATTGGAGATAGATGACTCCTTAGCACCTATTGATTTTGCATGATCAGTGATGGTAAACAGACATAATATCAAGTTGTAAATGTCGACTTGCACTAATATCGAGTGCAAAATATCGTAATCCAAAATATCGACTGTCAGAATATCGTTGTCAAGAATATCGAGTTTAAGGTAAGTAATATCGTTTTTAAAAATATCGAAGTCATTAATATCGTTTGCAAAAATATAGTTCTTAAAAATATTGTTGTTTTAGTTAGTGTTATGTATTTTAGTGTGTATTTTAAATGTATGTGTTCAATTTTTTTGTGTAAGTATTGCATTTGTTTTTTAATATATATGTTAAATTTTTAGAAGTTATTATTTTTTTTAAGTAAATTTTGCGTTTTAGTTCCGTAGCGGGTTGTGGTTTTATAGGGGAATAGGGTGGGAAGTAATTTAATTATAATACATTTATTAATCATTTTTAGAAGTGAATTTTTTTAAATTACATTTTGCGTTTTAGTTCCGTAGCGGGTTGTGGGTTTATAGGGGAATAGGGTGGGAAGTAATTTAATTATAATTAATTAATATTTTTATTAATTAATATTTATGTATTTAATATTTTATATTGTTAGTTGTGGAAATTAATTTATTACTAATTAGTTATTAATTGGTTGTTAAATATTAATAATTAATTGTTAATTATGTTAATTGTGTCATTTTTTTAGGAGCAGGTTGTGGGTTTATAGGGAGTAGGGTGGGAAGTAATTTAATTATAATTAATTCATTCATATTTTTTATTCATTAATATTTATGTATTTAATATTTTATATTGTTCATTGTGGAAATTAATGTTATTAATTATTTATTAATTGGTTGTTAATTATTAATTAATTGTTAATTATATTTATTGTGTCATTCTTTTAGGATCGGGTTATGGGTTTATAGGGGAGTAGAGTGGGAAGTAATTTAATTATAATGAATTAATTAATATTTTTTATATAATATTTATTTAATGTTGTTTTATAGTGTTAATTGTGTGAATTAATTTATTAATAATTGTTTTTAATTTGCTTGTTAATTGTTATTAATTGAGTCATTAATTGTTAATTAATTATGTTAATTGTGTCATGCTTTACGACATTGGTGGTGTCATTTATAGGGGAATATGGTGGGAGGTAAATAATGTTTAATTAATTAATTGTTTGTTAATTAATGCTAATTAATTTGCTGGAGTGGGAATAGTAAATTATTCCCCTCCGCTATCCAACACTTTCCCTACTGTTGCACTCCCTGGAGTGGGAATAGTAATTTTTACCCTTACGCTATCCAACACTTTCCCTACTTTTGCTATCCCTGTAGTGGGAATAGTCATTTTTACCCACACGCTAGCCAACACTTTCCCTACTGTTGCACTCCCTGGAGTGGGAATAGTAAATTATTCCCCTCCGCTATCCAAAAGTTTCCCTACTGTTGCACTTGCTGGAGTGGGAATGGTAAATTATTCCCCTTCGCTATCCAACACTTTACCTACTGTTGCACTTGCTGGAGTGGGAATAGTAATTGTTACCCCTATGCTATCCAACACTTTCCCTACTCTTGCACTCGCTGGAGTGGGAATAGTAATTTTATCCCCTCCGCTATCCAACACTTTCCCTACTGTTGCACTCCCTGGAGTGGGAATAGTAAATTATTCCCCTCCGCTATCTAACACTTTCCCTACTGTTGTACTTGCTGGAGTGGGAATAGTAAATTATTCCCCTCCACTATCCAACATTTTCCCTACTCTTGCACTCCCTTGAGTGGGAATAGTAATTTTTACTCCTTCGCTAGCCAACACTTTCCCTACTGTTGCACTCGCTGGAGTGGGAATAGTACTTTTATCCCCTCCGCTTTCCAACACTTTCCCTACTGTTGCACTCCCTGGAGTGGGAATAGTAAATTATTCCCCTTACGCTATCCAACACTTTCCCTACTGTTGCTATCCCTGGAGTGGGAATAGTAATTTTATCCCCTCCGCTATCCAACACTTTCCCTACTGTTGCACTCCCTGGAGTGGGAATAGTAAATTATTCCCCTCCGCTATCCAACACTTTCCCTACTGTTGTAATTGCTGGAGTGGGAATAGTAAATTATTCCCCTCCGCTATCCAACACTTTCCCTACTGTTCTACTTGCTGGAGTGGGAATAGTAAATTATTCCCCTCCGCTATCCAACACCTTTACTACTGTTGCACTCGTTGAAGTGGGAATAGTAAATTATTCCCCTCCGCTATCCTACATTTTCCCTACTGTTGCACTCCTTGGAGTGGGAATAGTAATTTTTCCCCTTCGCTATCCAACACTTTCCCTACTGTTGCACTCCCTGGAGTGGGAATAGTAAATTATTCACCTCCGCTATCCAACACTTTCCCTACTGTTGTACTTGCTGGAGTGGGAGTAGTAAATTATTTCCCTCCGCTATCCAACACTTTCCCTACTCTTGCACTCCCTGGAGTGGGAATAGTAATTTTTACTCCTTCGCTATCCAACACTTTCCCTACTGTTGCACTCGCTGGAGTGGGAATAGTAATTTTATCCCCTCCGCTATCCAACACTTTCCCTGCTGTTGCACTCTCTGGAGTGGGAATAGTAATTGTTACCCTTACGCTATCCAACACTTTCCCTACTGTTGCTATCCCTAGAGTGGGAATAGTAATTTTATCCCCTCCGCTATCCAACACTTTCCCTACTGTTGCACTCCCTGGAGTGGGAATAGTAAATTATTCCCCTCCGCTATCCAACACTTTCCCTACTGTTGTACTTGCTGGTGTGGGAATAGTAAATTATTCCCCTCCGCTATCCAACACTTTCCCTACTGTTCTACTTGCTGGAGTGGGAATAGTAAATTATTCCCCTCCGCTATCCAACACCTTCACTACTGTTGCACTCGTTGAAGTGGGAATAGTAAATTATTCCCCTCCGCTATCCTACATTTTCCCTACTGTTGCACTCCTTGGAGTGGGAATAGTAATTTTATCCCCTTCGCCATCCAACAATTTCTCTACTGTTGCAGTTAATGCAGTGTAAAATTTGATTTAAAAAAAATAAAAATAGTTTAATATTTTAATTTATTATATATATATTTTATTATTATTTTTATTTTACAGGTGTATGTATATATATATGTATTTATAATTTTTAATATGTTTCTAACATTTTATAATTTATTAAAATAATTATTTATTCATATTATTAAGTAAATATATATATTATATGTTATATATATGTATGTTTAATTTATTTTTACATTATATTTATTACTTATAATTGTAAAACATTTTTAATAATTCTAACTACGTTTTTTTTTATTATATGTATTATTTAATTTATTAGACATTATTTTTTAAAATTTTTAAAAAACAATATTTTTAACAACGATATTTTTTTCGATATTTTTTTACTTACCATTATGTAGATAGGAGGTCGATATTTTTGACAACGATATTTTTGTCACGATATTTATGTAGGTCGACATTTTTGTTGTCGATATTATGTCAGTGATCCATCAGTGATGAATCGAAAAGGAAACATAGAAACATAGAACTTGAAAGTTAGCAATCCCTTTTTTAGATCTTGCGAACACCTGTCTGTTGTGAAAGACCAGTTGTGGACAATACCATTACTTATTGTGGGCTTTGGGCTAGGCTAGACCTTTGATTACCCTTAGTTGGCTTACTTGTCACTCTCATTTGCTTGCCTTTTATTCAATGACTTTCTTTCCACTTTTTGTGTTCGTCCCTCCCCTGGAGCATAGGGTCTTTAACATCCATTTGAATAGAGGACTTGTAGCTTTCCACTGCACACATTCAGGAAATAATTTTTTTCTTTTGCTCTTAACACTTCATTTAAAATACACGTCCACCATCTTAGGACAATAAATAAAACCAGAAAATGTAGGCTGCGTTATGCTGTACACATGTGCATACCTAGTGGTGGACGTGCATTTATACGTGATCATGCTGAGACGCCATAGCTTCATGACACTTAGCAGCACATGCGTGATGAGGCATGCACGCATACACATCATTGCACATTTATCTTTTTGTTGGTTACCAATGCCGTAAACAAGCATCAGCAAAATGCATTGGCAAAGCAGATACGTCTGTATTTGCATTGCTAAAGGCACGACCTATTGGCTTTGCCAATGCTTCTTTATATTTGAAGTTAATGGCACTTTGCACCATTCATTAACAATGTACATGAGGTGTATGGTGGACTTGTGGCAAGTGGTAAAGTTGCTGTGAGTGGAATTTCTTCATCAGCATTGATGTGCATTACCATTTGTCACTGTTGTTTCCAAAGTACAAGAAGTATGGGTCAGAGACAGCGATACCCTAGTGAACTGGAAAAGCAACGTGCAGTCTTCTAAAAAAAAAAAACAACAGCTCTCCCTCTCTGTTCTAGGGGCCAGATTTATCAAGGACTTGCATTGCCCTTACATCACACAAGGTGATGCAAGGCAACGCAAGCCCATAAGTCAGATTTACTATGCTTTGTGTGGCTCTGTGTTGTTTAGTAAATCCACAGTAACGCAAGTCAGTGCAGATCGCTGCCTTGAATTACTCTAAATTGGGATCGTCCTCCATGGTGGAGTGTGGGTGTTCCCACGCATCCACCCATGGATTTTGGTGCATTCCCAGATTTACAAAGGGTAGTAAACCTGGGAATGCGTCAAAAAGCTGTGTCATCCCAACAGAGGCGTAACGAGGAGAAATATGCTTATTTCTCCTCGTTATTTCCTCCTTCTGCTGTGCTGCATTTTACAGTGACACATGGAGGAAAATGCATCTGAGGATTGTTTTTGTGCAGGAAGGTGTACCCTCTACACAAAAACCCTGCCTGTCATGCAGGCACACTTGCACCAGGGCGCAAGGGTGCCTGCATTGGTGCTAGGCTGCACACAGTGGGCCAGTGCAGAGAGAGCAGGAATGTGCCATATCTTAGTAAATATGGCGCATTCCTGCTCCTCGATTTGACGCAGTGCTGCGTCAAATGTTAGTAAATCTGCCCCTTAGTGTTTTTTGCAGCTACTTTGGGCCAGACAGGACAGCCTTGGGAGTTGCAGACCTTTTAATACCCACACCACGTGCTCCACAGGAACCTCTTCTGACCCACTGTTTTCTTGGGTACCTGGCTAGACCCCTAAAATATGATCGAGTCAGCTGTAGTGCTGACCCCATTCTAAGCAACTCCCTCATGCTACTGAGTGGACCCTTGACCAGTCCATATTATCACTACCCCTCTCCAATGGTGGTCGAGTTGTGTCTGTTCTCTCCTCATAGCATGGGTGATTTCAAACACAATCAGGTGAATGAATGCAAACTGACTTGTTCAGAACTGAATAGCATCCCGCTCCCTATTATTGCCAGAATGTCTGCCTGCGAGTTCCACCTGCACTCACTGGCAGGTATTGTTAGCCTTCCCATGCCCACAAAACAGGCCTCGATCCCACACTCGCTCCAAGCAACAGGTAACAACAGCCACTTTCATATATGGCAGTTTTCAAATGTGCCCGGTAACAGGCTTCAGCATCCACTTGTCCCTAGTTTGAGAAATCCCACTACATGCCGGCATTCAGTAATTGCCAGTCTCACCATGGCCTGTTACAGTGATAGCTAGCCTCTACAAGCCCCTTGTAGCACGATTGTGAATCTTCGCAGGCCCCTACTTCCAGGTTTTAACAACTTATAACTTACACCTGTTTGTAACAACGATTTCAAATAGATCACAATTTGCAGATTTCTTCTAGCACACACCAGCACACACGAGTCTCCGGGAAGAGGCCATTGGAGCCTACGTCTGCACTCTTGAACAGCCATTGTTCATCAGCCCTTGCTTAAAACAATAGGCACTGAATAGCTGCTTGTTTCAGGGACAGTTATTGTCATCTTTCAAATGCAGTGAGTTAGAGGCATTGCTAGTTCTGCCTGGAAACAGGTATTTCTTCCTCTACATTCTCAATAATAGATATTTGACCGTTTTTAAATGTCACCAGTCACATGTTTGCCAGCCTCGTCATGCCATATAAATATGTATTGCCTCCAAGTACCAAAAGTGTAGCTGCTTCACATGGCACCACTTATAGCTATTGGCAGCCTTCCCCTGTTCCATATTATCAGGAATTTGTAGCAGCCACATACCCCACTACCAGGCGCTGGCGGTCTGCACATGCGAACAGTAACACATATGGCCAGCTTCCACCCGTTAACCGTAGCTCCTATTGCCATCTTGCACATGCCCCTGTTATCAGGTTTGCCAGCTTTCACATCCCCCCTAACAAGCACCGCATGGCTCTGTACTCTCACAGGAGCAGCGCGTCAGATTTCCTAGACTATCAGTAATGGAACAGCTCGTTTCCTCGTGCCTCTTGTACCACTAATTGCCTTTCATACGTAAGTAAAATGTAATGCCAGCTTTCACATGCCTCCAGTAAAAGGTATTGACAAATTCCATATATCACAGTACCACTTGTTGACATCCTCCACAAACCCTGGTAACAAGTAATGACATCTTCCTCATGCCATCAGTAACAGGTGTTGCTAACCTTCCTATACTAATATACTAGATATTGCCAGCCACTCCATGCCCACTGCTCCAGCTACTGCTAACTTCCACATGCCTAGTATAACAGGTGTAGCCACTCTTGACATACCGGCTCCTCCATTAGGGCGGAGGAGCGTCGCCCCACTGCTTTCTCGCAGTGTGAGAAGCAGAAACATAAAATGGTATTTTAAATTCCATTTTATGTTTCTACTTCTCGCAGTGCGAGAAAGCAGAAGGGTATGCCTGGTTGGGGGCGGGCCGGTGAGCGGGCGGGCCGGGGAGGAGTGGCTTGCCCAATGCTGTGGGCCCTGACTGTGGGCCGACCAAACCAGTCATGCGCACTCTGCATTTTCTCTATGTGGGCTGCATGCAGCCTACATGCGGCTGTCCGAGGCCCCCGCAGGGGGCCACTAAAGAGGGCAGCCCTCTAGTGCCAGCTGGGCACCCCACACCCCCGTAGGGGCAGGGACTCAGGGAGGAGTCCCCCAAGCCTGGTCGCAGCGCGATAGGCTAGAATCACGTCCGGGGCGCGAGGACAGGGGGAGGGGTATATAGGCCTCCCCCCACCATCTTGTCGTCCTCTTTCGCGCGCCCGGACACGCCGTCTCCCACCCTACCGCTTACCCGGCGTGGTTCGTGGCAGGCAGGAGGCAGAGAATGTTGTAATGTTGTCTTTTTCGTTGCAGGCGGAGTTACAGGGCGATCTGGAAGCAGAGGGGTACAGAAGGGTACCTCTGCGCGGCACCATGGTGGGTGCCAGAGCCAAATCCTAGGAGCCTCATGGGAGGTTCCTAGAAAACCGTGTCGACGCCCCGTTAGTCCTTCGGGCGGTTGTGGGCCTGAACAACCGGGGGTTTGCTAAGCTACGCTCCGCCCTGAAAGGGGCGTGAGTAATAAGGAACCATGTGTCACGTGATCCGGGAAGAGGATCACCAGAAGTGGCAGCACAGATGGGGTTCGCCCCAGTGCTGCTTGGCTCATCAGGCGGGCAGGCGGCCTAGAGGGTTGCCTGCCCTTGGATCGCCCGTAAGATAACCCACCATATTACATAACGGTGTATGTAATAAACCTGCAGCAAATTTTACCCAAACAAGAAATGTGTTGTGTGATTATTTATGAGCATGCATGTTACGTTGGAGGGGTGGGGTAGGTTGCCAATGCTGGTACTATAGAGAAAATGGCCTCCCCATAGGCGCCCGGCTGGGCGTCTCCCCACCAATCACAACGCTGCCATTGCAGCATTGTGATTGGCTTAAGGGAGGGGAGGGAGGCTGCCTGCTTCCAGTTCCTGTTATTTTTAAATCCCCCCCCTGCCAGTCATGCCGGCCGTGACTTCCTGCAACGAGCATTGCCAGCCACCCTATTTCCACAGTCGTGGATATTGCATGCTTCAATTCGTTCTAAACAGGAGACCTCGCAATCTCAATATGTCTGTAGTGTCCGCTATTTGTATTGTTCAAGTGCTGTAATCAATCGATGTCGCCAAACTCCACATGCAGGGATCAAGCATTATCAACATCTGCGTGCTTCCAAAAAAAAGCATATCGCCAGCCTCGGTGTCTTAGCACTAATAGATTTTAGTCCTGTCAATCTCCATATTCTATCAGTGACCAGTTTCAAACCCAGGTTCCATATTCCACAGGCTCCAGTAATTTCAGCAACCATGTGACTTCAGTAATAAGTATTTTTATACTCCACCTCCACCCACTAGCAGGCCCTGCTCTGGGCCTTCACATGCCCACACTCGCAGGCATTCATGATATCAACGTGCACGAGAATCAGTCCATATGTCTTCAGTAAAATATACTGACAACCTTTGTCTGCCGCTGTTATCAATGAATGCAGCAACGGCGGATGCTGTGAGTCTTCAAAGGCAACCAGTAAAAGGTGAAACCCACTACTTGTCAACTGTGGATGGTAATTACAACATCCACACACACACCCAGTAACAGGAATGTCTATCATTCACATACCTATAGAATAAAGTTCTAGCAGACTTCAGTAGCAAATCTTACCATCTTCATGACATGCTATCTGTGATGTAAAGCCATCCTGCACATGCCCCTAGTGGGCCCCATCAACAGGCCTAGACAATTTCAACTTCTCCCCAGCAACATACATTGACAGCTTCCATGTACCACAAGGTACACATACTGCCGGCCTCCACATGTCCACAATAACAGATATAATGATTCTAGGAAGCAAACTCCAACACATATAGGCAGCATCTACATGCCACCAGTATTATGAATGCCCAACTTCCCTTTCACCCCTGTAGCAGATACAGCTAATCTCCACGTGTCCTCGGAAACAAACATTGCACTGAGTAATAAAGAGTTTGCTAGTTTCACATGCCCAATTTACTGTGATAGTCAACATGTACATTTTCATTTTAATATCAGTTGCCAGCATCTACAGGCCCCCCACTTCTAGCTATTTTTTTAACCTCGACATGCTCCCTATTAAGGGATTGCTATCTATCTTCAAGACAACCACATAGACAGCTTACATTTGCTCCCAGTAAGAAATATTACCGCCCCTACAGTCCCCCCCCCCACCCGCACCGCTGTAATTGATATTGAAAGACTCTAGACGTCACACGTCATTTGGCATGCCCTATACACCCCAATACAGGTATTGCCATCTTCCACATTCTACAGTGACAAAAATTACCAGCCTTTGCAAGTGACACAGGTAACGGTGTTGCCATTATCCATATTTTCCTAGAAAGAATATAATCCACATGCTCTCAGTAAAATCTGTAGAACATATAGACGAATCGCTAAAATCTGCGTACATTTCTTGTTTTTGGGTGGGGTCATAAACATTACCATGGGTTTATATTGAAATATACAGCATAGACAGCATAATCTATAGCTGTTCCCTTTGTTATGTTGTTCTTTGTGTGGGGGAAGCTTGCACAACCACTGCACTGCCCATGAACTACCAGTTTTTGTTGTCTTAGCGAATCTTGAAAAGATCTCTCCTTGAAACGATTGGCCTTGTCAGTGCCTGTTTCAATTAGGTTCGGTTGATTCAATCTAATGAAACACCACATGAATAAGGATCCAATTAACTTGCACCCGACGATGCATGGCCAGCATTATAAAATGATTAATTGGGCTTTCACTGGAGCAGAAAAAAGGCTGCAATTATGTAATCGATCTTTAACATCTTGTTCTATATTGTGAGATTTAGCTCTGCTAATAAATTACTTTGAAGAGAACAGAAGGCTAACATTGAGCTATGTGACTAGGCAGTTCTTCTGCACCACTGTTATAACATTTTATGCACATTTGAAAGTATATTTAGGCCTAGATTTACTAACATTTTGCGTGGTAGTTGCGGCACTTTTTTTGGAGCAGTCAGGACGCAAAATGCTAGTCGAGATTTACAAAGGCATGCAAGGGCCAATTTACTTTGCCTTGTGTGGCTATGTAAAAAGAAGCAACTCAACACAGTGCTTTGTTCTGTGTTGCATTACACTGTGTCGGGTAGGCATTACGCAGGTGGTTGCATGGGAATGCCCATGCTCCAGGTGGAGCATGGACGTTCCCATGCAACCACCCATGTATTTCTAACGCTAACCCAGATTTACTAAAAGCAGTAAACCTGGTTTTGCACCAAAATGTGTGCTTAACCAAGAGAGGAATAACGAGGAAAAATATCTTCATTTGTCCTTGTAAGATCTGTCATCCTTAGGGTGGTCTTCCTCCAAACGTTTTGCCTTCCTTTACCATTTTTGCTGATCTTGTTTTTGCTGGCCTTAGGACTCTGAGCACTTTACCACTGCTAATGTGCTGAAGTGCATGTGCTCACTCCATAAAACATGGTAACATTGGCGTATCCCCAATTGGCATATTTAATTTATTCGTCTCTAGTCAAGTGGTACTACATGTAACCATGGCCTGTAAATTAAATGCTACAAGTGGGCCTGAAGCGCTTATTGTGCCACCCACTTAAGTAGCCCTTTAAACACTTCTCAGGCCTGGCCATTGCAGCGGTGTGTGCAGTTTTAAACTGCCATTTTGACCTGGCAAAAAAGACCTTTTACCAGGCCCAAACCTTCATCTTTAATACATTTAAGTCACCCCTAGGATAGGCCCTAAACAGACCACAGGGCAGGGTGCAGTGTATTTAAAGAGGAGGACATGTAATTTCAAGTTTTACATGCTCTGGTAGTGAAAAACCCTTACATTCATTTTCACTACTGCAAGGCCTGCCTCTCCCATAGGCTAACATTGGAGTTGCCTTGTTACATTTAATAAGCTGTAATTTCCAAACGGGAGAAGGTAACCAGTTCATGTTTGATGTTTTGGAATTGTAGTGAAAAAATCCTCTCTCATGGAGAAGTTGGATTTTTTTAAATTACAAGTTTGAAAATGCCTCTTTTAGAAAGTTCCTCCAACAAACTTGATTCTGAAAATTTTTCTTCATAAAAATCAATTTTTTTGTTTCCAAATTTTAATGCATGATCGCTTGATGCCCATATATGATGTAAGTATCGTACTCCATATTCACCGAGTGCCTATCCAGGCCTTTCGAACACCAACTAGGGATTCACCCCTCCTTATAGCGTGACGTTAAATAATGGTTAAACCAAATGCATTTCGGGCAGCATGTGCCCTTCCTCAGGGGTAGCTGTATCAATCAATCAATCAGGAGTTTGTTAAAGCGCGACTACTCACCCGTAAGGGTCTCAAGGCGCTAGGGGTGGGGGGGGTGCAGGTTCCATTCCATCAAGGAGGGGGTCTGTGGAAGAGCCGGGTTTTGAGGTTTCTTGCGAAGATGGGGAGCGATGTTGTCTGTCTGAGGTGGAGCGGAAGGACGTTCCATGCTTTGGACGCGAGGAAGGAGAAGGAGCGGCCTCCCGATCTGGTCTTTCTGGTGCGGGGGACCACGGCGTAGGAGAGCTGGGCTGATCGTAGGGTCCTTTGGGTTGCGTGGAATTTGAGTCAGTTGTTCAGGTATGCTGGTCCGGTGCCATGGAGGGCCTTGTGTGCATGGGTGAGCATCTTGAAGGTGATTCTCACCTCGACGGGGAGCCAGTGGAGTGTGCGCAGGTGCTGGGAGATGTGGCAGTGTTTTGGCAGGTTGAGGACCAGTCTTGCGGCGGCGTTCTGGATGTTCTGTAGCTTGCGGGTGAGGTTTTTGTTTATTCCGACGTAGAGTGCGTTGCCGTAGTCGAGTCTGCTGGTGTCCAGGGCGTGAGTGACGGTCTTTCGGTGTTCGTGGGGGATCCATTTGAAGGTCTTACGAAGGAGGCGGAGGGTGTGGAAGCAGGAAGACGAGACGGAGTTGATCTGGCGGTCCATTTTGAGTCCAGGATGATTCCCAGGTTGCGTGCGTGGTCCGTGGGGGTTGGCGGGTTTCCGAGGGCGGGGGGCCACCAGGTGTCGCTCCAGGCGTCTGGGTTTGGGCCCATGATGAGTACTTCTGTTTTGTTGGTGTTTAGTTGTAGGCAGCTGTTTTTCATCCATTTGGTGACGGCTTCCATGCCTTCTCGAAAGTTGCGTCTGGCAGTGTTGGGCTCGTTGGATAGGGAGAGGATGAGTTGGGTGTCGTCTGCGTATGACACGATGTTGAGTCCGTAGGTTCTGACGATGGGGGCGAGTGGAGCCATGTAGACGTTGAAAAGCGTCGGGCTGAGGGAGGAGCCGTGGGGGACTCCGCAGGTGGTAGGTGTGGGGTCCGAGAGGAAAGGGGGGAGTCTGACCCGCTGCGTCCTGCCAGAGAGGAGGAGCGGATCCAGTCGAGGGCCTTCTCCTGGATTCCTGCGTCGTAGAGTCTGCGTATTAGGGTGCGGTGGGAGACTGTGTCGAACGCCGCCGATAGGTCGAGGAGGATGAGGGCTACTGTTTCTCCTTTGTCCAGTAGGGTGTGGATGTCATCTGTTGCGGCGAGGAGGGCAGTTTCCGTAATGTGGTTTTTTCTGAAGCCGGATTGGGAGGAGTCGAGGATGTTGTGTTCTTCAATGAATGTGGCGAGTTGGCTGTTGATGGCTTTCTCAATGACTTTCGCAGGGAACGGGAGCAGGGAGATGGGTCTGTAGTTTTTGAGGTTGGTGGGGTCCGCTGAGGGTTTCTTTAGGAGGGGGTTGACCTCAGCGTGTTTCCAGTCGTCGGGGAACGAGGCGGTCACCAGGGAGCGGTTGATGGTGTGGCGGAGCATGGGTGCGATGGTGTCGGCGGCTCTGTTGAAGATGTGGTGGGGGCAGGGGTCCGTGGGGGCCCCTGAGTGGATTGACTTCATTGTCTTCAGTATGTCAATTGCTGGTTTCCGGGTGTCAGGAGTGGTTGGTGAGGGTTCAGTGTGTTGGTTGTCTTCGTCGAAGTTGTCGTAGATGCTCTTGATTTTGTGGTGGAAAAAGGTGCTGAGTTTGTCGCAGAGGTCTTGTGAGGGAGGGATGTCAGTAGACTCGCTGGTGGGTTGGGCGAACTCCTTGATGATGCTGAAGAGTTCCTTGCTGTTGTGCGCGTGGGTGGAGATTCTGACTTCAATCGCTTTTTTCCTCGTTTCTCTGATGAGTTGATGGTGGGCGTTGGTGGCGGCTCTGAAGTTGTTGTGGGCTTCTGTGGATTTGGTGTTCCCCCAGGTCTTTTCGAGGCGGCGGCATGTGCGTCTGGACTCTCGAAGTTCGGTGGTAAACCATCTGGCTTTCTTGGCGCGGGTATTGTTGTTTTTCTTGAGGGGGGCTATGGTGTTGGTGCTGTCCGAGATCCATCTATGCAGGGTTCGGGCTGCGGTGTTGGGGTCATCATTTTCCGCGATGGTTGGGGTGGAGTTGTTGAGTGAGGAGGTGAGCTGGTCGTCTGTGATTTTGGTCCAGTTTCTTCGTGGGAGCAGGTGCTGGTGTCTGTGGATGGTGGGTGTTCTGAAGGTGAAGTGGACGCAACGATGGTCGGTCCATGGGAGTTCGGTGGTGTGGCTGAAGGTGATGGAGTTTCCTGTAGTGAAGAGGGGTCGAGGGTGTGTCCTGCTGAGTGCGTGGGCTTGGTCACGATCTGGCGGAGTCCAATGTTGTGGAGGTTGTCCAGGAGGGATGTGGTGTTGGGGTCCAGTTGGTTGTCGAGGTGGAAGTTGAGGTCTCCCAGCAGGGTGTAGTTGGTGGATGCGATGGCCTGTGGGGAGATAATGTCCGTGATGGAGTTGGCGAAGGGTCCGCGGGGTCCAGGGGGTCGGTAGATGAGGGTTCCTCGGAGGGTGTCGGTGGGGCTGGCCAGTATCTTGAAGTGGAGGTGTTCCATCAGTTCTGTGGGCTCGTCGGGGAGTGTGCTCTGGCGGAGGCTGGATTTGTGGACGATGGCGATTCCTCCTCCTGGGCGGGTGCGGCGGTCCTTCCTGGTGATCTTGTATCCTTGTGGGATGGAGATGGCGATGTCCGGTCCCGAGGTGGTGTTGGCCCAGGTTTCAGTGAAGAACGCTACGTCCGGGGTGGTGCTGTCGAGGAAGTCCCAGATTTCGGTGGCGTGTTTGTGGAGGGATCGGATGTTGAGGAGGATGCATTGCAGGGTCTTCGGTTCGGTTGTGTTCTTGTGGGCGGGTTGTGCTGGATCCGTGTTCTTGGCGGTGCTGCAGGTGTGCCGGCAGCGGTGACAGCTGAAGGGTCCGTGGGTGTCGGCTGGTGATGCTAGCTTGCAGTTGTTGTTGCAGCCTGGGTTGAGTGCGCGGAGTGCTGCTGGGTCGTAGCGTTGGCGGGGCGGAGGTCCAGGGTTCCTGGCACTGGTCGGGTCGTGGGCGGGTGCAGACAGGCTTACCTTTGACGCGCCTGCGGCGCGCCAGTGGCACGGCCGCACAGCGGCCACGCTGTGGCCGCCATTAAGTAGGGGTCGGGGAGGGCTGGACAGCTGGGGAGCGGGGAGGGGAGCTGGATTGGGCCGGTCGCGCTGGGGGGAGGGGCCGCGGGGGCAGCCGCGGCGGGGAAAGGTAAAGGGAGGAAGTAAGGGATAAAGAAAAAAGGGAAAAATAAGCAGAAATAAGGCACAAAAGAGCAGAGATGCAGAAAAGTGCAGAAAGGTGAAAGCTAAAAGAGGGTAGAAAAACGAGTGAAAACGAGTGAAAGAGCAGAGCAAGAGGAAGGGAAAATGAGCAGAAATAAGGCACAAAAGAGCAGAGATGCAGAAAAGTGCAGAAAGGTGAAAGATAAAAAAGGGTAGAAAAACGAGTGAAAGAGCAGAGTGAGAGGAAGGAAACAGAGGTCCACTGGACCACCAGGGATGAGGCACAGGGAAACCTGCGGGTGGAGGAGGGGCTCGATCACCAACACTCGAGAGTGCAGGGGCAGGCCTCACTTAATGGTGGAGCTGCGAGGGTGGGAGAGCAATTTCACTGACAATGAGTCAGTGGTCTTGCCCAATGAGACAGATAACAGAAATCACCAGTTTATCTCGTTCCAAGTCCTCTTATACGTCTTAAGATGTTTTATTTTATGCCTGCGATCTGACCTTCAATTGCATATAACTCATGAGAAAAGTAAAATAGACATTGAAATAAATCATAAAATATGCAAACCTCATGTAAAACATTAATGAATAAATCAAGCAATGACTGCTAAACTCTTAAGTGAACTAGGTCCTCGTACCCTGGTTGAGACCTCCCCAAACTACATAACTAGCAACCTGAATGAATTAATAATTCTAAACTCAAAGAGCCTTCAAAACCACTGTTCTCCAAAACAATGAAGTTGACCTAGTGTGCACGCCAAACGTTAACGACCACCAAACTGAATGTGCCATCTAAACATACTTAAACGCTTCTGGTGCTTTTAAAACAAGTCACGTGATTAACCTCAAATCACCTGACGTGCGACCGTAAAACTAGACAAAACACTAAAAATAGCCCCTTCATGCCTCAAACACGTAAATCAAGTGAACAGATTAATAAACACAAAGCATGCGTGATTGCAGCATTAAACAAGCATTGGCATAGCCAATAGGTCTCGCTTTTGGGACCTTATAAGTATTTAGTTATGCAGCACAATATCCTTGGTGCAACAACATTAACTGTTGCATGGTTAAACACTTATAAGGTCCTAAAGGCGAAGTCAAGTAACAAGTGTGTTTCTGAAGTTAAAAAAACATGTGTGGTTGAAAACATCAGCTGCACGCGTTTGCCTCCGAAAGCAAACAAACAACATTCCAAACACACAAGCCCAGGCAATCGGAAAAAATTGTTGTCCAGTTATCCTAAAAGGCGAGAAGCAAAAAAAAACCTGTGACATGGTCAGTCGCCATGGGATGGAACACACAGCAAAAGGGAGCGACAAATGGCCATGATTTACCAATGAAAAGTAAGGAATTTACTGAGGCACACAAACCAAACAATTAATTTGCAATGCAACAGGTCTCGCATTTACATTAGTTTGAGCTATTGGCATTGTAAATGACAATGCCTTTTATTTATGTTTTGGTTTTTGAAACATAAATAAAATGCATTGTCATTTACAATGCCAATAGCTTAAACTTGCGTAAATGCGAGACCTATTGCATTGCAAATGCTTGTTTTTATTGCAGTGCAGTAATGTAACAGGTAAAGCAGCTGACTTTGGAACTGAATTGAAAGCCTCACTGAGAGCATGCCTCGGTCCTGCAGTTGAGATCTTTTTAACACAGTGTTTTTGAGCTAGTAATGTGTCTCCCTCAGGCAATAGCTTAAGTATTTGCATGGCAGTGAGATAAGCATCCTTCGGGGGATTAAAAGCGGTTTAAAAGGAGACCGGTGTGATAATGACTGAGCCCGGGGACGAAAGCTATGGCGTAGACACACAAAATTATGTTAGTTTGAAAATTTAACGAAAACATAGAGGAAACGGCTTAAAATCAGGAAGCAGGAGGCATAGACAGATTGCCGCTGTGTTTGTATGTTTTCTACGAAAGCATCATGGATGGGGTCTAGTTGAATAACAATGAGATTTAGAGCTATTGATGCCACCCTGAATGGCAATATTTTATAGTGTTGGATGTGCGAGGAAGCCTGTGTTAATACTGAGGGCACCACACAGGGGCTGACGGGGTGAGCAGTCTGAGACAGCACTGCCGGGATGCACACTTTATGCACACAGAGGTGGGGTGGTAGACTGGGGCTACGGAGTACGTGGAAGTTAGGATGTCCTGCACTTACTGGTAGCTGTGGAATGCAGCAGCAGCCCTGCTCCTGTCCCTATGTGCTGTGCGCAGAGCAGCAGTAGGCAGAGCCCCAGGCTGCAGCTTGTTTGCACGGGATGCTGGCGGGGGGAAGCCACGCCACCCATTGAATCTCAAGAATGTATCAACAAGAACAATTAAGGAGCGGATGGAACTCAGCAGCCACTGCCCCTCTGTAGTGAGAGCTACAGGGGAAGCAACCAAGGGAGGAGTTGCATGTCGCTGTGGAGAAATAAAGCTGTGTTTTGAAGCGCAGCTCTCAGCTCTATCCCTTAAATGTAAAGTAAAAGTGGGGCTGTTGATAAATAAATAAAGGCGCGTGCTGCATTGGGAGGTGGGAGGGGCGTGCTTTTGAGGCAATCCAATAAACAGCACTCCAAGCAGACGACCCCAAAGTGAAAGCGGCACTGTTATTAAATAAATAAAGGCTCGGCGATTCTGTTTTTGAGGTGGGAGGGGTCTGCTTTGAAGGAAAGGCAAGAAATAATTTCGAAGTACATGGGCGCCGTTAATACATAAATAAAGGCTCACTGCCATGCTGTGTCGGGAGGTGGGAGGGGTCTGCAAGCGGCGCTGTTATTTAATAAATGAAGGCGCTCAACCATGCTGTGTCGGAGGTGGGAGGGGACTGCCTTGGACGAAAGGCAAGAAACAATTTTGAAGCACACGAGCGCCATTAATAAATAACAAGCGCTAAAACACAAGCGCGGCCCAGCGGCCGCGAAAGTTAACTATTAACTGAGAGGGGGAGCAGGAGGTGAGCCTGCGCGTGGTGCGCGCGCGCGGGCCTGGAAGAGCGAGAGCTAAAGGCCCTGAGAGGAAAGCCAGATGGCGCCTGTGCGCGTTACTGTGCGCGTAACCGCACGCTCTAGGCCACACAAAAAGCTGTGGTCGGCTTTTTGAAGCCCACTTACTAAAAGTCTCGCCAGAGCAGCGCATGCGCTGGCTCAGGCAAAACCTAAAAACTTAAACCTGACACAGACTCAAAAATATATAATCATACGAGCATATAAATAAATATATTGTCATTGTAGTCAATGATCGCTTTTTTAAAAAAATATCACAGTCCTGAAATAAAAACTGTGGATGGTCTTGATACATCAACTCTTTCAGAGATAGGTGAACCTCCAGTGTTGTATACTTCATGGACTGTTCCTCATTCGTTAGCCAAAGGTTGTTTGTGGGTGCAAAGCTGCCTTGGGCGGAAAATCAATAGATGCTTCAGAAAATGGTAGTATGCACTCCGTATTTTTCAAACATACGTGTAGTTCATAATTTTTAATTGTTACAGCGTGCACCCTGTCTTGCGTGTGTTCCATCCATGCGCACAAGTTGTATATGAATAGTGATGGAGCCTTATCAGGTTCCAAACCAGAGTGCACTGCCAAAAGAGAATGCCTCCAACGAACTTGATTCTGAACATTTTTCTTTATATAAATCCATTTGATTGTTTCCAAATTTTAATGCATGATCGCTTGATCCCCATATATGATGTAAGTATAGCACTCCATATTCACCAAATGCCTATCCAGGCCTTTCGAACAACAACTGGGGATTCACCCCTCCTTATAGCATGGCGTTAAATTAATGGCTAAACCCAATGCATTTCGGGCAGCATGTGCCCTTCCTCAGGGGTAGCTGTAATGAGACAGATAACAGAAATCACCAGTTTATCTCGTTCCAAGTCATCTTATACTTCTTAAGATGTTTTATTTTATGCCTGCGATCTGACCTTCGATTGCATATAACTCATGAGAAAAGTAAAATAGACATTGAAATAAATCATAAAATATGCAAACCTCGTGTAAAACAGATTAATGAATAAATCAAGCAATGACTTCTAAACTCTTAAGTGAACTAGGTCCTCGTACCCTGGCTCAGATCTATCCCAAACTACATAACTAGCAACCTGAATGAATTAATAATTCCAAACTCAAAGAGCCTTCAAAACCACTGTTCTCCAAAACACTGAAGTTTACCTTGTGTGCACGCCAAACGTTAACGATCACCAAACTGAATGTGCCAGCTAAACCAACTTAAACGCTATTGGTGCTTTTAAAACAAGTCACGTGATTAAACTCAATCACCTGACGTGCGACCGTAAAACTAGACAAAACACTCAAAATAGCACCTTTATGCCTCAAACTCGTAAATCAAGTGAACAGCATAATAAACACAAAGCATGCATGATTGCAGCATTAAAAAACATAAATCTGACCCAGACTCAAAAATATATAATCATACCCAGACTCAAAAATATATAATCATACGAGGATATAAATAGATAAATATTGCCATTGCAGTCAATGATCGCTTTTTGTTTAAATATCAAAGTTCTGAAATAAAAACTGTTGTTTAGGTATCCTTCCTGCTCAAAAACAATCCTGCATGTAACACAGGCACCCCATAGTTAGATAAGACCATAAAGGGATTGCCGTGTGCAGCTGACTGTGGACATAGGGCCTTCAGCTATGCCCTCCACTGAACCCCAGTGCCCATTGTTCCTATTGCATCTGGCCTTCTTAAATGCATAGTTGACTCAGAGTGCAGGGCCTTGCCTTCGGCCATGCCTTCCCCCTGCTCTCCTTAGCCACAGAGCTACTTGCACAACTTTGAATCAAGCTCAGTGGGCACTGGCTACAGGGATTAGACTTCACAAAAACACACTAGCCTGAAGATGCAGGGCCTATACCCTTGTCATTGCCCTATACCCAGCTCACACAGCCAGACAACCAGCTGAGCAGTGTCAGTGAGAGTGGCACTCCGACTTACCTTTTTTGTTTTTAAACAAATCTCTGAATTATATACTGGATGTGTGGACCCTCAGTCTGGCCACTACAACATGGCCTGATTTTCTGGAACCCACTGACCCATATTTAGAACAGTGGATGTCGCAGTCTGATTTCTTTTTTTCAGGCTGTTCATTTTCAGGACTCCACAACCTCCTAATGCCCAGTTTTTGAATTCCCATCCCTAGACCTGGTGGGTAGTTAAGCCCCTCTACAACTGTTACTTAACACAAAGTCAGTGCAGTCTGAATGTCCAGATTCAATTTAATTATTCAGAGTTACCTAAAGGCCAGGGACAGTACAACTGCTCTGCACTGCTCCCTCCCTGCCAGCTAAGCCTTATCCTGACCAGGGGTGTTGGGATTTCACCCTCCCCAAAATAAATTTGAAAATTTGTGCCAAAACAGTAAAAGTTTTACAATTTCCCCAAAATTGGCTACAGGTTCTAATGAGTGTATGATGCATTAAAGGCCATGAGAATTTTTACTTTTTCTTTATAACCCACAAAATATTTGCTCTTGTGATTTTTCATCTACTCGGTATAACCTTAATCTTGCATGAAAACATTGCAAGAAAAACGTTAATACACAGCAAAGTTCTGATTGAGCGAGAATTAGTTTAAATTAAATTCTCAGTTTATGATCATCAGGCTAATCCATGCTTTTGTCTCTCCTGGTCCAATGGATCTTTGCCATTGTTTGAGAGAAGGCAAGAACTGTGCATCACATAAATTATAATCACAATCACTAATCTATTTTCAGTCAATAATGAGAGTTTGTTATGAGTTAAAGGGTTTTAATAATCTCAATCATTATATTCGATCATCAAGAATTCGATAATCAATATAAGACAATCAAATATCAAAATAAATGCATTAAGCGTGTTCCATAAAGGAAAGAATCCCTATTCTGGGAATGGGGAGAACTGGTGTCAGTCAGAACCAATAAAGAGTTCTTGTTCAAGAGAGTGAGAGGGAACAAGAATAAAGTTTTTGCATCAAAAGTCAGCTAAATAAAATCAATAATCAATTAAAGTAGAACTTCTCATAAAGAGAGGTTCAAGAAACTCAGTAGAGCCTCAGAGCAATGTGGAACAAGGGTCTGGGTAATAGTATGAGTGGAGTGTGGAAAAAACATTATGGTTTCTTCTTTCTTCAGCCAGCCAATCATCTTGCAATGCTCTCATGGGAACAGGATCACTCCTTGTCTTCTCATAGAAAACACAATGACTCCACATAGCAGTTTTGAGAGTCGTAACTATTTCTTATCATCTAGCGGTTTCATCTTGATCTTGTCTATTTGTAATTATTTTTCTTGTTCAAAACTATTTTCCCTTGAGGGGAATCTTCACATCTATCTTTCTAAATGACAAACGTATTCATTTGTTAGCAGCAAACATTGTGCAAGTAGAAACATTAGCAGAATTAGATGAAAACAGTAATTCAATTATTATTCATTTTGAAAAGAACATGTTCATGAAAGGGTCAGGAAATAAACATGTTATACGACTTAGGCCTAATACGAGTAAATATGGCTACCTACTACAATTTTTGTATTTAAACATGTTTTATTTTTCATCAAAGCCCACATGTTCTGCACATTTATTGTAAACTGTATTATTTTCTCAATATTATTAAACGCTTCCCCAATCCCCACCTTTAATGGTTATCGAACCATCACATGTTTATCCCAAAATTAATCTTTAGAGTTCACTCTCATCCTCAGGTGAGTCTTTTCTCTTTATTTTGCAGCTCTCTGATTTCTTTAACCTCTTGTATTCTCGATTGATGTGATCATTTAATTCTAATTCCCTCTTCATCTGTTTGCTACTCTTTCTGTTCTTTCTTCTATTAAAATAATATTTATAACTTTTATAAAAAGCAAACACGGCTAATAAACACAACCCTACTACTACTACTAAAACTGGCATTAAAATAGCCTTAAGACTCATTTCTCAGTGGTTGCAAGCCAACGTCAAATAACAGAAACTCCTGAACCTACATTTTCGAAAGCCCCAGAAGTTTCTAATGATTCTAATTGAGGATTCACATCAGAAATGTTTTCTGTGAATTCTAGAATTTTCTTACTCTCATCCGGTAAATATGGGCAACAATGCTGAGCTTTCAGCATCTTGCAGACTCTGCCTTTTTCTGCAAGCAAAATGTCTAATGCTAGGTGATTTTATCAACCCATTGATCAAATAGCCACTAATACTGTATTTACAAATAATAAAGCTCCAGGAGTACTGATTGCCAATTTGTCCACAAGTGTTGAAAGCTTTCTAATCTTTTCATCTTTTAAGACAACCTCCCCTGGTGGTATGATTGCTCCAAAAATATCTCCAACTAATTCTGTTCCATCTGTGTGATGATGCCATTGTTAAAGCATCTGTACTATATACATGATACATCTTAGGAAACAACAACAATTTAAAATAAGGATCCTGTCCACAAACAAAGTAAACTTCTGGAACGACTCTTTCTACTCTTTATAAAATTTGCCATGTACCCCCCAGAATTTCAAAGGTGTGTTCACAACTACTAATCCACACGGGTCTATTTCTAACTTGGTTTCTTCTTTTGTAAACACATTTTTCCCTTTTGCCTCCTGTCTAATTTTAATTTTGGATAGATCATTTTCTTTTTGTATTTATCTTCTTTCTTCCTAATGTTTTTCAAAATGTCTTCCTCACTGTTTTTACTATGTGAAATGTTCTTACTCCTCTCCTCTATTGTCACAATGAATACTTTTTACATTTGTCTCATTAAGTAAGTTAAATTGCTTTTTAATGCCTTGAAAGAGTCTATAAGCATGGGTGGTCTAAAATAATGGCAAACTGTGTCCATTTCTTTTGCCTGTGGGTGTCAATTCATGCTCTTCAGCAATGGAACTCTTAAAAGAATCATGTCCTAATTTGAATAAAAATATTCAAAGTATTCTTGCCTATATACCTAAACTAAGCAAAATACTACACGTGATTACCATATGACAAAGGTATGTGATGATATGTGTTGGAAATGGCCCTTTTTGCAGGATTATCCCTAAACCTTTTGCCTCTTGCTCCTATTTTTTCCTGTGCTGTTGTTGGTTTTAGGACTCTGGCACTTTACCACTGCTACTCAGTGCTAAAGTGCATATGCTCTCTGTGAAATTTATATTATGGATAGGTGTTTCCATCATTGGCATATTTGATTTACAAGTCAGTCCCTAGTACAGTGCACAATGTGTGCCCAGGGCCTGTAAATCAAATGCTTCTAGTGGGTTTGCAGCACTGGTTGTGCCACCCACAAAACCGATACCAAAGGGGATGATGGACGGAGCGTTAGAGCAAATCAAACACTCACCCCCAGTCAACTGATCTGGGTTTAATCCATCATCATTCTTTAGCTCACTCCACCACCCCAGTTCAGACATGGCCATATGCAAATCAGTCTGACCCTGTGCCTCATGGGAACAGTCCAGCCCGAACTGCCAAGCCATGTCTTCCCTGGACCGGAAACAAGCATCCTGGGACCGGTTTCGGGTTCAAAACCCTCATCAGCCAGGCTATCTTGAATCCAGTGGCAAAGTGAGCAAGGGACCCACGTCTGGGCATATCCTGCCAGCTTAGGGCGAACAAAGCGATACCAAAGGGGATGATGGACGGAGCGTTAGAGCAAATCAAACACTCACCCCCAGTCAACTGATCTGGGTTTAATCCCACAAAAGCAGCCCTTCAAAGGTAACTCAGACCTGCCACTGCAGTGTCTGTGTGCACTCTAGTACTGCCATGTCTACTTGGCAAGTCCACCCACTTGCCAGGCCCTAACCTTCCCTTTTCTTACATGTGAGTCACCCTTAAGGTAGGCCCAAGGTACCCCTGTGGGCAGGGTGCAGTGTATGTGAAAGTTAGGACATACCCTGATGTGTGTGAAATGTCCTGGCAGTGAATTGCAGTGCATTTCATTTTTTCACTATTGAAAGGCTATCTGGCCCATAGGAAAGCATGGGAGTTAATTTATAACATCTTATAAATATAACTTCCCATTGGGACCAGATAGGAAAATAAAGTTTAGTATGCCTGAACTCAGAATCTAAAGATGCATCTTTTAGTAAAGGTGATTTTTACATTCTGTGTTTGAAAATACCACTTTTAGAAAGTAGTTTTTTTTCTTGCTTAGCCATCCTGTGTGCCTCTGCTAGGATGTGTATTGACTGTCTGGCTTTGGAGTGACAGGGGCTGGGGATGTGCACTGGCTCCAGAGAGTCTGGATGAGTCAGGGCTGGGCTGTATAGACCGGGGCTGCATTTAGAGTAGTGGGAGGAGATTTCCTTGCACCTGAATGGGCCTGGTCTGCTGCAGACAATGCTGTCTCCATCTCCTGCTGGGAAGCTGGGCCAGAAAGGACCAAACTGGTTTGGACTAAGCACAGACACTCTCTGCCTAAGAGGACAAAGGAATTTGGAGTATAAATATTGGGGCCCAGACCCCAGAACTTTAGAACTCTTTTGGACCTAGAAGACTGCAGAGAAGAAGAGCTGGAGAAGCTGTGAGGAGGAACTACTACTTTGCTGAGTGCTTTGCTGTGTTGGCCTGCAGTGGCTGCTTCTGTCTTGGGCAGTAAAAGGACTGGACTTTCTTTTTTTCAATTTTTTGTGTGTGTTTATTAGACAGCTTGAACAAGAGTATACAAGCCCACAAGCTGGGCCTCAGATATCATATGCATGCGAATAATAAAATACAAGCAATTTTTCCATGTACAACAGTATAACTCAGAACTCCCCCCACCGCCCCCTCTCCCCCCTTCCCAGCACTTTGTATAATATAATTGATCCAAAAGGCCGTACACAACGAGCATATACAAACAAATCTCATATATAGTCCCAGGTCATCTAGCTCAGAGCGCGCTCATAACACATCATAATTACTGTAAATCGGGGTTTCCTAGAAGGTACCCCGTAAGAGGGGCCCAAAAGTCCTTGGGGCATGAGGCCTCAGGCAGTTCCTCTGAGTATATCCCCAGCTGCTCCTTGCAATAAATCAGATCTCGAACCCATTGTTTCAGTGTTGGTATAGTTTTAGCGTCCCAGCACTGTGCCACCGCCCGCTTAGCAAGTAATGTCGAGACCGCTACCAGTCTTCGGTTGCATGGCTTAAGGGTTTTTACCCACCCCAACAGGCAAACAGCAGGCTCGCATACCACAGGCTCCAACACCACGTCAGTAAGCATTCCCGTAACCCGTGTCCAAAAGGCATGTATCCCAGCACAGCCCCATGCCAAATGCAGGAAGTGCGCATCATCCTGACCACAACGCACACAGCAGGCACCCTCACGCAGGCCGAAACGTTTCAACTGGAGCGGCGTGTAATATAACTGGTGCAGGAATTTAAAATGGATAATACGGAGATTACAATTCGCCGTCAAGCGACCAGTGAGTGTACAGCAGAACTGCCAAACATCCAGCGTCAAGGCATCCCCAAGTACTGAATGCCATTTGATATAAGAGGGAGGCTCGAGAGACTCACATTCCCGGAGAGATGCATTATACAATTTCGTTATAAGCCCTTTGTGCTCCTACCCACCAGCACCGCCTGCAGTGCTCGCAATGGTGTAGGTTCCGATGGGTAATCCGGATAAACAGTTCTAAACGCCTGCCGCACCCGCACATAGGTAAAACCCAGCATCATGCCCCGGTCGCGGCCAGCTTGCACGTCAGAGAGTGACCGTAACTGCCCCTGCTTATATAAGTCACCCAGCTATGTTATGCCCACCGCCTTCAACGCTTTCACAGCCGCCGGCTCTCGCGCCGCGGAAATCTCCGGGTGTGCCACAGGCGGTAACGCGGGAGCATAGAGGTAAGATAACCGCGCCCGTCTTGCAAGAATCTTCCACGCCCATGCCGTACATAGGACGGGGTTAATTTCGTTCCATGGCCCTCCGTCCCCTCCAGTCAAGGGAGCCGCCACCAGTGGCACCGGGAGTACAGAGTCTGCCTCAATGGCAGTGTGGGGCTGGAACCGCTGTGGATAATACCAATAATGCGCATATTGCACCTGCGCGCACAGATAGTAAAGCCTCATGTCAGGTGCTTCAAAGCCACCCCGCTCGAATGGTAGCACCAGCACATCCCAACTGCACCTAGGTTTCTTGACACCCCAGACGAAGGTTATCAAGGCCGATTGAAGTGTGTTAAATAATACAATATTAAGGCGAAGTAGAGAAGTTTGGGCAGCATCGACATCTTCACAACTGCTATACGATCCGCTAGGGAGAGTGGCAATTTAGCCCACCGCGCCGCCTGATTCGTGATCTTAGAGATGACGCGTCCATAATTTTCAGAAATTACTACATCTTGATCTCTATGCAGCCAGATCCCTAAATACTTCACAGGATCAGAGGACCACGCCAGTGGGAAGTCCAATGCCAGTTCTTTTGTACCAGCCGTCAGCGGGAACACCGTGGACTTCGCCCAATTTATACTAAGTCCGGAGTATCTCTCGAACTTCACGTATTCACGTAACAGCCCGATGAGATACAGCTCATGCTCTCACACATAAAGCAACATATCATCTGCGTAGAGCGAAACCACCAGCGGTCTCTGTCTAAAACGCAGCGCTGCCTGTGCATGTCTCTGGCGGAGTTTGCAAGCAAGGGGCTCCAATGCGAGCGCAAAAAGCATCGGCGACAGGGGGCATCCCCGCCGCGTGCCTCTTGCAATAGGGATAGCTTCCGAGACCCAACCATTCACCCGAATCCGCGCAACAGGGGCATCATACAATAATCTAATCCATTTGAGGAAGAAAGGTGGTAGACCCATTTGGAGCAAGACGGTGAACATATATTCCCACAGCAAGGAGTCAAACGCCTTTGCTGCGTTGAGTAGTACAGCAACCGCTTGGAAGTCCGACTCGAAGTAATGCAGCGTGGCAAATACAGTACGGAGATTGTGCGATGTAGATCTGGCGGGGACAAACCCCGACTGATCCGGGAGGACCAATTTGGAAATAAGAGGCTGGAGTCTGCTGGCTATCATTTTTGCCAAAATTTTGGCGTCGATGTTGATGATAGATAAAGGCCGGTACGAGTCACACCTATTAGGCGCTTTGTCCGGCTTAAGTAGCGTAACAATTAGCGCCTCCCTCAGAGAAGGTGGTAGCGTTCCAGAGTCATACGCCTCTGCAAAAACGTCCAACAGCCGCGGTGCAAGTTCTTCCGCATATGCCTTGTAGAACTCACTGGGGAGACCATCAAGGCGCAGCTTTGCACGTGGGGAGGGACATTATGGCCATTTTGACATCCTCAACGTCAAACGGCTGCGTGAGATATTCACGCTGCGCCAGTGACAGCCATCCCAGCGCAATGTCATCTAGGTAGGTATTAATATCAGTTGCCGTCACCTGCGCATGATCCCCATACAGCGTGGAGTAAAAATGCAGCACCACCCTACTAATCTCGGGCGTAGTGTAGTGTGGAACGCCCTCCGTGTCTAGTATCTCGGTAATACAGTCCTGACTCCGGAGCTCTTCTAGTTTCTGAGCCAGAGACCGGCTGGGCCTGCCCCCCTCGCCATAATAGCAAACTCTGCTCCTTCGAGACCTGTGCGCCAACTCTTGGTCCACAGTTTCGTTATGTTCAGAAACCAGATCTCGTATCGCAGAAAGCTTATCCGGGGCAGGACAACGCGCGTAATCCCGTTCCAATGCGGCAATCTCCGCAGCCAGCTTACTGATACGCCAACGCAGGTCCCTCAACACTCCAGCCTGTGCTCCTATACATACCCCCCTGATGGTCACTTTAACTGCTTCCCAGAGGACGCCAGCGCTCTTCACAGTACCATCGTTTTCCCTGAAAAAATTGCGGATCGCCTCACCAACTGTGCACTTAAACACTGGATCTGTCAGAGAGAACTGCTGTAGGCGCCACGTGAAGGGGGGCCATTCACAGTCTGGCACCAGTAGCTCCAGACTGACGGGGGAGTGGTCTGACAACGTCTTGGCCAAGTGACTCACATTCACTACCCACGAACACACCCTCTCTGAAACAAGCCAAT
Organism: Calotriton arnoldi; assembly: GCA_963921515.1. Classification (NCBI taxonomy): domain Eukaryota; kingdom Metazoa; phylum Chordata; class Amphibia; order Caudata; family Salamandridae; genus Calotriton; species Calotriton arnoldi. The sequence continues at coordinate 1,909,306 of CAWUFW010000246.1, read as the reverse complement.
AGTCCAGGCGGGACCATGTGCCATGCACCATGGAAATAAAGATACTTTCTCGCGCCTCCGGGTGCCTCAAACGCCAAACGTCATAAAGGTTGCCAGCATCTATCATCCCCAATATAGCGTCTGATGCTTGTCTATGTCACGCGGTCCCACTCACCGATCTATCCACATTCGCATCCAGGCAGGTGTTAAAGTCCCCTCCCCACAGAATCTCCACTGAGGGGTACTTGGAGATTCGGCGCCAGACATCCGCAAAGAATGAATGGTCATCAATATTCGGACCATACACATTCACCAGGAGGACCTCTACACCACCAAGCTTGCCATGCACCATTGCCACTCTACCATGCACATCCGTCTCGGAGCAAAGGACCATGAAGGGAACCCCTTTTTTTACCAAAATCATCACCCCCCTGGAATAGGAAGAGAAGGAGGAGGCCACCACCACCCCAGCACAACGAGCGCCTATACCTTTCTCAGAGAGCTTAGTGAGATGTGTTTCTTGCAAAAAGGCCACTTGTACACCCAACCTGTCCAGATGGGCAAAGACTGAGCGAATTTTCTTGGGACTATTGAGGCCTCGCACGTTCCATGTAAGGAACTTTATGCTACCACCAGTGCGTGTTGTGGATAAGAATGAGATATCGTTTGAGGTCCAACTCGGCTACCCTCATGAACTTGTAAGAGAGCGACCAGTCAGCATAACTAGCTCGCCCTGGACCATATTCAGTGCAACAGGAAGTGCCCACCCAACCCCGCCTAACCCTTCCCTCTCTCCCCCCACCCACTTCAGCGCGCCCAAAGTGCCAAAGCCATCCCATCCCTGAGTGAACAACCCCCAACATAAACAACCCAAACATTTGCATAGCGTGGGGAATTCCCATACAGGGGGGCAATAGAGTGCTACTATCCTCCTACTATGCAGGAGATGGCTAATCAGAACTAGTATCCATGCTAGGATCGTCCAAGTAGACATTAGGGGGCCGATTCCGATTCGGGCCGGAAATCTCTCCGACCGAGCCGGACCCGGAGAGAATTCCGACCGAATCGGACCCTAGCAGTACGATGCGCACGCATGCTATCGGACTCGAGTCGGTCGGACTCCCATTGAAGTCAATGGGAGCCTGTCGTACAACGCGTACGCGGGCTCCCATTGACTCAATGGGTGCGAGGCGGACAAGGGCACCCCCTACAGCGTGTACGCGTCCATGCGCATCGCGGCGTACATGCACAAGTAGGGGGACCCATGGGTCCCCCTGTGTGCGACTCGCGCGCCTACGCGTACAGGGGGTCCGACGCGGACCCCCAAAGTCCGGCTCCGACAGCTTTTTCGAGCCGGACGGCGCGAGTCGGTCGGACTGCTCGCGGCGCGAATCGTACTTACCCGGCCGGGAAACGTCTCCATAGCGCGGTGCGAGTCGTGTCCATGCGAGTCGGTCGGAGCGTGTTGAAGCCGCGTTCGAGTCGGTCGGCGATTTCGCGGGTGCTTGCATCGTACTCGCTCGGCCGGACCCGCGTACGATTCGGTCGGGAAACAGGGCTCCGAATAGGATCCGGTGAATCCGAATCCGATTCGGAGCACTACCGGCCGAGATCGGAATCGGCCCCTAGGTGTTATTGCATCACAGTCAACAATCAAATACAAACTAATAACGACCATCATATAGAACATTAGGCCTACACACAGAAAACTCTTAAGTGAGCCTGCACGGAGGCTATTTGGGCAGCAGTCCTATAGAGGCAGTATCGATAGCTCAGGGATCTCCTGCATCCATCTCAGGCTGGTCTTTGCGGCGTCGGCGTTTCAACTTCTTAGCGTGCTCCATCGCCGCCTTAGGTGTGGTGAAAATTTTGGAGTCCCCCTCCGGACCCACCCGCAGGCGAGCCGGGTACAGCATGGCGTATGGAAGGCCTTCTGATTGGAGGAGTTTCTTCACGCTGCCAAACTCCCGACGTGCAGATTGGACTGCGACTGTAAAGTCCGGGAAAAAGGACAGTGAGTTCCCCTGGTGGTCGATGGCGCCTTTTTCCCTTGCTAGCCTCAGTATGGTATCGCGGTCCCTATAGTTCAGGACTCAGGCGATGATGGGGCGAGGCGGGGCACTTGGCACCGGTCTCGCCGCCAGTGAACGGTGGGCTCGTTCAACTATAAACATAGAGGACAGATTCTCAGGGCCGAAGAGATCTTTTATCAGAGACTCTATGAATGTTTCCATCCTGCCAGTGTTCGTGGACTCCGGAAGGCCCGTGATTCTGATGTTATTCCGGCGTGAGCGGGCTTCCAAGTCCTCGTTTTTCTCCTGGATCAGCGCCAAAACTTTTTCCATATTGAGTGATTTTCCCGCTATCTCACTGAGGCCCTCCTCTGTTGTTGAGACTCTTTGCTCCACCTCGCCCATTCTCACGTTCTGCTGTGCCAATTGTGCAGACATGTGGTCTAGTCTATGATTCATAGCTGACACAGTCCCCTCAATTGATTGAAGGCTCTTCTGAATAGCCATCAGCGCGGTTTCCAGCGTGGAGGGGCCCTCTCCCTGAGTCTCCGCCTCTGAGTCAGAGGCCGCTTTCTGCTGGGACTTTCCTGATTCTCGCGCCTTGAACGTGAGGCGAGGCTGAGTCTTATCCGTTTTCCCCATGATAGATGGTGGGCACAGCAGTTGGGAAAGAGCGGTCCACGCAATAAGGCACTCCCAGTCAAAGGCCCCTCCAGACAGCACTCGTCAGCAGACCGCAGCGCCAGGCATCAGACTCCCAGCGGGCCACCCAGCCCCGCAGCCCCAGAGCCCGTCGCCACGGGGCCCGCAGCCCACACGTCAGATAGGCAGATCCACTTCAAGGGTGGGCGCGTGGCGTAACCGCACCGCTGCCGCAGGAGAAGTGCACGCACAGGCATACAGACATCCGACACCTATGCTCAGGGAAAGTGCCCAAAAGTAGGTCAGACAATGCAGTAATGTAGTCTCAGACAGACCCCGGTTCTCACCGTCCCAGCAATCCGCGAAACCGGGAGAAGTAGATGCGGGGCGAAGTGCTAGATGCAGACTAGGCGTTATACAGGCACTCCGGCATGCAGCAACGTAAATGCCAGCAGAGGCACGAGAGGCAGCAACCACAGAGCCACGGGCCGATATGTTCTGAAGTCAATAACACCCAAGCCCGTTTCAGCAGCACAGGAAAAGCGCACAGGGCCCCCAGACTCAGTCCCAATCATCTACTGCTGTACCGCTATCACGATTATGTAAGAGGAGCCCGGGCCAAGTAGACAGTCACACCACCCGTGGGTACGAATGCCCAATGTCTCAGCAGGTCTCCCCTGTGTAAGGGCAATAACGGGGGCAAAGCTACGCAGATCATTTTGGGCGTGCGACGCACATGGCGGCATGTAGCAGTAGTATCACAGCCCAGGGACAGCTGTGTGGGACCTCAGGCCGACGGGAAACTGCAGCTCAAGTACGTGCACTTCGCGCGCCCCTCTCAGCTATGCACCATGGGTCCCAAAGTCCGTAGCTGCAGCGCCTCCTGACATCTATAGCGCCAGGCTGCTCCTGCCCCGCTTCTACCGCGCACCGGCACACAGCCTCAGCTCGCAGGCCGCGGGCGGAGCCCGGGCCCGCACCCGCCGCTGCAGACACCAGCCCAGGCTAGGCCGTGCTCCACTCACCAAGGCCGGCACTGGGCACGGCGATGTCTTGATCTGGCCTCTCCGCGCCTCTTCCCGGGTTCTGCTGTCTCCCACTGGGCCTCAGGGACGTGCAGCCCTCCACCCGGGATCCGCAGCCTGCAACAGCTCGGCACCCCCTCGTTGCTCCAGCGGCTCCAGCAAACTCACAGCGCTGGCATCACACAGGTGGCTCGCCGCTCACCCCTCCAGCACCAGGTCCCGCCGATCCGGCTACTCCTGCCTCCTATGGCACAGGCGTCCGCGGGAGCCCATTAACCGCTAGATCTCCGCAGCGCCGCCATTTTGCCACAACGCCGCGGGGCCCAGTCGAGTTCTAAATATGGACTTTGCAGCAGCCGCCAGGAGTCCAAACTGCCACCAGTGTAGGCAGGTGCGCACCCCAACACCGGTCGCACAGTTTCAGCGCTGTGATGCAAAGATTTCAGGCAGATATTGGTCGGATTATAGATCAGCCGGGCAGAGCCTCACTAGGGTGCGGCCATTTTGCTGTGCGCCCTCTAGCGCCCCCAGGACTGAGCTTTCTACAACTTCTTTATTCAGTTTCTCCAAGGGCTTGAGGTAGAGCTTGCCCACTGTTCAAGAAGTCTCAGGAACAGCAAAGACTTCAAGTTCTTCTGCCATCAGCACTGGGTACTGTGTGTTTTGTGCTGCAACAGAAGAAAAAGCAACCCGACGCCATCTACGACGCCACTGCCGACTCCGTGTCCTGAAGGCACCGCAGAGGGCACCGCCGCATGCCACACTGCAACCCTGGTCTCACTGACTATGCCACCTAACGGCACCGCGGCCTGTGGGCACCGCACTTCACACCGCCTCACTTCACTACGCCGCCTTGGTATCCCTGATGACGCCACTCTACGCTGACATCGACGCTGCTGCCTGCACCCTGGTTCGAGAGCACCGCTCGTAAGTTACACTATCCACCGTCCTCATCCCACACCGCAGCCTTGGCTCACCAACGCCGGCACCATCGACTCCAGTTCATCACCCGACGACAGCGCTTCAGCAACGACGATGCCGCTGCTTGCACCGTGACCTGCCAGCACCGCGATGAGCACCGCATCACTTCGCACCGCAGCCCTGGTCTCACTGACGCTGCTGGATGACCATCACCGAGCCGCTGCCTGCACCGCGACCTGGGGGCACCGCACGCTGCACTTCGCACCGCAGCCCCGATGCCTGCCATCGCCGGCACACCTGACTTCAACCGCGAGGAGTTCGATCTGCAACGCGTGTGACTTCAAGGGCCCAACGACTCCTGCACTGACCTCCAGAACCGACGCCTGCGGACACCGGCCTTACAGGGCTCATCGAGAGGTCGCCGATGCCCTACATTTCTAAAGGTACTGTTTTGCGACTCTTCCCGACATCATAGCTGGCCGCGACGCCGCGGTCAGCCAGAACTGTTTGGATTTGTTGTTCACGAAGCAGTGATAGGCCCAGACGGAGCTATCGACTTCAAGGAACTGTATTTCAAGTCTATTTTGATTACTGAAGATTTCTGAGAACGGTATGGTGGATTGTCATTGTTTATGGTCTTGTTTTAGATATATAAAAATATTGGATATTGTTCTAAACTGGTGTGGTGTCCTTTTGTAGTGTCTTCACTGTATTACTGTTGGTTATGTGCAAATGCTTTACACACTGCCTCTAAGATAAGCCTGACTGCTCGTGCCAAGCTACCAAGGGGGTGAGCAGGGGTTATTTTAGGAGTGTAACTCCCTTATCCTGACTAGAAGGAAGGGCCCCTACTTGGACAAAGGTGCAAACCCTTGCCAACTAGAGACCCCCATTTCTAGCAATATGTAACCTCTTCTTCAGCCAATGAAGGTAAGTGTGCACAGATGTAGCAATACTTAGCGTCTAGTGCCTGTGTGTATTTTTGAACTAACCTAGAATATACATTAGTGTAGAATTCATCTTTTGAATAATCTTGAAATAAAGATTTTAATTTATTTTCATCTATTGTGTGTGCAAACTTTGTATTTTCAGGTGTAGACATAGGCTTCTCTACTTCTGGTGTGAGTTAAAACCTTATTAGTATTGTTATGATCACGAACACTGCTACTAAAAATGTAATACCCATAATAATCTTGCATTTAGCTCCGGTTAGGAAACACATGTCTGTGTGTAGTCAGATGGTTAAGCAAAAATATAGCAGCAATAATTCAACAGTCTCTTTTCAGTTTTTCTGATTTTCTTTTGTAGTTAGTTCTTTTAGCTTTATTTACAGATGTCTTCATACACTCATCCCTATCCCTTCTCCATCTTCATCTAAATGTGTTATCCCTAGTTTTCAACAGCAGGCTTGGGCCTAGGGAAATCTTATTAATTCTTTTATAATATCAACTTGTTATTTCAGTCTTTTTGCACTTTTCTCATTCACTCATTCAATAGTGTCTGTAAGCTCCCGTTTCTTTTCAGAAATCTTTGTAGATAGCTTTGTCCCAGTTTGTTTCTAGTGTGATGTCATGGGGGGGTCTCAAAACGTTCTGTTCTCAGATGAAGCAAATCTTCCACTGACACATTTAACACCTGATTTGTGTAGTATGTCCATTCAGGTGCAGAATATCTCTAACGCAATTCTGCTCTTTTTGACCATCTTAGGGGCCGATTCCGATCTGGGACGGAAATCTCTCCGACCGAGCCGGACCCGGAGAGATTTCCGACCGAACCGGACTCCTGCAGTCCGACCGGGGCAGTACGATGCGTCCGTGTGCTGCCGGACTCGATTCGGTCGGATTCCCATAGAAGTCAATGGGAGCCGGTCGTACGACGCGTACATGGGCTCCCATTGACTGAATGGGTACGTCTTGGACAAGGGCGCCCCCTACAGTGGGTACGCGTCGGTGCAACCCGCACTGTACATGCATGTGTAGGGGGGACCCATGGGTCCCCCCTGTGTGCGACTCGCAAGGCTACGGGTGAAGGGGGGTCCGACACGGACCCCCGAAGTCCGGCTCCGACAGCTCTTTGGAGCCGGACGGTACGAGTCGGTCGGTCTGTTCGAAGCGTGCATCGTACTTGCTCGGTCGGGTAACGTCTCCATTGCGTGGTGCGAGTCGTGTCCGTACGAGTCGGTCGGAGCGGTTCAGACCCGGAAACGAGTCGGTCGGAAACAACGCGTACATTCGCATCGTACTAGCTCGTTCGGACAGCTGTACAAGTCGGTCGGTAAAAACGCGCACGGCTCGTCTTTTTTCCGGCCGAATCCCATTCGGTGAGCTTCCGGCCGAGATCGGAATCGGCCCCTTAATGTCTGCTGATCTTCTGTGTCTCTTACACCACTTGATACTGTCTCTTCAGCAATGGTTGGCAGTATGTAATCAATTGACATACTTGATCTCAGTTTCCTTTGACAATAATTTTGTGGCCATTCAGCATTGTGGTGACTCTTCCTGATCCAGTACGTGTTCCTTCACCCGGATCGTCTATTTGTTCTGGAGTTGTCTCAATTGTTATCTCTGGCTGAGACTTTGGGGCCGATTCCGATTCAGGCCGGAAATCTCTCTGACCGAGCCGGACCCGGAGAGATTTCCGACCGAATCGGACTCTGGCAGTCCAACCGAACGAGTACGATGCGCACGCATGCAATCGGACTCGAGTCGGTCGGACTCCCATTGAGTCAATGGGAGCCGGACGTACAATGCGTACGCGGGCTCCCATTGACCCAATGGGTGCGAGGCGAACAAGGGTGCCCCCTACAGCGGGTACGCCTTGAAGCGACTCGCGGCGTACATGCACAGGTAGGGGGGACCCATGGGTCCCCCCTGTGTGTGACTCGCGCGGCTACGCATACAGGGGGGTCCGACACGGACCCCCAAAGTGCGGCTCCGACTGCTCTTTCGAGCCGGACGGCGCGAGTCGGTCGGACTGCTCGCGGCGCGTATCGTACTTGCCCGGCCGGGGAACGTCTCCATCGCGAGGTGCGCGTCGTGTCCGTGCGAGTTGGTCAGAGCGCTTCGGACCCGCGAACAAGTGGGTCGGCGATTTCGCATGCGCTCGCATCGTACTCGCTCGGCCGGACTCACGTACGAATCGGTCGGGAAAGAGGGCTCCGAATCGGATCCGGTTAAGCCGAATCCGATTCGGTGCCCTACCGGCCGAGATCGGAATCGGCCCCTTTGTCTCTTCTTCTTCTCCTTTAGAGATTTCAATGCCACTCTGTAAAATCAGAGGAATCTGCATTGGCTGCGACTGTCTCGAGTTCTTCACCCCTTTCTCCTTCTTGCTGTTGTGTCTATTGCAGTATTGCTCCAAAAAGTTCAGCTTGTAGCTGTTCTGTCACCAGTGCTCTTGGTTCTGGCTCAAAGAACAACTTCAAACTCAAGTGGCACTGTGGTTTTACTAACTTGTGAATTGTTTGAGCTAGGCACAACATTTTTTTTTACTAACATTTGCATTTTATGCAGCAGATGATTGATTATGTGGCAAATGAGGCAAATCGATATTCAAGCGAAAAACTTTGCGGCTGCACAGTTGCATAATTACTGTGGCCCTGGCTATAAGGCTATAATAATAATGGAACCATTTTCCAAACGTACAGAACATACTTTACAATTGAAATAACAGGTCAGACTGAGAAAGAAATATGACAGTTAAGACTGGAAAAAACTGTTACATACACACAATAAGGGATTGAGGCAGGCCAGACTCAAATGTAGTTATTTTAGAATTGAGCAAGACTGGCACTAGATCCCTCACATGTTATGCTGAGCAAACTTACTGCTAATGGCCCTGTGATGAAGATGTCAACAACCATTTGTTTTGTACCCTCCTTTCCACCTATAATACATAGTAATTAATGATGGAGGCTAACTACGGTGATTAAATAACATCAAGATCTGCCAACTTTATGTTGCATGTCAATTTATGTCTTCTGATTGAACAGGGCTGTACTTATTCTGCTTTGCTGTAACGTCATGGCACACAATGATTGCTAAATCTACATATTTTAGATGCTCTGCAGTAATCCTTGAGTGTAACCTGTTTTGTAATTATGTAAAACCTATTTTTAGGAAAGTAGGATCTGCTTTCATGTTCACCCCCACTTTTTGCTGGTGTCATTATGTTTTCTGATTAGTCTGACTGGGATCCTGCTAACCAGGACCCACGTCTCTGAGCTTCCTCCCTAAATTGGACATGGTGAGTACTTCTGTACACTCTAGATTGGCTACTGGTGTACCCTGGTAAGTCCCTAGTAAATGGTACTAAGGTACCCAGGGCATAGGTATACCAGGGGTCTCCCATGGGATGAAGTATGTATTATACCACCCATCAAAGACCACTCATATTGAGACTCCAGGCCTGCCATTGCAGCCTGTGTAAGCTGGTGCTAGCACCAATTACGACAGATATAGGTTTCCCTATATCTAAGGTCACTACACTTAAAACCTGTAAGTCACCCCTAAGGCAGGCCTTTCAATCCTGAAGGCCTGGTGCTGGGTCCTAAGTGGGAGGGTGCCCCTGCATGAGCGGGGCACCCATACCACCTTCAGGGACCATTCCCTCGGGTTGTAAGTGCATCAGCCATTACGATATATAGAGTGGCCATGCGTCAGTACGCGATGGACATCTCTAAACTGGCTGTAACGAACCCTGTCATGTTTGATATCAAACATGTTGGAATCATACCGGTAAACGGCGTGGAAGGTATGATTCCATGCACTGTAAAGCTCCTCCGGGAGGCCCTCAGTGCTCCCGGTACCAGTCTTCCTGAACCGGACAGCAAGCTAGGGCTGCTGCCGCGCACAGACATGTTTCTTCCCTCCTGCTGCTGAGCCACGCTCGAGCAGGGGAAGGCAGGACAATAGATATCCTGTCACATGGGTGTGTGACCACCTCCCATACAGGGTTTAATGTATTGGGGCAAGGTGGGGGTGCTTGCCAGCACCACTGAGACTGCTTGAAGGGCACATTTGGTGCCCTCCTTGCATTCTCCAGCTCAAATCAGTTCAGGGAGCCATTGGTTCCCACTCTGGCGCGAAACTGGGCAAAGGACATGGGAGTATCCTCTAAGACTGGGCGGAGTTCGCGGAGTTCCGTGTAGCGGAACTCCGCGAAGTGCAAAAAAAACTCCACCACGCTACGCGGAGGTCCCCAAGCGGCGGAGTTTCTTTAGATAAATGCTGTTCGCAGTGATTTTCAGTGCCATGTGCTTGTCCGCACTGTGCAATCATCGCGAACAGCACCATGCACAGCGCAAGTGGGCGCTGCTTCCTTTCTGTCGCTCGAGTAGATTTTTACTCGAGCTGCAGCTTTCTCAACGAGAACGGATCGTTTCTCAACGCGAGCAGTCGCGAGCATACGGGACCACTCGCAATGAGAAATTTGACCTCCCGCGTTGAGAAATCTCGCCGGGAGGTTGATTTCCACGCTCGCGCTCGCCAACTTGATGTTGACGATCGCGAACGAGGAAAAATCTCGCCAGGAGGTGGATGTTCCTTGCTCACGCTCGCCAACTTGACGTTGATGAAGGCAAGCGAGGGAAAAACTCCACTCCGCATAGCGGAGTGGAGTTTTTCAGAACTCTGCGAGCTCCGCGTATCGCGGAGTGCAGAAAACTCCGCAAACTCCACAAGCAGAGCGGAGATCACCGCCCAGACTTAGTATCCTCCCCACTGTCCAGCCACTCCTCTAGGAGGGACCCCTGAATTGTCCCAACCCTTTCCTAAGGGTACTTAAGGCTTACCTGTGGGTGGGTCCCTAGATTCATCGTGGGACAAGATTCAGATCATACACCACTTCAACTTCGACCGTCTGGACACTCTGGACTTTGTCGGACTACGCTTTGAGAACCGAGACTGCACCGGGTAAGATTCCTGCAGCTCCTGTTCTTGTCATCCTGCTGGTCTTCTGCAACATCTGTGCCCATGCTCCATACAGGTTCTTCACCAGGCCTGTGAACATCCAAGACACTTGAAGGAATCTCCCTTGGAGTGAAGGAGTCACTCCCCTGCATCTGCAGGTACTGAAACACAGCTGACCGGTCCCTGATCATGGGCTCCCACAGAATCTGAAAGGCTCAGCAACACAGGTGGTGGTTCTGCAACTCCCTCGAGGCCCGCACTGTCTGCATACAGAGTTTGAGGCCAGTATCCCTCATCAAAACAGCTGGAACAAAACCTCTGTGCACCGCGTCGATTTGCCGTTGCCAAGGCTTGTTGGCTCTCTCCTCCAGAGATCTTCAGGCTCCAAGAAGCTCCAACCTCAAGCAACTCCTGCAGCCAAGATCTTCACCCTCACCACTTCCTCTGCACCGTGGGCCTTCTTCATTGGTGAGCTGCTCAAGGTTCTCTTGCGACTCCTGTGCCTTCGGCCCGTGGGTCCTCTTGAGGGTCTTCTTTGGTTTCAGTGGGCTCCCCTGCTTGCTCAGGGCCTGCTCTGACTTACCTGCTTGTGGTGAGACACTTAGACCTTGCTGGTCCCAACACTGCACCTTTTTCTTCGACTACATTGCTTGTTGCACCAATGCTTGTTGGTGCCCCTGCTGGACACTGCACCCCTGCCTCTCGACATCCAACGTGGGACAGCTCGTATACAGCTCCTGGTCTTCCACAGCATCACCTGATCCGTGCAGCTGCAACTTGAAGGGCACCGTCAAACTCCAGCATCTCCGACATCAGTGGGCATTCGTCTTCCGTTCCTCCTGGTCACTCCTAAGTGGCATAGACTCTGTCCCCTCTGCTTGCAGGTTCTTCTCACCTTGAATCCACCTTTGAGTTCCACCGGACTCCTTAGTCTTCCTCTCCAGCAGCAACGTTCCTGAAGTCCTCCATTGTGGTCTACGGCGGTTTCCGACGTCACTTGACACCTATGCACCCGGTTTCTCTGGTGTAGGTATCCTGGTTCCTGGGGTATCCACGGGTAGGGTGACTCTCCAACCTTCCATCTTCGATGGAGTTTCTTCAGGGTTCGCTGGTAAGGGTCCTTTTTCTTTAAAACTGCAACCGCGACTTACCCATAGACTTCTATTGAGCACGCAGTTGTGTTCCCACTCTGCACACAACCTCCGTCGGGTTCCTAGACACTCACCTTGGGTGGTTCTTTGGGACCCCAGCTCTTCTACGTCTTCTGGGTCCACTCTTGTCTTGAGTCGTGGTTCGCATTCCACTATTTTAGTATATGGTTTGGTCTCCCCCTGGAGACCATTGTGTATTTGTGCTACTTACCTGTTTTATTTGCAAAGTATTATGTGCATTGTGTTAGATCTCCATGTAGGAGATATTATTATGTGTTAGTGAGTGTCTTATAATGAATACCTATTTTTATAAATACACTGTGTGGTTCTTTTTCACTTAACCTATACCAATAAGATTATGTTCTGGTAAAACAAGCTGCTTTACACTCCTTCTGGACTGAGCCTGAAGGTTTCTCTCCACAGCTACCACTTAGAGAGCTTTCTAAGGTTGTCTAAGACCACTAAAATCACCATAAGGGTTGTCTGGATTAGTGCAGGGTGCTACACTTACACAAGTGAGCACCATATACTAAATCAGCCTCTCACACTATTAAAAAAAGACACAAACCGGCAAAACAGTCGCATTGGGCTCAGAGTACAATGATTATATAGCTTGTCTTTGCTCAGTACAAAATCTTACTGGCTCTGAAAATATGGTGTTACCGCAGATTTAGGAATCCCTATTCAGCCATTAACTCATGCTACAGGACACATCTGGAATACAGAGTACCTTGGAATAAACTCCTAATTGTTCCATGTACTACGGCTCATGAGGATCGATCATTGCCATATTAAAATGTTTGTGACTTTTGCCTGCATTGCAAAATGTCTATTTGCCAATACTACTCCAGAGTGCCCTTTCTTAGAGGGTGTGGCCCAAGAGTGACTTCTTCATTTCCATCTTCAAAAATAATTGCAATCTATTTTGTGAGCTCTGCAAAATGTCAGCATAATCAATGATCCAAACGCTTACCACCCTACCTAACCTAAACCATTTACGGCCGTACTGGATTTAATACTCTCAGAAGTCAGACGCAATGCTTAACAGACCCTTTATGGCTTTTGGCCTCTGTCAGCACTGTGCCAAAGAGTGATATATCAGTTACCATGAATGGTTGTGAGGCCCTTTGAAACATCTGGCCATTCCCTTTTTAGGGAATTTTAGTTGTTGTGTGAAAACACAAAAAAAGCTAGTCATAGCCATGGCCACAGCAGACTAAATAATCTCAACCTTCGAAGAGATAACATCATTTAGGACTACCATAAGTCTCACGGTTAGACAAAAAGAAAAACTTGGCATGATGAGCAAGACGATAAAGCACAACTAAATTATAGGCTGTTGAAAATATCCTTACATAGTTTATTTGGAACAGCAAGCTATAGAGGATATGAAATGCCAAACTGCAAAATGGCACTAAATGGGACTGTTGATCAGTGGCGGTTCCTCCTTTGGGGCGGAGTAGCTTTGCACCGCCTGCTGCGAGCGCAGCAGCAAACGTAAATTAATAAAATGGTAATTACCATTTCATTATAAACTGCCGTTGTTCCAGCTTGAGTGCGAGGACAGGGGTGGGGCCATTCCTGCTGATTGGCAGCAGGGATGACTTGCTTAAAGCTTAAAGTGCACATGTCGGATTGCCCGGCTGTCTTGTGACGGCCAGCCTGACATGCGCACTTCAGGCCGCACCAATACTAGCTGTTTTAAACAGCCTGGTGGATTGCAGACAGGTTAGCCTGCTCCAGCCAGTCCCAGTACTGCTCTCCTGGTGAAAGCAGCATGAGAGCAGCACCAGGATTGGTCAGGTTCGTTGGCTGTTGTAAAGAAAGTCAACCACCTTCCCTCACTTTGGATCTGGATCAGGCTCTTGGCTGCTCCCAGTCGGAATACACCCTCATGCTCATAATGAGACACCGGACCGGGCGGCCATATCTGTAAGTCTTGGCTTCGCCACTACATCCTGTGATTCTGGGAAAATCTTCTTGTCCATAAAAAAACAAAAAAGTAATGTGACTTTGTGTAATGTAACTGGTGCTCATGTTAACCGCTCCAACACCTTCCAGTCGAGTTCGAGTTATAAGTATAAAAAAGTGATGTAACACAAGTATCCCAGGCCGCAACACATCGGTGCAGTTTTTCATTGTTGGTCACCCATACTCTGAACAGAGTCGCACCAGTGTTTATGTCTCAAATAAGAGCTCTGGAGCTGAGGCTGAAGGCATTCTGCCCACCCCTAAATTTGTGCAAACCGCAAACTAGAAGCGGGTAAATTAAAGTGGGATAACACAGCTATTGGGATTGCAAAATCACATAATTTGCGTATATAGATGGAAGTGACCACGGAAAAGCAAATGACCCTCCACCCATGAATGAGCAAATTACACAAAGATATTTGCTGGTTCCCTATCAGCTAGGGGGGAGATTTACAATAAACTGATGCAGTGTGGTGGAGCAAGTCATTTTGCTGAGCCGCGCTGCGTTAGTTTGGAAGCACAGGGATTCGACATATTTACAACAATATGTCGCATCTCTGTGCTTCCGCCTGCGCTGGCGCACAAACTGCTGCCATGCACCGACGCAGGCACCCTTGCCCTGCGTTACAGGGATGATTGTTTATGTGCAGGAAGGGTTCCCTTCCTGCACATGAACAATCAGAAATGGCGTTTTACAACATCTATGTGTACTGCATTAGCACACATGGAACTTGTAAAACGTCTTTATTTAAAGGATTGTTTATGTGCAGGAAGGGACACCTTCCTATACATAAACAATCACCAGAGGTGATTTCCTCTTTCTATGTGTGCTGCCGAATGCAGCTCGCATAGAAAGAGGAAAAAACGAGGAGAAGTGAATACATTTCTCCTTGTTGCGCCTCCCTATGCCTCCCCTGGGGAGGCGTAGCATTTAGGCGCATTTCCAGATTTACGATTTCTTGTAAATCTGGAAATGTGCCTGGTTCCATCGGTGTTGCGTGGGAACACCCACAGCAACACCCATGGAACGCCCCTTTCACGCAAAGTGCTGCGGGCCTCATTTATGAGGTTTTGCCATAGGGCAGTGCAGCAGGCCTACCCGCTGCGCTGCCCTACGGCAAAAGAAAAGGGCAGGAATGCGCCATATCTATCAGATACAGTGCATTCCTGTCCTTTTCCCCTGCGCCGGCGCCCAATGGGCTGCCTTGCGCCAACGCAGGCACCTTTGCACCATGGTGCAAGGGTGCCTGCGTTGCAGGGATGATTATTTTTGTACAGGAAGGGAAACTTTCCTGTACAAAAATAATCACAAGAGGCTTTTTCCTCTTTCTATGTCTGCTGCAGAATGCAGCACACAAAGAAAAAGGAAAAACAAGGAGAAATAAAGATATTTCTCCTCGTTGTGCCTCCCTTACGCCTCCCCTGGGGAGGCGTGAGTTTTTGGCACAGCCTCAGATTTACGATTTCTCATAAATCTGGGGCAGTGTCAAAATGCCATGGATGTTGCTGGGAATGCCCCCAGCAACACCCATTGCATGCCCCTTTAACGCAGAAAACTGCGTTAACGGGACCTATATTTATCAGGCAGCAATAAGCCCATAAAAGTGTCTAAGTGCTGCCTGATAAATATCACACAGGCTTCTGCGCCAAGGGACCTCACAAAAAGTGACGTTCCGGCGGAGCAAGGGGCCTAATAAATGAGGCCCTGCGTGTTTAGGGACCGTATTTACAAGGACAGGAAAAGCCACGCAGAGTGCTTTTCCTGTCCTTGTAAATTTGGGGTAGAGAAATGCGCTGCCGGTGCGTCACAAAAAGCGACTTTACAGGCTCAGCTGACGCAAATAAAATACTTTATTAATGCTACCTAACAGACAAACATTTCTTTCAGAGTAGAAATGCTCTTTTCGCAAATGAAAGGTTAAGGTCAATGTTTCTATTCACTTGCCAAATCTCGGGACCAGCACCTATGCCTGTGGGCTAAAAGGATATTTTTAGTATGGCTCCGGCACTATGCTCAAACTGCTCATAGCACAAAATGCAATTGCAACATTTACTAAGGAGACAATTGTGAGTCACATTTTGGAGTCACGGTTTGGGAGCAATTGTATGTGCTTTTTGCACATAACTGGGCTATTTTTTCCTGAGGTTTTACCTGTACTTCCACCTCCCCCACCCCCCTCCATATATATGAATCACATTTGGTCATATTGTGACATTAATATTTCTTAAGTGGACGGCTGCCAAAACAAGATCAAGGTCAATTGATTAGGTTTCATGTTAATTTTGACAGCCTCATAAGTTGCTTAAATTGCATCTAGTAATAGGGCTGACAGCTTGATGTAACTCAGCTGGGGCAAAACTGAGGAGATTCAATGTAGAACCAAAGCATGGATCAACAGCATGTAACTTCTCACTGCTTTGTCTTCTCTAGTGGAACAGCAAGGTACCATTTCCCCTAATTCAACCAAGGAAAATGCCCTTCTGCACCCTAGTTTGTTAGTGAAAGACGGCCATTTTTATGGTGCAGAGCATCCCTCTGACCTCTGGGGCCCACAATGCAGCTGCTGCACACTTAATAAACTACACTTACTTGTTGGGGGGAATATCCCTTTAATTAAGACCAGGTTATAAAAATCTGGTGGGTTTTTTGGATGACAACCTGTCAATGGGCCTCCAGATCAATCATGTAGCCAAAATTGATTTGTTCCACCTCTCCTAATTTTGGAACGCAGGGCCGGACTGGCTGTAGCAGGCACCGGGCAATTCCCTGGTGAGCCAGAGGGGTAGGGGCCGGTTTTGAGGCCGCAGGGCCGCTTTTCTTACAGGGGGCCGGTTTTGCAGCAGTGCTCCTGCCAGGTTGCTGCTCCCAGTGCCGGTCGAGCAGCAACCTGCCATGGCTGGTTGCTGTTCCCAGTCCGACCCTTTTGGAATGTCATCAATCTAGTCTCCACCCGCAGACTTTGGCAATTTTGAATAGTGCTGTTCAACAGCATTTACTTTACTATTACAGAGAGAAAAGTTGCCTAACTGCAGATAGCTTGAAATGTTTCTGTTTGCTTGGCTAAAGTTCTTAGCAACGATGATCATGCTAGGTGGATCAGAAGAATTCTCCAGCAGTTCCTATAGAGGCCAGCGTTTGTTGTATGCAATATATTTAATTCATGAATGCATTTATGGGCGTGCTCCACAATAGCCGAGGGCTAAGATCATTACTTATCATGCACAAGAACCCTTTAACACAGGCTAAAATCTCTTCTAGTCTATCCTCCGAGACACTTTGCTTGACCTAAACGGAGGACAACAAGTATCAGCAAGCAAACAAATGCTCTTCACTTTACTTAGCTTAACACATAGAGGACTAAGGATAGTATAAATTATGTTTGAAAATAATAAATGTCAACCATGTAAACCTACTACAAACACTGGTCAAAGTATTGTTGAAGGAGAAGAAATAACCACTTGGGCCCTGGTTATCAGTTATGCAGAATTTCATACCTAGAGTCCCAGTGGCCAGAATCACTGTTACTGGCTGGGATCATCGCTTGGAATTCTGCCTCTTATGAGTTAGAACCCTCAGAATGGGGAATAATTGAGAAATTCTGCACTGTATTCCCTATTTAAAGGTGTTTAACATTCCCATTTACCATCTGAGCAGGTGGTAAATAGGAGCAGTTTGTTCCCTGTGAGGCAGGAGACAAGGGAGGAGGGCTTAGAGGGAGAGTTGAGGGAAAGGGAAAAATAGTTTTGGCAGGGGGAGCAATACATGCTCCCTTTTTGCCGAAGAAAAACTTTGTTAGTGACTGAGCACTAAGGGGGTGATTACGATAGCGGTCGGCGGACCACTGACCGCTGTCGCGGCTGTCAGGAGACCGCCAGACAAGCAGTTGGCGGTCAGACTGCCGCATTAGAATGCGACTGCCGGGCTGGCTGTTGCAAAGTGGTCCTTTTCACAGCGGCTTGTGCTACAGCCCAGGAAAAGGGCTGCAGCACAAGCCTCCATGAAAAGGAGCACTTCATGCACATCCATGCATCGTGTGCCATGCACCATGTGGGGCACTCTATGTACCCCCAGGGCCAGTTTGCAGTGGCCCACAAGGGACCGGGCCCTGTTTGGGGCCCCCAATATCCCTTTCTGACAGCCTGTACATTTTGAGGTTTCCGCCATTAACAGGTTGTTGGAAAGGGATATCCAAATACCGACGGTGGTGCCTGGCTCGGCACCGCCGCCATTCTGGGCCGCAACTCCAACCGCCGCCCCAACGGGGTCTGAGATCTTGTAGGAGGCGGCGGTCTGGACTCCACCTGCTGTGCGTACGACCTGGCAAAAGACACACAGATGATGGATGGAATGCAGAGTAAATCAAACATTCACCCCCAGTCAAGAGATCTGGGTTAAATCCATTGTTCTTTTGCTCACCATTCCACCCCAGTTTAGACCTGGCCATATGCAAATCAGTCTTGACCCTGTGCCTCATGGGAACAGTCCAGCCCGAACTGCCAAGCCAGGTCCTCACTGGACTGGAACCAAGCATCCTAGGACTGGTTTCGGGGTTTCACCCCTCATCAGCCAGGATAGCTTGAATCCAGTGACACAGTGAGCCCGGGACCCATGTCTGGGCATACCCGGCGCACTTAGGGCGAGAAAGCAAAAGACACACAGATGATGGATGGAATACAGAGTAAATCATACATTCACCCCCAGTCAAGACATCTGGGTCAAATCCATCGTTCTTTTCCTCACCATGCCACTCCAGTTTAGACCCAGCCATATGCAAATCAGTCTTGACCCTGTGCCGCATGGGAACAGTACATCCTGAACTGCCAAGCCAGGTCCTCCCTGGACCGGAAACGAGCATACTGGGACCAGTTTCGGGGCATCACCCCTCATCAGTCAGGCTAGCTTGAATCCAGTGACACAGTGAGCCCGGAACCCACGTCTGGGCATACCCGGCGCACTTAGGGCGAGGAAGAAAAAGACACACAGATGATGGACGGAATGCAGAGCAAATCAAACATTCACCCCCAGTCAAGAGATCTGGGTTAAATCCATTGTTCTTTTGCTCACCATGCCACCCCAGTTTAGACCCAGCCATATGCAAATCAGTCTTGACACTGTGCCTCATGGGAACAGTCCAGCCCCGAACTGCCAAGCCAGATCCTCCCTGGACCGTAAACAAGCATCCTGGGATCAGTTTTGGGGCATCCCCCCTCATGAGCCATGCTAGCTTGAATCCAGTGACACAGTGATCCCGGGACCCACGTCTGGGCATACCTAGCGCACTTAGGGCGAGAAAGCAAAAGACACACAGAAGATGGACGGAATGCAGAGTAAATCAAACATTCACCCTCAGTCAAGAGATCTGGGGTAAATCCATTGTTCTTTGCTCACCATGCCACCCCAGTTTAGACCCAGCCATATGCAAATCAGTTTTGGCTCTGTGCCTCATGGGAACAGTCCAACCCGAACTGCCAAGCCAGGTCCTCCCTGGACTGGAAACAAGCATCCTGGGGCTGGTTTCCGGGTGTTTGGGGCATTAAAATGCAGCAGTCAGACCGAAGGACTGTCGGCGGTCGGACCGCCACCTATGGCCTATAAATCTATGAGGCAGTAAATCTATGAGTATACCCACTGTTTAGAAATGAATGCAAAAGACCCAGAGGTAATGGAAGTGATACCAGTGAAATTGGTAATCACTCCATCACTGGCGAGGAACCCCTAGAATTATCATGTGCCTGAGTATTTCCACTAATAAAACGTGATGGTCCTTCAGTGCTCACCCATTTAGGACAATGTGATCTAACGATTGGCAAGCACATGGTGGGTGTGCATGAGGATCCTTGGTTAATCAGATAGATTGTACCATCAGAGATGATTTTTCAACACTGCATACCATAAAAGAAAGTAAAAATCGCCAAAATGATTGCACTTGGCTAGCATATACACAAAGGGTGAGCTAAATCCCTGTGCAAATCCCAATATAGCAACTAAATTGAAGGTGAACACAACAATCTTCTCACTAGCTACGGCTCTGACATAGGAGCGTCCTAGGGCATGCACAATGTTTTAAATTAGAGCTACAGCCAACCTATTTTCCTGAGGGGCTTTATGATCTTTTAAATTGGTTAATATAATACATCCATTGATAAATCATGAAGCATATAAGGAAATCTTATTCGAAATTTCTTCTGTTGCATATTATCATTTAGAAGATCAAATCCCCTTATAAGTCTACTAGGATATCCTGTGGCGTCCCATGGGCATTATAAAACCCTGTGGCTATGCATAAATATACTAGTGGATCATGGTATTCTTTTAAGGAAAATTCCCTTACAAAAACATCCACCTTTGTTTTCCCCCCATAGAAATATCTCTCACAGGGTCCGGGGATATCCTACTACATTCAAAGAAATGTCAAGTAAACAGTTTACCAATCTAAAGTGTCCAGAGACAACTATCTGGAGGGAGACATTATAGCTTAAATCAATTGCCCTACAAGTGCAAAAATCAGGGTTGTAACTGAGCCTTAATTGAAAGCATAATGGATGATTGGCTAGTGCAAGCACTAAGCAACACGGACATACCACGTACCTAACAAAAGTATAGTGGCCTTAGATACTGATCAGATTGTAGGCAGAGGGGCTTCATGCGATAACCTATGTTTTAACAGGCTCTTTATAAATGGTCTTTCGCACTATCATGAGAGAAGGAGAAGCATAGTGATATCAAGAACAAACAAGGTTTAGCAAACTGAAATAGGAAGAGTGTAAGTATGACAAGCATCCCAAAAAGAGCAATATTGATTTGGGCAAAGAATCTTCACTCACAGTTCATGGCATGCTTCATCATTGGGTCGTGCTCATATTCCAGGCGAATCATTATCTGAATGGGCTGAAACAAAATTGGGAGCGCTTACATATTTTAATACACGATCGCTAGGTTCTAGACAATAAAGATAAAATTATCTAGAAGGTCACCCAAGTAATATTTTAATAGGGGTTCCCCTGAGAAAATTAAAGACTGTGTAAAGGGGTTGTAACAGAATTACAGTTATTCATACATCCTTTGAGTCAACATGTTTCAGCCAACAATGATGCCCAGACAGGTCAACGACCTTCTTAGAACTTGGGATTCTTACCAACTCTATGCATTATGGGCCACATGCATCAAACTTGTAATTGCGATTCCTAAATTGGGATTTTCAAGAAATCACAATTTAGGAATCGCAATTGCTTATGCATGTAGGAATCGCAAAAAAAATTGCGATTCCTACACATTCCTTAATTGCGGCTCGCAATTAAGGAATTGCTTCCCATTCATTCCTATGGGCCTAGAGGCCCATAGGAATGAATGGGAATTGCATGCGCAATTTCAAGGGTGCCAAAATGACACCCTGATGCACCCCTGAAATTGCCATGTTACCACATGTTGCACACACACATGCCCCAAGGGCATGTATGCGTGCAACATGGAACTTTGAAAAATTCAATTTTGTGCATTTTTCAAAGTTCTTGCAAATTACCATCTACTTTGAATTGATGGTAATTTGCGTTTCTTAATTGCGAAATCGCAAACTTTTTTGGGTTAATGCATTGCACTTAGGGAATCACAATTTGCGATTCCCTAGGTGGAATCGCAATTTAAGTAATCGCAAATTTAGCGATTACTTAAATTGCGATTTTTGCATTTGGGATGATGCATGCCAAATGCAAAAATACCGGTCGCAAAGGGGCAGATTCTGCGAATCTGCCCCTTTGCGACCGGTATTTTGAATGATGCATGTGGTCCTTAGTATCTTTCCATAACGGAATATTAGATTTAACATCACTATGACTAAAGCTTGTATATTAAAGCCCATGGACAGGGAGAAGCAGCACTATGAGCACAATAAAGTGCAGACAAACTGAGTCAAACCTGTTGTTAGCACTGGAAGCAGGCTTAGCTGAGGCAGTGAAGTGGCTGACTAAGCACTACAAATAGTAATAGAAAAAAAACCTGCCTGGGAATGTAAACAGCGGTCTGACTTATTGAAGGAAGTAAGAGCCAGCAGGATCAGTGACACAATATTGATCCAACAAATATCGAGAAATGCAAATATCAGAAATTGAATATCGAAACATAAATATCAACTCTATATACAAAACTATGAAAATCACTAATATCGAGCACACAAATAATGTTTAACAAAAATATAATTTTTTTACATAAATTGATAACAAAAATATCGAAAACACAAATATCGTTACTTATAAATAAAAATATAGCCTATCAAA
This sequence comes from Calotriton arnoldi, assembly GCA_963921515.1. Lineage (NCBI taxonomy): Eukaryota > Metazoa > Chordata > Amphibia > Caudata > Salamandridae > Calotriton > Calotriton arnoldi. Next base: position 1,887,425 of record CAWUFW010000246.1, on the reverse strand, counting down.
AATATCGATTAACACAATATCGACTACAAAATGATCTTCAACATAACTAATAAATTCCATTATAAAACATCAAAAAGACAATTTTCACATAAATCAATCACTTCAAATAAAACCAAAACTTATAATAAACATCTATAATTAAATTAAAATATACTGCATCACCCAAAAATTAAACGTTCACCTCATAGAAATAGTGCACCTATAAAATTTACAATAAATGCATCTAAAACATTATTATTTACTATAAACATTAAATACAAATAACAATCTAAACCAACTCAGGGAATGTGTTGGACACTAAAGAGTAACACTTATTATGCCCTCTACAAGGTGTTGGCGGTAAAGGGGTGACATTTACTATTCCTACTACAATCTAAACCAACTCAAGGAAAGTGTTGGACACTAAAGGGGTGAAATTTACTATGCCCTCTCCAATCCAAACCAACTCAGGGAAGGTGTTGGACACTAAAGAGGTGACATTAACTATTCCCACTCCAATATAAACCAATCTGGGGAAGGTGTTGGACACTAAAGGGGTGACATTTTCTATTCCCACTCCAACCTAAACCAACTTGAGGAAGGCTATGGACACTAAAATGATGACATTTACTATTCCCACTCCAATACAAACCAATTTGGGGAAAATGTTGGACAGTAAAGGGGCAGCATTTCCTATTCCCACTCAACTCCCATCTCAACTAATTTGGGGAAGGTGTTGGACAATAAAGGGCTAAAGTACAACCAGGGGTGTATGCCCAAATGACCCTCCTATACCTGGGCATAAAACATCTACAAGATGTACAAAGGAAAAGAGTATGGAGGGATCAATCACTCATTTATTTTCGTCCCAGGCACCATCAATTACCCTGACGTTTTCAATATTTTATGAATATAAATATTAATAATTTTGATAGCTACACATATTATTCGAGCGGGACTCTGGTACATAAAATGATTACACATAAATTAAACATCAAATGAAATATATATAAGACATAAACAAATACATAATAATCAAACATAAATCATGATCACAACAACAATACATATACACAATTCATACAACATATACAAAACCCTAATTATTACATATATTAATGTACACTCCTCAGTCCGAGTGATACATTCTGAGGTAGTCCTCTTCGCACAAGAGGTATCACACCTCTCTCTCATTCACTTATGTGCGCCTATAATCAAAAGCCAGATAAAAAAATAATGGGACTCCTCATATATCTGTCGACGCGGTCGCGGGCGCGTTTCAGCCCACAATTTCTTTCGGCTTCCTCAGGACAAGGGTACACAATATCTGGAGTCTATTCCTAGCTATCAGGATCAAAACGAATCCTTATCATCGAGGGAACATGCTCCCCGCAAAGCGTGGTTCCATGCTTCGTATGGAAACCTTCAATTTTTTGCTGCTTTAAAAAAAGGGCTGACATTTACTATTCCCACTCCAATGTAAACCAATTTGGGGATGGTGTTGGGCACTACAAAGGGTAATATTTATTATTCCCACTCCAAACCAAACCAATTTGTGGAAAGTATAAAAACTTAAAAATGCAGATTAAATAATTGCAATAAAAAAAACCTTTGTACCTACAGTAGTATATTAAAAAAATAAAAAATATGCAAATAATACTACACATTATCACACTTAAAAAAATTATAAATTTTTCAAAAATGTTTTATTATAACACACTAATTTAAACTACTAATGTTTATATAAAAAATAAATTTAAAAAATAAAATATTTGTTAATTTACTTATAATATTTCTAGATTTGTAATTAATATTTTCTATCATTCATAAAAAATACAACTACATTTTCTGCAAATAAACACATTTTATAAATAGTTTTATCAAAATGTTTAAATATTTAGCATTATACAGTAGTATATTAAAAAAATACAAAATATGCAAATAATACTACACATTATCACACTTGAAAAAAATATACATTTTTCAAAAATGTTTTATTATAACACACTAATTTAAACTACTAATGTTTATATAAAAAATTAAATTAAAAAAATAAAATATTTGTTAATTTACTTATAATATTTCTAGATTTGTAATTAAAATTTTCTATCATTCATAATAAAATACAACTACATTTTCTGCAAATAAACACATTTTATAAATAGTTATCAAAATGTTTAAATATTTAGCATTGTAACAATTTTTTAAATAAGTTTCCATTCTAAATATTTTTTTACACATTTTTAAACATTTATAACAATTTCATTAAACAAATTATATTTTTCATTTAGACATAAATAAATGCAAATATAATATTTTATAAAAAAATCTAAAATAGTTTAAATATTTTTAAATATTTCTTATATTCTATTTTTTTAAATGAAAAATATCTTAGTTCACATTAATTTTTGTTTGTAACAATTATAAAAATAAAATGCATTTTAAAATAATAAAAAATTGCATGTAAAAATATTATTGACTTAAAAACACATATTTTCCGCATTTAAAAAAAGTCTCCACACCCTTACCCCTATTAACCCAACATCCTGCTACTAAAAAAAATCAATTATTCAAAAGAAATATTAAGAAAATTCAAAATTACAAATTAGAACAATTAAATAAATATAAAACTTTTAAAATATTTTAAATGAGGTTCAATATTTAATATTATATTTAATAAAATCTTATTTCACATTTTAAAAAAATTGAAAATTAATTTAACAATAATAAAACAATTTGCATATAAAAAAATTAACTTAAAATAAAAATTTATAATACACATTTTTTTGAAAAATCTCCCCACCCTTATCCCCTATTATGTTTAATTTAAAAAAATTATAAATTGAAACAATTTAATAATTGAAACAAATTCTATATTTAAAACATATTTAAAAAATATATACACATAGAATTAAATAAAACAATACATTACACACTATTTTACACTAAAAAACGATATTATATCCAGCGATATTTACTACACCGATATTTTTTACAGCGTTATTTAAAACAAAACTTAACACAGAGGGGTCGATTCCGATTCGGGCCGGAAAAAGCACCGACCGACTCGGAGCCGGAAAAATTACCGACCGACACGTACCAGTGGCGCCCGACACGCCAAGTACGATGCAAGCCGCGATAAATCCGACCGACACGTCAGGAAACCAAGCCGACCGACCGAGCCGCTCGGAAAATAGCAATCCGGCCGGAAAAACACGCGAATCCAACCGACCGACACGCACCCGGAACAAATCCGACCGAATCGTACCCGCCAACTCCAACCCGCAAAGTACGATGCAAGGCGCGAAAAACCCGACCGAGTCGGACGGAGGACAAGCCGTACGACCGACACGCATACAAAACCGAGCCGAAGCAACACAATACACCGCGACCGACGCGTACGCAGCATACAAAACTGCACAAACACAGCGTGAACGAAACGGAAAACACCGTACGAGACCAATGCAGGGTCCGACTCGGTCACAAGAACGTTTCCAACATACACAAACAGCACAAAGGAAAAATCAACCAAAAAAAGGCCAAACAAGCAATTACCAAGCCAATAAATACTGGGGGGGTGGGGACAGAGAACAAAGACACACCCACAACTCCACCTATATAAAGGACACAAATCACTACCATGAGCCTTTGCAAATGCCATTCCACTGCCAGCACCCAAGAGAAAGCAACCACACACCCACAGCTCATCCCTCACACAAGCCACACACCAGCAGCACACCAACAAATACCTACCTCACATACACCCAGCACAACACACACCCACACACCCTCACCTGCACACCAACACACACATCACCCACCATCACCACCCATCACCATGCCCCCCAAGAAGAATCACAAGTTCCTAGATTGTGAATTGGAAGTCCTGGTAGACGAGATCCTCAGGGTAGAGCCACAGCTGTTTGGCACATTGGTCCAACAGACCCCCATGTCGCAGAAAACCAAGATGTGGGAGAGGATCATCAACAGGGTGAACGCCCAATCACCATGTCGGCGCACAAAGACCGACATCCAGAACAGGTGGTATGACGTGCGCAGGAGGGTACGGAAACTGCTGAAGCAAGACTACATCAACAGCCAACACACCGGCAGTGGCCCTCCTGCCAAGCCAATATACCTCAGGCCCTGGGAGGAGAAGGTGCGGGCCATCCTACCGCCAGTGAGCATATATGGACTAGAGGACATCCCAGAGCCTGGTGAGTACACAACAAATGTACACAATATACTGCCACAAAACACACACACATCACTGTCAAGGGAGAGTCAAACCATGCACTCATAGCAATCACACAGCAACCAGAACAGAATCATCCCAAAATGTGTATGTCAGTCAGAGAAACACAACACATGCCATCAAAAAAGTCACATCCAACTGTGCCAACACATGTACAAACACAACCACAACTACAGCTAGGCAGTGGCACAAATAGAACTAACAAACACATCCACACATGTAGCCACCACAACAACACCAACACACAGTGAAGACCACTCAAAGGAAGGAATTCTGTGTATGCTGGCCAAGTCAGTGTAGCCAATAGCATCATGGGAGTCGCAGTCACACATATTGCCCCCCCACAACTGTCCCATCAACACCACCCTGAACCATGCCCACATCACAGGGAGTGGAGAAGGACTCACAAGATGGCTGACACTGGCTACTGCTGTGGGGAGCACAAGGCCCTGCTGCCAACTGTGCACCAACAAACAGCAGGACACCACTGACTGACATCCTGAGAGACAACTTACACTCCCTGCAATGCAAGCACGTTCCATGGTGGGATATCTGGCTGGCTGGCTGGGTGGGAAGGGGGACTTGCAGCACTGACTATAGTCACCAGCACCTCCCCTCACCCCCCCCAACACAAACTCCACAGTACCCACCTGGTAGAATGCAATGCCCTCCATCCTAACACAAGATCCCACAAAGCACCACCACCCTGGGTTATGTTGTGTGAAGCACAGGGACACTCTTGGGACTCTTAGCCAAACAACTGCCAGGACAACACTCCCAGCCATCCTGTCAGCACAGCCAGCCCACCCCACAGGGAAGCAGAGTCAAAAGGAAGGAAGCATGGGCATGCTGGGAAGAGGGGTGGAGGCAATAGCATGATGGGAGTCGTAGTCACTGATATTGGTCACCCCCACAACTGTCCCATCAACACCACCCTGAACCATGCTCACATCACAGGGAGTGGAGAAGGACTCACAAGATGGCTGACACTGGCTACTGCTGTGGGGAGCACAAGGCCCTGCTGGCAGCTGTGCACCAACAAACAGCAGGACACCACTGACTGACATCCTGAGAGACAACTTCCACTCCCTGCAATGCAAGCACGTTCCATGGTGGGATAACTGGCTGGCTGGGTGGGAAGGGGGACTTGCAGCACTGACCATAGTCACAAGCACCTCCCCTCACACCCCCCCACACACAAACTCCACAGTACCCACCTGGTAGAATGCAATGCCCTCCATCCTAACACAAGATCCCACAAAGCACCACCACCCTGGGTTATGTTGTGTGAAGCACAGGGACACTCTTGGGACTCTTAGCCAAACAACTGCCAGGACAACACTCCCAGCCATCCTGTCAGCACAGCCAGCCCACCCCACAGGGAAGCAGAGTCAAAAGGAAGGAAGCATGGGCATGCTGGGAAGGGGGTGGAGGCAATAGCATGATGGGAGTCGTAGTCACAGACATTGCTCAGCCTCACAACTGGCCCATCAACACCACCCTGAACCATGCTCACATCACAGGGAGTGGAGAAGGACTCACAAGATGGCTGACACTGGCTACTGCTGTGGGGAGCACAAGGCCCTGCTGCCAACTGTGCACCAACAAACAGCAGGACACCACTGACTGACATCCTGAGAGACAACTTACACTCCCTGCAATGCAAGCACGTTCCATGGTGGGATATCCGGCTAGCTGGGTGGGAAGGGGGACTTGCAGCACTGACCATAGTCACAAGCACCTCCCCTCACACCCCCCCACACAAACTCCACAGTACCCACCTGGTAGAATGCAATGCCCTCCATCCTAACACAAGATCCCACAAAGCACCACCACCCTGGGTTATGTTGTGTGAAGCACAGGGACACTCTTGGGACTCTTAGCCAAACAACTGCCAGGACAACACTCCCAGCCATCCTGTCAGCACAGCCAGCCCACCCCACAGGGAAGCAGAGTCAAAAGGAAGGAAGCATGGGCATGCTGGGAAGGGGGTGGAGGCAATAGCATGATGGGAGTCGTAGTCACTGATATTGGTCACCCTCACAACTGGCCCATCAACACCACCCTGAACCATGCTCACATCACAGGGAGTGGAGAAGGACTCACAAGATGGCTGACACTGGCTACTGCTGTGGGGAGCACAAGGCCCTGCTGCCAACTGTGCACCAACAAACAGCAGGACACCACTGACTGACATCCTGAGAGACAACTTCCACTCCCTGCAATGCAAGCACGTTCCATGGTGGGATAACTGGCTGGCTGGGTGGGAAGGGGGACTTGCAGCACTGACCATAGTCACAAGCACCTCCCCTCACACCCCCCACACACAAACTCCACAGTACCCACCTGGTAGAATGCAATGCCCTCCATCCTAACACAAGATCCCACAAAGCACCACCACCCTGGGTTATGTTGTGTGAAGCACAGGGACACTCTTGGGACTCTTAGCCAAACAACTGCCAGGACAACACTCCCAGCCATCCTGTCAGCACAGCCAGCCCACCCCACAGGGAAGCAGAGTCAAAAGGAAGGAAGCATGGGCATGCTGGGAAGGGGGTGGAGGCAATAGCATGATGGGAGTCGTAGTCACAGACATTGCTCAGCCTCACAACTGGCCCATCAACACCACCCTGAACCATGCTCACATCACAGGGAGTGGAGAAGGACTCACAAGATGGCTGACACTGGCTACTGCTGTGGGGAGCACAAGGCCCTGCTGCCAACTGTGCACCAACAAACAGCAGGACACCACTGACTGACATCCTGAGAGACAACTTACACTCCCTGCAATGCAAGCACGTTCCATGGTGGGATATCCGGCTAGCTGGGTGGGAAGGGGGACTTGCAGCACTGACCATAGTCACAAGCACCTCCCCTCACACCCCCCCCCACACAAACTCCACAGTACCCACCTGGTAGAATGCAATGCCCTCCATCCTAACACAAGATCCCACAAAGCACCACCACCCTGGGTTATGTTGTGTGAAGCACAGGGACACTCTTGGGACTCTTAGCCAAACAACTGCCAGGACAACACTCCCAGCCATCCTGTCAGCACAGCCAGCCCACCCCACAGGGAAGCAGAGTCAAAAGGAAGGAAGCATGGGCATGCTGGGAAGGGGGTGGAGGCAATAGCATGATGGGAGTCGTAGTCACTGATATTGGTCACCCTCACAACTGGCCCATCAACACCACCCTGAACCATGCTCACATCACAGGGAGTGGAGAAGGACTCACAAGATGGCTGACACTGGCTACTGCTGTGGGGAGCACAAGGCCCTGCTGCCAACTGTGCACCAACAAACAGCAGGACACCACTGACTGACATCCTGAGAGACAACTTACACTCCCTGCAATGCAAGCACGTTCCATGGTGGGATATCCGGCTAGCTGGGTGGGAAGGAGGACTTGCAGCACTGACCATAGTCACAAGCACCTCCCCTCACACCCCCCCCACACAAACTCCACAGTACCCACCTGGTAGAATGCAATGCCCTCCATCCTAACACAAGATCCCACAAAGCACCACCACCCTGGGTTATGTTGTGTGAAGCACAGGGACACTCTTGGGACTCTTAGCCAAACAACTGCCAGGACAACACTCCCAGCCATCCTGTCAGCACAGCCAGCCCACCCCACAGGGAAGCAGAGTCAAAAGGAAGGAAGCATGGGCATGCTGGGAAGAGGGGTGGAGGCAATAGCATGATGGGAGTCGTAGTCACTGATATTGGTCACCCCCACAACTGTCCCATCAACACCACCCTGAACCATGCTCACATCACAGGGAGTGGAGAAGGACTCACAAGATGGCTGACACTGGCTACTGCTGTGGGGAGCACAAGGCCCTGCTGCCAACTGTGCACCAACAAACAGCAGGACACCACTGACTGACATCCTGAGAGACAACTTCCACTCCCTGCAATGCAAGCACGTTCCATGGTGGGATATCTGGCTGGCTGGGTGGGAAGGGGGACTTGCAGCACTGACCATAGTCACCAGCACCTCCCCTCACACCCCCCCAACACAAACTCCACAGTACCCACCTGGTAGAATGCAATGCCCTCCATCCTAACACAAGATCCCACAAAGCACCACCACCCTGGGTTATGTTGTGTGAAGCACAGGGACACTCTTGGGACTCTTAGCCAAACAACTGCCAGGACAACACTCCCAGCCATCCTGTCAGCACAGCCAGCCCACCCCACAGGGAAGCAGAGTCAAAAGGAAGGAAGCATGGGCATGCTGGGAAGAGGGGTGGAGGCAATAGCATGATGGGAGTCGTAGTCACTGATATTGGTCACCCCCACAACTGTCCCATCAACACCACCCTGAACCATGCTCACATCACAGGGAGTGGAGAAGGACTCACAAGATGGCTGACACTGGCTACTGCTGTGGGGAGCACAAGGCCCTGCTGCCAACTGTGCACCAACAAACAGCAGGACACCACTGACTGACATCCTGAGAGACAACTTCCACTCCCTGCAATGCAAGCACGTTCCATGGTGGGATATCTGGCTGGCTGGGTGGGAAGGGGGACTTGCAGCACTGACCATAGTCACCAGCACCTCCCCTCACACCCCCCCAACACAAACTCCACAGTACCCACCTGGTAGAATGCAATGCCCTCCATCCTAACACAAGATCCCACAAAGCACCACCACCCTGGGTTATGTTGTGTGAAGCACAGGGACACTCTTGGGACTCTTAGCCAAACAACTGCCAGGACAACACTCCCAGCCATCCTGTCAGCACAGCCAGCCCACCCCACAGGGAAGCAGAGTCAAAAGGAAGGAAGCATGGGCATGCTGGGAAGAGGGGTGGAGGCAATAGCATGATGGGAGTCGTAGTCACTGATATTGGTCACCCCCACAACTGTCCCATCAACACCACCCTGAACCATGCTCACATCACAGGGAGTGGAGAAGGACTCACAAGATGGCTGACACTGGCTACTGCTGTGGGGAGCACAAGGCCCTGCTGCCAACTGTGCACCAACAAACAGCAGGACACCACTGACTGACATCCTGAGAGACAACTTACACTCCCTGCAATGCAAGCACGTTCCATGGTGGGATAACTGACTGGGTGGGTGGGTGGGTGGGAAGGAGGTCTGGCTGTCAACCAAACACAATCAATGCAGACCATGTTCACACCCCAGAGAATACATAGAAATGCCCAAATAATGCAGGACAATGTGCCACACCAATATCAACCCCTGACTGTGACGACTTAGGACAATACAATGTACAGGCCCGCACCCCGAGGCACAGTCACAACTGTCAGGTGTGTCAACCACTGATGCCTGCAGAAACATGACATACATTGTTTGTGTCTCCCAAAAACAGGTGATGATAGGGACACAGCAGCAGACGCTGAGGAGTCCCAGTCCCAGGCTCAAGAGGATGCCGAGCTCACTGGCGTCGTACAGCCTCTGTCCTCCTCGGACGATGAAGAACAACCTGGCACATCCGGTGCAAGTCAACATGCTGCACCAGCAGGACCACCAGCTGCAGCACCAGCAGGTCCACCAGCTGCACCCCTGCACCCACCCCTCCAACGACTGTCACCACGAATACCATCCCTGCCGACATGGACAGAATAAGGAACAACACCAGCGCAGTGACCCTGGACCAACCTGGGGCCATGGACACCACCACCACCACCAACCCCCAAGGTGGACCAGGGTTATCTGTGCGTGCAACTGCACACACTGCACATGTCAGCAGGGGTGGTGGGAGGGGTGGGAGACAGAGGTCGCTGCTTGCAGACGTTGCTGGTGTGCATGAAGACCCACAACTGGTACGCATAGCTGATGCGTACCAGTCCAGCACCGGAGAGCTCAGCCAGGTAGTGGGGCTCCTCAGAGACATCAAACAGCAGCAGGCTGCCCATCATGCCCGCTTGGACTCCCACATGTCCCACGTGGAGTCACACATGTCACGTGTGGACTCCCACATGTCCCGCGTGGAGTCCAAGTGGGATGTACTACATGAGATGACGGCGGTGCACAGGGACATTTTACAATGCCTCCGCCAGATGAACAGCAACCAGTCCACACCTCCCTGTGTGCCAACAACATCTGGTACCGAACAAACTGCAACTGCCACAGGGAGGGAGGAGGACTCTGGCGGAGAGTCCCCTGCACCGCAGCAGCCTGCACTTGAGGGCCCCCCCCCAAGAAGAGGGGTCGTCCGAGGAGGGGAAAGTGAGAGGCTGATGGCCAAGCGCAACTCCCAGGAAGCCTGAACCTGTTCTGGATTTTCGCCTTTGTGCACAGACTGTTCACCCTGTTGATGGCAACACTACTCCCACACATTGCATGGGGAGTACAAGTTGGAACAATGTGTCAGACAACTGTGGCCCCGATACTGGGGATCCTGTCTACCTGGACTTTCTATTCATCTAGGAACTTGGGATTGCAAGATTCATGTACAGCACAATCCATCCTATGCACTATTATCACAGATGTATCACAATAAACACAATAATACACCATACTTGCCTCTGTCGTGATTCCAACGTGGGTGCTGTTATGGGGATGATGAACTGCAAAATTACACTGTGTATGCGAACTGCAACAGCAAGGACAACACAGGCATGTGAGTACAGGCAACGTGACACATATGAGGGAGACACACCACCAGGGCTACACAACACATACACACCTAGGCCATCTGACTCATTGCCTACACTGATGTTGCCAGGGAAGACGGTGCAATGCACAGACACCACACCCATTCCCAGTTGTAGTCAAGTAGCCCACAGGTGCAGTAAGCAAATGGCAGTCAAATGTGTGACCACAGACAACGCACATCACTAAGTGAAGCACAGGTTTATTACACAGTAGCAACATGCCGTAACCACTACAGATGCAAGGTAACCCCACCTGGTAGCGGGCACACAGTCAACAACTGTAGACAGAAGGAAGTCCATGGGTGTGGCGCACATCACCTGTAGGGACACAACAGCTACCAGCCTGGATGTGCAATCACGTCGTCGGTGGACACAGTTGACCAAACGAATCTGAAAGTACCCTGTGAAGGACAGAAATGACACACAGTCAAAAGCAATGCAGTACAGGACAGAACAGCAAAACTCATGCACAATACATGTTACAAGATACCCACCCAGAACCAAGTTAGCATGTCAACACTGTTGGGGAGTACAGCCCACCTGTCACCACACATCGCAACACACATCCTGTCAAGTAGCCCATGGACACACTCCAACAGCACCAGAGCACCACCCACACATCATGCCAACTCACATCATTCACATGACACCTCAGGATACTCACATTCAGCTAAAGAAGTTGGTGATGAGCTGTGTGCGGACATCACCATCATCATCATCATCGTCACTGGCATCGTGGTCCAGGCCAGGATCCTCCACAGGTGGCGGATGTTGGTCATCGTCATCCTGGATGAGAGGCAACTCCTTCTGCACTGCCAGGTTGTGGAGCATGCAGCAGACGATGATAATCTTGCACACTTTCGCAGGGGCATATGGGAGGGACCCTCCGGTCTTGTCCAGGCAGCGGAAGCGGCTCTTCAGGAGACCAAAGGTCCGCTCAATCACTCTCCTGGTCCGACCATGTGCCTCATTGTAGCGCATCTGGGCAGGTGTCACAGGGTTCCTGAGGGGTGTCAGCAACCACGGCATGTTGGGGTATCCCGAGTCACCTACGGACAGACAAGTGCACATCAGCTGACTTGGAAAAGTGGGCGGAATACTACAGATCAGATCACACACAATGGCACAAAGTCAGTACACACCGACAAGCCAGGCACGCTGGTTCTGCATCTGTGCCATCAACCTGGGGATGCGACTACTCCTCATCACAAAGGCATCGTGTGCTGAACCAGGGAAACGGGCACACACGTGTGTGATGGTCATGTCTGCAAGACACACCACCAGTGCATTGACCGAGTGGTAGTGCTTGCGGTTCCTGTAGGCCTGCTCCTGGGCCTGTGGTGGTACCAAAGCCACATGTGTCCCATCAATGGAGCCAATGACATGCGGCATCCTCCCCAGGGCATAAAAGTCACTCTTCACGTCAGTGAGTCGTCGCAGTCTAGGGAAATAGATGTACCGGTTCAGGAAGAGCAACATTGCCGCCAAGAAATCGCGGAGCACACGGCTGAACATGGTCTGTGACATCCCACCAGCAGACGCCACAGTATGTTGGAAGGTACCGGTGGCAAAGAAGTGTAGGGCTGCCATCACCTTCACCTTGGGGGTCAGCGCTGTAGGATACGGCCGGCCAGGCTGCAAATGTGGGGACAACTGCACTGCAAAATCCTCAATCAGCTGCCTGGTGAAGCGGTACCGTCGGATGCTGTCCCGTTCCACCATCGTTGCCAGGTCTGGGAATGGCCGATGGACAGCAGGAGCCCTGCAGTGCAGAGGAGAAGTAAGCAAGATCGTCAGTCACCCCACATATGCGGCATTGAACACACTCAAGATCCCAACATACATCATCATGAGGCACAACTACATGAAGTGTGCAGTACCGGAACGACATGTATGGTACATACATGGCCAACATCTGTCAACACGGTCCTACAGGTGGCATCAATTTGTCCCAGGTTGGCCCATTGGATATCATGATGCTGTGTCACAGTCACCCCCCAGTGACATGTGAGGACAGATGTGCCCCAGGCACCACAGCTCAACGACAGGCACATTCCCAGGGACCCTGTAATGCCACATGGACACTGGCATCACCTGGAGTATCATGTGTACACCACAACAAAACAAACATGACCCCCACAGGTAGTGGCCACACTTGCCATGGCAGGAGAGCCATGGACGTCTGTGACACACACGCACAACATCAGAGTCCATGCACACACAACGTGGATGTGGAGACTGTCTCCCATTGTGCACATGAAATCAGAGACATTGTAAACACTACATGCACAAAGACTGTGGAGGGCCATCACTATTGTGCCACTGGGACACCCTGGCTCAAACATACCGTCCCACATGGGACTCACGGGGTATGTGACATGACATACACAAACACCACTGTGAAATGTGACCATGGCACATGCACAGATATGAACAGTTGCACATCACAGTGGTCACGTACACGTAACACCCAGGATCCTGTCCCCATTAACACGTGCACAGCCTGGGGGTGGCTGCCCACAGGTGACACCCACAGGACAACATGTACACCAACATACACACAATAGGAAATGCAGCCTTACATGCCTTATGATAAGGTTTGGACAGGCTGTCGTGATGTAGGTGTGCCCCTCACTCCCTGGGAGCTATCTGTGGCTGGCATATGTCCATCTGAGACAGGCATGCTGACATATGCCAGTCACATGTACAGTGATGCGTTGAACAGCAATGGACCGATCGGTGTCTCCGGCCGGCCCATTGCTTTCAATGTGTGCGGGTACGCGTTGTACCCCTGTGCGCGTTGAACAGCAATGGACCGATCGGTGCCTCCGGCCGGCCCATTGCTTTCAATGTGTGCGGGTACGCGTTGTACCCCTGTGCGCGTTGAACAGCAATGGACCGATCGGTGCCTCCGGCCGGCCCATTGCATTCAATGTGTCGGGTACGCGTTGTACCCCTGTGCGCGTTGAACAGCAATGGACCGATCGGTGCCTCCGGCCGGCCCATTGCATTCAATGTGTGCGGGTACGCGTTGTACCCCTGTGCGCGTTGAACAGCAATGGACCGATCGGTGCCTCCGGCCGGCCCATTGCATTCAATGTGTGCGGGTACGCGTTGTACCCCTGTGCGCGTTGAACAGCAATGGACCGATCGGTGCCTCCGGCCGGCCCATTGCTTTCAATGTGTGCGGGTACGCGTTGTACCCCTGTGCGCGTTGAACAGCAATGGACCGATCGGTGCCTCCGGCCGGCCCATTGCTTTCAATGTGTGCGGGTACGCATTGTACCCCTGTGCGCGTTGAACAGCAATGGACCGATCGGTGCTTCCGGCCGGCCCATTGCATTCAATGTGTGCGGGTACGCGTTGTACCCCTGTGCGCGTTGTACCTCAATGGACCGATCGGTGCGCACCCATTGACAATGGGCTTGCCTGGCAACGGACGCGTTTTCGAATATTCGAACGAGTCGGTTGCTGGAAAATCAGTTGGTCACCCACAACAATGTTGCAAAATCATGTATGTCATGAAGTTGAAATTTTGAAGGATGCTGTGGGCGTGTTTTGGTGCTGCTATTCCATGGATTGGCCAGATTCAGAAGATGCAAACGACTTGGACCTATCACTTTGGACACAAGGGACAGTATCTGCCTCTCCAGCACATATATATTGCTGCATGTTCCCCTGAGAGCCCACTTGCCTGCACTACATGCTCCAGGACGACATCTGCCACTGCACTGCTGCTGTCTCTGCCCCTCTGGACCCTGCAATGGCACGTACTGTGGAGAGAGCCCCAGCCTTCAGCCTTGAGGAGAACCAGGCCCTGCTGGACAGCCTACTTCCACAGTACAGCAAGCTGTATGGGACACCAGGGGAGCAGGTGAGTGTTCTGTGCACTGCCTTTCTGAATGTGCATTTTGTCTGACTAGCAAGGCTGAGAGTCAGCACACCACTGGCTAGCAGGCTCACTGAGTAGTTGTCACCCCCCATAGTGTGTAGTGACTTGCACTGGACAGGTATGGTGCAGTGACAGTGCTTCTGAACAGGGTTTTACTCCCCATGCAATGATACCATGTAGTGACTTCTGGAAAACTGTCCATGGGCAGCCGTGCACTGCCTGGGTACACCATGTGCCCCTGTGATTGCGACATGTATATGCAACTGTGTCATGCACGGATATGTTGCATGTGTAGTAATGGCCTTATCACTTTGTCATCCTGACAGGCTTCTGCCCATCGGAAGCATGAGATCTGGAAGGACATCGTCCGGGCTGTCCGGTCCGTGGGGGTCTACAAGCGCCGGATCCGCAACTGCCAAAAGAGGTGGCAGGACCTTCGGGGCTGGACCCGGAGGATTGCACGGGTCCAGCTGAAGCTGTCGCCTCCTCGCAGGAGGGGCGGAACACGGACCCTGACCCCCACATGCTCAGGATCCTGGCGGTGGTCTTTCCAGACCTGGATGGGCAGCTGAAGGCCAGAGAGCAGCAAGGAGGGGGTGAGTCAAAGACTGCACTGTGTACTCTGTCTAACATGCTATGTGCCCTCCTCGGGCCAGGTTGAACTGCCACAGTACAGCAGTCATGTTGTCCAGGAGCCATGTCCCTCTATTGTGCACTGCCCACTCCTCATCTGATACCCAGGTGTGGCCCTTACATGCAGGGAATTCTGTCACTTAGGACTGTGTCCTTGCAGTTTGCTTGACTCAAGGTGGGAGACAGCATCTGTTTCCCTGACTCTGTGGTGGGCATCATGGGTGGGTCCATTGCTTACACAATGCCTGTATTCTGACATGTATTCAGCGTGTTACTTTGATCTGTGGTCCAATTGCTGAGCTGATCCACCACATGTGGCTGGGGTACCTGGCACACACCCATGCTGCGGGTGGGAACAATGTTTGGGCCCCAGGAGTATGTATATGACGTGTGTCACACATACTTAGCCAGCTGCCTACAGTCCAGGGCTCATCCCTCATTCATGTGGGGCTGGACAGTCATGCCTACTCCAGGCCATACAATACACTCTGTACTCCCACTCCCGTGTATCAGCGGACACATTGTGCACAGTGATTTGACCCCTCAGGTGTCTGCCTCTGTGTCAGTGTGCTGTGGATTAGTCGCCAGGACTGCTGTGGAGTTTCTTGGTAGGGGCTCAGCATGCCACTGGAGATGTGACCATAGGAGACGATACTTGTGTGACACATAGGTGTCTGATCAGCTGCCCATGCAGACTGGGGCATGTAAATGTGAAGTTCAGGCAGCTGTTCCCCATGCACAGCAGAGTGTGAGGGGCTCAGGTTCAGAGGGTAGTGTCACAGGTCTCCCATATGTCCAATAGGTATGACCTGGACAGATGAGGGTTAAGAGGATGTGTTGTGGGGGGATGTACATGTGCACTTGTGCAGCTCCAGGACTTGCATTCCCCATGACCTACTATTGTGACACAGTGCAGAGTGTTGTTGTCTGGCTGCAAAGTCATACATCACTGAGACAGTGATGTATGACTTTGCAGTCATGCCTCCGCCATGGCATGTGTCTACTGATTGGTGATCCTGCAGGGGAGTGACATGTGCTACATGCACACCATAGTGGCGCTGGCTATCAGGACATGGGTGCATCATGGTGTCTGTCGCTGGTATGCATCACATGCATTTCCTATTTGACTCTGGGCATCCCTTACATCCGTAAACCTGTACTGACTCAGTGGCAAGAGCTGTGATGTGTCCACACCGTGTCCTCTGCACTGTCCAACTACTGTGTACTTGGTGCATGTGTCAACACTGGGGTGTTGCAATCCAACAGACACCAGACAGATGGGTGCAAGGCCATGTGGGATGTGAGTGCCATGCTTGGCATCAGACTGACAATTGACTTCTCCTGTTCAATTAGTGCACTTTTAGCAATGTACAACTAATGATGCCAGGGCTTGCTCTGTGATGTGCTGTGCTCACAGTGGTGTGTGCGTTATGTGCAGGTGACTGATGTCTGTCTGTTTCCCCATTGTTTGCAGATACATCCACGGCCACGGAAGGGGACAGCTCCACGGACCAGGAGGAGCCGGAGAGCCAGACTGGGTCAGCAGCCGAGGAGTGGTCGGAGGGACCCAGTGGCACGGAGGGCGAGGGGAGCCACACCGAGGAGTCCTCAGCAGCATCCACCTCAGCTGAGGACCAGAGCAACTCGGAGGATGACTCCCTTGTGGAGGCGGGTGTCAGCAGCCACCACACCCCAGCTAGTGTTGCTGTCCCCGCCACCACCAGCACCACCACCGCCCTCCCATCGGCTCCCATTCCCCAGGTCCGTGGAGGCTCCCATGTCCGGGAGCGTGTCTCCTTTGGGCCAGGCACCGCACCCCCTGCCCCTGTGTCCCCTGCTGCCCTGAGTGAGGAGTCTGTGTACCTCCTTCGCCAGCTCCATGTAGGGCAGACAGCCATGCTGAGTGTCCTCCATGCGCACACCGCGCTGTTGACTCAGCTGGTGTCGTTCATGGAGGGCATCTCATCGGGCATGTCTGACCTACAGAGGGGCAATAGGTCCATGGACTCCTCCCTGACGGCAGCAGTGTCCCTCCTCAAACGGTCCCTCACCCCTCCTGCCTCTGCTCCATCCACACTCCCCAGCACCTTACCCATCCCAGGCACACACACACTGGCACAGGCACACACCAGCACACACACATCCAGCACACTGACACACACGCCAATGACAAAACGCACACGCACGCACATTCAGGGGACTGAAGCCAGACTCACAGGGGATGGGGCCCTGGAACACACACACGCATCCACATGCACTGCGCAGTCCTCAGTTCCCTCTCCCTCCAAAGCACCCTCCCTTGCCTCACCTGCAACCCCAAAGTCACAGCAGCTCTTCCTCTGTGACCTCGGCCTCTTCCCCACCGATGAAGCTGCTCCAGCATCCCGGGGAAGAGGAAGCCCACCCACACGGAGCAGAGTGCCCCTCGCCCCCGGACACCCTCCCCCAGGCGCAGACGGACTGAGGCCCCCACCCGCAAGTCCCCCCGGAGTGCTAAGAGCAAGACCCCGCCACCGCCCTGCAGCTCAGGCACAAGGTCTCCGTCCTCCATCCCTCAGGCCCCCACTGCACAGGTGCCCCCACCACACCCTGCCCCAGGTTCCCCCACCCACAGATATACCATCCCCAAGATGCTCCGGCCTTCTCCCCCTGCCACTTGCTCTCCCAGCACCACACCCCCGCTGCGCTTGTCTGTGCCACTGATGTGGTGAGGGTGTCCTCCCCTCTGTCCAACCCACCTTGCCTGTTCCCCATTCTCCTCCCCTGGAGGTAGGCACTGCAGTGGAGTCCACTACCGCCCTGTCTGACTTGGGCACTGCAGTGGCGGACCTGTCCACCCCATCTGCAGGGTCCACTGCAGTTGTGCCGGCACCCACGACATCTGTGTCATGCCCCCAGTTGTGCCGGCACACACCATGTCAGACACCTCCACTGCAGTTGTCAGTGGCTCTCCAGCACCCACCACCCCTTCCCTGACTCCCCTGGTGAGCCCTGATCCTGTCCCTGCGGTGCCTGGCCTGCCCCCCGGTTGCCCCTCCTAGTGGATTGTCCCTGGTATTGTGCAGGCATGCGTAGGGTGACATCTGCCAGTGTCACCCTGTTTGAACTTTGACAATGGACTGGCCATTGGCCTTTGCTCTAATTTCTTCTGGACGTCGTTATCAAACAACACATATGCTGAATAAAGCAACTTTCTTTTCTCTAGTGCTCATGCTTCAGATGTACATGTTGTTGGTGCAGCTAACCATGCCCTTGCTGCAGTGATGGTGATATCTGGTCTCATGATTATGAAGTGTTACTGTGCAGGAACCCATGTGGTCCAGGGGGAATGTGTCCTATCATGTGGTGTATCCATGTCATCAATAGCAGCATCTGAGGGTGTCATGTGTTCAGTATTTGGCAATGGGTTTCCTACTTACATTGGCAATTTCATATCTGTGGCTTCCACCCCTGCACATCTGTTGTGCCTGCCATCGTTGCATTTGTCTACTTCCCTGACCGTGTTGCCATCTCCAGTGGACATGCAGGTTTGGGCATCAATGGGGAGGGACTCATCCGTGTAGTCAGTGCAACATTGCTATACAAGTGTGTTGGATCTGTGCTGATGATTCCGTTGGCACATCCATGACCAGGCTGATGTGATGGGAGCCCTCATTTGGTGCTAATTGTTGATTGTGTGACCAAGTGCTCAGCTGACATGATGGGGCCCTACTGAGGCAACATATGGCACAGCTTTCCTCACACAGGAGTGGAGTCCCCTCATGGCAGTGTGTACACGTGTGACATTGCCTGCGCCCAAGGTGTGTGTTGTATGTGCATGTCTGTGTGTTCACTTCCATTCATCTGCGCATGCTGTGATCCCTAGTGTTGTACCTGTTTGTGATGCTTGCTGACTTGAGCTATGTTCCCCCAAAGTCTTCTCCCTGTGTTCTCTGTGATGTGGGTGCATGGCACATTACTGGTCATCAGGGTGTCACCCATAGGTGTGTTTGCTGTCAGGGCAGAGTTTGTGTGCAGACGCAGATGGGTCACAGTCAGGTTTCCCTTTGGCACTTGTTGTTTGCCCCTGTCATGTGATTTCCAGTTTGTGTTATCTTTCAGTGATTGTGACACGTTGTGTGTGTGACTGCACTCCTTAGGGTCCGGGCTGCAATGTTGGTTGTTGTCTATGTGTGTTCTTTGTGGGTGACCTTGGCTTCTTCATTGGTGTGTGACTGTGGCTGGGATCCCATTGGTCGGTGTGGTATTGCCGTCATGTCCATGTACAGCGTAGTGTGCAGTGTGTCAGACATTCAGGAGTCTTGTTGAGTGTCCATGTGTGATGTGTTTCTACACCTTGGTTCCCACCCACCACCCTGGAATAGTCATGGGTGCATGTGCAATGTCACCAGTGCATGTGTACTTCACTGCTGCACATTGTTGGAGGTCGAGGGTGTGGTCTTGAGTGTGTGCAGATGAGAGTTGTTGCCCGGCTAGTCCCCTGCCTCCATGTTGGCCTTGGCTTACTGGCCATGCTGATTGATTTGTGCTTGTGTAGGTGTGATGGTAGTTTGTTGCTCAGGACACCTGACTGTGGTTCACAGTGTGAACGACATTTAGCTTTGTCATCACAGTGGTATTTTTATTCAGCCCAGGGTCACCACATTGTGGGGGCCCTGGGGGTGGTGCTGTGGTGTGTCTGTGACTTGCTGTGTCAGTTGTTGTTCCTACGTGCCTGTGTGACATGTGTGTTTTGTGCTCCCTCTCACCTGTCAATGCCTGCTTGCCCACATAGGGGATTTGGATCCATGAGTTACCTTAGTGTGGCAGTGTATGCACATCTGTATGATTGGTATTCAGCTCTCCTCATGTGTTGTGTTGTTGCCTGGGGACACTGGCACCCCCACCCCTCACCTGCTGTGTATGATGACAGTGTTGGTCTGCCTGTTTGTGTTTGTGCATCTGCACCACTGCATTGGCATATCTTGGGTGTGCCATTGGCTGTATGTTGTTTGGTGTGTTTCCCCTGCTGTCCCTGGGACTCCTAGGTCATCGGTCAGCACAGTGATCATGGTTTGTGTGTCCCATTGCTGCCATGGTATGGTATCTGTTCACCTCACATCTGCTGTCTCCACAGGGTATCTGCATTTGTGTGCCCATTGGTGCAAATATGTGGTTCTGCATTCTGATGGTCACTTCTGTCATTGTGTCATTGATGACTGTTGACGGTCTCAGCCCCCATGGGTGTTGTTTGTCTGCACATGGCCAAAGGAATGTTTCATTTGCACTGCAGTATTTGGCTCCCCCAATTTATGTTGCAATGGGACACATACACTACTTTGCCACAGATGAGTTTTTGGTTCTGTGACCAGGAATGATCCATGCAGTTTGGCAGTTGCAGCTCTTTCTTTGTCAACAATTACCTTTTGGTCACTGTGATGATGAGGGTGTAGACCCCATTGCCACAATGGTCAAAATGTGCTTCAGCTATGGACCCCACACTTGCCTTTTGGTCACTGTGATGATGGGGGTTTAGACCCCATTGCCACAATGGTCAAAATGTGCTTCAGCTATGGACCCCACACTTCCCTTTTGGTCACTGTGATGATGGGGGTTTAGACCCCATTGCCACAATGGTCAAAATGTGCTTCAGCTATGGACCCCACACTTACCTTTTGGTCACTGTGATGATGGGGGTTTAGACCCCATTGCCACAATGGTCAAAATGTGCTTCAGCTATGGACCCCACACTTCCCTTTTGGTCACTGTGATGATGGGGGTTTAGACCCCATTGCCACAATGGTCAAAATGTGCTTCAGCTATGGACCCCACACTTACCTTTTGGTCACTGTGATGATGGGGTTTAGACCCCATTGCCACAATGGTCAAAATGTGCTTCAGCTATGGACCCCACACTTGCCTTTTGGTCACTGTGATGATGGGGGTTTAGACCCCATTGCCACAATGGTCAAAATGTGCTTCAGCTATGGACCCCACACTTCCCTTTTGGTCACTGTGATGATGGGGGTTTAGACCCCATTGCCACAATGGTCAAAATGTGCTTCAGCTATGGACCCCACACTTACCTTTTGGTCACTGTGATGATGGGGGTTTAGACCCCATTGCCACAATGGTCAAAATGTGCTTCAGCTATGGACCCCACACTTGCCTTTTGGTCACTGTGATGATGGGGGTTTAGACCCCATTGCCACAATGGTCAAAATGTGCTTCAGCTATGGACCCCACACTTACCTTTTGGTCACTGTGATGATGGGGGTTTAGGCCCCATTGCCACAATGGTCATGGGCTGCTTGCATTGTGGGTGCCACACACATATATGTGTGGCACATGTGCTAGGGGTCACATTGTATGTTCAAAGTCATGTTCGGTGTTGTAGGCATTTGACACAGCCTGCTCACACGCTTGTCATGGTGGTGGGGGATGTCTTAATCTTGCATTCCCTAGGTTGTGGTGTGCTTGTTGTGTCATGCATTGTCCATCCTATGAGTGGGGGTGGTAGTAGTGGTAGGCATCCAGCCCCCTGGCTAAGGGTGGTAGTAGTGGTAGGCATCCTGCCACCCTGGCTAAGGGTGGTAGTAGTGGTAGGCATCCTGCCCCCCGTGGGTGAGGGTGGTAGTAGTGGTAGGCATCCTGCCCCCTGGCTAAGGGTGGTAGTAGTGGTAGGCTTCCTGCCCCCTGGCTAAGGGTGGTAGTAGTGGTGGGCATCCTGCCCCCCTGGGTGAGGGTGGTAGTAGTGGTGGGCATCCTGCCCCCTGGCTAAGGGTGGTAGTAGTGGTAGGCATCCTGCCCCCGTGGGTGAGGGTGGTAGTAGTGGTAGGCATCCTGCCCCCTGGCTAAGGGTGGTAGTAGTGGTAGGCATCCAGCCCCCCTGGCTAAGGGTGGTAGTAGTGGTGGGCATCCTGCCCCCCTGGGTGAGGGTGGTAGTAGTGGTGGGCATCCTGCCCCCTGGCTAAGGGTGGTAGTAGTGGTAGGCATCCTGCCCCCGTGGGTGAGGGTGGTAGTAGTGGTAGGCATCCTGCCCCCTGGCTAAGGGTGGTAGTAGTGGTAGGCTTCCTGCCCCCTGGCTAAGGGTGGTAGTAGTGGTAGGCATCCAGCCCCCCTGGGTTGGGGTGGTGGCGCGCATTCAGGCCCCTGTGTGCATATGTGGCATTGGTGATGGGCATCCCGCCCCTATGGTGCTGCTGTTGCTGGTGTAAGTATATTCAGATTCCCAGTGTATGTGTGTGATGTGTCGTGTACGTGTTGTATGTGTTTTGTGGTTGGTGTCTGACTTACCTTCTGCGCCGTACGCGTCCGTGCCTGTTCCGGTAGTAGATGTAGAATATTGGTATGATCGGGACGAAGGGATTCATGGTTGGTTCGTGTCGTTCGTCCTTCTCGTTGCTTCGCGTCGTCCTCGTCGCTTGGCTTCGTCCTCGTCGCTTGGCTTCGTCCTCGTCGCTTCGCGTCGTCCTCGTCGGTGCTGTGTTCGTCTCGTAGCCGTGGATCGTGTTGTGGCGCGATTCGGAGCTTATGTGCGCCTCTCCCGGATGCTTTGACGTGCCGTGCGTAGCGACGGGTTCGGCGCGTACGGAAAGCGCATCGTACTTGTCCGGCCGGACGGGGCTGCATTTTCCCTTCCGTGCGACTCGATTCGGCGTTTCCGGATTCGCCTCGGTCGGAGAACAGGACCTGGTTTGGGTGAGTACGGCTCGGCCGGAATTTTTGCTGTTGTGCGCATCGTACTTGCTCGTTCGGTGTGCTGTACGGATCGGTCGGGAAACTGGCTTTCGCATGGCTTTTTTCCCGACCGAATAGTATTGGGTGCGCCTCCGACCGAGATCGGAATCGGCCCCAATATGTTTGACATCGATATTTCTGTCCATGATATATTATGAAATCCCGATATTCTTGACCCAATATTTCTGCAACACGACAACTGTTATCCGATATTTTGCCCAAATACCAGCCAGCAATGTGTGTGCCTGGCTGCTGATTGCAGAGTGCAAGAAAGTCCCTCTGGCTAGTCCAGTATCTCACATTTCACATCATACAAGAGGAAGTAGCCTGCAGCTTTCTCCTTTTTTGCTTCTCACTGACTACAGCCCATAGGCATTGTTTATCCTGTAGAGGAGTATGCTACAATGCTGAGGCAAAATTGGGGGAAGCCTCCTAGTCTGGATAGAATTCCATCAGATTTATATGTCTGATGGCGATTTGGAGCATGTGCATGAGGTCTCTGGCTGGTGCCATATTAAAATGAGCTCCAATTGCCTCCTTTTGTTTCAGAGGTGAGGTAAGCCCCCATGTACACATAAGTTTGTATGTGTGCTGCACAGTACAGCACACATGCAAAGTAAAAAAAAAAGGAGAAATGAAAACATTTCTTTTTTTAACGCCTGCTTTCCAGAGGCATTAAAGTTTGGTGCTAAACCCTGTCTAGTTATGTTAGTAGATAGGGTTTAGCGTAAAAAAAGAAGCATGGGTGGTTGCATGGGAACGCAAATGTGCCACCCATGTAACGCTCTCGCAACGCAAAGTAATGCAAGCAGTGTTTCGCGCTGGTTTGCATTACTTTGCCGTACAAACCAATGCTAATACCAATTAGCGTTAGTTTGTTAATCCCCAAAAAGGTTAAGGGGCCGATTCCGATTCAGGCCGGAAATCTCTCCGACCGAGCCGGACCCGGAGAGATTTCCGACCGAATCGGACTCTGGCAGTCCGACCGAACGAGTACGATGCGCACGCATGCAATCGGACTCGAGTCGGTCGGACTCCCATTGAGTCAATGGG
Source organism: Calotriton arnoldi (assembly GCA_963921515.1). NCBI lineage: Eukaryota > Metazoa > Chordata > Amphibia > Caudata > Salamandridae > Calotriton > Calotriton arnoldi. The sequence goes on along the minus strand of CAWUFW010000246.1, from coordinate 1,863,258 downwards.
AGCCGGACGTACAACGCGTACGCGGGCAACCCATTGACCCAATGGGTGCGAGGCGTACAAGGGTGCCCCCTCCAGCGGGTACGCCTCGAAGCGACTCGCGGCGTACATGCACAGGTAGAGGGGACCCATGGGTCCCCCCTGTGTGCGACTCGCGCGGCTACGCATACAGGGGGGTCCGACACGGACCCCAAAAGTGCGGCTCCGACTTCTCTTTCGAGCCGGACGGGGAACGTCTCCATCGCGCGGTGCGCGTCGTGTCCGTGCGAGTCGGTTGGAGCGCTTCGGACCCGCGAACAAGTCGGTCGGCGATTTCGCGTGCGCTCGCATCGTACTCGCTCGGCCGGACGCACGTACGAATCGGTCGGGAAAGAGGGCTCCGAATCGGATCCGGTTAAGCCAAATCCGATTCGGTGCCCTACCGGCCGAGATCGGAATCGGCCCCTTAGTGTTGGGTTAGCGTCACAAAAGTAACGCTAACTCGACAATACACCTTTGTGAATCTTGGTCTACCACTAAGTGCTCCCAATATTGTATTGCACTTAAATGTAGGGTTGAAAAGCATAGCTGCATTAGCACAATTATGACCTTTGCTATATTGGGTTATAATGTGGAGCAGCATTGAACAGGAGTACGTTAGGGAAGCCATTAGTGATGGTCTACAACATCAATACGATAGAAGCATAGGCTCGTGCAAGCACATACAAGTTCTTATGGAAATCAAGTACTTTCGTAACCTGTGGTTGTTCATGAAACAATCATGGTTGGGACAATTTGGGTTAACACAACTGAGAGGGGTAAACCAGTTTTGGTAATGCTCACAGAGTATGTTCTCTGTTTTAAAAGTAAGCCTGTGTTTGAATGCTTTATGGATACCATAGAACATTTATCTGCAAAAATACTGTTCATCAAATTCCACCTAGGTACTTCCCTTAGGGCCTTATTATGACTATGACGGTCCACAGGACCACCTGGTCACAGTTGCGGTCCGACCACCGCCATCACTGCGGGCCCACCCGCAGTATTCTGAGTGTGGTGTTCGAACTGACACAGGACCGCCACCTCCACCGGGATCCAGGATCCCGCGGCGGTGGCGCTGCGGTCAGGAGCAGTAATATGCTGGCAGTGCCGCTGCGGCACCGCTGAGCATATTATGAGGTGCCTCTGTGACACCCTTTTCATGGCGGTGAGCCAGCCATGAAAAGGGTGGCGTAGAGGCAACGGACCAGCTGCCGCTCATGGGCCTGGGGGTGCATGCAGGGGGGCACATGTTGTGCCCCCGCGGAATTGCACCCCTGTTCCTGCAGTGTGGTATGAATGACATGGTGCATGCCACACCGTGCAGGTACCTGCAGTCGGTGCTCTCACGGCGGCGGTCTGCATGTTAGGCTCTCCTATGAACCTAACAGACCCCTGCCGTGAGACCCCCGCAGCACCATCCGCCTGCCATGGCACATTACAGGCTTGGCGGACCTCCTGTCAGCACAGCGTGGCGGTCTGCCAGGAGGCCCGCCAAACTCGTAATAAGGTCCTTAGTATTATTCTCCCAAACTTGGGGCAGATCCTAAATCAGACTAATTGTTGTTTCTTTAGGCTGATTGTGTTGAATCAGATTCATTTTTAGGGCTCGCCTACTAGATAGAGTATGCACTGTCTGATGCAAGACATAGGGGCCGATTCCGATCTCGGCCGGTAGGGCACCGAATCGGATTCGGCTTAACCGGATCCGATTCGGAGCCCTCTTTACCTACCGATTCGTACATGCATCCGGCCAAGCGAGTACGATGCGAGCGCACGCGAAATCGCCGACCGACTTGTTCAAGGGTCCGAAGCGCTCCGACCGACTCGCATGGACACGACGCGCACCGCGCGATGGAGACGTTCCCCGGCCAGGCAAGTGCGATGCGCGCCGCGAGCAGTCCGACCGACTCGCGCCGTCCGGCTCGAAAGAGCAGTCGGAGCCGCACTTTGGGGGTCCGTGTCGGACCCCCCTGTACGCATAGCCTCGCGAGTCGCACACAGGGGGGACCCATGGGTCCCCCCTACCTGTGCATGTATGCCGCGAGTCACTTCGAGGCGTACCCGCTGTAGAGGGCACCCTTGTTCGCCTCGCACCCATTGGGTCAATGGGAGCCCGCGTACGCGTTGTACATCCAGCTCCCATTGACTCAATGGGAGTCCGACCGACTCGAGTCCGATTGCATGCGTGCGCATCGTACTCGTTCGGTCGGACTGCCAGAGTCCGATTCGGTCGGAAATCTCTCCGGGTCCGGCTCGGTCGGAGAGATTTCCGGCCTGAATCGGAATCGGCCCCATATTGTTAGCTTACAGTGGGCTTAGAGCCCACCCATTACTTACCATTGGTTGGCTTTATTGTCACTCTCATTTACTTGCTTCTTATTTGACAGCATGTGAGGGCTTTCTTTCTCTCCATGTGTTTGTCCCTACCATAGAGCATGGTTGCATTACTTGTGTCCTTCCACTGCTCACTTTTCCTGCACTATTTCTTTCTTTTTGTTTAAGCATTCCACTAGAGTGCATGTGTTGCCCAGCTGTCTTCCTCATATATTTCTCTCTCCTTCCTCATTCTGAAGTTCCTCTTTCTCATACATGCGGGTTTTCCACACTTGCCCTCACGTTGCTTTTTCACCTGTGTGCTTCCTCCGCCAGCTCCACATTGCTTCCACCCAATGCTCCACTTTGTTGTCTCTCTGGGGCATATGTACAAGGAGTTAACGCCGCGTTAGCAACACTTTTCCGCTGGTTTTGCGGCCATATTTTTATCGCCATATGTACAAGCTGTCGCTAACCTCTGTTAGCGGCAGTTTTCCGACGAAAACGTCCATTATAAAGATCGCCACTTCTGTTAGCGATAATGACATGCAAGGGAGTCGTTCCCGTGTAAAAATGGTCACTAGCCCCACTTCGCCATATTTACAAGGGGATTCTTTAAGTTTGGAGGACCAAAAAAACTGCCTCTAACTGCAGTTAGAGGCAGTTTTTTAAGACCAGAAAATAGCTGGTCTTAAAAATGGAGATAACTCTTGGGGCCTCATTTCAGCAGGTTTTGTTGCTGGACTGCGCTGCAAGCAATGTTGCTGCGCTGCCCTGCGACAAAACTACAGGGCAGGACTGCGCACCATCAATAAGATAGTGCGCATTCCTGGGCCTCACTCATGAAAAGTGTTGCAGCGCTGCGACAAGACAGCGTTGCAACACTTTTCACTACCCCCTCCTTGCGACACCACGGATGCGCTGTATTCACTCGACAGCGCTCCATGACGCAAGTAATGACAGATACGTCTGGAATCCTGACGTATCTGTCTGCGCTAAAGTCATGCATTGCTGCAGTCATGTCACAACCATGACGCAACTCCAGCAATGCATGGGGCCAGCCTATCCCTGTGGCACTGCGTCACCCTTACGCCTGCCATCATGCAGGCGTAAGGTACTGACGCAGTGCCGTTCTTGAGGGGTGCCCGGGTGTCGGCGCAGTTGGAGATCCATCGGTGGCGGTTGCGCACTGCGGTGTCATCGTCTGTAAGCGTTGGCGGAGTGGTGGTGCTGAGGGAGTTGACAAGACGTTCTTCGGTGGCCTTAATCCAGCTGCGAGGGGGGCGATGATGGCGGTTGTGTACGGTGGGTATGGTGAAGACGTGATGTATACAATGATGGTCGGTCCAGGAGAGTTCGGTGGTGTGGCTGTAGTTGAAGGTCCCGCTGGCGGAGGAGAAGTGCTCGACCGTGTGTCCTGCTATGTGGCATGCTGCGGTGACTAGCTGCTTGAGTCTGATGTTGGGGAGCTACCCCAGGAGGGGGTGGTGTTCTGGTCACTGGAGTTGTCCAGGTGGAACTTGAGTTAGCCAAGTAGGATGTCGTCGGTGGATGGGAGAGCCTGGTGTGCAATGAGGTCTACAATGGTATTTGAGAATGGGTGTCCATGGCCCGGGGGCCTGCAGATGAGGGTGCCACAGAGGATGGGGTTGGGGTTGGTCCTGATCTGGAAGTTAAGGTGTTCCATGTCACCATTGGGTCATTAGAGTGCGTGGTCAGTCGGAGTGTGCTTCTGTAGGTGATGGCAATGCCTCCTCCTGGACGGTCGGGGTGGTCCTTGCGGGTGATTTAGTAGCAGTCAGTGATGGCGATGGCGATGTCCGGTCCGGAGCAGATGTTGGTCCTGGCAGGCGATGTGGCGTCCAGGGTTGATGGCGAGGAGGGTGCTGGCGCCGTAGGGGTGGAGTGTCCGAGAGGAAGGCTCCTTGGTGCTGAGCGCGGTCCAGGGGCAGACGGACGCAGACGGGCTTGCCTATGGCTTGCCTTTGGCACGGGAGACATCCATTACAACGCAGGCATTATGCCTTTACAACGTAAATCCAACAACGCAGGTGCCTTTACATCGCATTCCATTACAACGCATTGTGAGGTCAGTAATGGGGTATTTTGAATTTTTAGGGTGTGTATGGGATTTGGGTGTCGGAGATGAAATGTGGGGTGTATTATGGGGTAAAATTTGAAATTTGGGGTGTGCATTTGGGTCAAATAAGATTTTTAGGGTGTGTTTTTAGGGCTCAAAGATGAATTTTAGGGTTCAGGGTTTGCTTTGGGGTGCAAGGGTCAGTTTTAGGGTTGCACTCACTGAAGTGGGAATAGTAATGTTTACATCTCCGCAATCCAACAACTTCCCTACTGTTGCAATATGCCTAGTATTACTATGCATTGTAATGGGATGCGATATGATGGTATGCGTCGTAACTCCATATATACCTTTGGCACACCAGTGGTACGCCCGCTGCGCATGACCGCGTTATTGATGCTTCTATTTAACTCAGTAGATTCTAGCCTTCCGTGTCGTTCGTTCGCACGGATTTGTCTCTACAGAACAGCGACGCGCAGGAAACTTGTGAGTTCCAGCCTTTATTTCAAACGCAGATTACTATATATGTCATCAGCCGATTAACTAGGCATTTAACAGTGACATCTACCTTTATAGTGCTGTTTTTCCTCTCTCGGTCATTAGGAGCCACACGGGCCCCCGCATAACTTCAGCCTCTCATCAGAGGCGATTTATGATCCCCTCACCTACCCTCACACCACAGTCCTGATGAAGACCCCGGCATAAGGATTGTAATAGCCTACTGATATATTGGGGTCGAAACGTCGACATTTTTCCATCAAGCCAGCATTAACACCAGAGATTTAGTACTGTGTTAACTATAACCATGGCTATACAAGCTTTTTTGTGTATACTGTGATTAATAGGCTCGATCAAGGAGCCACATGTCTTCTAAGTATTATATTGTTTTGTTTTGATGCAAACTACACTTTTGAAGTCACTACCCCAACCTCACCTGAATCACCATCACTCCACTTGTTTCCCCCCCCTCCCCTCCTTTCCCACCTGGGGATATCACTGTATATAATAGTATATGAACCATATCAATAACAGACCAATGCTCAGTGTGAATTAAACACTAGGAGCAACGAATATCTTTTGTCTTAGTTTTGATTTTGTATTTATGTTGTGATTTTGGATTTTAAATTGTATGTTCGTTTTCTGGGACCATTGTTCCTATGTACAGCGCATGACCGCACAGCGGCCGCCATTGAGAAGTGCTGCGGGGGGGACTGGACAGCTGGGAGGTGGAAAACGCCGGAAAGAACACTGGATGGGGCGTGGACGAGGGGGTGTGTGAGCGGGTGTTGTAAATATTTACATGAGAGAAATCTTACCTCGAGGCCGGGTCCCGTGTCTTTGTTGCTCCTGCTCTCCTGAGTCTGCTTCCAGGAACAGGAAGTAGGCAGCCAGGCTCCTTCCCCTAAGCCAATCACAACGCTGCAATGCGACGTTGGGATTGGTCATTGGTGCCGGGACGAGGCGTTCAGCCAGGGGCTGGAGGTGTGGGCATGTTCTCCATGCAGGGTGTAATGCAGCCTGCATTGCGAACAGGACAGTGCGCATGACTGCTTTGTGCGGCCTGAGCGGGCCGACCAAACAGTCACTGCGCACTTGAGTGGGGATGCCACTCCGCCCCTGCCCTGCTCCGTGAGTGGAGCAGCCCTACCCACCCTCCAGCCCGCAATGGAAACATGGCACCATAACATCAGGAAGTTATCATCATGTGATGATTGTTCCTCTTCTTGCACTGCTTGGAAGCAGTGGGGCGACGCTCTTCCGCCATAGCGGAATAGCCGACACTGGGGGTGCGTCATCTACTGGTGCTAGACCTGGGTGACTCGACCCCCGGGCCTCCTCCGCTACGTGTCCCACCTTCTCCTTACCTGGACATTGACACCGTGGCGCAATCCGCTAAACTCTCTCCAAATCTGTGACTCACCCAGCAGGAGCCTCAGCCAGGTGGGATTTCACAAGCGTGGGTACAGCAGTGGCCGCCAAGTCCGCTGGTGAATCTCCCGATACAGTTGATGCAGCAGGGCCCCCTTAGGCATGAACTTGCAGTGCTCCCGCAACACAAGTTTGGCGCAGCTCAGGGGCCTCAGCCTCCACAGCATCCAGCCAGCGCAACCTCATCTGGCCTGTGATGCAGAGAGGTGCCGCCCACCGTTGGTAATCCTCTCTGTGCACCCCGGTGTAGTGGTGGATCGTAGTATGCGATGCAGACCTCCCTACGTTGGTGCGCAGGAGCGCCTCTACCATTCACAGCTCCAAGGGGCCCAAGGCGGTCTTCTCACACCGGTCAGCAACGTGTCTCCATGCGACCGACCAGACTTCACCACCAGGTACGGGCGATCCCCGTGCCTCAATGTCTACCACCACGGCTCATCGACTCCACAGCTCCTCCGCATCCCACTCCAGGCTCCAGACGCAGGTCCAGCGAGGCATCCAGGCTCAAGACGCAGGTCCAGCGAGGCATCCAGGCTCCAGACGCAGGTCCAGTGAGGCATCCAGGCTACAGACGCAGGTCCAGCGAGGCATCCAGGCTCCAGATGCAGGACGAGCGAGGCATTCAGGCGTTCCTTTTGTTAGTTTATTTCTTGCCTTTTGGAGGATGCCAACTTTCACACTGCTAACCGCCCTCCCCCTTCGGCCTTACTGATACTCACACCCTTCGCCCTATAGCTGTAACAGGTGCACCTGTGTTGCCACACCACACCCCCGTCGCAGGGTTCAGAGCTCCTATTATGCCCCTCCCTCACCATCCTTGTGGTTAGTTCCAAGGGTCAGTGGGGGCACCAGGCACATTGCACGCATGTGTTCTCTCTGATAGCAGAGAAGAGAGACAGTACATCCGTGTAAGTGCCTCTGTGTAAAAAAAACAGTCACTGTAATTAATTTTAAGTCCCTATTAATCCTTTGGGTGCCCTTTGCCTTTGATGGTAAACCCCAACAAGCATTGACAAAACCAGTGGGCATGGCTTTAATGCCATTACACTGGCAAACAACATTTCTGCGTACCTGCCTTTTGGCATGACTCTGTTTGCATGTATTAACAAATAAAAGCCCTAACTATTGACCTTTCCAATGCTTGCTCATTTGTTGCAATCCCACAGCGTGTTGTGACCTTTTTAGGTCGAACCTAGCGGCAGCGCGCATGCACTGCTCGCTCTGCGAGGCATGCTGTAGTGGAGTATACTGTGGAAGCCTCGCCCACTCTCCTCCCATATTTTTCATTGGCTGGTGTCATTGTCCTTGGTAAATGCTGACTTCCGATTCATTATGAGGCTTGTTAGTCCCTCCTTGGTAACGCCTTGTCTCCATTTGTTACCGCCCATTAGGACTGGATCTTTTACTTGGCTCGTTACACCGTCTGCTTTATGTAGTGGGCTAGCACTATTTTTGTTTTGTCGGAAGCGTACTTCGTGGGGCTGTACCAGGCCCCCCTTCACCCGGGGCCCTCCGAATCTTTCACGGGGGGTGCCCATTGGTCCCCCCGATCCAGGCATGCACAGTGTGGCGGGCACCATGGGGTGCCCGCCACAGGGTGTACGCTTTTCCCTACCCACCCCTTTTCTGCTCTGGGAGCCTGTGTACGCGTCTGTACACAGGCTCCCATAGAGTTCAATGGGAATCCGAGCGCACCGAGTCCGTCAGCATATGGCTGCATCGTACTCGCTCGTTCGGACTCCTGGAGCGCGTCTCACTCGAAAAAAGCCCCCCGGATCCGAGTCGTACAGAGGGCTTTCCGAGCGAGATCGGAATCGGGCCCTTTATATATATATATATATTGTAATAAGTACATAGATATATATTATTTTTTTTCAACATTTCTTTATGTGAAAACATATATATTTGTATTTACAATTAAATTCTTTGTATTTTTTTAGCTAGAAATGTTATTAAAATATGAAAACATAAATCATAATTTTTTATGGTATGAATATTTTATTACAAAATATAACATTTGTAACATTCATTTTTTATGTGTACATTTTAAACAAATAATATTTTTTTATACATACAATTTTGTTTAACATTTTTGAAATATAGTACATTTTTTGGTAACAGTCATGGAATGGTAAAGCAAAGTATTGTCCATTTTTTAATTATAAACAGTTTCATTTTTATGGTTCATTCTTTTTTGTACAAAAAGAGAACATTTGTTTACATTTTTTTTAACATTTTTAAAAAACATTTAACATATTTTTTCATTTTTGAAAAATGAAATAACATGTATTTGACAAAGTTCTCTTTTATTATTTAGTATATTGAATATTATTTATATTAAAATAATATTTAATTTGTTAAATAATTTACAATATTTGTAACAGAATTTTTTGTACAATATATTTATTTTTTATTACATTTTTATATTTTTTTGTACATTTATATTGCATGAACTAAACATATTTTAATATACATTAAATATTATATTTTTGTTTTTTTAATCATATAACAGTTAATGTATATTTTATATATATTTTTTAATTTATTTTAAACATTAGGAAAAATATTGCAATACATAAAGTTATATATATTATTTTTAATATTTGTTTCTAAATTTTCCATTGTTTTCTATGGGGCGTTAGTCTTTTTTTCATTTCAGTTATGCCGCCATTTTTTTTTCACTTTTCTTTCTATTGGTTTCGTTTTTAGGTCATTTTGGAAGACGGAACCTCGCGGTTGGGAGCTGCTTTTCGTCCATTCAGGTAAGTTTAATTTTATATACTTTTAAGTTAGTTTTAGGGTAGGGGTAAGGTAGTAGTAGTGTAAATAGATTTGTTACGGTGTTGCTTGATGGTTTTTGGTGTAGTTAGGTGTTGTTTTGGTAGTTTAGTGTTTTATGTGTTGGACGTAGTGTTGGATATAATTAGAATGTTATGTAGTGATAGTTATATGTTTATTAAATGTATTATTGTGTTTTCAATGTTGATAGTAATGCTTGTGGGTTTGTATTTGTGTTGTGGGTGGGTGTTGATTACTTTTTTATTTACAGGATATGGATTTTCTGAATGGATCGATTTACTGACGCGTTTTTTTTTTTTTAAAGGAAAATGTTATTTCCTGTTTGAGAACAAGTTATTTGACATTTCCTTTTTTTTTCCCGGGTTGTTGGAGCATTTTTTTCTACACTATTTCCGGGTTTTTGAGGGTTTTGTTAGTAAGAGGATTGTGGCGTCAGAGTTTATTTTTACAGTTGTGTTTTTGCATTTTTTTTGGGGCTTTGGTATGAACTGGATTCAATTTTATTTTGTTTGCTGTGGATTTTATCGTTTTTGAGGATATTCTACTGCGACATAACTGTGAGTATTATTTTTATTTACTATGGGTAGGAAATGTATCTCTTTTTTCATTGTTTATTTTTATTTAATATTTATATTATGTCATATAATTTTTTGCTATATTTCAAATTTTATGACATTATTATAAATATTTAAAATAAACATTTTTATGATGTTTATATGTTTTATAGTTGGAATGTTTAAATTATGTTTAGTATTTTGTTTATTTAAAGAATTGATTTTGCTATTATGTCTAGGTATTCTAGACCTTGTGTAGTTGGATACAACTTAGTTTTATATTGCAGGTATTCGTACATGGTTTTAGTTTGTTTGCTTAGTTTAGGGCCTATTTTACTTAGTGATTGCTCAAGTCTGAGTTCTTGGTAGCTCTGTTCTTTTTTAATTGCTTCAATTGGTTTATGTAGTGTTGGTTGTCCCCTTCCTATTGTGGCTAGAAGGCATTATGCCATCCTTCCACCGCGTTGGTTGTTTTGGCTTTTTGAGCCACAGTACTGGCGAATACGTTTCACCAGAGGATCAGAAATTTAGGTTGTCTACCGTGCCCTGACCTATGTAACCTTCCCACCCAGGTGTCTTTGAAGTAGTCTAGGAAGGGAATTAATTTAGATTCATTAGCTTGATAGAAAGGACTTTCTATAACTAAGGGGCCGATTCCGATTCGGGCCAGAAAACGTACCGACCGACTCGGTACGGGAAAATAGTCCGACCGACACGTACCGGCGCTGCCCGACCTGCGTAGTACGATGAAATGCATGTGAATCACGACTGACTCATACGGAACACAAGCCGAACGACCGAACCGCACGGAAACCAGCTATCCGGCCGGGAAACAACGCGAATCGAACCGACCGACACACACCAGGAATGAACCCGAACTAAACGTACCCGCAAACTCCGACCCGCGCAGTACGATGCAATGCGTGGAAAACCAGACCGAGTCGCACGGAGTCCAAGCCGTACGACCGCCACGCATACAAAACCCAGCCGAAGCAACCCAATACTCCGCGACCGATGCGTACGCCGCACATGAAACCTAGCAGAAACACAGCGTGAACGACTCGGAGAAGCTCGCACGAGACAACTGCAGCGTCCTACTCGGTCACAAGAACGTCTCCTACATGCCCCAAAACTACAAAGGAAAAAATACAAAAAAGGGCCAAACAAGCAATTACAAAGCCAATAAATACTGTGGGGGGGAACATGGAACAAAGACACACCCACAACTCCACCCATATAAAGGCCACAAATTCCTACCATGATCCTTTGCAAATTCAACTGACCTGCCAGCACAGAACACCATCAGACAGCAACCACAGACACACTCACAGCTCATCCATTACACAAGCCACACACCATCAGCACCTCAACTAATAGCACCCTCACATACACCCAGCAAAACCTACACTCACACACCCTCACTTGCACACCCACACATACATCAATCACCACCACCACCCATCACCATGCCCCCAAAGAAGAATCCAAAGTTCCTAGACAGTGAATTGGAAGTCCTGGTAGATGAGATCCTCAGGGTAGAGCCCCAGTTGTTTGGTACATTGGTCCAACAGACCCCCATGTCGCAGAAAACCAAGATGTGGGAGAGGATCGTCGACAGGATGAACGCACAATCACCATGTTTGCGCACAAAGGAAGACATCCAGAACAGGTGGTATGATGTGCGCAGGAGGGTCAAGGACCTACTCAAGAAGGATTACGCCTTGAGCCAACACACCGGCAGTGGCCCTCCTGCCAAACCAGTATACCTCAGGCCCTGGGAGGAGAAGGTGCGGGCCATCCTACCACCATTGAGCATATATGGACTATCAAACATCCCAGAGCCTGGTGAGTACACAACAAATATACACAATATTGTGTGACAATACACACACATCACTGTCAAGGGGATAGTCAAACCATGCACCCTTAGCAAATCCACAGCAACCAAAAGATAATCATACCAAGATGTGTATGTTAGTTAGATAAACACAATACATGCCATCTCATAGTGATATGCAACTGTGTCATGACATGTACAAACCCAACAACAAAGAGAGCCAGGCAGTGGCACAAATCTAACCAACAAACACAGTCAGATATGTAGCCACCACTAGAACACCACCTCACAGGGAAGCTCACTGAAAGGAAGGAATTCTGTGTATGCTGGTGAAGTCAGTGTAGCCAATAGCATGATGGGAGTTGTAGTCACAGATATTGCTCACCCTCACAATTGGCCCATCAACACCACTCTGAACCATGCTCACATCAAAGGGAGTGGAAAAGAACTGACAAGATGGCTGACACTGGGTACTGCTGTGGGGAGCACAAGGCCCTGCTGGGAACTGTGCACCAACCAACAGCAGGACACCACTGTCTGACATCCTGAAAGCAAACTTGCACTCCCTGCAATGGAAGCACGTTCCATGGTGGGATATCTGGCTGGGTGGGAAGGAGGACTGACAGCACTGACCATAGTTACCAGCAGCTGTTCTCACACACACCCTTAACACTAACTACACACAACTCACCTGGGAGAATGCATTGCCTCACACTCTAATTAAATATCCCACAAAGAACCACCACCCTGGGTTATGCTGTGTGAAGCACAGGGACACTTCTGGGACTTGTAGCCAAACTAACGCCAGGACAACACTGTCAGCCATCCTGTCAGCACAGGCACACTAACCCACAGGGAAGCAGAGTCAAAAGGAAGGAAGTATGGGCATGCTGGGAAGGGGGGTGTAGGCAACAGCAAGATGGGAGTGGTAGTCACAGCTCAACATCCCCCACCCACATGGCCTAGCAAGCTCACACTGAAGCATGCACACCTCACAGGGAGTGGAAAAGAACTGACAAGATGGCTGACACTGGGTACTGCTGTGGGGAACTTAAGGCCCTGCTGGGAACTGTGCACCAACAAACAACAGGACCACACTGTCAGCCATCTTGCCATTGCTGTCACACTCACATACAGTGAAGTCCACTCAAAAGGAAGGAAGTATGGGCACGCTGGGAAGGGGGGTGTAGGCAATAGCATGATGGGAGTGGTAGTCACAGATATTGCACACCCTCACAATTGGCCCATCAACACCACTCTGAACCATGCTCACATCACAGGGAGTGGAAAACAACTGACAAGATGGCTGACACTGGGCACTGCTGTGGGGAGCACAAGGCCCTGCTGGGAACTGTGCACCAACAAACAACAGGACCACACTGTCAGCCATCTTGCCATTGCTGTCAACTCACATACAGTGAAGTCCACTCAAAAGGAAGGAAGTATGGGCATGCTGGGAAGGGGGGTGTAGGCAATAGCATGATGGGAGTGGTAGTCACAGATATTGCACACCCTCACAATTGGCCCATCAACACCACTCTGAACCATGCTCACATCACAGGGAGTGGGAAACAACTGACAAGATGGCTGACACTGGGCACTGCTGTGGGGAGCACAAGGCCCTGCTGGGAACTGTGCAACAACCAACAGCAGTACACCACTGACTGACATCCTGAAAGACAACTTGCACTCCCTGCAATAGAAGCATGTTCCATGGTGGGATATCTGGCTGGGTGGGAAGGAGGACTGACAGCTCTGACCAAATTTACAAGCAGCTTTTCACACACACCCCCTTAACACAAACTCCACATAACTCACCTGGGAGAATGCAATGCCTCACACTCTAATTAAATATCCCACAAAGAACCACAACCCTGGGTTACGCTGTGTGAAGCACAGGGACACACATGGGACTTGTAGCCGAACAAACGCCAGGACAACACTGTCAGCCATCCTTACAGCACAGGCACACTACCCCACAGGGAAGCAGAGTCAAAAGGAAGGAAGTATGGGCATGCTGGGAAGGGGGGTGTAGGCAATAGCATGATGGGAGTGGTAGTCACAGATATTGCTCACCCTCACAATTGTCCCATCAACACCACTCTGAACCATGCTCACATCAAAGGGAGTGGAAAAGAACTGACAAGATGGCTGACACTGGGTACTGCTGTGGGGAGCACAAGGCCCTGCTGGGAACTGTGCACCAACCAACAGCAGGACACCACTGTCTGACATCCTGAAAGCAAACTTGCACTCCCTGCAATGGAAGCACGTTCCATGGTGGGATATCTGGCTGGGTGGGAAGGAGGACTGACAGCACTGGCCATAGTGACCAGCAGCTGTTCTCACACACACCCTTAACACAAACTCCACACAACTCACCTGGCAGAATGCATTGCCTCACACTCTAATTAAATATCCCACAAAGAACCACCACCCTGGGTTATGCTGTGTGAAGCACAGGGACACTTCTGGGACTTGTAGCCAAACTAACGCCAGGACAACACTGTCAGCCATCCTGTCAGCACAGGCACACTACCCCATAGGGAAGCAGAGTCAAAAGGAAGGAAGTATGGGCATGCTGGGAAGGGGGGTGTAGGCAATTGCAAGATGGGAGTGGTAGTCACAGCTCAACATCCCCCGCCCACATGGCCTAGCAGGCTCACACTGAAGCATGCACACCTCACAGGGAGTGGAAAAGAACTGACAAGATGGCTGACACTGGGTACTGCTGTGGGGAGCACAAGGCCCTGCTGTGAACTGTGCACCAACAAACAACAGGACCACACTGTCAGCCATCTTGCCATTGCTGTCACACTCACATACAGTGAAGTCCACTCAAAAGGAAGGAAGTATGGGCATGCTGGGAAGGGGGGTGTAGGCAACAGCATGATGGGAGTGGTAGTCACAGCTCAACATCCCCCACCCACATGGCCCAGCAAGCTCACACTGAAGCATGCACACCTCACAGGGAGTGAAAAGCCACTTCAAAGATGTCTGACAATGGTGCACTGTTGTGGGGAGCACAAGGCCATGCTGGGAACTGGGCACCAACAAACAACAGGACACCACTGACTGACATCCTGAGAGTCAACCTGAACCCACTGCAAGGGTGGCATGCTTCATGGTGGGATAACTGGGCTGGGGGAGAAGGAGGGCCCGATGTCCACCAAATACAACCAATGCTGTCCATGTACACACCTCAACATTCACATTGAAATGCTTCAAGTTTGCAGGACAATGTGCTACACCAATATCAACCTCTGACTGTGACAACTTAGGACAATGCAATGTACAGGCCCGCATCCAGCGGTACAGTCACAACTGTCAGGTGTGTGAACCATTGATGCCTGCAGAAACATAACATACATTGTGTGTGTCTCCCAAAAACAGGTGATGATGGGGACACAGCAGCAGACGATGAGGAGTCCCTGTCCCAGGCTCCGGGGGACACTGAGCTCACTGGTGTGGAACAGCCTCTGCCCTCCTCGGATGGCGAAGACCTACCTGGCCCCTCCGGTGTGAGTCATCATGCAGCACCAGCAGGACCACCATCTGCACCCCTGCACCCACCCCTCCAACAACTGCCAACACACAGACCACCCCCGCCGACACGGACAGACCAAGGACCACCAATGACAACAGCACACGGACCCCGGCCCAACGTGGAGCAACGGACAACAACCCCAGTAACAATCCCCAAGGGGGCCTAGGGTCACCTGTGAGTGCCACCGCAGGTCCCGCACGTGTCGCCAGGGGTGGTGGGAGGGGTGGTAGACATAGGTCGCTGTTTGCAGAGGGGTCTGGACTGCATGATGACCCACAACTGGTACGCATTGCTGATGCGTACCAGAATAGCACTGGTGAGGTCAGCCAGGTAGTGGGGATCCTCAAGGACATTCAACAGCAGCAGGCTGCCCATCATGCCCGCTTGGACTCAAACATGTCCCGTGTGGAGACACACATGTCCCGTGTGGAGACACACATGTCTGGCATGGAGTCCAAGTGGGACACATTGCAAGAACTGACAGCGGTGCATAGGGACATATTGACATGCCTCCGCCAGATTAGCACCAACATGGCCACACCTCCCTGTGTGCCCACAACATCTGGTGCTGCAACAACTGCAACATGCCACAGGGAGGGAGGATGACTCTGGCGGAGAGTCCCCTGCACCGCAGCAGCCTGCACGTGAGGGTCCCCCCCAAAGAAGAGGGGTCGTCCGAGGAAGGACAACTGAGAGGCCGATGGCCATGTACATCCCCCAGGAACCCAACACCTGTTCTGGAAATTCACCTTTGTGTGCAAACTGTTCACCCTGTCGAATGCAACCCAACTCCCCCACATGACATGGGGAGTTTAAGTTGGCCCAATGTATCAGATGACTGTTGACTTTACTCAGGACATTTCTGCTACCAAGACTTCCAACTCATCTGGGAACTTTGGATTCCAATCCCAATGTACAGCACCCACCATCCTGTGCACTATACTCACACATGTATGTAAATAAACTCACTAATACACCATACTTGCCTCTGTTGTGATACCAACGTGGTTTCTGTCATGGAGATGATGATCTGCTAAATGACACTGTGCATGCTAACTGCTACAGCAAGTACAACACCGTCATGTGAGTCATGGCGACGTGACACATATGAGGGAGACACACCACTAGGGCTACACAACACATACACACCAGGGCCATCTGACTCATCGCCTACACCGATGTTGCCAGGAAATACAGTGCAATGCACAGACACCACACCTATTCACAGTCTGTGTTAAGTACCCCACTGGTGCAGTAAGCAAATGTCAGTCAGATGTGTGACCACAGACAACGCACATCCCAAAGTGAAGCACAGGTTTATTACACATTTGCAACATGTTGTTACCACTACAGATGCAAGGTAATCCCACGTGGCAGTGGCCACACAGTCAACAAGTGTAGAAGAAAGAAAGTTCAGGGGTGTGTGGCACATCACCTGTAGGGAAACGACAGCTTCCACCCTGGAAGTTGAATCACGGTGTCGGGGGATCACAGTTGACCAAACAACTCTGAAAGTACCCTGTGAAGGACAGAAATGTCACACAGTCAAAAGCACTGAAGAACAGGACAGAACTGCAATACTCA
Organism: Calotriton arnoldi; assembly: GCA_963921515.1. Taxonomy (NCBI): domain Eukaryota; kingdom Metazoa; phylum Chordata; class Amphibia; order Caudata; family Salamandridae; genus Calotriton; species Calotriton arnoldi. The sequence continues at coordinate 1,846,597 of CAWUFW010000246.1, read as the reverse complement.
TGCCCAATACATGTCACAAGATACCTACACAAAACCAAGTTAGCATGTCAACACTGTTGGGGAGTACAGACTACCTGTATGGACACATCGCTGCACGCATACAGTCAAGTAGCACATGGCCACACTCAAACAGCACCAGAGCACCACCAACACATATCACGCAAACTCACATCATTGACATGACATCTCTGGATACTCACATTCAGCTGAAGAAGTTGGTGATGAGCTGTGTGCGGACATCACCCTCATCATCATCACCATCACTGGCATCGTGGCCCAGGCCAGGATCCTCCACAGGTGGTGGATGTTGGTCATCGTCATCCAGGATGAGAGGCAACTCCTTCCGCACTGCCATGTTGTGTAGCATGCAGCAGACGATGACAATCTTGCACACCTTTGCTGGGGCATATGGGAGGGCCCCTCCTGTCTTGTCCAGGCAGCGAAAGCGGCTCTTCAGGAGACCAAATGTCCGCTCGATCACTCTCCTGGTCCGACCATGTGCCTCATTGTAGCGCATCTGGGCTGGTGTCACAGGGTTCCTGAGGGGCGTCAGCAACCACGGCATGTTGGGGTATCCGGAGTCACCTACATACAGACAATTGCACATTAGCTGAGTTGGAAAAGAGGGTGGAATACTACATTGCAGAACACACACAATGGTACAAAGTCAGTACACACCGACAAGCCAGGCACGCTGGTTCTGCATCTGTGACATCATCCTCGGGATGCGACTACTCCTCATCACGTAGGCATCGTGTGCAGAACCGGGGAAACGGGCACACACGTGTGAGATGCTCATATCTGCAAGACATACCACCAGAGCATTGACCGAATGGTAATGTTTTCTGTTCCTGTATGCCTGCTCATGTGCCTGTGGTGGTACCAAAGCCACATGTGTCCCATCAATGGAGCCAATGACATGCGGCATCCTCCCCAGGGCATAGAAGTCACTCTTGACGTCAGTGAGTTGTTGACGTTTAGGGAAATAGATGTACTGGTTCAGGTATCTCAACATAGCCTCCAAAACATCGCGTAGCACACGGCTGAACATGGTCTGTGACATCCCACCAGCAGACGCCACAGTGTGTTGAAAGGTACTGGTGGCAAAGAAGTGTAGGGCTGCCATCACCTTCACCTTGGGGGTCAGCACTGTAGGATATGTCCGGCCAGGTTGCAAATGTGGGGCCAACCGCACCGTCAATTCCTCAATCAGCGGCCTGGTGAAGCGGTAACGTCGGATGCAGTCCCGTTCCACCATGGTTGCAAGGTCAGGGAATGGTCTATGGACAGCTGGTGCCCTGCAGTGCATAGGTGAACAAAGAAAGATTGTCAGTCACCCCACATATGTGGCATAGACCATACTCAATAACATATGATACATCATTACGAGACACAAGTACATGATGTGTGTGCCGTTCTGTAAGGACATGTATGGCACCTACATGGCCAACATCTAACATCACAGTTCAACATGTGTTGTCAACAAGTTCCAGGTTGTGCTATGGGATATCATTAGGCTGTGTCACAGTACCCATGTACTGCTGTCACGTTCCAAACACACACCACAGTGACATGTGAGGACAGATGTGCCCCAGGCATCACAGCTCATTGACAGGTAGATTCCCAGGGACCCTGTATTGCCACATGGACACTGGCATGACATGGCGTATCATGAATACACCACAGCAAAACAACCATGACCCCCACAGGTAGTGGTCCCTGTTGCCTCTGCAGGACAGACATGGACGTCTGTGACACACACACGCACAACATCAAAGTCCATGCACAAACAACGTGGATGTGGAGACTGTCTCCCATTGTGCACATGGAATCAGAGACATTGTAAACACAACATGCACACAGACTGTGGAGGGCCATCACTATTGTGGCAATGGGTCACCCTGTGACGTACATACCGTCCCACATGGGACTCAGGGGGTATGTGACATGACATACACATACACAACCTGGAAATGTGACCATGCCACATGCTCTGAAATGAACAGTTGCACATCACAGTGGTCATGTGCACAACACACCAAGGATTCTGTCCCCATGAACACGTGCACATCCTGGGAGTGGCTGCCCCCAAGTGCCACCCAAACAACCACATGTTGACACCCATACACAGAAAAGGTAATGCAGCCTTACATGTCTTAGGATACAGTGTGGACAGGCTGTGGTGTTGTAGGTGTGCCCCTGAGTCCCTGGAAAGTAAATGTGGCTGGCATAGGTTCACCTGTGACAGGCATGGTGACATATGCGAGTGACTTGTACAGGGACGCGTTGTACAGCAATGGACCGATCGGTGCGCACGCATTGGCCATTGCATACGATGTGAGTGGGTACGCGTTGTACAGCAATGGACGGATCGGTGCGCACGCATTGGCCATTGCATATGATGTGGACCGAAATACGCGTTGTACAGCAATGGACCGATCGGTGCGCACGCATTGGCCATTGCATATGATGTGAGCGGGTACGCGTTGTACAGCAATGGACCGATCGGTGCGCACGCATTGGCCATTGCATATGATGTGGCCGAAATACGCGTTGTACAGCAATGGACCGATCGGTGCGCACGCATTGGCCATTGCATATGATGTGAGCGGAGTACGCGTTGTACAGCAATGGACCGATCGGTGCGCACGCATTGGCCATTGCATATGATGTGAGCGGAGTACGCGTTGTACAGCAATGGACCGATCGGTGCGCACGCATTGGCCATTGCATATGATGTGGCCCGAAATACGCGTTGTACAGCAATGGACCGATCGGTGCGCACGCATTGGCCATTGCATATGATGTGGCCCGAAATACGCGTTGTACAGCAATGGACCGATCGGTGCGCACGCATTGGCCATTGCATATGATGTGGCCGAAATACGCGTTGTACAGCAATGGACCGATCGGTGCGCACGCATTGGCCATTGCATATGATGTGAGCGGGTACGCGTTGTACAGCAATGGACTGATCGGTGCGCACGCATTGGCCATTGCATATGATGTGGCCGGAATACGCGTTGTACAGCAATGGACCGGATCGGTGCGCACGCATTGGCCATTGCATATGATGTGAGCGGGTACGCGTTGTACAGCAATGGACCGATCGGTGCGCACGCATTGGCCATTGCATATGATGTGGCCCGAAATACGCGTTGTACAGCAATGGACCGATCGGTGCGCACGCATTGGCCATTGCATATGATGTGAGCGGGTACGCGTTGTACAGCAATGGACCGATCGGTGCGCACGCATTGGCCATTGCATATGATGTGGCCCGAAATACGCGTTGTACAGCAATGGACCGATCGGTGCGCACGCATTGGCCATTGCATATGATGTGAGCGGGTACGCGTTGTACAGCAATGGACCGATCGGTGCGCACGCATTGGCCATTGCATATGATGTGGCCCGAAATACGCGTTGTACAGCAATGGACCGATCGGTGCGCACGCATTGGCCATTGCATATGATGTGAGCGAAATACGCGTTGTACAGCAATGGACCGATCGGTGCGCACGCATTGGCCATTGCATATGATGTGAGCGGGTACGCGTTGTTTTTCAAAATACGCGTTGTACAGCAATGGACCGATCGGTGCGCACGCATTGGCTGTGGCCTGGCATGGCAACGGACGCGTTTTCGAACCTTTAACGAGTCTGATGCTGTGAATTCAGTTGGCCACCCACAACAATGTTGCAAATTCATGGGTCTCATGAAGTTGAACTTTTGAAGGATGCTGTGGGCGTGTGTAAGTGGTGCAATTCCATGGATTGGCCAGATTCAGAAGATGCAAACGACTTGGACCTATCACTATGGACACATGGGACAGTATCTGCCTCAGCAGCACACATATAATGCTGGCTGTTCCCCTGAGAGCTCACTTGCCTGCACTACATGCTCCAGGACGACATCTGCCAACACCACTGCTGCTGTCTCTGCATCCTCTGGATCCTGCAATGGCACGTACTGTGGAGAGAGCCCCAGCCTTCAGCACTGAGGAGAACCAGGCCCTGCTGGACAGCCTCCTTCCACAGTACAGCAAGCTGTATGGGAAAGCAGGGGAGCAGGTGAGTGTGCTGTCCACTGCCTTACTAAATGTGCATGTTGTCTGACTAGCAAGACTTACAGTGTGCACGCCACTGGCTAGCATGCTCACTGAGTAGTTGTCACCCCCCATAGTGTGTAGTTACATGCACTGAACAGGTATAGTGCAGTAACAGTGCATTCCAACAAGGTTTTACTTCCCAGGCAATGATACCATGTAGTAACTGCTGGCAAACTGTTCATAGCCATCGTTGCACTGCCTGTGTACATCATGTGCCCCTGTGATTGAGACATGTATATCCAAATGTGTGATGCACGGATATGTTGCATGTGTAGTAATGGCCTTTACACTTTGTCATCCTCACAGGTTGATGCCCACCAGAAGCAGGAAATCTGGCTGACCATCGCCCGGGCAGTAAGATCCGTGGGGGTCTACAAGCGCCGGATCCGCAACTGCCAGAAGAGGTGGCAGGACCTTCGGGGCTGGACCCGGAGGATCGCAAGGGTCCAGCTGAAGCTGTCGCCTCCTCGCAGGAGGGGCGGACACCGGACCCTGACCCCCTACATGCTCCGGATCCTGGCGGTGGTCTTCCCTGACCTGGATGGGCAGCTGAAGGCCAGACAGCAGCAAGAAGGGGGTGAGTCCATGACTGCACTGTGAACTTTGTCTGACATGCTATGTGCCCTCCTCTGGCCTGGTTAAACTTCCACAGTACATCAGTCTTGTGGTCCAGGACCCATGCCCCTCAATTGTGACATGCCCACTCCTCATCTGATACCCAGGTGTGGCCTTTACAGTCAGGAAATTGTGTCACTTGGGTACTGTGTCCTTACATTTTGCTTAGCTCAAGGTGGGGGACAGCATTTGTTCACGTAACTTTGTTGTGGGCTTCATGGGTGGGTCCATTGCTTACACAATGCCTGAGTTCTGACATGTAATCTGCGTGTTACTTTGATATGTGGTCCAATTGCTGATCTGATTCACCACATGTGCCTGGGGTATTTGGCACACACCCATGCTGCGGGTGGGAACAATGTTTGGGCCTCAGGAGTATGTATATCAAGTGTGTCACACATACTTAGCCACCTGCCTACTGTCCAGGGCTCATCCCTCTTCCACGTGGAGCAGGACAGTCATGCCTACTCCAGGCCATACAATACACTCTGTACTCCCACTCCCGTGTATCAGCTGACACGTTGTGCTCAGTGGAATGTTCCCTCAGGTGTCTGCCTCTGTGTCATTGTGCTGTGGCTTTGTTGTCAGGACTACTGGGGTGTTTATCGGTTAGGGCTCAGCATGCCACCGGAGATGTGACCATAGGAGACGATACTTGTGTGACATATAGGTGTTTGATCACTTGACTGTGCAGACTGGGGTATGCGAATGTGAAGTTCAGGCAGCTGTCTCCCATTCACAGCAGATTGTGAGGTGCTCAGGTTCCGAGGGTTGTGTTTCATGTCTCCCATATGTCCAATTGGTATGACGTGGACAAATAAGAGTTCAGATGATGTGGTTTGTGGGGGATGGACATGTGCACTTGTCAGCTACAGAACTTGCATTCCCCATGACCTAGGATTGTGACACAGTGCAGACTGTTGTTGGCTGGCTGCCCTGCCCATGTGACTGGAGACAGTGATGTATGACTTTGCAGGCATGCCTGTGCCATGACATTAAACTCCCTAAGAGTGATCCTGCAGGTGAGTGACATGTGCTACATGCACCCCATTGTGGCATTGACTATCAGGACATGGGTGCATCATGGTGTCTGGTGCTGGTATGCATCACATGCATTTCAAAATAGACTCTGGCCATCCCTTTATCCGGACACCTGTACTGACTCAGTGGCTAGAGTTGTGATGTGTGCATGTTCACATACTTCACCGTGTTCTCTGCACTGTCCAACTACTGTGTAGGTGGTGCATGTGTCCACACTGGGGTATTGCCATCCGACAGGCACCAGACAGATGGGTGCAAGGCCAGGAGGGATGTGAGTGCCATGGTTGACCATCAGACTGACAATTGGCTTCTCCTACTCTGTTTGAGCACTTTTGGCAATGTTCAACTAAGGATGCCAGGGCTTGCTCTGTAATGTGCTGTACTTACTGTGGTGTGTGCGGTCAGTGCAGGTGACTGATGTTTGTCTGTTTCCCTAATTGTTTGCAGATACATCCACGGCCACAGGAGGGGACAGCTCCACGGACCAGGAGGAGCCGCAGAGCCAGACTGGGTCAGCAGCCGATGAGTGGTCGGAGGGACCCAGTGGCACGGAGGGCGAGGGGAGCCACACCGAGGAGTCCTCAGCAGCATCCACCTCAGCTGAGGACCACAGCAGCTCGGAGGATGACTCCCTTGTGGAGGCGGGTGTCAGCAGCCACAACACCCCAGCTAGTATTGCTGTCCCCGCCACCACCACCACCACCGCCCTCCCATCGGCTCCCATTCCAGAGGTCCGTGGAGGCTCCCGTGTTCGGGAGCGTGTCTCCTTCGTGCCAGGCACCGCAGCCCCTGCCCCTGTGTCCCCTGCTGCCCTGAGTGAGGAGTCTGTGTACCTACTTCGCCAGCTCCATGTAGGGCAGACAGCAATGCTGAGTGTCCTCCATGCCCACACCACTCTGTTTACACAGCTGGTGTCGTTTATGGAGGGCATCTCATCGGGCATGTCTGCCCTACAGAGGAGCAATAGGTCCATGGACTCCTCCCTGACGGCAGCAGTGTCCCTCCTCCAACAGTCCCTCACCCCTCCTACCTCTGCCCCATCCACACTTCCTGGCACCCTACCTGTCCCAAGCACATGCACACCTGCACAATCACCCAAACACACAGACACGAGCAGCACAGACACACCCACTACAAAAACAAAACGTGCACGCAGGCATCCTCAGGGGACTGATACCACACCCACAGGGGATGGGGAACAGACACGCACACAGGCATCCACAGTCACTCCGCAGTCCTCCGATACCTCTCCCTCCAAGGCCCCTTCCCTTGCCTCACCTGCAACCCCACCTACAAAGCAGATCTTCCTCTGTGACCTCGGCCTCTTCCCCTCCGATCCAGCTGATCCAGCATACAGGGGGAAGAGGAAGTCCACCCGCACAGAGGGGAGTGCCCCTCACCCCCGGACACCCTCCCCCAGGCACAGACAGACTGAGGCCCCCATCCGCAAGTCCCCCCGGACCCGGAAGAGCAAGACCCCGCCGCCGCCCTGCAGCTCAACCACCAAGTCTCCTTCCTCCATCCCTCAGGCCCCCACTCCACAGGTTCCCCCACCACACCCTGCCCCAGGTTCCCCCACCCACAGATACACCATCCCCAAAATGATCCGGCCTTCTCCCCCTACCACTTGCTCTTCCAGCACCACACCCCCGCTGCGCATGTTTGTGCCACTGGTGTGGAGACCGTGTCCTCCCCTCTGTCCTGCCCACCTTACCTGAACCCCATTCTACTCCCCTGGAGATAGGCACTGCAGTGGAGTCCACTACCACCCCGTCTGACTTGGGCACTGCAGTGGGGAACCTGTCCACTCCATCTGCACAGCCCACTGCAGTCGTGCCGGCACACCTACACCATCTGACTCATGCCCCCCAGTTGTGCCGGCACACACCATGTCAGACACCTCCACTGCAGTTGTCAGTGACTCTCCAGCACCCACCACCCCTTCCCTGCCTCCTTCTGGTGAGCCCTGATCCTGTCCCTGCGGTGCCTAGCCTGCCCCCCCGTATGCCCCTCCGAGGGGAATGTCCCTGGTGTGTAGCAGTGCAGGCATGCAAAGGGTGACATCTGCCACTGTCACCCTGTTTGGACTTTGATAATGGACTGGCCATTGGCCTTTGTTATTTTTCTGGACTTTCATGTTTTCTAACACATATGCTGAATAAAGCTACTTTCTGTTCTCTAGTGGTTTTGCTTCTGATGTACATGATGTTGATGATGCTAACCATGCCCTTGCTGCAGTGATGGTGATTTTTGATGTCAGGAAAATGAAGTGTTACTGTGCAGGACCCCATGTGGTCCAGGGGGAATGTGTCCTATCCTGTTGTGTATCCATGTCATCCTTTGCAGCAATATGAGGGTGTCATGTTTTCAAGATTTGGCAATGGGATTTCCTACTTTTATTTGCAATATCACATCTGTGGCTTACACCCCTGCACATCAGTTGTGCTTGCCATTGTTCTATTTGTCTATTTCCCTGACCGTGTGACCATCTCCACTGGACATGCAAGTTTGGGCATCAATGGGGAAGGACTCATCTGTGTTATCAGTGCAACTTGCTATACATGTGTGTTGGATCTGTGCTGATGATTTCGGTGACACTCCCATGACCAGGCTGATATGACGGGAGCCTTCATTTTGTGCTAATTGTTGACTGAGTGACCAAGTGTTCTGCTGACATGATAGAGCCCTACTGGGACAACGTATGGCACAGCTTTCCTTACACAGGAGTGGAGTCCCCTCATGGCAGTGTGTAATTCTGTGACATTGCCTGAGCACAAGGTGTGTGTTGTGTGAGCATGTCTGTGTGTGTTCACTTCCATTTTGCTACGCAGGCTGGGATCCCTAGTGATGTTCCTGTTTGTGATGCTTGCTGAGTTGACCTATGTTCCCCCAAGTCTTCTCCCTGGCTTCTCTGGGATGTGGGTGCATGGCACATTACTGGTCATCAGGGTGTCACCCATAGGTGTGTTTGCTGTCAGGGCTGAGTTTGTGGGCAAACGCAGATGAGACACAGTCAGGATTCCCCTTGGCACTTGTTGGTTACACCAGTCATGTAATTTACAGTTTGTGTTAGCTTTCAGTGATTGTGACACGTTGTGTGTGTGACTGCTGCCACTCCTCAGGGTCAGAGCTGCAATGTTGGTAGTTGTCTATGTGTGTTCTTTGTGGGTGACCTTGGCTTCTTCATTGGTGTGTGACTGTGGGCGGGATCCCATAGGTTGGTGTGGTATTGACGTCATGCCCATGTACGGCGTACTGTGCAGTGTGTCAGACATTCACGAGTCTTGTTGACTGGCCATGTGTGATGGGTTTCTGCACCTTAGTTCCCACCACCACCCCTGGGATTGTCATGGGTGCATGTGCAATGTCACCAGTGCATGTGAGCTTCACTGCTGCACATTGGTGGAGATCAAGGTGTGTGGTGTTGAGTGTGTGCAGATGAGAGTTGTTTCACGGCTAGACCCCTGCCTCCATATTGGCCTTGGCTGACAGGCCGTGCTGATTGATTTGTGCTTGTGTAGGTGTGATGGTAGTTTGTTGCTCAGGACACATGACTGTGGTTCACAGTGTGAACGACATCTAGCTTTGTCATCACAGTGGGATTATCATGCAGGCCAGTGTCACCACAATGTGGGGACCCTGGGGGTGGTGCTGTGGTGGGTCTGTGTCTTGCTGTGTTAGTTGCTGTTCCTACAAGCTTGTGTGACATGTGTAATTTGGGCTCCCTCTCATCTAACAATGCCTGATTGCCCACATAGGGGATTCGGATCCATGAGTTACTTTTGTGTGGCACTGTATGCACATCTGTGTAATTGGGATTCAGGCCTCCTCATGTGTTGTGTGGTTGCCTGGGGACACTGGCACCCCCTCACCTGTTGTGTTTGATATGCAGTGTGGGGCTGCATGTTTGTGTGTGTGCATCTGCACCACTGCATTGGCATATCTTTAGTGTGCCATTGGCTGTATGTTGTTTGGTGGGTTTCCCCTGCTGTCCCTGGGACTCCTAGGTCATCAGTCAGCACAGTGATCATGGTTTGTATGTCCCATTGCTGCCATGGTATGGTATTTGTTCACCTCACATCTACAGTCTCCACAGGATATCTACATTTGTGTGCCCATTGGTGCAGATATGTGGGTCTGCATTATCATGGTCACTTCTGTCATTGTGTTATTGATGAATGTTGACAGTGTCAGCCCCCATGGGTGATGTTTGTCTGCACATGGCCAAAGGTATGTCTTATTTGCACTGCACTGTTTGCCTCACCCAATCTATGTTGCTATGGGACACAAGCACTACTATGCCACTGATGTGTTTGTTGTTCTGTGACCAGGGAGAATCCATGCTGTTTGGCATTTGCAGCTTTTTCCATGACAACACTTACAATTTGGTCACTGTGATGATGGGGGTTTAGACCCCATTGCCACAATGTTCAAAATATGCCTCAGCTATGGACCCCACACTTACCTTTTGGTCACTGTGATGATGGGGGATTACACCCCATTGCCACAATGTTCAAAATGTGATTCAGCTATGGACCCCACACTTACCTTTTGGTCACTGTGATGATGGGGGTTTAGACCCCATTGCCACAGTGTTCAGAATGTGCTTCAGCTATGGACCCCACACTTACCTTTTGGTCACTGTGATGATGGGGGTTACACCCCATTGCCACAATGTTCAAAATGTGCTTCAGCTATGGACCCCACACTTACCTTTTGGTCACTGTGATGATGGGGGTTTAGACCCCATTGCCACAATGTTCAGAATGTGCTTCAGCTATGGACCCCACACTTACCTTTTGGTCACTGTGATGATGGGGGGTTAGACCCCATTGCCACAATGTTCAAAATGTGCTTCAGCTATGGACCCCACACTTACCTTTTGGTCACTGTGATGATGGGGTGTTAGACCCCATTGCCACAGTGGTCATGGTCTGCTTGCATTGTGGAGGCCACACACATTTATGTGTGACACATGTGATAGGGGGTCACATTGTATGTTCAATGTCATGTTCAGTGTTGTAGGCATTTGACACAGTCTACACACGCTTGTCATGGTGTTGGGGGGATGTCTTTTTCTGACATTCCTTATGTTGGAGTATGCTGGTTGTGTCATGCATTACCCATCCTATGAGTAGGGGTGGTGTTGGTGGTAGGCATCCATCCCCCTATGAGTGGGGATGGTAGTAGTGACAGGCATCCAGGCCCCCCTGAGTAGGGGTGGTGGTAGTGGTAGGCATCCAGGCCCCCCTGAGTAGGGGTGGTGTTGGTGGTAGGCATCCATCCCACTATGAGTGGGGATGGTAGTAGTGACAGGCATCCAGGCCCCCCTGAGTAGGGGTGGTGTTGGTGGTAGGCATCCATCCCCCCCTGAGTAGGGGTGGTAGTAGTGACAGGCATCCAGGCCCCCCTGAGTAGGGGTGGTGTTAGTGGTAGGCATCCAGGCCCCTATGGGTGGGGATGGTAGTAGTGACAGGCATCCAGGCCCCCCTGAGTAGGGGTGGTGGTAGTGGTAGGCATCCATCCCCCTATGAGTGGGGATGGTAGTAGTGACAGGCATCCAGGCCCCCCTGAGTAGGGGTGGTGTTGGTGGTAGGCATCCATCCCCCCCTGAGTAGGGGTGGTGTTGGGGACAGGCATCCAGCCCCCCCTGAGTAGGGGTGGTGGTAGTGGTAGGCATCCAGGACCCCCTGAGTAGGGGTGGTGTTGGTGGTAGGCATCCAGGCCCCTATGGGTGGGGATGGTAGTAGTGGCAGGCATCCAGGCCCCCCTGAGTAGGGGTGGTAGTAGTGACAGGCATCCAGGCCCCCCTGAGTAGGGGTGGTGTTGGTGGTAGGCATCCATCCCCCCTGAGTAGGGGTGGTAGTAGTGACAGGCATCCAGGCCCCCCTGAGTAGGGGTGGTGTTGGTGGTAGGCATCCATCCCCCTATGAGTGGGGATGGTAGTAGTGACAGGCATCCAGGCCCCCCTGAGTAGGGGTGGTGTTGGTGGTAGGCATCCATCCCCCCTGAGTAGGGGTGGTAGTAGTGACAGGCATCCAGGTCCCCCTGAGTAGGGGTGGTGTTGGTGGTAGGCATCCATCCCCTCCTGAGTAGGGGTGGTGTTGGGGACAGGCATCCAGCCCCCCTGAGTAGATGTGGTGGTAGTGGTAGGCATCCAGGACCCCCTGAGTAGAGGTGGTGTTGGTGGTAGGCATCCAGGCCCCTATGGGTGGGGATGGTAGTAGTGACAGGCATCCAGGCCCCCCTGAGTAGGGGTGGTGGTAGTGGTAGGCATCCATCCTCCTATGAGTGGGGATGGTAGTAGTGACAGGCATCCAGGCCCCCCTGAGTAGGGGTGGTAGTAGTGACAGGCATCCAGGCCCCCCTGAGTAGGGGTGGTGTTGGTGGTAGGCATCCATCCCCCCCTGAGTAGGGGTGGTAGTAGTGACAGGCATCCAAGCCCCCCTGAGTAGGGGTGGTGTTGGTGGTAGGCATCCATCCCCCTATGAGTGGGGATGGTAGTAGTGACAGGCATCCAGGCCCCCCTGAGTAGGGGTGGTGTTAGTGGTAGGCATCCAGGCCCCTATGGGTGGGGATGGTAGTAGTGACAGGCATCCAGGCCCCCCTGAGTAGGGGTGGTGGTAGTGGTAGGCATCCATCCCCCTATGAGTGGGGATGGTAGTAGTGACAGGCATCCAGGCCCCCCTGAGTAGGGCTGGTGTTGGTGGTAGGCATCCATCCCCCCTGAGTAGGGGTGGTGTTGGGGACAGGCATCCAGCCCCCCCTGAGTGGGGGTGGTGGTAGTGGTAGGCATCCAGGACCCCCTGAGTAGGGGTGGTGTTGGTGGTAGGCATCCATCCCCCTATGAGTGGGGATGGTAGTAGTGACAGGCATCCAGGCCCCCCTGAGTAGGGGTGGTGTTGGTGGTAGGCATCCATCCCCCCCTGAGTAGGGGTGGTAGTAGTGACAGGCATCCAGGCCCCCCTGAGTAGGAGTGGTGTTGGTGGTAGGCATCCAGGCCCCTATGGGTGGGGATGGTAGTAGTGACAGGCATCCAGGCCCCCCTGAATAGGGGTGGTGGTAGTGGTAGGCATCCAGGCTCCTATGGGTGTATATGGCATTGGTGATGGCCATCCCGCCCCTATGGTTCTGCTGTAGCTAGTGTAAGTCATTTCTGCATCCCTATGTGTGTGTGTTATGTGTAGGGTATGTGTCGTTTGTTTGTGTGGTGGGTGTTTGACTTACCTTCTGCGCCGTACGCGTCCGTACCTGTTCCGGTAATAGATGTAGAGTATTGGTAGGACCTGCGCGATGGGATTCATGATTGGTTCGTCTCGTTCGGCTTTCTCGTTGCTTCGACTCGTACTCGTGGCCGGCGTGTTCGTCTCGTAGCCGTGGATCGTCTTGTGGCGCGAATCGGAGCTTATGTGCAGCTCTCCCGGATGCTCTGACGTGCCGTACGTAGCGACGGGTTCGGCGCGTACGGAAGGCGCATCGTACTAGTCCGGCCGGAAGGTGCTGTATTTTTGCTTCCGCGCGACTCGATTCTGCGTTTACGGAACCGGCTCGGGCGGGGAACAGGAGCTGGATTGGGTAAGTACGGCTGGGTCGGGATCTGGGCAGTTATGCGCATCGTACTTGCTTGTTTGAATCGGTCGGGAAACACGCGTTCGGCTTGGTTTTTTCCCGGACGAATGGTGTTGGGTGCGCTTCCGGCCGAGATCGGAATCGACCCCTAAGTTGTAGTGATTGGCTACTTCAGTAGTTGAGACATAGGTCAGGGCTATTCATTTTTTAATTTGATAAGCAAAGTTGCTATTTGTTGAATAATCTATGCTCAAAGTTAATTTCTGTAGGTGCCTCCATATGCTCTGATTAAAATGGTAATAGCAACCTTGTATTGCAGTGTGTGGGTATAGTTTGAGGATGGATTGAATCATTGCCTGCTCAAAGTCTATTATGATTCTTTGGGGACAGTAGTTTTCTGTGAATTGTTTTATTGTAGTTAGTAGTTCTACATAAGTGGTGTTTTGTTTATTAGTCAGTAATGCGTAAATAAAGGGGATATTTGTCTCTTCATATTCTCCGTGGATGGTATACAGCTGATTGAATGGTTTGGGGCAAACTGTAAAGGTACCATCCATCATCCATGTTGCGCAGTTTTTAAGGTTTTGTAAATTTGTATTAGTTGCAAACGTTATAATTCTTTTGTCATGAGTTTCGTTGTCATAAATAAGGAATTTTTCCTCTTCGTGGGTGATAGTGTACTCAGGAAGTATTTCAATTTCTCTAAAGGTTTGGGGGATAGGTGGAGTTTGAGATGTAGCTCTTTTAGTATTTGCTATTAGTCTTTTTAAATTGGGGATAGAAGGTAGTTGTCCTGTGACATGTTCTGGCACTGTAGTTAAAACATTTTTCAGTATTTGAGTGCTTGTGTGTTGGGAGTTTGTGCTTGCTTCCCTTATTGTCTCTAGGGCATCTCTTACTTCAACTTCAGTTACATTTGGGGGATGGTTGTGTTCTCTAACATTTACAACATTAGTATCTATTGTAGTATCTATTGTAGTGGCTCTCCCATAACAGGCATTGGAATAACATTTGCTACATTTCCAGTGTGTTTTATTTTCAATAACTTTTTCTTGGGTATAAGCGTAACCCATATAGCAAAGCATTAGTTTCCCCTTTTGCGATGAAATGAACTTTGCTCCTTCTGTCATTTTTAGGGTATATCTGTAAATATATATATATTTATGTTTAATAATTATGCAATGTTAAATAATAAACATGGTGGTATAATTAATGTTATATACATTATACTTATATTAGTGTTGCTTTACTTTTGTTGATGGTATGCATTGATGGTCGTTGTTTATTCACTGTTATATTATCTGTTGGTATGAAAGCAAAATGTTTTTGTTATTAAAAATGTACATATTTTAATTAAATGGTATCGTTTTGTCTTTAGTAGGAAAAAAATTAAAACTTACTAGTTGTAGTTGATGAATTTAATTTTGTGGATGTTTTTTGTTGGTGCAGTTTGCAGAAGCTGAGAAGAAAAAAGAATTTATTAGTTAAAATTGTTATTTTTTTAATTTATTGTTTATTATTTTGTTCTATTTGTTAGTTTTTTTGTATACTTACTTTGTTGGATTTTTTTCTTTAATGTAGATTTTGTAGTTTTCTTCGAAGTTGTCTGTTGTAACCTTTTTTGGTGTAGTTATATTGAAGTGTAAGCTGTGAAGTAAAAGAGAAAACGTTATATTATTAGTTTGTTAGATTATTTACAACATTTATGAATACATGTATGAAGTTAAAGAATTGCAAATATTTAATAGCCATGTTTAAGGAATTGCTATTTAAGAGTTGCAATGTTTAATGTATATAGGGTTTGCTAAATAAATTGTTATTTATAGAGAATCTGTAATAGGGAGTATAATAATTTTTTAATAATTCCTATGGGTGTAGAGGTTCATAGTAATCAATGAGAAACAAATCGTAGTTTGAAAGTACTTATTTTACTATTGCTTTTTCAGTCGATGTATTTTAAAAGCACATTTATTTGTTATAAATGAGGCTTTTTTGATAATTGGATTGTTTGCGACCGGTAATAACATTGATGCATGTGCTAATTACATTTTATTTCAAAACATTTTGTAATACAAATTATATACTTACTAATTTTCGTTGATGTAGTGGTTTTTGTTGATGTTGATGTTTAATTGAATTTTGTGGCAGCTGTAAAAAGAAAAGCTTTTGTTAGCTATGTTTTGTATTTTTATTATGTTTTAAAACTTACAATTAATTCAGTTTATTTTTAGGTTAATTTATATATTTAGTTTGTTATATTTTTAGTGATGTTGAGTTAATTATTGTGGGCACTAAAATGTTTCTTCTATATTTTCTCGGTGTATTTGTTATGAAGTTTTATCTGTGACATTTAAAGAACAACATGTAATTATTTTAACTTAAATAAATTAAAAAAGGTGAAGTATTTATAATTTGCTATATAGTTTTGTTCTTACCTGTGTATTAGAAAATTCAAAATAGTTGTTTATGTAGTTCTTCTTTCTTCTCTGTTCTCTCGCTCACAAAGTAACACTCTTCCTCCTTGTTTGGCCGATATACTGTAAAATTGCGTTAATTAATTCCTTGTTTTTATAGTGTTTATTTAATTAGTTAACATTTCCTATCGGTTTGCTTTGGTTTAGTTTAAAATTATTGGTTGAGATACTTTTTTGAACTTTTTAGCAGTTACCTTTTAATTAGTTTAACATATATGTGTTGTTTATTTAATGTTTGTATTTATGTTATTTATTGTTGTTTTTTAACTATATTTGTAAATAAATGTCATTTAATTTAATTATAGTTGATATATATTAATTGTAGTTTATTTTCGGTTTATTTGATATTTATTTTATGTTGTATAGTTAATAAATATTTTTATTTGTGTTAATATTATAAGAGTATTTTATTTAAATATTTTAATATTTTTCGTATATGTTGTTATAATTTATTTTAAGTAATTGGGATACGTAATTTAATTTTATAATTTTAAATATTGTTTTTAATGTTAAATCTTCTTTTCGATGTTGTTTATATATATTTTATCGATATTTGTGTAGTCGATATTGTTGCTATCGATATTTTTGGTGTATGTGTTTTATTTTTAATGTTATCGATATTTTTGTTAGCTATATTAATGTTGTCGATATTTTTGTTAACCATATTTTTGTTGACGATATATTATTATCGATGTTTTTGTAAATCCTAGTTTAAGTAGAGGGTGTCGATATTTGTGTTTACGATATTTTTACCGCGATATTTTTGTAGGACGAGGTTTTTGTAGTCGATATTTTATCAGTGATCCATTTCCGACAGCCCCTTTAAAGTGCGGTCCCAGACACCCTTACTCACCCTGGGGGCATACGCGGAAGGGTCTGTCTGCTACGGCTCGGAGTGAGAAATCACATGAGCCACAATCACTGACTGACCATGACCCGACCCGAGCTGCTGCTGCTCGCCTGCCTCCTGCCATGGGCTTCTGCCGGGCTGTACTTCATGGAGGGGCAGCACTGCTACAAGCCGGCAAACAGGAGGCACCTGGGAGTGAGGTATGGCAGTGAGGGGGGGGGGGAGCACTCAGATGCCCAGGCATGTTTTTCTTGTGTTGTCCGTTTCTGGGCGACATCCTGCCCCGATGGTCGAATTGTACTGGTGTTCAGTACACGTGAAAGGGGTGTGGGGTGTTATATGTTCTGTGTAGGCCTGTAGGGGTGATACGGTTTTACCCTAAGCAACTGCATTCTGTAGTTGACCAGCCTTTAAGGCCAGTAACACTACAGCTCACCCCTTCTCATGTCTGTGCACAGTTCAGACACTCTCTACAGTTAAAACAAATATTCACGTGCTGTTTGTTTGCTTTAGAAATGCAGAGGGCTCTGCTGTGCGTATCTCACTCCGACCTTCCCTTCAGTGTGCCATTTACCCGCGGAACCAGACTGCCCAAAATAAACAGTTCTCCCTTTGAAGTTGCCTCGCACCCAGGCCCAGTACTAGAGATCATACTGTAGACATGAACTCGGCCATGCTTTGAACATCGATAACACTTTACCCTGCAGGTGCTGTCCCATGTCTTGTCCTAGTGTCCTCGCAGCATATGCAGGGGTGCGGCTTCCATTGATGCAGCAGGTGCAGTTGCACCAGGGCCCACTGAACCCATATTATTGCTTTTTTTATACTTAAAACAGCTTCTAGGGTGGCGAGCGGGGGAGGGGTCATTTACTTCCTTGCACTGGGGGTAAGGACACTATGGCTACACTACTGAACATACGTCAGCAATCATTGTGTACATAACGCGTAGCTTCCAGGCGCGTGGGCATGAAACGCTATGAAGCCATTGCCTATTTTGTTGCAGGAAGTGTGAAGGGCCGTAAAAGTGCGTCATGTCCATGGTCCAGAAGAGTGTCGGATTCAGAGGGTAGCGCTCATTAACACATGCCTTCTTCGGTGCACCAGGCTTATGCTAATTTTTCCTCTGAGGATTCTGTCTAAACGTCACTGGTTTGCCAGCGCCTCACCCAGTGGTGTAATCTCACCAAACTCCTGTAACAAGCGCTTAGTGACGTCACTCGCTCGTTGACTCCTTCTGAAGGGCTATGTTAAAGAACACAAGATAACCGAGACTGCAGCATTTTATAATCCAGGATTGATGACGGTCACAAAGTCCAAGCTGCTGATCTAGCAAAGGCAACAATATGGGTGTGCTCACTTCTGAAAGGTCTGTCAGACTTGGAGGCCAGTGTGCCTTCTGGTAGCCAGGGAAGATTTACTTCTAGTTCCCAGAGAGGCCACACTGGCTATCAGGGACCTGCAAAGGGGAAGTGGGCGTGTGGAGTGGGCGTGTGGCCGTGGCTCTGAAACCAGCGTTGAGTTAAAAAACTCAGAATCTGTGCTGGAGGAACTGGTGACAGCCTCCATGCCAATGTAACCAGTACAGCAGCTGGTGCCAGAGTGCGCTGTCTGAGGCTGGTTCTCCGATCCCGCAGGGCAAGAGCTTGATCCATGCCTCTAAAGACGGACAGGACTGAAACTAAACAAGCACTGGCTAAGCCAACAGGTCTCACTTTTGTGACCTGTTCGTTTGCCAATGGGTTTTAGCCACGCTGCACACCATACTCGATGCTGTGCATCATGGCTACAGTAAAACAAAAACAAAAAACTTTTAGATGGCCTCCAGTGGCATGACCTCGCACCTCAAAAATGACGCAGGCATTTTTTTCTGTGAGTTGGATCAGTAACAAAAAAAAAACTTGCGATAGCATTTTAAAAAACAAAATTAGAGCAAGAGGAGGAACAGAAGCAGGAGGGGGGGGAGCAGAAACAACACGCAGGAAGGCAGTGGCAGTGCCTTAAATGGAAATATAGAAGTGGCCATAATGCCGCTTCGTTGTTCTGAGCCTTTCAATTCATTGCATTCTAGTGTGGGAAAAGAAACAATATCAAGGTTTGATCAGCAAACCATCTCCCGAGTCTCACAGACGTGTAGACCATTAGAGAGGTACCACCATATCATTCCCGAGAATTAGATGATACAAATTCAACACTCCGTATATTGACGTGGAATGTGGCTGGAATAAAATCTAAGATGCAACTCCCCCACTGGATTGAATATATTACCCAATTTGATGTATGTATTTTACAAGAAACCTGGGCCACTACTCCGACTTACATCCCTGGGTATGTTACTTTACATCGATCGGCTGTTACCGACAGACCAGGAAGACCAGCGGGAGGGTTATTGATCTGGATTAGGATTGATTTGTTATGTACAATAAGAGAGATTAAAATTAATGATCCCAATATACTCGCAACTAGCCTCAGGGGTAGAAATGGTAGGATGGTGGACATCTTTAATGTTTATGCCCGCGGGACCAAGGCAGGCACATGCTCACCAACTCTTCATGCATTAGAAAACACCCTTGAAGAGAGGGAGATATCAACACCCCTGATAGTTGCAGGAGATTTTAATTGTACGTACGAACCATTATGCATAATAGATGTATCTAATAGTGACCAGGTAGAGGCATATTGGCATGTCCCCCCCCTTGATTTACCCCCAATAAGAAAATGGACACAAACTGCCCTGCAGCTTCAGGCCATATCCCTTGGTTATGGACTTAGGGCAGCTAATGGCCGTACAAACTCCGACAAGATGGGAGCCAATACCTTTAATAGAACATCTAACACGAGTCATATTGACTATGTTTTGATAGATATCAGGTTATGGCCAGAAGTACTGGATATGGTGGTTGGAGAATCAATTGACAGTGACCATAATCCACTTGAGCTTTCCATGACCTCCTTTTGGAGTAAAACTAGTGATATCTCAGAGATAAAGCTCTCGTCTAAGGATTTATACCCCACAAATGACAATAGACGATTAAAATGGGCATGGGTAGCATTGGATACTGACAAGATTGAAGCTATAAATTTAACCTTACAAGAAAATATTGATAGGCTTTATAATAGAGCCGATCAGCAGGATGAGCTTAAAGTGGTCACAGATATACACTCGTCCTTTTTTTCACAGTTAGCTTCCCATTTTATTTGTTCGAGATCTCATCGTAAGAAGACGTCTGCTAACTCGCATTATTCCTGGTTTAACAAAAAAATGTAAGGAGGCACGGTCACTTCTGGCAGCTGAGATTAGAGCCAAAAACTATACTAATATAAGTTCAGCTAGAAGAGCGTATAAGAAAGTTCAGAGGGAAGCCAAAAGGGATCATGTGGAGGATCGCTGGCAACAGATTAATGCCGCTTGTAAACTGAGAGATCAAAAGCAATTTTGGCTTCTTGTAACAAGGGGAGACGCTGAGAGACCGAGTTCTCCCACTAATAATATCACAGCGGCAGCCTGGTTTGACCACTTTTCCGGAATTTATTCTGGAACTGGAGTATCCACTCCTGGAGGCACTTCTTTAGACTTAACTAACTTACAGACTAACGGTAACTTTTTCTCTGAAGCAGATATTACTGAAAGTATAAGCTCTATACTCAAAAACAAAGCATCAGGCCCAGATGGAATACCTGGTGATGTTTTTCTAGCTGATATTCCTAAATGGTCTAATTATATGTGGTTACTAGCCAATGGTATAGCTGCTGGGGCTCCTATACCCCTTCTTGGCAAGGAGCGGAGTTCATCCCGGTTTACAAGAAGGGGGATCGATCGCTGCCCTCAAACTATAGACCGATAAGTTTGATAGATGGGGCGCAGAAAGTTTTTTCTCGTGCCCTGCTTATTAAAATTACTGATTGGATGGAAGGGAATGGTATATTATCCCCCTTCCAAGCAGGGTTCAGGAAAAAGTTAGCACTATCGATCAGGTTTTTCGTTTTACCCTTTTGGCCTGGAAGTCTGTGATATTGGAACAGGGTAGTCTTTATACTGCTTTTATTGATTTGAGGTCAGCCTTTGATCTGATTCCAAGGGCTACACTTTGGCAAGTTTTACATGATCAGGGGCTCCCTCACAACATTTTGGCACTTCTTATACGCCTTCATGAGGGAAATTATGCTAAGGTACGTTGGGGAGACCAAATGCAACTGACAGACCCAATAAAGGTTGTAAGAGGGGTGAGGCAGGGCTGCGTCCTAGCCCCCACCTTATTTTCACTCTTTGTAAATGGGGTGGTGAATTATTTAGCGGAAGCCCATGCGGATGCCCCTTCATTGGGGAGCGATAAAATAAGCACATTGCTATTTGCGGACGACACGCTATTAGTTTCTAAAACCCCAAGTGGCCTTCAACTGCTATTAGATCGCTTCATGTCTTTCTGTGAGATGAGAGGATTAGAAGTAAATACCTCAAAGACAAAACTTTTGTTAATGAACCCCCATAAATCGTCTAAAGGAAAACTATTATTGGGGGGGATTCCGCTGGAAAGGGTGGATTCCATTGTATATCTTGGTATAACCCTCACTGAAAAAATTGATTGGAAACAACATATTTCGAAGCAAATTCTACAGCAGAGGAAGACATCTGGGGCTATAATCTTAGAACATAGGTCATCACAAACTAGACCGATTGCAGCACCGCTACAGATTTATGACCAGAAGGTGGTTGGCTCGGCTCTCTATGGGGCTGAAATCTGGGGATTTGATCATTTGGAGGGCTTGCTTCTTACAGAGAACAAATTCCTAAGATCACTTTGCTCACTCCCCCAGAGTACCCCGCTCACTCCTTTGCGACTAGATTTGGGCAGAACTACAATAATGGATAAAGCGAGGCTTCGACCTCTTCTCTTTTGCCTCCGCATTAAAAAAACACCTGAGCTTGTTCACTATGCGATTGCTACAGAGGAGGTTCTTAAGTTGGATCGTTTTAAAAAAATTGGCTGGTTCTGTAACATCAAAAAATTGCTTTTTGAAATAGGCCTGGGAAACCTTTGGGAAGAAAAGGACTCTAGCTTACTGCCTAGTAGAGAGTGGGTCAAGTCCTACTATTGGAAATGGGTGGCAGAGAGAACAGTCATACAAGTGAAAGGAGGTCGACTCACGACAGAATTTATGGAGTTTAAGATGGTTGGTGTGTACGAGCCCTATATGGACTTCATCACTGTTCCGCAAGAGAGGAAGTTATTTATCCAATTTAGATTTGGATGTCTTCCCTTAAACTCCTTTACCGTGTCATGGAATAGGGGCTCCCAAGTTAAATCATCCAACTGTCCATGTTGCCCCGAGATAGAGGAGACGACTAAGCACATTCTCTTTGCATGCCCTCTGTATAAAAATCCAAGATCTAAATGGTTAGCCCCTGCTTGTAGACAACTAGGAACCCGTAGTCATTTAGAGGCCCTACGTATCCTCAGGACAGATACAAGGCCACAAATAGTATGTGCAATGGCCAAATTCCTGGGGAGGTTCTGGTTCATTAGGAGGAAGATGCTAAAATGAACTGAGTATACCATTAGATTAAGTATCACTCCTCACAAAGTATCCAGTCCACACTCGATGTCTTATGATCATGTCACTATATGCCTCATGTTTAAATTACAGAAGACTGTGCAATACTGTATTTCTGCTAATTATGCACTAGCACTTTATGTACCTTCTATGTGTTTTTAGCTTGTATGGTTTTATCATCTTGGAAGCTAGTTCCTTTTAATTTGTCTTTTAGATTTTAATGGCTCGGGTTTTAATATGTTTTGTCGCTGTATAAATAATGTCATCTATTTTGGCTTACAATTTTCATTATGAAAATCTTGTTCTAACTACTATACTTCTGTACGCCTATGCACTTTGATGGTCTTAACGACCGAATAAAGTTTTATGATGATGATGAAGTGCAGGTACTAATTATCCACAGTACCTGTTTGCTCCTGAGAAGTGCCGGTAACCCCCAAATAAATATATTCCAGAAGTGTTGGGAAGTGCAGGTACTCCACCTTTCAAATTAAAGAAGTGCAGGTACTCAGTACCTGTTTATTTAAAGCACTGGGCGGTGGGACATGCAAGCAACAAGGGGAGGGCAGGAGGACACAAAAGCATCAAGGGGAGGGCGGGAAATGCTCAAGTGACACATAGAGCAGGGGGACATAGACACTAGGGGGCAGATTTACAAGCCCCTTGCGCCACTTTTGCGTCACTTTTCCCATGTTAAAAGTGACGCAAAAGTGGCGCAAGGGCCTTGTAAATCTGCCCCTAGAGAGGTCAGGGAGATTTGGATGCAACACAAAGAAGCACACGTCGAGGGCAACAGGAAGGTGGGAGAGAACCACAGAGGGACAGGCAGCATCAAGAGGGAAGAGAGAAGTTCACTAGGAAGACGGCTTGAAAACACATGGGGGCATATTATCAACTGACAGCGATAAATATCGCTAAGCGCGCTTAGCGCGATTTTAGTCATCGCCGGCTATCGCTGGATTTTATCGCTGAGATAGCGCGTTATTAGCAACGGCTATCTCCAAGGCGATATAAATTCCAGCGAAAGCGGTGAAATGCTGAAATATCGTTGGTAATCCAGCGATAATATTACAGCGATAGGGAATTCCTTGATAATAAGCCATGGTGGATTTAGCCTGACAATCCACCTCCCATAGGGTAATATAGCTAAGTCAGAAATGTTTCTGACGTTAGAATCCAGCGTTAGTGGGGCCTTAGCACGAATTTTATTGTCGCTACGCGGGTATGGGGCATCGTTGGTAATAGCGCGAAGCTGCGTTAGCGATGTTTTCCTATGTGGTGAATGTGAGGCACGCCTACTTTGCATCTCATTAGCGATGAGATGCAAGGCGTTAGTGAAACGGGTGCTAACACAAGATAACACACGCTAAAGCCTGTTAGCGTGTCCTTGTTAATACTGCAATAGAATTATCACCGCTTTTCGGCGGAAAAAGGCCGCTAAAGCGGCGATAATTGTCTTGATAATATGCCCCATGCAGTCTCTGTGATTGCTTACACCAAAAGTAACAAGCATTTGCAATGTAATAGGTCTCGCATTTGCGAGAGTTTAAGCTATTAGCATTGTAAATGACAATGCCTTTTATTTATGTTTTAAAAACCAAAACATAAATAAAGGCATTGTCATTTACAATGCCAATAGCTCAAACTTGCGTAAATGCGAGACCTATTGCATTGCAAATGCTTGTTTCATGGTGTTGCAAGTCAGCTGCCTACAAAGGTCTTCATGTAGCCCTTTCTAAACTTCAGTCATTTGTTATGGTTTTTGTCACGCTTTCCTTTTCTCAAGAAACCATAAAATGTTAATTGTAAACGAATGTTCTTATTCTTCTTTTCTAGAAACGTCGAACCCTCTGAAAAGCTCTTTCGTATGAACAGCTTTGTTTCTGACTTTGGAAGATCCCTGGAGCCGGATAAAATCTTTTCCCATCAAGTGACTGAGGAATCGCGGTCTCTTTTCCACTGCTACATAAATGAGGTTGAGCAGCTGGACAAAGGAAAGTCAAGCAACAGGGCCCAGGTGAAGGAAAGCAGCTTGCAAAGGCAGGAAGCAGCCAGAAACAGTAAACTGGAAGAGGAGCTGCACTGTCTTGTGAAATTTAACATCCCAAATTCTGTGAATACAGACCAGACCTCTTCATTGGTCGACGACGACCTCCTGATTCGCAAGTCGCCTATTTATTTAGAAAGCAAATCCATTCACCAAAACGCACATCACTTGCTTGACTGAGCAATCTACATTTTCTACTCTTCTGCTTTCTTATAAAAGTCTGATGTCTTTAAACTCCTTTTGACACATCAAGATACTTTACCAAGACAGTTTGCCACTTTACAGAAGTCATCTGGTAAAGAACACATACTTTTTGAATCGTACTGTATGAGTAAATTTCAGTATGAAACATACCTCCATAGGCAGTTTTATCTGACAGCATATAGGGGCATATTAGCAAGACCCACGTTAAAATTATCGCCGTTTTAGCGGCAGGAAACTGCCGCTAAAACGGCGATAATGGGCTTGCTAATATGCGTTATAGAATTCCAATAGAAGCCCATGTTAGATGTGCAGGACATCTAACCTGGGCTTCTATTGGAATTCCATAACGCATATTAACAAGCCCATTATAGCCGTTTTAGCGGCAGTTTCCTGCCGCTAAAACGGCGATAATTTTAACGTGGGTCTTGCTAATATGCCCCATAGAGTTCACAATTGTTTTCCCTCCTTCTCCTTCAGTTACTAAAGGGCGCAATCACCATTCACGATATGATCTGCTGAATCTAACAGTTTTAGGGGCATATTATCAAGAAACGGCGTTAAAATTATCGCCGCTTTAGCGGCAGAAAACTGCAGCTAAAGCGGCGATAATGGGCTTGATAATATGCCCTTGAGAATTCCAATAGAAGCCCATGTTCTGGTGTAAACATGGGCTTCTATTGGAATTCACAAGGCCATATTATCAAGCCCATTATCGCCGCTTTAGCAGCAGTTTTCTGCCGCTAAACCGGCGATAATTTTAACGCCGTTCTTGATAATATGCCCCTTAGTGTTCCCTGTTCTACACTGTGTACAC
The DNA here is from genome assembly GCA_963921515.1 of Calotriton arnoldi. Taxonomy (NCBI): domain Eukaryota; kingdom Metazoa; phylum Chordata; class Amphibia; order Caudata; family Salamandridae; genus Calotriton; species Calotriton arnoldi. Next base: position 1,821,322 of record CAWUFW010000246.1, on the reverse strand, counting down.
CATTTTAAACATGAATGTGGGCACTGCACTTTCAAGGAATACATTTTGGGTTTTGGCTAAGACCAGCTTTAAACATGTAAAGTTGTGCATACTCCACTGGTGTGATATAATTATTTTCCTGAAAAGAAGCATCACCGAAACCACATTTAACCCTTTCACTTGTGTTCCTTAAATCACTAGAGGACGCTGACATAATGGAGTTGATGGCTGGGCTCTTTCAACAACCCTGCTTTTTTTTTTTGATAATTCGGGACGAGGTGTCCTCAGACCTCCCTGCACAGATTATACATATGACAATGTAACTGGTAAATTATGGACTTTTTTTCAGCAAGAACTTTCATGGGGATCTGGGATGAAATAAGTATCTGATATTAGGGAATGGTGTTTCTTTGCACCCTCACAGAACTCCAAGTGAGATCATCTCATACAGCAACAAGAAGTAGGCACATGCATAAGCCTTGTTTACATACAACAATCTATTGAAACTGACTTTCTTGTAGAGGACAAACACCTAATCACACAATCAACATACATTATGTCAACTAAGAAGAGTAGGTATTCCAGGTTATCTATCAGTAATATGGTCAACATGAACCAGGGCACAATAGGAACAAGATAGCTTTCTGAAACAGGGCAGAGAGATTATTTGTGGTGTATTGTCTTTGCTGTGGGTGTGCCTGGTTCTTGAGAAAAGTCACAATATTCATATTACACAAATAGAACCACTTTGCCAATTGTTGCAGGCCAACAGAATCAACAGGCAAGAGAGAAGCTCGGAAGTACCTCACTCAGAATATTTTATAGCCTGGGTTTGTGAAAACTGTAAAGACAGGACAAGGCCTCCCTTCTTATACGTGCTGGCTGAAAACATACTGGTTTACAATAAATGTGGATTTAGTCAGGAGAGAGGTCAAGCTACTGGGATCACGTATGTTTGCACACAGATCATCAATAACTAATATGTAAAGAACTGTTCCTATAAGAGGTCTGGGCAATTACAGCAGGAAATGGAGTACCACTTAGGGCATTAAATGTATATAATCTACCAAAGGTTCAGTTAAAAGAGTATATCAATTCATAGATACTGGAGTTACTGACCCTTGAACTTCCAAATTCCCCAAGTTGTTAAAAAACATATTTCAACACTAACCACGTGTCTGTTCTTGTAATATATCAGCTGTTATCCATAACAAGACAGAGGGTGAATTAACCTCCTCAACACAATAATGGTACAGCTCATCAGAAATAAACTTTTAAATCGAACTTCAGGTTCCTAAATGTTCTTAATAGGGAGAACTTAAGTGGTTTCTATCACAATGTATTGTACACTTCTCAATAGCTTGAGCTACATACAATATATTTAGATTCACAATAAATTTGCTTCGTATGCCTTTAATTTAGCATCTTCTAAAGAAATGGTTTTGGGTAGAAAGTTTCTCTTCATCAGGAAAGGTTGCTAAGCAGTTATGGGACATGTTTGCATATACTAAGGTCTCTCTGTAAGAGGAGATAGTGAATAGTTCAATAAGCCGGAAAAGTGAGGACAAAATTGAACTGTTAATATCTTGACACCATCTGAAATGAAAATGCGCATGTTGTCAATAAAGTGACATAAATATGACAATTTTAAATTGCAACCTTTTTTTACTACTACAAAATGTTTGCACTGCTTGCAGTGATGTCACATACTCCTCAAGCTCAACATAACATAGGAACACTTGACATATCAATAGCAATGGAAGAAAGGGCCCACTGACCCCCAATTGTAACTGTTTTTTTAATAGCAAACCAAGGGAAGGGGAGCCATTTTCCTTGCTTGCATTAGGGCCAATGGCATACTTACCATGCCACTGTTTGTGCAGATGGCACCAGATATTGTGAGCTCTTGTTTACACAATTGATCTTTCAAACTAGTGCACTTGAATTCATTGACAAAATTCAAAACGATCAATGTGCTGTAGAGAGAGTCATTAGGACGTCATCACCAAAACAAGATTTTACACTTTAAGCTAAGCTTGATTATCACAGATTCAAAGGAAAATGGTACGTAGAACCAGAAAGTCGACAGATAATGGCTATGTGGTACATTACAACTACGACTACGAAAATCAAGCTGAAGAGTACAGCGTACCTATAATTGAGAATTTCTTGGACTTAGTTATGGTCGTTGATTGTTTTTTTTGTTAGAGGGGTGTGGATGCAAGAAATCTGAATACAATTGGAGAGAATTGGAGAAGGTTGCTGGATTTTCCCGTGCTCTCCATGCCACTGGAGTCAAGCTAGCCTGGCTGATGAAGGGTAATGCCCCAAAATCAGTCCCAGGATGCTTGTTTTTGGTCCAGGGAGGACCTGGCTTGGCAGTTCGGGCTGGACTGTTCCAATGGGGAACAGGGTCAAGACTGATTTGCATGTGGTTGGGTTTAGACTGGAATGGCATGGGGAGCAAATAAACGATGGATTTAGGCCCAGATCTCTGTACTGGGGTGAATGTTTGACATTGATCAGCATTCTGTCCATCAATTGTTCTTTTTGAATTTTCTAATGTGGCGCATGCTGGATTAGTAATGCTCTTACATCTGCCTTGGTGTGATTCTTTACGTTTATATCTGATGTGGGTGTTGGTGTATACTTGTCCTATTCTTCCAAGGAGCGTTTAATGGCAATGTTCAGTCTGTCACAATCAGCAAGTAGAACCATTAAAAAAATCAGAATTAACTGTGCCTTACTATACAAATAGCAGAATGTTGCATGGCGTTGTTTTTGTTCATAACACTGCACTTAAAGTTGCAGGCAGAATGCCAACCGCACTGATTTGCAGGTTTCTTCCGCATTTGGGTGGTTTGTACCATTGCCCACACTCAGCTGGTGTAGGACGCCAAACATCCCACTTTTTTCAGCTAACTGCCTAACTGGATACCTTGACTCTTCTGGAATTGCGTCCACAATTCACTAAGAAACAGGTGAGGTCCTGCACCATGCAGATTCAGCAACACGGTCACGTTTGGAGATGCTAATTGCAGGCCTGCAGTTAAACAACCCTGAATGTGTGAATGAAAACCATGCTGGGAGCATATGCCGAGAATATGCCCTTGGTGTTCATTTCTTCCATTGATCCTCCTTCAAGGTACACACGTTGTCAGATCAGAGGATGAAGGCACAGGGAAAGTATTATTTGCCCAAAATTAAACAATTTGGTAAAGTTGGTGGCCCAAGATTGTACTGTAGTACTGCTTGTTCCAAAGGCTATCATTTTACCACCCATAACATTTTGATGAATAGACCAAAAGGTTTGACATTGTCTACCCTCCCTCTCCCGAAGTAATTTCCAGTCCAGAGTTTGTTGTGTTTTTAATTCAAAACTTATTAACAACTTTTAGACTGATTCTAAATACTATGAATCTTGAATAAAAAGGGACAGAGAAATATGATTGCTGAAGGCCACAAAATGTAGCCAAAAATTCCATGTCTTCTGGTTCCACAATTTCCAACTACCCCCTAGACCACAACGAGGGTGACATTGATCTTGATGAAAAGGCCAAGGATGTCCTTCTCAGGAAAATGCTACTGTAGTGTGGTCCCTACCCAGATTTATATTTCAGTGTTTATTTCAAGCATATGTTGGTAAAGTAGTAATGAGAGGGTTGGATGTTAAGTTTAGTGGCGGTGTCTGCCCATGCCAGTGTACTGCACAGCTTGTACTGTCAGGGTGTTTTTGTAGCACTCACTATATGTATTTTGTCTCCTCCAATATTTTTATATACTGAGAAATAGGCAGAAGTAGATTGTGAGACCTTTCCTTTAGGTTCTAAGGCAATTAGTGGTCCTTGAGCTGTATTTGTGGTTCATGCTAATATTTACCTTTGGCGTTCCAGACTATTTCATTCCAATTCTTTCCATTTGAATGATGGCGTTATTCATTTTGTAAAATTGTATCTACAACGATGCCACTTGTGAGCATTCAAGTCTTGCTCCAGGTGATGGTAAAGGGGTTGCAACTCAAATACAGTATGACACAGTAGTCAGAGTGGATAAGCCTAATATCCAGCTGACTGATAACTTTTAAAAGGGGGAGAATTACCGGAGTGGGTTATGGAAATATGCCCCAAACGTGCTCCATGACTCACAATTCCCCCTGGTCCCCAACACACAATTCCTAATGTGTCTGTGTGAACAAAGTGTCTCCTTGCAGGCAAAGTGTCTACATGAATTTAAAGTGTCCTTCAAAGTGATAATGGAAAGTTAGCCACCCTATTCTCAGGGATAACTTTAAAATAAACAGAATCGAGCAATGAATGTCAAGATCACAGTGATATTAACAAGCTAAACAACAAGGAGAAGTTTAGATCTACTGAAGTAGGAGAGGCCATCACTGAGCCCCAGCGCATGAGATCACAATGAAAGAATAAATTAGATGAAAAAGATGGGTGATATGTGATTCATCTGTAATGGAGAACCCTTTGCGAGCAGTGCTCACAACCAGGCCTGTAGTACTTTCAAAGGGCAGTTCGCTGTACGCAGAAATACAATTAAAATTCTCAAAAGAGCAGTAATGTTTCCTATGCCAACACCTGTCCCCAACTAACTGGCAGTGCCAGATATGTGCATTTATCCACCTACAATGCTGATAAGGGAAAGGTGTATCCAGCCTTCAGAAGGGGCGATTCAGAAAATGAAAAACTGCAGAATTAATGCTCTCTTGAAATGTATTTCAATTTGTATCCCTTCTGCTCTGAACTAACCCATTCTCATAACACTTGCCGAAGAGGTCTCATGTAAAAAAAATATTGTGAATTGTACCCGTACCACATAAGTCAAAAATTACACCACCATGAAAAAACATGCTGAAGTGTGACAAGAGTTAAAAGTGTAATAGAATGAAGGCACACCCAGCGTTATTATCCATGACTTATCCAGAGCAGGCCAAATGTCGTCAATGGGAATGGGGATCTCTGTGGAAGATCAGAAGACGGTTTATGTATTCAAATATATTAGTGAAGTTTTGCTCTTTCTGCCTAAAGTCATTTCTTGGAGTGATCCATGGGTGGATATTAAAATACACTCATAGGAAAATGCATTGTTGGTCAAAGTCAGAAAAGACACAGTATATAGAGATGGAATGTGACCTGGTACGTGGACTACAATAACCGTACCGAATGGTGTCTGCTTATCACGAGGGCTTAATAATTAACCTAACGTCAAACATGGAAGATCCAAGTGATGGACATACAATGAAGGGCAATAGTGACGGGTAAAAGTGGAGCAGAGCTTTCTAGAGAAAGTCTGCCTGTCAGTCATGGATAGACATTTGGAAGCAAATAGAAGCATGCACAATAACTGGAAAATCCGTGCAGACTGGATCCCCGCCAGTTATGCGATGGCAGAAGCTGTTAAAAAAGCAAATATAAATGGACATTTGTGGAAACTGATAAGAGAATCACCACTAAAATCTCTAGAGGTAATCTATAAATTTTACGAATGTTTCACAAGGATAGCTACAGAACTGAAATGCTTGTTTATCTATTAATGGCATGTTGACACACCATTATACAATGCCCTATGCTCAGGGCTTTAAGTGTGCCGGGTCTCACCGGTGCTGAGCACCGGCAGTTTTATAAAGGGGGCCTCGAAACGGGTCTCTATTGGGCTCTGTTTTGAGCCATGGCACAGGCGGTCTGTTTTTTACTGGACTGCAGTGACAGCAGGCACATCGATGTGCACCTGCTCGCACTGCTCACTTCTCACTAGTGGAGAAGTTACGGCATGACGTCATGCCAGGTGAGTGTTGTAGGGGAAGGGAAATCCTTTAAAGAGAGTCATTTTCTCTCTCGATTTCCCTTCTCTTTTTGAAACTCAGGAGCAGCAACATTGTCATGGTGTCACCAGGGCTTTAAGTGGAAGCTTTTTCAATATTATATACAAGCCATAGTTGCTGCTTATTTATCTTAGAAGCAAAAAACAGGAGTAGACACGTTAACCCAGGTGAGACTGGGTAAAGTTTGTAACAAACAACAATGTCTCAGCTGGAAATCATTAGAACAGGGCAATTTAAACAGTGATATAAATCACATAGGGTGGGGGAAGAGGAAGAAGGGAGACCACAACGGAAAGGGTAAGATGAAAAAATTATTATTTGTAAGTAGTTATAACAGCACTACAGTACAATTCAATATACAGTGACCATACCACACAAGTTTATTTTTTACCACAGTGTTACCTTTCATACTCCTCTCGCCGTTCAAGCTGTTATTCTTCAACCCTGTGTCACTGCACCGTTCACTATCACTAGCACGCCCAGTGCTCACTTGTGTGGTATGGTCACTGTATATTGAATTGTACTGTAGTGCTGTTATAACTACTTACAAATAATAATTTTTTCATCTTACCCTTTCCGTTGTGGTCTCCCTTCTTCCTCTTCCCTCACCCTATGTGATTTATATCACTGTTTAAATTGCCCTGCTTATTTGTCTTATGCAACTAACAACCATTGACAAAGCCAATAGTCCTGACTTGTTGTAGGTATGATGTTACTTGTTGTATCATATATCTGTATGCAATGACAGAAACAGCAAAATACTAGTCGGGCGGCACACTATGCTAGGCACAGATTTTTAGCTTACGTGTTTTTAAGCCATGCCCTTAATTACATTGGCCAAGCCCCTTTTAGAGACCCCCCATTTTTTTCATCCCACTTAAAGTCCTGCCTATACTTGTAATTATTTCTTGTGACATCTACACCAGAGCTTCTGTCGCATGACAGGTAAGCGCCATCATCTTGGCATAATATTTTACATGCATATACCTGATGATCGTAAGATAAAAATGAAGTAAACAAAGTTCACTGCCATCTAAGATCAGCCAGAAACAGTCATTTGCTTTTCAGGCATATATCAACACCACTAATTCTCCATTGATTTTCAAATAAGTGTAATCAAACCCAAAATGAGCCTGGTTTCATACCAAAGCAGAAAACTCAAATTTTCCTGATTTGCATGAAATAATGCACAAAATACCAGCCCATCAACTGGTGGACATTGGTTCAGAGACCACATTTAAAATGGCACACTGAATTAACACTGGTTAATAGTAAATCATCACACATCTTTATAAAGATAGGACAGGCCTATCTTTTTATGTGCAGAGTTCTCCACCACACTGCAGAGTCTCTGCAGTCATAAACTTACTATTAACTTGAAGTTTGTAAATATCAAAACCACATAAACATGCACAAAAGTGTAAGTTTACCTTTGTGAATGAGGCCCTTGGACAACAGCACTCGAGGATCTTAACACATATTGGCCTCCTGCTCAAAAGACTGCTCGTAGCTGAGTGATTCGTGATGTGAGCACCCTTTGCATTGTGAAGGATGCTTTAAACCTTTACAGTGCAAAGGAGTTGTTCATAATGAGATGCAAACTGCGCACCTCATTAATATTAATGGAGCTGGACTTTGTACTTCACAGTAAACAGTAGCCATTGCTGGGACAGAGGCTTGCTTGGGACAGCAGACCTCCATCTGAGCATTTATAATAAATATGTCAGCATAGCGACCACTGTTCTGTAGTTGGGCCTGCCCTAAAAAGTGGACAATGTGATTTCAACATTGGGGAGGTCATACAGTGTCTGTGGGACTGCTGTATGCTCCTCTTGATGCACACAGGCTGCACATACACAGTGTAAGCTGTCAGATATTGAAAGCTTACCCTTTTGCAAATGGTTACATCAAGCCTTTGGCAGTCGGTAACCATTTCAAGCTTTCTGACAGTATATTTTGGTGTAAGGCATTTGTGCATTCCATTTCAAATCACAAGAGGGAAGGAGCACCCCTTTGCCGTGCTGTTTTTTTGTGGATCACATGGGTTTACAACGATTGCACTGTGATTCATAATGGCAACTACAAATTACAATACACTTTTGTCAAAGTCCCATTGAAAATTGTGAATTTGCATTGATAAGTCAGCTGCTCTGACTTTGCAAATAATAGGTCGTTTTTAGCATCGGGACCATTGTCTCTTGAAATTTACATGAACTTGCAGTGCCTATTACCTTTCATAAGCCTTAGTGAGTGGTACATCGATTGTCCCCCAGTAGTCAGCCCGGAGCACAGCCACCAGGCAGTACCCTTTATTCCGAAATTTTCACATATGTCCTCTGTACGCAGACTGCTGAGGCCTTTCTTTGCCAACAGTGTTACTGTCTGATCCACTGCCCCGAAATTCCCTGGATGGGATGGGATTCAAGAACCAGGCATTCTGGGGGCTCATATCCAAAATTCTGCGGTGATTCAGAGGAACTATGACTGCATCCAAAGTACAACCAGATAGGATGGAGTGTTCAGTGTAGTAATGTGAGGTGCATTATGCCATGGGGCCTTCACCCTTTATAAATGGAAGGAGAGATGTTAAAGAACAGTTTACATGGTTCACCAGTTTTTTTGATATTATGCTTCAACAGTACCATACCTTATCTTTTGAATGTTGGGAAGCCTTGGGGCAGATTGTACAATGCCTACATGGACCCACTTACAAAATATTTCAGCAGCTTCGAGATCGACTTCCATGTAAACCCTGACAATACCTAGCTGAACCTGACATTGATGATGGTGAGGGCAGCTGTCAAAGAGCTGCAGAGTGCCTCTTAAACATCATGCTACCTATTTGCAAACTGTATTTTGTAGTATGTTTAGTAGTACTTGGTAGTACTACCAAAGTACTACCAAATGCTTTTCACATACCTACAAGTGTTTATCTCCAACTCCACCTCTCCTGCCTTTTTTTTGGGAAGACCCTCATACATTTAAGTTTACTTGCATTGCATACTTGCTACTAAATATGAGGGGTTTAGACATGAGTAAGGAGAGGTTAGTGAATGTTAGGGAGGGGTTTAGGGATGTATGTTCACCCTACCCACAAAAGAGTAAGCCCATTACTATTCACAAACTGCACTTCTAAATTTACTACAACCAAAAAGCACACAAAATAGTAGCAAATATACTCCAGCTAAGAGCTAATAAGTCCACCACCTCACATGGCCAACTACTGGTACTGCAGTTCCCTCCCATAGAAAATAAAGGAGGTAGGGACAGAAAATAATGGAGACAGGAAATTAAAATAAAATCCCATAAGAAATAATGTAAAATTAAACATATATTAATAAACTTTTATTAATTTAAAAATTAATGTAACAATATTTGTTATTAAAATTAAATTAATTTACTTGTATTTATTTATATAAATCACTTTTAATAATTATTCATACATAACCTAAATATAATTTTTTTACTTAAGGTGAAATTGTTATTTTAAATGCAAACTGCAGAAAAATAATATTATTTAATTTAATATGTTCAGAATTATTAAATTATCAATTTAAATTAAGTTTTATTGCTGTAGCATTTTGTGTATTTCGTTTTACATTTAAAATACATATATACAATTCATTTAAATTATTTTTTAACATAAAGTGTTTTTAGTATTTTTTTCCAAGTTTCATAAACATTTTACATTTCCCCTATACTTTACCCTAGGGAGATTTCCAGCACCAGGTCTGTGATTCTTCTATGGTACAGTACAGGGAAAATGTAAAAAGTTTATTAAACTTTAAAAAATTGTGAAAAATTGTTTATGGCAAATATTATTGTAAATTAATTTTATATGTTTATTTTAAATGTAGAACAAAATGAATCTGTTATATAACTATTAATCTAATTTTGAATTACATAATGAATGAATTAAAATATATTAAATTAAATTAGCATTATGTTTTTGAAGATTAACTAAACAAATCCCACCTAAAGTAAAATGTTTATATGTATTAATTATTTATTAAAAATTAGAAACATGTATGTGAAGAATTATTTTAAATGGATTTTATTATTTCTACCAATTAAAGTTACATTTATTTTTCAATTAGAAAAGGGTCATTAAAATATTTTATAATAAAAATATATATTTTACTTATATTTAAATGTTTTAACAATAAATTAATTTGCAATATATATTTTAAAAGTCTAAATTTTTTAATTTAGTTGAACTTTATTTCCTATGGGGTTCTATTGAAAGTCCCTGACACCATTAGTTTTTTAAGGGAGGGTTTTGCAGTGTCAGTGGTTGGCCATGTGTGGTGCGAGACTTACTACAGCTCCTTTCTGGTGGTAGTAATATCACACTTGTAAATTTGGCTCTACCTCCTGTTTCAGGGGGTGGAGACATGAAAGTCTGCACTTTTGAGTGCGCTCAGATTTAGTGAATAGCCCAAAATAGTAAAGTTACTCAAAGGTGTAAGAGTAAATTTACAAGTAGTACATTTAATTGTGTAGATTTACCTTTATGAATAGACCTCCTAGTGTTTGATAGACGACAAGCAACTCTTTCTAAATTCATCTAAGTCAAAGATCATGCTCCTGGGGCTGATGAGCCTCTAGTATTTAAAGAACAACCATCTCTGCAGTGGCCGCATTTCCTAAACATCATGGGGCTTATTTACGAACCCCTTGCACCACCGGTGCGTTACTTTTAATATAGGAAAAAGGGACGTACAGACGGCGAAGGAGCTTGTAAATAAGCCCCCATGTCTACAATACGGATGTCTCCTTCGAGGTTGAAATCTTCTATATGTCACAAGAAAATGTTAACACCAAGACAGCCTTTTATCATCATAGACTCCAGCATTGTATCCACCTCTACATAATAAAAAAACACATAGAATTATACCAGTACTGGCAGTTGTCATATCCTGGCTCCAGTACTGGTATGGTACCTAAACCAGGCTACCTGACAAAAAGTTCAACTATTTGCAGTGGGCCCTAACCTACATGCAACACTCCTTCTTCTGATTAAAGAGACCAGACTACATAACCAAAGCCATGAAAGTCTAACATGGGCTGCCAACATTTCATTGAATTGAAAGATCATGTGCCAAACTCACAAATCTTCACCTGGTCAAGCAATCCAACAACTTTGTGCTCTCATACAACCAGCTGCCTGTTTTGGGTGTTGCCACCTGTAACTTTAATTCTGCCTTGGTAACCCTCTATCATTGTACCTTCATCTCGAACTAGACTGTTGGATGTTCAGAAACTCACTGAAGACATATCTGCTCCGCTCTACATACAGAGCCTAAAACACTCTGCTTGTATTTACTTTTCTGCTCCTCCTCTGATGTTTCATGGCTGCTCTGTTTCACCGCCCTTTCACATTTCTTGACCACTGTAGTGCTTTCAGGTTGTCATTTGAAAGAATGTGCCCTATAAAAAGGACACAAACAATAAATAAAATACATGTAAAACAGTCTAAAGGCAGGTAGTGCAGTTGGATCACTACTCAATGTTGGAACTTTACTTTGTTTGCTTCGGGCCTTTTGCTCAACATTTTCACAAGCACGGTGTGAGGTAACATTATTTGCTCTGATCTACAAAGGAAGAAAGTAAAGTCACCAACACAAATTTATTTTGCAAAATTATATACTACTTCACTTGTGGATATAACCATCAGGCGTCGCATACCACGTACTAAAAACTCCAGTCAAGAGTTAATCTGATCAAAGGCGTAAAGAGTGCTTTAAATGGACAGGTACTATCAGGTGCACAGTATCTGCACTTCTTTAATTTGGGGACAACACTGACACTTCTCAGCACTGCTCCAGTGCTTTTAATGGGAGAGTATATGCACTTCTCAGCAGCAAACAGGTACTCTGGGACAAGGAGTACCTGCACTTCTCTATTTCCATATTTAGCACTGTGTGTAAACTGACTTTCCAGCATTCATTTATGAGCAACAAAACTGAGACTGCTCTCGGAGAAACCTACTAACAGCCCAATCAGGGACAAATGTTTGCTTGCGATGACGACTTATGTTTGATATTTCGACGCGTTAAGGAACATATTTATCCTGGCACACTGGTTTCTTATCTTTGTGTACTGCTTCACCGTAATGACCCCCTCGGTCTAGTCTTTAGTCGCAAAGATGTAATAAAAAGTTACTCGCTGAACATCGGTTCCTCCCTGAAAGAAGAAAGAGGGGCTTTGTGGTCAAAGGTTTTAGTGTATGTGGTCTCCACAGAGTTTCCCTCTTCTTCACTTCACCCGTACGTTTGTGTTGTTCATTTATTTCTTGAGATTTTTGTTTAGCTTTTACTTTAGGACGATAAAATAACCCTGCATAATTATCTCAATTGTTACCATGATTATTGCATGTCGAAAAAAGTTTGAAGGATTTGGTTAATCGGAATAAACTTGCGATTTTAATAAAAATCGGAATGCGAAAATTGAACGGGTGTCACTATAAGACTCAAAGATGTTTTTGTGCTATGTGTGCATAAGTGTTGTTAAATATTAAATTGGAATGAAGCGGGCCGTTAGTGACGACACAGGAGACTCGAGGCACTGTGGATGCCACAGACAGGAATTTCAACCTATCGAGCGTCCTAGTGTCCATTAACATATCCTGTGAGCGCCTGCTGTGAAACGCTGTAGGGCCTCATTTATGAGATTTTACCTTAGGGCAGCGTGGCAGGCCTACCTGCTGCGCTGCCCTACGGTAAAAGAAAACAGCAGGGGGCAGATTTACAAGCCCCTTGCGCCACTTTAGCGCCGCCGTTGCGTCACTTCTGTGACGCAACAGCGGCGTAAAGCCAGCGCCATGCTGCGGGGTATTTACAACGTGACGCATCTAGGGAGATGCGTCACGTTGTAAGCCCTGCGCCACATGAAACCTGCGTCAGGTTTCATGTGGGCGTTCCGGAGCAGGGGGGCGTTCCGGCGCAGGAACGCCTCGCAAAAGTGGCTGAGTGAAATCTACTAGATTTCACTAAGTCACTTTTCCGACCCCGGTGCGTCTAAACCTTGCGCCTGCATGAAGCAGGCGTAAGGTGTGACGCACCATGTGCAAGATAGGCCGGGTCGGCACAGTGCTGGAGCTGCGTCGCGCCCGCGACACAACTCCAGCACTGCGCCAACGTTACGACGGCAGATGCGACACGCATCTGCATTTCCTTGCGCCATGATGCGCCGCATTGTAAATGCGGCGCATCAGTGGTGGCGCAAGGATGGTGATGCGTGTCGTAAGTTTCCTGGCGCATCCCTGCTGATTTGCAGGGATGCGCCAGGAATTGTAAATCTGCCCCCAGGAATGCACCATATTATCAGATACGGCGCATTCCTGTCCTTTTCCCCTGCGCCGGCGCACAATGGGCTGCCGTGCGCCAACGAAGGCACCTTTGCACCATGGTGCAAGGTGCCTGCATTGTGGGGATGATTGTTTTTGTACAGGAAGGGAAACCTTCCTGCACAAAGACAATCACAAGAGGCTTTTTTCTTTTTCTATGTGTGCTGCAGAATGCAGCACACATAGAAAATGGAAAAACATGGAGAAGTATAGATATTTCTTCTCGTTGTGCCTCCCTTACGCCTCCCATGGGAAGGCGTAAGTTTTTGGCGCTGACTCAGATTTACGATTGCTCGTAAATCTGGGGCAGTGTCAAAATGCCATTGATGTTGCTGGGAACGCCCCCAGCAACACCCATTGCACGCCCCTTTAACGCAGAAAACTGCAATAAAGTGGTCAATATTTACGAGGCAGCATTAAGCAAAAAAAGTGGCTTAGTGCTGCCTCGTAAATATGGAGCAGGCTCCTGCGCCACGGAACGTCACAAAAAGTGTTGTTCCGGCAGCGCAAGGGGCCTCATAAATAAGGCATTGTAGTGTCATAGTCAGGGCTCATGGCAAGCCTGAAAAGTCAATCTCAAATGAATTATTTTGATTTATGTGAGGGGGTATACATAAAAGTATAGTTCTTTGATGAACACTGTGAAGTAAGGTTTGTCCAGCAGCTGTGGTATCTGTCTTGCTGTCTGCACAGAGGCACTGCGGAATGCCCATTGTCCCGCATTTTGGTTCCAGCCACTTTTAACCCTCTCAAAGTGCAAGGAACTCTCACTCTTTCAGCCCTTTATGAGCTGAGAAAGAGCTGTCTGTCAGTGCCTGGGAGAGAGAAGCTGCAGCACAGGAAACGCCCTGCACAATACAGCTTCAGGACCAAGTTCAGCTATTGAGATGCAAATCCAGCCACCTTCAACTTCCCATAAACAGCCCTGAATGTGTTAATGAATACCATGCTAGTGACCAGTCCTGGAAGTATGCCCTTGGATGCTTATTTCTTCTATTAAGCCTCTTTCAAAGTGATGAAATATTGAACAGACAGTGGACAGAGGCACAAGGTGAGTATAATTTGCCCAGGATCAATCAGTTTTTTAAATAGTAGCCTGAGATTGTAGCACAGCACTACTTGCTGCAAATGTTTACACTATATTGCATTTTAGTGACAATACCATGATTACTGGGAACTTCTTCTCGTCCCCAAATAATACCAAATCTATTTTTTAACCACACACTTACTAGAAGCTTTTACATTGATACTAAATGCTCCCAATCTTGCCAAAGGGGAGCAGAGGAATACATTCCAAAAGTGATTGCCCAAGAGCACACAATATGGCCAAATGGGATGGCAGGATTAAAAAGAGTGTCTCCTGGTTCCACATTTCCACCTAGTCCACTAGACCACATCTGGGGTGGCAGTGATCTGATGGCAAGGGCAAAGACTACCTTTAATCAAAGTGGGGACAAAGGGCTTTTAGGCAGGTCCAGCATATATATACCCTACAGGAAGTCTAGAAAAAAGGATTTATGCTGCTCCTCTGAAGTGAGAGTCAGGTAAAGGAAATATAGACCAACCTGAACAGAGTGGTTCAAAGTTGGAAATCCATTTCATTGGATTATAATGCCCTCACACACCCTGTCGGGTGTCATGCTTCATCATCGGGCTGCTCCTCATCGGGTCGGCGGTGCAATACCCTACGGGCTCCCTATAGTAGGGGCACTTTAGCGGAGATCTTTTTCCAACAGCCGTTTGGTGAAGTGGGGGTGAGGGGTCTAGTGTGTGTAGATGAATGTGTGTTTCAAGTGTGTTACGAGTGATTCTAAAATAGGGTTGGGAGTACCTATGACAACATCTTTAATCAAGGGGTCTCCTACCCTAAGTAAAAACAAAAGATATAAGGCGCTAGGCTGAGGTTATGTCTCAGGTTATGGCGCTCTTATATGTGATAGGTCAACATGTTTCTCGCCAATTGAATAATCTGCGGGCGATTCGTCAGGACCAAACAAGGGGATATACTATCTACAACTAAAAACCTAAAATGGTGTTGTGGCTGCACACTCAAATCAACCATGCGACTAACTAGTCATATACCTGGTAGTACTGGAACTACCTGTGGAGAGAGAACACATCACATAGATAAGTATATTACGGTCATGGATCTGTGCATTTTCTCTTTATCCTGTGCAAAACTGACTCTCGGAATTACGTGGTGAGCATGAACCAAAATAAAAACAATTAAAAACAGGGTGCCACACGGTGAGTGCACAAGGTGAGCTAACGTGAACTTCAGCCCTTGAGGCACACAATAATGTTATAGCAGAGAGAGCATAAGGACTCACCCACAACTGTGGACTAACCAGGCTTCACAGTACCCGGTAGGTTGAAACACGAGGAGTTCCTCATTTACTAGGTTCAGAAGTGGGAAGAAAACGAGGGAAGATAGTATTAACAGCATTAGGCATCAGAACCCAATACAGGGTGTTTGACTCCTACTCCCATACCATGTCAGGTCGATAGAACTGTGACATACATCGACACTTACTCAAGTTCATAATTCAATTCTGAGTCACACGTGGGTTAAATGCATGTTGTGGTTTTCTATGTGGTCAAGTAACCGCTGTTACAAAAGTCGTGTAAGATAGACTTAACATTATTCAGAAGATATAACAAGCTGGCTGGATTGACTAAGAACGGGGTTTAACCGTGTGGCCAGGTAAGCATGGCTTACAAATCAATGTGGCATCGAGTAAATAGTGCTTGTAAAATGGTGTTCGATCGAGTAGTCATATTTGTGGAGCGGTAGCGTATTTGGCAATTAGTCGAGAGAAATGTATCATGCTCCGTCTAAACAAAATGTATCATGCTCCGTCTAAACAAAAAGCGCTAAAGGCATGAGGGCTAAACATTCGATCAATCAGAGTATCGTCATGTATACCATTCACACTGTACTCACTTGTGTGCCTGTAGCATGTAGCTTTGCGACCTACCCACTTCTACCGGGTCCCGGGTGGTGGAGTACAGCAAGTCTAAAGCGTCTATATGTCCGCTTGGTGCTTCCGGGAGGCGGGATGTATATTGGAGGACTAGTGCGTGTAGCGCTAATTTTGTTGGTGGCCATGTTGGATGTCGTTTTTTCGAGGTCTCGGATTGGCGGCCATATTGGAACGATGTTCATTGTTCATAAAGGAGATTTTGGGTCTTGGAATAACCACCTTAGTGTGTGTAAATTATTGCCCATGGTGTGGGTCTAAGACGTATTGGACCCGCTCGGTGCTTCATGTGCTTCATGTGGTAGACTCGCTCGTGTGCATACATATCGTTCTACCGCCAATTATGCTGGAAGTAGTTGTAGCGATGATGCTTAGTTATGGCTGTCATGTTGGAGCGATGTGTTTGATGCAGCAAAACCTAAAAGAGTTTTGATCATCATTTTATTCATCTCTGTGTATGTAAAATATTGTCAACAGAACTTAAAGTTGGTCATGTGTATAGAGATCACGACTAGTGTGCATCACGAGTTGGATGCATAGAGATCACAACCAATGTGCATCACACGGTAGTATTGATGGCGGCCACCTAGTTGCGATGTTGATATCGCGAATGCTATCACGAGGAGCACTTACAATCACAAGTGCATGCCAGCCAGGTTATGCCCAATAGCAATTCTTTTCTATGTATGCATACCAGCCCAGTTATGCCCAATCGCACTCTTTTACTATTCTGGAGGTCTGGACCTGACAGCCAACTAGAAGCAATTATTCTCAACCTGGATCTCAGTGTGTGATGATGTCACATATCCCATAAGTGAATTCAGATCTGGATCTTTGCGATGACGGGTCATACCCTCAACATACTCCAAGGTATTTCATCATTTAATCATTGGGTGTGTGAGGATAATCGGTATATCCATTGCTGTTCCTTTAGAAAAAGCGCATTTTTGGTGATCCTAGTGAATGTCTCTAGGATCACCCATCTTAATGAGTCAGGCGTGTGGCGCAGTTCAAGAAAATGGGAGCACATTTTCGTGTTGGTTTTCTGACAACGTATGTTGCTCCGGTGTTCCGAAATGCGTGTCTTAATGGGGCGGGTGGTCATCCCTACATATTGTAGATTGCAGGGACAGGTGATCAAATATACACAGTTTGATGTATTGCAGTTAGTGTGTGCACGCAACTCCCAAGTGAACGCATTGGTGAAAGTAATGGTCTTGTGTATTGAGGTGAAGGCACATGCCGCACAGGACCCACAGGGATAATGGCCCTTGACCGGTGGTAAATCCCATAGGGTTCTTTGGACAACTGGTGTCTCCGTCTTAGGTCTGGTGTGGATTAGCATGTCTTTCAAATTGCGAGAGCGCTTGAAGGCAAAGCGTGGTAAGTCCAATGTCATGGCACCAGTATTAAGTATGCCCCAGTGCTTCCTGATCACTTTACTAAGTGTGTTGGATGCAGGTGTGAAAGTGGTGACACAAGTGAGTGTGTCACTAGGGTTTTTTTCTCTCCGTTCTAAAAGCGCTTCGCAATTGTTATTCCTCGCTCTCTTTCTGCTAAGGGCAATACTACGTGGGGGTAATGCCGTGATGCCAGTTTTGTTGCTAGTATTTCTGACTCAGTTCTGTAATCTTCAATGTTACTGCAATTTCTTCTCACCCTTAGAAATTGCCCAAAGGGGAGGTTTTCTATTAGGGCGCGAGGGTGATGACTGCTGAAGAGTAACAGACTGTTGCGATCTGTTGTTTTTCTATACATAGTGGTTGTCAGGCTCCCCTGTTCAAGTTTAATCGTGAGATCTAGGAATGGTATTTGGTTCTGGGAAATGGTGCTGGTGAATCTGAGGTACGGATTGAGTGTGTTCATCCAAGTACAAAATTCTTCACATAATGTTAAATCACCTGCCCAGAAGACAAGTATATCGTCTATAAATCTCTTCCATAGGCGTATATGTTGCCGGTATGGATTGGATTCGTGGAAGATGAGACCCCTCTCAAAAGCCGCCATGTACAGACAAGCTACGCTTGGAGCGAAGGTACTCCCCATGGAAGTACCTTGCGTCTGGTGGTATAACTGTCCTTTAAACTCAAAAAAGTTTTCGGTCAAGGCCAAAGTGGCACATTCAAGAACGAAACTGGGTGGTGTGGGGGAGTCCCAAAATGCCGCACTTAGTGCCTCCTCTATCACATCTAGGGTTGCTCTTTGCAGAATGTTTGTATAGAGCGCCTCCACATCTAGAGTGATGAGGAAATCAATGTTGTTGGTGGGCTGGAATTCAGAGAGTAAGCGTAGGACATCAGTGGTGTCCTGTATGTAGGACGGTATTTGTCTAACCAGCGGTTGTAAAAAATGGTCACAAAATTGTGACAGGGGCTCAAGTATAGAGTCTATGCCCGATACAATGGGTCGGCCTGGTTAGACAAATACCGTCCTACATACAGGACACCACTGATGTCCTACGCTTACTCTCTGAATTCCATCCCACCAACAACATTGATTTCCTCATCACTCTAGATGTGGAGGCGCTCTATACAAACATTCCGCAAAGAGCAACCCTAGATGTGATAGAGGAGGCACTAAGTGCGGCATTTTGGGACTCCCTCACACCACTCAGTTTCGTCCTTGAATGCGCCACTTTGGCCTTGACCAAAAACTTTTTTGAGTTTAAAGGACAGTTATACCACCAGACGCAAGGTACTTCCATGGGGAGTACCTTCGCTCCAAGCGTAGCTTGTCTGTACATGGCGGCTTTTGAGGGGGGTCTCATCTTCCACGAATCCAATCCATACCGGCAACATATACGCCTACGGAAGAGATTTATAGACGATATACTTGTCTCCTGGGCAGGTGATTTAACATTATGTGAGAATTTTGTACTTGGATGAACACACTCAATCCGTACCTCAGATTCACCAGCACCATTTCCCAGAACCAAATACCATTCCTAGATCTCACGATTAAACTTGAACAGGGGAGCCTGACAACCACTATGTATAGAAAAACAACAGATCGCAACAGTCTGTTACTCTTCAGCAGTCATCACCCTCGCGTCCTAAAAGAAAACCTCCCCTTTGGGCAATTTCTAAGGGTGAGAAGAAATTGCAGTAACATTGAAGATTACAGAACTGAGTCAGAAATACTAGCAACAAAACTGGCATCACGGCATTACCCCCCACGTAGTATTGCCCTTAGCAGAAAGAGAGCGAGGAATAACAATCGCGAAGCGCTTTTAGAATGGAGAGAAAAAACCCCCAATGACACACTCACTTGTGTCACCACTTTCACACCTGCATCCAACACACTTAGTAAAGTGATCAGGAAGCACTGGGGCATACTTAATACTGGTGCCATGACATTGGACTTACCACGCTTTGCCTTCAAGCGCTCTCACAATGTGAAAGACATGCTAATCCACACCAGACCTAAGACGGAGACACCAGTTGTCCAAAGAACCCTATGGGATTTACCACCGGTCAAGGGCCATTATCCCTGTGGGTCCTGTGCGGCATGTGCCTTCACCTCAATACACAAGACCATTACTTTCACCAATGCGTTCACTTGGGAGTTGCGGGCACACACTAACTGCAATACATCAAACTGTATATATTTGATCACCTGTCCCTGCAATCTACAATATGTAGGGATGACCACCCGCCCCATTAAGACACGCATTTTGGAACACCGGAGCAACATACGTTGTCAGAAAACCACACGAAAATGTGCTCCCATTTTCTTGAACTGCGCCACACGCCTGACTCATTAAGATGGTTGATCCTAGAGACATTCACTAGGATCACCAAAAATGCGCTTTTTCTAAAGGAACAGCGATGGATATACTGATTATCCTCACACACCCAAGGATGAAATGATGAAATACCTTGAAGTATGTTGAGGGTATGACCCGTCATCGCAAAGATCCAGATCTGAATTCACTTATGGGATATGTGACATCATCACACACTGAGATCCAGGTTGAGAATAATTGCTTCTAGTTGGCTGTCAGGTCCAGACCTCCAGAATAGTAAAAGAGTGCGATTGGGCATAACTGGGCTGGTATGCATACATAGAAAAGAATTGCTATTGGGCATAACCTGGCTGGCATGCACTTGTGATTGTAAGTGCTCCTCGTGATAACATTCGCGATATCAACATCGCAACTAGGTGGCCGCCATCAATACTACCGCGTGATGCACATTGGTTGTGATCTCTATGCATCCAACTCGTGATGTACACTAGTCGTGATGCACACTAGTTGTGATCTCTATACACATGACCAACTTTAAGTTCTATTGACAATATTTTACATACACAGAGATGATAAAAATGATGATCAAAACTCTTTTAGGTATTGCTGCATCAAACACATCGCTCCAACATGGCCGCCATAACTAAGCATCATCGCTACAACTACTTCCAGCATAATTGGCGGTAGAACGATATGTATGCACACGAGCGAGTCTACCACATGAAGCACATGAAGCACCGAGCGGGTCTAATACGTCTTAGACCCACACCATGGGCAATAATTTACACACACTAAGGTGGTTATTCCAAGACCCAAAATCTCCTTTATGAACAATGAACATCGTTCCAATATGGCCGCCAATCCGAGGCCTCGAAAAAACGACATCCAACATGGCCACCAACAAAATTAGCGCTACACGCACTAGTCCTCCAATATACATCCCGCCTCCCGGAAGCACCAAGCGGACATATAGACGCTTTAGACTTGCTGTCCTCCACCACCCGGGACCCGGTAGAAGTGGGTAGGTCGCAAAGCTACGTGCTACAGGCACACAAGTGAGTACGGTGTGAATGGTATACATGACGATACTCTGATTGATCGAATGTTTAGCCCTCATGCCTTTAGCGCTTTTTGTTTAGACGGGAGCATGATACATTTTGTTTAGACGGAGCATTATACATTTCTCTCGACTAATTGCCAAATACGCTACCGCTCCACAAATATGCCTACTCGATCGAACACCATTTTACAAGCACTATTTACTCGATGCCACATTGATTTGTAAGCCACGCTTACCTGGCCACACGGTTAAACCCCGTTCTTAGTCAATCCAGCCAGCTTGTTATATCTTCTGAATAATGTTAGTCTATCTTACACGACTTTTGCAACAGCGGTTACTTGACCACATAGAAAACCACAACATACATTTAACCCACGTGTGACTCAGAATTGAATTATGAACTTGAGTAAGTGTCGATGTATGTCACAGTTCTATCGACCTGACATGGTATGGGAGTAGGAGTCAAACACCCTGTATTGGGTTCTGATGCCTAATGCTGTTAATACTATCTTCCCTCGTTTTCTTCCCACTTCTGAACCTAGTCCATGAGGAACTCCTCGTGTTTCAACCTACCGGGTACTGTGAAGCCTGGTTAGTCCACAGTTGTGGGTGAGTCCTTATGCTCTCTCTGCTATAACATTATTGTGTGCCACAAGGGCTGAAGTTCACGTTAGCTCACCTTGTAGCACTCACCGTGTGGCACCCTGTTTTTAATTGTTTTTATTTTGGTTCATGCTCACCACGTAATTCCGAGAGTCAGTTTTGCACAGGATAAAGAGAAAATGCACAGATCCATGACCGTAATATACTTACCTATGTGATGTGTTCTCTCTCCACAGGTAGTTCCAGTACTACCAGGTATATGACTAGTTAGTCGCATGGCTGATGTGAGTGTGCAGCCACAACACCATTTTAGGTTTTGAGTTGTAGATAGTATATCCCCTTGTTTGGTCCTGACGAATCGCCCGCAGATTATTCAATTGGCGAGAAACATGTTGACCTATCACATATAAGAGCGCCATAACCTGAGACATAACCTCAGCCTAGCGCCTTATATCTTTGGTTTTACTTAGGGTAGGAGACCCCTTGATTAAAGTTGTTGTCATAGGTACTCCCAACCCTATTTTAGAATCACTCGTAACACACTTGAAACACACATTCATCTACACACACTACACCCCTCACCCCCACTTCACCAAACGGCTGTTGGAAAAAGATCTCCGCTAAAGTTCCCCTACTATAGGGAGCCCGTAGGGTATTGCACCGCTAACCCGACGAGGAGCAGCCCGATGATGAAGCATGACACCCGACAGGGTGTGTGAGGGCATTATAATCCAATGAAATGGATTTCCAACTTTGAACCACTCTGTTCAGGTTGGTCTATATTTCCTTTACCTGACTCTCACTTTAGAGGAACAGCATAAATCCTTTTTCAAAGACTACCTTTCCCAGGGAAATGTCACTGTGTTTTGTGCCCTGAGCAGATTTACAATACAGTGTTTATTTCAAGCATATTTAGATGAAGAGTCATGTAAAGTGCTCCAATACCTTCGGGTCGAGTTCGCACTATATAAAATCTGCATAAAAAAAAAAACTAAAAAAAAGAGTAGTACGAAATTGGGATTTTGATTGGGGGGGGTGAAAACCCTCCTCAAGCCACAACTGCAACCCTTGTCAGAGTGAACCCCAAAAGTCACCAAATTAACCTGTGCTTAACGTTTTGGAAGCTTGGCAGAAAAGTGGTCAAGCTTAACTTACAGGCAATGTGTAAGGTATTTATGGAGCACACAAACAGTAATAAAGTGAAAACACTACACAAGAGATACCCCACATTAATTTAGAAAAGTAGAGTTGAATTTAATAAATAAAATGAGACCAAAGTGACAAAAATCCAATCAGTAGACCAGGAAATACGTCATTTTAAAGATTTAAGTAAAAATAGCACCAAGAAGCAGAAAGTGCTAACTGTGGGAATCTGATTGGGCTAGACCGGGACAAAGTCACAAGTTCAGACCCAGCATGATGGAGTGCGGGCCAGATACAGGGATCAGGTTAGTCCTGTTAGTTACCTTCTCAAAGTCCGGTGTACAGAGTTCAAAACTTGAGGATTTTACAGAAGGAGTTCAGCCGATGCCAGCAGGGCTCAGGAAGGTCCAGACAAATCGAATTGCAGGTTCCAGTATGGCCAGTTACAGCAGGTCAGCTGGGCAGTTGCAGGGAGGCATCTGGAACTTGTTGTGTCCCTGAAGATCAGAACAGTAGGTCAGTCTTTGCGGAATGTGGTTGGGGAGGTGGAGTGCACCTCTTTTGGGAGATTTGTACCATTGCGTTGGATAAGCAGTCATGTAGACAGTGTTTTCACCTGACTACTGCAGATGAGTTCTGTTTCACCCAACTCCTCCATTGGATGAATACACAGTTAGAGAAAAATAATGGTAATAGAGTCAAAATGCCTTAGGAGCAGCTCTTCTCTCAAGGGTCTCCCGGGAGGGGCTTCGCTTGCCTGTATGCTGCGATGGGCTGTCTTTCGGAACCACAGTGACATTCTTATCAGTCAAGATGGGAGCAAGACTTAGGGATCACAATCTCCGGCGACACTTGGCAGCGGTTCTGGTTGCACGTGGCCAGGACTTCTATCTGTCTCAAGCACAAGGCTATGAGATCCTCACAAGATGATACTTCACTCTGGTTCTACTTCATGCGATGGTGGAAACCCCTGATCTCTGTTAGAGGCGATTTGATGACAGGTGCACTTACCTACACATATGGTGGCAATTCATACAATCAATACACTTTTGGTCAGAGGTTCTTCTCCTGATCCACAGGATTTGCTCAGTCACCCTGCCGTTGAACCCCTTAGTGTTCTTGCTGGAGGAGGTGGGGAGGAATCAGTTTATCCATACACTATCCAGAGGAACAAGCTGCTCATCTTATTCCTCCTGGCGGCATGATGAACAATAGCTCATACCAGGAAGAACGCTCGCCTACCAGGCCTCTCGCTATGGTGGACTAAGATGTGGCATATCTATGCTATGGAACGCTTGACTGCTATAGCCATGGAAACAATGGACATGTTTTAAAAAATCTGGTTGCCTTTTAAGACCTGTGTTAAGAGGGACAGGGCAGGAGTGCACCCATCTACCATCATGCCAGACATATTACAGCGAGCCCATTTGGGAGGACTTTCGTTGTCGGACAGAAAGTCTGAGGGGTGTGGGATGAGGCTTTAGGATGTGAGTCTGATCGTGGGACTCTTGGAACTGAAGACCTGTCTATCTTATGCTCCCATGCTGTGTCTTGTACCTATGACATTGGCCATTCTATGTTGCCCCGGCTACCAATGTGACAATACCAAAATGTATTTTTCATGTTCTTGCATTGCTTTTATTCCTGTGATGTGCTGTGACCACCCTGGACCTTCCCTCCCCTCTTTCCTTTTCCTCTAAAAATTCCAATAAAAATATGTTTTAAGAACAGGAGGGCAGCCTTTTGACCCTTAGGGTCACTCTGGTAGTCCTGGGTACAAGGAACTGGCCCTCTCACCTTCAAGGAGCAAGACAGGCCTCAGGCAGCAGGGTAGTCCTCTGAGGAACAAGGCAGGCCTCAAGCAAGAGGGCAGTCCTCCGAAAGGCAGGTCTCAGGCAGCAAGGAAGACCTTTGGTAGCAGCAGAGCACCCCTCTGAGAAACAAGGCAGGCCTCAAGCAGCAGTGAACTCCTCTGAGAAACAGGACAGGCCTTAAGCAGCAGGGCAGTCCTCTGGAGTACAAGGCAATCCCTCTGTGGTCTCCCGCAGGTCTAGGAGTGTACTGAAGAGTGGGTCTGAGGGTCCACTATTTACGGCTGGTGCCAGCTTTTAAGAGGAGAAACGTCTGGAGTTGCCCCCCCTCACAGATGGATCTGGAATGTCGTTCCTCCCTGCCTAGGTGCCAAGATGTCTAGGGTGACAAAAGCTTGGTGGCATGTTCTTTGTGAGTGTGTTGAGGCAGCTCCTTTGAAATGTAAGTGGGGCAGGGAACAGCTCTGCCCCTCCCATTCTGCCAGAATGGCCCTCTCCCAGCTACTCCCAGGTTCTACTGCACACTGTCTGGGCCCAATATATAGTCCTGATGGGGGAACAATTTACAGGCCCAAGCAGCTGGAAACTCCTAAAAGGCCTCAGAAAGTTTACAGCAGGAACATGAAACTTTCTAAAAGTGCCATTTTCAAAACTGTAATCTTAAATCCTACTTTACCAGTAAAGAGAATTTTCAATTACAATTTATTTGAGTCCATATAGGGCATTTCTACCTGCTCCCAATCAAAAGTTAGCACTTACTTAATGTAATAAGGCAAACCGATGTTATCCTATGGGAGAAGTAGGCCTCATATTAGTGAAAACATATGTAGGAGTTTATCACTACTACGACATGTAAAACTGAACCCCTTCGCTGCTAGGCCTCCCCCCGTGCTAAACCTTTTTTTGGCTATTTGGGGTAGTTCGTGCTTAGGCCCCTGCAATATTTTGTCCACGTAAGGTATCCATGTCAAATTTGCGCCCTTTTTTCCCAACACCCTGTGGATTCTAACGGTACCCAGGGTTTGTGGATTTCTCTGGAGGGGACCCAGAAATTAGCCAAAATACAGCAAATTATTATTATTTGTTTTTTAAATTGAGAAACAAATTGCTGCAGAAGAAAGCGTCTGGTTTATTCCCTGCAAATGGCATCAACAAAGGGTTTATAGTGCTGAAATCACCATCTTCTCAGATTTCAGAGACAGGCAGACTTTTGTCAGAAAACCAACATTTTCTATACAGTTTTGTCATTTTACTGGGACATAGCCTATTTTTCCTATTTTTTGTGCTTTCAACCTCCTCCCAGTTAGTGGTAGAAATGGGTGTAAAACCAATATTGGATCCCAGAAAGCTATACATTTGTGAAAACTAGACAAAATTCTGAATTCAGCAAGGGGTCATTTGGGTAGATCCTTTAAGGTTTTCCTTTAGAAAGTAACAGTTGAATATAGAAAATATTGAAATTGAGTTAAAAAAACAGCCATTTGTGCATACGTTTTCACCTGTAACTTCTTCCAAATATGACAAATTTTGGAAAGCAATATAACGTTACATCCGCTGGTCCCTTCAGTTTGTGTGGATATATAGCACTTGTAGGTTCACCAAGAACCCGAGGAACCCAGAGCCAATAACTGAGCTGCGCCATGCAATGGTTTTTCATTGTGTACTAGGTATATCGCAATTCATTTGGTGAAAAATAAAGAGTTAAAAATAGGTACCAAGGAAACCAATATATTTCTGAAATAGGAACAAAATATAGAGTTTAGAAGCAGTGGTTGTATGCACATCTCCAAGATTGTGGGTACCTATACAAGCATGTTAATTAGAGGTCATTTTTCAAAATGACTTCTTTTTTTACAAATTGTCTTACATTTGGAAGGCAGAAATGCAAAAAGAGTCAACTGGTAATAACACTTGTTCTACTATTCTGTGTTCCCCTAAGTCTCCCGATAAAAATGCTACCTCACTTGTGTGGTTAGGCCTAGTGTCCTCGACAGGAAACGGCCCAAAACGCAACATGGACACATCAAATTCTTGCAGTGAAAATTGACCCTTTTTTTGCAATGTGCCAAGCTGTGGATTTTGAACCCTAGCTCAACCGGAACCTAGGGAAACCTATATATTTTTTAAAACTAGACATGCACGGGAAGCCAGGATGGGGTGACTTGTGTGGCTCTTACTAGGTTCTGTTACCCAGAATCCCTTGCAAATCTCAATGTTTGTCAAAGAAACACATTTTCCTCACATTTCTGTGATGGAAAGTTCTGGAATCTGAATGGATCCACAAACTTCCACCCACCCAGCAGTCCCCAAAGTCTCCCAATAAAAATGGTACCTCACATGTGTGGGTTGGCCTAGTCCCCGTGACAGGAAACGGCCCAAAACGCAACGTGGACACACCACATTTTTACACTGAAAACAGACCCTTTTTTTGCAAAGTGCCTAGCCGTGGATTTTGAACCCTAGCTCTGCTGGCACCTAGGGGAATGTTACAAATGGGGGTCTCTAGTTGACAGTGGTTTGCACAATTGTCCAAGTAGGGACTCTTCTTCCTAGTCAGAGTAAGGGGGAAACACTTCTAAAATAACCCCTGCTCACCCCCTTTGTAGCTTGGCACGAGCAGACAGGCTTATCTCAGAGGCAGTGTGTAAAGCATTTGTGCGCACATACAGTAAGTAATACAGTGAAAACACTACAAATGGACACCACACCGGTTTAGAAAAATAAGTAATCTTTATCTAAACACACCAAAACCAAAATGACAAAAATCCACAATACACTAATAAATGCATCGGTTCCTTACTGCCAGGCAGGGGAGGTGATGCGTTGGTTCCTTACTGAAGGGGAGGTGATGCTTCAGTTTCTTACTGTGCGGGAAGGTGATGCATCGGTTTCTTACTGCTGCTCCAGCGTCCTTGTAGACTTGGCACCCCAGTGCGATGGGTGAGGATCAGGAATGCGTCGGTTCTTGATGCGGCAACGGCCATCCCACGATGTGTTGGTTCTTGCAGCCGCACAGCAGGGCCTGCGTCAGATTCGGTGCAGTGATCTCGGCCTTCGTAGATTGGTGCATCTGATGTGGCAAGCAGCGATTTCTCGAGCCGCGGGCAGGCGCTGCGTCAGTTTCTTCAGTGATGCATCGGAAACAGGTACGGATGCGTCGCGCTTCTACTTTTCCAGCTCCCAACAGCAGGAAAAACCGCCAGGGGCCCAGAACAGCAACAGTCACCTCTTGGCAGGTCAGAACTCTCAGCAAGGGAGTTCAGAGGAGCTTGGGGTGAAGTCTTTGTTTCCCTGAGACTTCAAAAAGGAGGCAAGCTCTGCTTCAAGCCCTTGGAGATCTTCCTCAAGCAGGGGACACAGCACACAGCAAAGTCCTTGTCCTTTCCTTGGCAGAAACAGCCACTGTAAGCCAACTCCAGACAGCACACAGCAAAGGGGCAGTACTTCACCTCAGTTTCTCCAGCTCTTCTCCTTGGCAAAGGTTCCTCTTGAATTCCAGAAGTAATCTAAACTTCAGGGGTCTGGGCCCCACTCTTTATAGTACAACATCCTTTGTTCTCTAGTGGCAGAGAAGCTCTTTGCCCAGCCAAAACCAGTTCTGTCCTCTCTGGTGCAGCTTCCTGGCAGGAGGTGGAGACAGCATTGTCCAAGGCAAACCAGGCCCATTCAGGTATGAATGTAATCTCCTCCCCCTACTCTAAATGCAGCCCAGGTCTATCCAACACACAGCAAAATAATAGGAGGCAAAGGCAAAAATACAGGGGAAACCCACGCCAATGATGCCAGGTCTAACAGGAGACCTAGCAAACCTATACATTTTTGAAAACTAGACACCCAGGGGAATCCAGGATGGGGTGACTTGTGTGGCTCTCACCAGGTTCTGTTACCCAAAATCCCTTGCAAACCTCAAACTTTGTAAAATAAAACACATTTTCCTCACATTTCTGTGATGAAAAGTTCTGGAATCTGTGGGGATCCACAAAATTCCACCCACCCTGCTTTCCCCAGAGTCTCCTGATACCAATGGTACCTCACTTGTGTTGGTAGGCTTAATGCCCGTGCCAGGAAACGGGCCAAAACGCAACATAGACACACCACATTTTTACAGTGAAAACTGACCCTTTTTTTTCAATGTGCCTAGTCGTGGATTTTGAACCCTAGCTCTGCTGGCACCTAGAGAAACCTGGCAAACTTATACATTTTTTAAAGCTAGACACCAAGGGCAATTGAGGATGGGGTGACTTGTGTGGCTCTCACCAGGCTCTGTTTCCCAGAATCCCTTGCAAATCTCAAACTTTGTAAAGAAAAACACATTTTCCTCATATTTCTGTGATGGAAAGTTCTGGAATCTGCGTGGATTCACAAAATTCCACCCACCCCGCATTCCCCAAAGTCTCCTGATAAAAATTGTACCTCACTTGTGTGGGTAGGCCTAGTGCCCGTGACACAAAAAGGGCCAAAACGTAACGTGGACACACCACATTTTTACAGTGAAAACTGACCCTTTTTTGCAAAGTGTCTAGCTGTGGATTTTGAACCCTAGCTCTGCCGGCATCTAGAGAAACCTAGCAAACCTATACATTTTTGAAAACTAGACACCTAGGGGAATCCAGGATGGGGTGACCTGTGCGGCTCTCACCAGGTTCTGTTACCCAGAATCCCTTGCATACCTCATACTGTGTAAAAAAAAACATTTTCCTCACATTTCTATGTTGGAATGTTCTGGAATCTGTGTGGATCCACACTTTTCCACCCACCCTGCATTCTCCAAAGTCTCCCAATACAAATGGTACCTTACTTGTGTGGGTAGGCCTAGTGCCCGTGACAGGAAACGTGCCAAAACGCATTGTGGAGACACCACATTTTTACAGTGAAAACTGACCCTTTTTTTTGCAAAGTGCCTAACTGTGGATTTTGAACCCTAGCTCTGCCGGCACCTAGGAAAACCTAGTAAACCTATACATATTTGAAAGCTAGACACCCAGGGAAATCCAGGATGGGGTGACGTGTGTGGCTCTCACCATGTTCTGTTACCCAGAATCCCTTGTAAACCTCAAACTTTGTAAAAAAAAAAAAAAAATGTCCTCACATTTCTGTGATGGAAAGTTCTGTAATCTGCGTGGGTCCACAACATTCTACCCACCGTGCATTCCCCAAAGTCTCTCGATAATAATGGTACCTCACTTGTGTGGGAAGGCCTAGTGCCCGCGACAGGAAACGTGCCAAAACACAATGTGGAGACACCACATTTTTACAGTGAAAACAGACCATTTTTTTGCAAGGTGCATAGCTGTGGATTTTGAACCCTAGCTCTGCCGGCACCTAGGGAAACCTATCAAACCTACATATATTTGAAAACTAGACACCCAGGGAAATCCAGGATAGGGTGACTTGTGTGGTTCTCACCAGGTTCTGTTACCCAAAATCCCTTGCAACCTCAAACTTTCTAAAAAGAAACCACATTTTCCTCACATTTTTGTGATGGAAAGTTCTGGAATCTGCGAAGAGCCACAATCTTTCACCTAACCCGCATTCCCCAAAGTCTCCCGATAAAAGTGGTACCTCACTTGTGTGGGTAGGCCTATTGCCCGCGACAGGAAATGGGCCTAAACGCAATGTGGACACACCACATTTTTACAAAGAAAACTGACCCCATTTTTTGCAAACTGCCCAGCTGTGGATTTTGAACCCTACCTCTGGCGGCACCTAGGGAAACCTAACAAACCTATACATTTTTAAAAGCTAGACACCCAGGGGAATCCAGGATGGGGTGACCTGTGTGGCTCTCACCAGGTTCTGTTACCCAGAATCCCTTGCAAATCTCAAACTTTGTCAAAAAACACATTTTCCTCACATTTCTGTGATGGAAAGTTCTGTAATCTGTGTGGATCCACAAACTTCCACCCACCCCACATTCTCCAAAGTCTCCCGATAGAAATGGTACCTCACTTGTGTGGGTGGGCCAAGTGCCTGTGGCAGGGAAGGGCCCAAAGCGTATTGTGGAGACATCAAAATTACCTATCACAAAACGACCTGGTTTTGCATGGGGGGTTACCTGGGTTTTTGGCCCCGGGCTCGGCTGCCATCTAGGAAAACCTACCAAACCCACACATTTCTGAAAACTAGACACCCGGGGGCGACTAAGGAGGCATGGCTTGCGTGGACCACCCAACGTTTTCCTACCTAGAATCCCCTGCAAACCTCAAATTTCTGAGTGAGGTACCATTTTTATTGGGAGACCTGGGGGAACGCTGGGTGGTAGGAAATTTGTGTCAACCCGGTGATCCCACAACTTTCCCACACAGAAATTTGAGAAAATTTGATTTATTTCTGCTAAATTTGAGGTTTGCAGGGGAATCTGGGTAAGAAAACATTGGGGTGTCCATGCAAGCCATACCATCCTGGACTCCCCCGGGTATCTAGTTTTCAGAAACGTGTGGGCGAGTAGGTTTCCCTAGATGGTTGCCGAGCCCGGGGCCAAAAACCCAGGTGACCCCCCCATACAAAATCAGGTTGATTTGTGATAGGTAACTTTGATGTCTCCACAATACGTTTTGGGCCATTGCCTGTTTCGGGTACTTGGCCCACCCACACGAGTGAGGTACCATTTTTATCGAGAGACCTGGGGGAATGCTGGGTGGTAGAAAATTTGTGTCAGCCCGGTGATCCCACAACTTACCCACACAATAATTTGAGAAAAATTTGATTTTTTTCAACTAAATTTGAGGTTTGCAAGGGATTCTGGGTAGGAAAACGTTGGGGGGTCCATGCAAACCATACCTCCCTGGACTCCCCCGGGTGTCTAATTTTCAGCAATGTGTGGATTTGGTAGGTTTTCCTTGATGGCCGCTGGGGCCAAAAACCCAGGGACCTCCCTTGCAAAATCAGGTCATTTTGTGATAGGTAATTTTGATGTGTTCACAACATGTTTTGGGCCCTTGTCTGTTGCAGGTACTTGGCCCACCCACACGAGTGAGGTACCATTTTTATCGGGAGACCTGGGGGAACGCTGGGTGGTAAGGAATTTGTGTCAGCCCGGTGATCCCACAACTTTCCCACACAGAAATTTGAGAAAAATTTGATTTTTTCAGCTAAATTTGAGGTTTGCAGGGATTATGGGTAGGAAAACGTTGGGGGGTCCAGCAAACCATACTAATAAAGCTAACTTGTCAAACAAGTCAACAACAAACACTTTGTAAAATAAGTAATAAAACAAAAGAGGCTTTATTACAAAAAGCTATATACTCCAAAACTATACCACTCACTTGGCAGAAGCAGCTAGACTCACCACCACCTAATCTGCACAGACACAGCAAGGACCAACAATAGCCCACTAGAAAAGAAAAAGAAAAGAAAATTACACATAAGACAACGCAAACACATCGTGAAGAATTTCGCGCTCAAGACAGTACCTAAATATGCTGCTATTATGACACCACTTACAAAAAATTCATTTATGCATGGCAATAATACTCATTTGGAGTAAACAAAAATGCTTTTCTTACCAAATAAATACAACTACGCAAAACTGCAGATCAACCACTGCCGAAACCACAAACAAGAATCAAAAGCTTTGCACTAGAATAAAAAGGAGAAATAAAACATTACAATCACATATGCAAATGAAGCACCAGTCCACACACAATCCACAAGCCAAGCTGGGGGGTAGGTGGGCCTAAAAGCATAAGGCCGATCTTCCTCCAAGGGGGTCAGAAACAGCCAAAATATTCACCCTCATAAAAGGGGAGCGACCCTTGCCCAAGCGGCCACTCCCCAACACCAACACTTAATAAACCCTGGTGTCTAGTGGCTTTTGCCCCCCCTCCACTTGGAGACAGATGGGCCTAAAACCATATGGCTGATCTGCCCCCAAAGAGTGCGGAAACGGCCACAATAATCCCCCCGTAAAGGGGAGCGACCCTGGCCCAAGGGGCCGCTCCCCAACAACATTTTTAAAAAACCTGGTGTCTAGTGGCTTCTGCCCCCCTTGGGGACAGATGGGCCTAAAAATATATGGCCGATCTGCCCCCAGAGGGGGCAGAAACGGCCACAATGATCACCCCATAAAGGGGAGCGACCCTTGCCCAAGGGGCTGCTCCTCAACAATACAAAAACAATCCCAGGTGTCTAATGGCTTTTGCCCCCCTTGGGGGCAGATGGGCCTAAAAACATAAGGCCGATCTGCCCTTAAGGGGGGCTGAAACGGCCAAAATAGTCACCCCCATAAAGGGGAGCGACCCTTGCCCAAGGGGCTGCTCCCCAACTTAAAAAAAAACAGAAATCCCTGGTGGTCTAGTGGGGCACAAAAAGCTAAAAATATTTACCCCCATAAAGGGGAGCTACCCTGTCCAAGGGGCCGCTCCCCGACAGCAAAAAAAAAAACAGAAATCCCTGGTGGCCCGATGGGGGCAGAAACTGCCAAAATAATGCTCCCCAAAGAGGAGCGACCCTTGTCCAAGGGGCTGCTCCCCACAAACATATCCCTGGTGGTCTAGTGGGGCATACTTTTTAAAAAAAATGGTCCGATCTGCCCCCCAGGGGGGCAGAAACGGCCAAAATAATGCTCCCTAAAGGGAAGCAACCCTTGCCCAAGGGGCCGCTGCCTGCAAACATTTCCCTGGTGGTCTAGTGTGGCACAAATGGCCCGATCTGCCCCACAGGGGGGGCAGAAACAGCCAAAAATATTGCTCTCTAAAGAGGCCGCTCCCCGCAAACAGAAGAATCACTTAAAAAAAAAAAAAAAAAAATCCCTGGTGTCTAGTGGGCATTCCTGCTGCACGATTGCGCCCGTTGCGCGATCGTGCAGCAGGAATGCTCGAAAGAGGCATCGGAGGAAAGAAAAACCCTTTCTGTTCCCCCGATGCCTCTTTTGTTTAAATCCCCCTTCCTCGAGGAGAAACTCACCTCCTCTCTCCTGGATGCGCTAGAAACAAATGGCTTCCAGCGCGTCCGGTTTCATGTAATGACGTTGGCGCGTGGGGCACGCTGACGTCATTAGATGACGTGGAAGGAGGTGATGGTGGGGCAGCGGCAGGGCTTCCTCTGCCCTCCCCGGTGGGGGCAGCATGAAGGGCAGCCCACGTGGGGAGCGCCAGTGCTTTCCCCGTGGGTGGGTGCTATTACGGCAGGGAGCCGTACGACGCACATGCCCACCGTGATGTCGGACGGCTTCCGGCAGTCTGATGCATGGAAAGGGTTAAAAGTACATATGAAACATTTTTAATACAATGCACCCTGCCATATGGGTTGTTAGGGCCCACCCTAGTGGTGTCTTATATATATGAAAAAGGAAGGTTTAGGTCTGGCAAAAGGTTTTTTTGGTCAGGTTGAATTAGCAGTTTAAAACTGCACAAAGGCTGCAGTGGCATGCCTGAGACATGTTTTAAAAGGCTACTTGAGTGGGTGACACAATAACAGCTGCAGGCCCACTAGTAGCATTTAATTTACAGGCCCTGGGTACATGTTGTACCACTTTACTAGGGACTTATAAGTAAATTAAATGTGCCAATCAGGTGTAAGCCAAATGTACCATGTTTTAGGGAGAAGGCACAAACACTTTATCACAGATTAGCAGTGGTAAAATGTATAGAGTCGTAAAAGCCAACAGAACCAGGGGGCATATTATCAAGTGCTTTATCGCCGCTTTAGCGGCACTTTTTGTCGCTAAAGCGGCGATATTTTTATCGCCCTATCAGCAAGCTGTCGCTAACAGGCGTTAGCGACAGCTTTCAGGCGATAGCGGCCGGTTTTCACATCGCCTTGCATGTCAGCGATAATTATCGCTAATGACATGCAAGGAAGGCGTTCCCTACTAAAAGCGACTGAAAACAGTCGCTAACACAACTTCCCCCTATTAGTAAGGCAGGCGAAGCGATAAAATAAATCGCGCTAAGCGCGTTTATAGCTAGATTTTAACACCTGCTACTGAGGGTGACTTACCTGTTTGTAGCATAGGGGGTGGATTGTCAGGCTAAATCCACCATAGCGTTAATGCGAGAATATCGCTGGTTTTCCAGCGATATTCTCGCATTTTGCCGCTATTGCTGGAAATTTTATCGCAATGGAGATAAACCTTGTTAATAGGGTGTTATCTCAGCGATAATTTCCAGCGATAGGCGGCGTTAAAAAAATACGCGCTTAGCGCGGTTAGCGATAAATATCGCTAATCCTTGATCAGGTTAAGAAAACAGGAGGTGTGTCGGCAAAAGGTTTGGGGGTGACCTGCAGAGAGGGCCAAGTCCAAAAAAGTAGTAAATCTGAGATTAGATGTCACGGATCCTAGGTCCATGGCTAAAACATACCCACTTGACCAGGCACTGTGGCAGTAGGTGGTTACTGGGCAGTTTGCGTGGTGGATACTGACATTTGCCATTAGTGTATCAAAGCGTAGGACTATTTAATTCCATTTGGATACCAGAGGTGTTCACATTTTTAAACTTGACTCTTCAAAGTTGCAATAGCAAGAAGTCAAGGATTATTCCTGGGGGTGGTAAAGGGATTAGAACAAAATACAGTAATCACACTCGATAAATCACCGATCGAGTTATCTTTTAAGATGGAGAAGGATTTAGAATGAAACCCCGAAAATGGGCTATGTGTTTCGTAGTTCCCTCACTCCTCAACAAACATCTCATGTTGACTTGAGTGAAAACTGTCTACATCTGTGCAGTGTGTCCCCGCGTGCACAATGTGTTCTGCGAAGTGATAATGGAAAGCTGGCCACCCTACTGTGAAGGCGTTTACATGGCCAAAGTTTTCCATAAAGGAGAGGTTAAAACTCACCTGTAACCAGCACAGAGGTCAGAAAAATAATATTAAATGCTGCTAGTAGCAAACGTGTTGGTTAGCCTTGCACTCGGCCAATTGGAAGTAATTTTCAGTCAACATGCAAACTTTTTTTCTACAAACGAGTCAACATAGGCAGGTGCCTTCTGAAGAACATTTTAAATATCACCATAACCTTCATCTGCAGGCATTTCAGAATGCAGCATAATGCTTGGCTGATTGACTTATTGCTAGATTTGGCTTTCTAAAATACCCTCCTGGTTGTTTACTAAACCATGCCACTGGCCTGATACTTTCTTGTGCACTGTTCTTTCATACCTAAAGAATCTTGAGAACGTGCTCACGTTGGTCAAGTGTGGTGGATGTTGTCTGTATTTAAGGTAGTCGTTGTTCCTATTGGTGCATCGATTTAAATAAAGTAGATAGCACCTCTGTGGCTGCCTTGTGTGTATTTTCGGTCAACAGAGGGAACTTCAAGCACTTGTCCATAATTACTAACCAGTATCATCCAGTGCCCCATAAAAGGCTACCATACCAATGTCATTATGGCATCAGAAAACTCATTCATTATGAGAAGCTTAGAGTATGACGGTTTGCTTGAGCTTTGCCACATGTGACATCTCTTTATACTGTTTTCAACCAGCATTGGAAACATCTTTTGACATAGTCCATTTTATGGTGATCACCCCTCCTGTGGCTTTCATGTGTGATATCAATGACCTGCTGGTGTCGAGTCTTTGCTGTGATGATGCATGTTCCTCTGAGTATTTTCATAAGATGGTTTGTTGCTGATCTGTTGGGGTATTGGCTAGAGTTGTTGACTTGCTTCCACCTTTGGCGCAACATCACCTGGACAGATTTTCAGAAAGAAGATGCTTTACTGTGTGGTTGGTGGAGATTTCTAATGATATTTTCACATCACAAAGTTGATGTATTTCTCTATCAGAATGAACAAGAGGTTGTTGGGCACAAAGAATAAATGAAGATGTAAACAGCATGTGTTGTACTCCTGTAATGTGATGTTTACTAGTCTTTTCTTTACTGTAGTTATGGGCTCGCTCTAGGGGCTTGTGTCTGATTGTTGGGTACATACAGTAACTTGTTTATATTTGCCCTGCATCCATGCTTCCAAATTCTTTCTCCATGGTTGCAAACTCCAACTTCACTAGTTGGAGTTGAGAACCACTGGAGGAAGGACCGGCAGGACGTGGGCTCCTTTTCTTGGAATAAAGGGGCATATTATCAAGGGCAGTATCGCCACTTTAGCGGCACTTTTTGCCGATAAAGCGGCGATATTTTTATTGCCCTATTAGCAAGCTGTCGCTAACAGCTGTTAGCGACAGCTTAATGGCGATAGCGGCCGTTTTGTTGCCGCTTTGCATGTCAGCGATAATTATCGCTAATGGCATGCAAAGTAGGCGTTCCCAACTAAAAGAAACTGCAAACAGTCACAAACAACTTCCCCCTATTATCAATGCCCGCGAAGCGATAAAAAAAGTTGTGCTAACCGCGATTATCGCTGGAATTTAACACCTGCTAAAAACTTGACTTACCTATTTTCTCAATGGGAGGTGGATTGTGCGGCTAAGTCCACCATGGCCTATCATCAAGGATTCCCCTATCGCTGGTGTTTTATCGCAGGATTTCCTGCGATATTCTTGCATTTCGCCGCTATCGCTGGATTTTTTATCGCCTTGGAGATAAGCGTTGCTAATAACGCGCTATCTCGGCAATGAAATCCATCGATAGCCGGCGATAAAAAAAACAGCGCTAAGCGCGCTTTGCGATAATTATCGCAAATCGTTGCTAATATGCCCCAAAGTTTCCTTCTACAACACAGCTGCTGCTTCTGACTTGCCACTTTTATGCCACCACTCTTACCACATTTGGCAACGCTTTGAAACAGGAGCCCACTATCTGTGCCAATTTACGTCATTTTCAGGCGTTTTCCTGTCACACTCTGTGCCGGATTGAGTGGCTTGCCTCCTTCTCAGAGACCTGATTTATTCGTTGCTTCTAATCCCTTTCATGGTATTGTGCTGTTTGTGTTAATTTTGGCCTCAAGGCGCACCCTTCCTCGCGCTCGCCCACTTTAATCAATTTCCTTTGATGATGCCCGTGGGCCTACCCACCGGTGCACAGTGCGTAGAGCACTTGCTCTTACTTCTTTTTGACTGTCGAATTCTGCTTTGGCCGCGTTGAGTAATCCCGTGTTCATGTGAGATAATCATGTGCTTGAGTGGTGGCCATCTTAACTTGGGCACATTTTCATGTTGTGTTATTGCAGGCAGTGATTTTTCACGCTGAGGTGTACCGTTTTGCCAAGTTTCTTCAAAATTTCAACAGGCATTAATTACCCAATGCTTTGGCTTCCTTTGCAAACCTATCCCAAGGAGTTATGCGTGTCTATATTGACTATTTTCTGGCATATTTCTGAGCGCTTTATTATTCAACATGAGCAATCTCACACAGTTGGTTTAGCTGCAACCCTTTCTACAACACCCAGGTAAACCAGTACTACCCTGGAAGAAATGGTTTAGGGGGCATATTCACAAGGACTTATCGCCGATTTATCGGCACTTTAGCGCCGCAAAAGTGGCAATAGATTTATCGCCCCATTCACAAGCAGGTGCAAACTGCCGACATCGCCAGTTTTCCTGCTATAGCTACCGCAAAAAACATTGCCACGGATGAGTGCGACAACTAACGCTAATGATATGCAGAGTAGGCGTCCCCGTGCAAAAACACACGAAAACACCACTTCGCGAGATTCTCAACGACCAGTCAGATCTGCGATGCGAACCAAGAACAGGCGATAAGGCGCGTTAGCAGCAGGGATTTAACACCTGCCTTTTGCTGGTGTTAAGCAGGACGACTACCTGCAGTATGAAAGGGAGCCCAGCCCAGAGCCACATCTGAAGACCAACAGATGCCATGGAGACAATGATCATGCAGCTCGGAGAACCAAGAGGGCCACAACACCCACCGCCATCACTCCCAGGCCCCCCTCCCCCACGGGACACCCCCCCGGATTACCACCTAGGCAGCGCAGGACAGCGTACGACCCTAAAATGCACCAGCCCCAGAGACTCAACGCCAGAGGAAGCCATTGGCCAACACAGGCTCAAAAGGACAACCATCCTCCGCATCCTGACCCACATTGCCCACAGGCTGACAGTACCAACACAGCGGACAACCAACATCCCCCCGCAGACAAAGCTGCTGGCTGTGCTGCACCTGTTGGCCCCTGGTACCTTCCAACCAACAACTGCCAGAGTCGGAGGAGTCTCACAGCCAGCCCCATCAAACTCCCTCACACATGTCATGGTTGCATGTCCATAAAAGCAACGGCGGGTCCCTGTATCTGCACCACACGATAGTTCCAATTCATAGTGTACCTGCGCAACCAACCCAAACGCCAGCCGTGCTAGACGCCTCCGTGCCCCAGACCCAAGATCGTAGTAACCGAAATGTGGGTGCGCCAGGTCATGAAGTCCAGTAGTCAACAGTAGTGTAAAAACAGAACTTTATTACAAACACACAAACAAACAAAACGAAAAGCTCAGCCAGCGCGTTCCATTCCCAACGGGGAACTTCAACAGGGCAACGTGTCTTCAGAAACCTGTGGGAGAAATGGTGACAATGGTCAAACTTCCGTATAGTGACATGCCTAATCTGGTACAGTGTACTGCACTTGGACAAACCGGAATGCTCACAG
Organism: Calotriton arnoldi; assembly: GCA_963921515.1. Taxonomy (NCBI): domain Eukaryota; kingdom Metazoa; phylum Chordata; class Amphibia; order Caudata; family Salamandridae; genus Calotriton; species Calotriton arnoldi. Next base: position 1,782,316 of record CAWUFW010000246.1, on the reverse strand, counting down.
GCATGATAAATCATGCATGAGAAGACCGTAACAGAAGTTCACGTGGACGTAACCGTCGTAGGAATGAAAAGGAAGGTAACGACCACACGAACTGCTGTTACGGTCACATCATGCAGGACTTATCCTATCTGAAAGCATCACGGTGTGTGTCAGCTCGATACCCCTGCCCCTCACTCCTCCCACACTGCGCAGGAACATCTTGAGACCACGCAAGGGAACTACGCCATAGCTGGCGTCACGCACGTGTTGGGGGCAATTCACAGCACACGTGTACAACTTGTGCCCCCTGCCGACACTGCACACAATCACCGCAACAGCAACCACACGCATGCCATCAATGTGCAGACAAAAGTGGACCACCGTGGCCTGTCCACCAATGTCGTCGCAAACTCCCCAGGCAGTGTGCATGATTCCGACATGTCTGCAAGTCCGCCACCAACCAGTGCTTTGAGGATGGCACCAATTGTAATGCACTGCCCATCGGCAAGTACCAACTGAACACACCACACACCTCAACTCCACAATCCTACAACTCACAACTGTGGGAATGCACACGTCACAAATCCACCACCAAAGTGATTACTGCGTGTGTCTCAGTCTCCGCCATAACCTGTCCATAGGCCTACACACACGTGGCCGACCACCTTCAACGGGCAGATTCACACTGGAGATGAGGTGGCTACGTCCCAAACCAACCCGCGCACATCACGTCATCGCATGCAGGGTCGTGTCTGCCAGGGCTGCGTCCCCCACCCAGCCACAAGGCCGCCGCAGAGACCGGTGGTGCCTGCACAATCCTGTGCACCTGCTGCACCCCAGCCCTGGTCCCCAGACCGGTCCGCCGCCCAGCGATGACTGCCCGCCCCTGCGCACCCAGGCCTCAATGCTCACCTGCCACCACCGGCGTGTCTCCAAGAGGGCCCTCCACGTGCCGGTGCAACCTCCTCAGCCGGTCGCTGATTTCCGCGCCACAGGCCCCCAGCGCACCCAGCGGCACCGCACCGTGGAGTCATGTGTGTGCTGACTGCCGCCTGCCCATACACTGCGGTCCAGCAGGGCACACTGTTCAATTTGAGTCTTGATTCGCTGGACACCGTATCGAGGCCAACGCATCATCGCAGGCTGCACACCCGCTCAGCTCTTCAGGTGGGCCTAACTCAGTGCAACGCAAGTCATCGCCACATGGCGGTCGGCCCGTGCCGGACGCAGGCCATTGGGTGCCACTAACCCTGTGCAACGCAAGTCATCGTCACGTGCCGGTAGGCCCCTGCCAGCTGCAGTGCAGCGGGTGCCACTAACCCTGTGCAACGCAAGTCATCGTCACGTGCCGGTAGGCCCCTGCCAGCCGCAGTGCAGCGGGTGCCACTAACCCTGTGCAACGCAAGTCATGGCCCCGTGCCGGTAGGCCCGTGCCAGATGCAGGCCATCGGGTGCCACTAACTCAGTGCAACGCAAGTCACAGACCCCTCATGACTGAGTTCCGTGGATGCGGACGCCATCATGTCACCTCCGGCAGTGGGGGATGCGCTGTGGTGGGCCCCTTTTATTGGTAGGGTCACATGTCCCGTGACGCCTGTGCTGGATGGGTGTGGTGTGGGTGTAAACCAGCCCTCAGGGAGTGGCTGTGGCATGCTGACAACTAGAACAACTAAGTAAAGTCCCTAACCAAAGTTTGTGGATCATGTGTTGAATACAAAAATAGTACAGTGTAACAGTATATGACAATTATAAAATACCCAGTTGAGAAAAAATCAAAGTATCATCTAGAAATATCAAAGACAGTAATGCAAAAAACATCATATTTTATTCATGATTGTTAAAACTAGACACAGAAGAATCATACACATTTATTTAAAAACAAAATTACTTATTTGTAACACATAGTGTTGATAATAAATAAAGGAAAACTACAACAGTCGACGCGGCGTTTCGGTGAGATTTGTATCAACCACCTTCTTCAGGACAGAGTTTTCTAAAAACGAACTAATAAAATGCCATTGATTAGATGAATCCCTTGATAGGATTGGAAGGGAAACTTTCTTCTCAATGATTATCGGTTAAAAATCAGGAATGACCTTGTTATATGGTACTGTTCCTTAGTACTTGCGTTCGTTGGAGCCACCGATGAAGTAGGAGCTATCATTAAAAACGAGTACAATCAAAAACAATGCAGGTGAGCCGTGATTGTGCCTGCAATTATTAACCTCCGTTTGTGAATAATTTGGAGGAGTTGTACTGGTCACGTTGCTTTTCACAGTATTGCAACTTAAGGGGTAAAATTTGATAAAAATTCTGCGGCCTCCCTGCTACCAAAGAACGACTTCCGGGTCAGGATCCTGATCGGTGGCTCCAACGAACAGGTGACTTTGTGACTGTTTAGGAGGAGCTGCCTATTTGATGCGGGACAGTGGACATTTCGACAACATCACGGATATGTGTTTGTACTTGTTTGTACTTGTACATTGACATCTCACATTTCCCTGCTATGCCAAATGTGATTGGCCAGTTTCTACACTCTGTCCTGTTGTAAACGTGTTGCAGTTTGTACCACATTGTTGTCAATCCTGATGTGCTCTGAATGTCATGTGTGTGTGCTGCATTTTGGGAGAGTCGCCCCTGCAGCTCTGATTTTGCTGCCCCTTGTCACTTTCAGGCGGTGTGCCTTTGACTTCTGTGCCCATACAGTGCTGAGATGTTGCAGACTTGGGTGAATTTGGTTCTTGGTGGGAGTTGGGACTCTGGGGCATGGTTTGTCCGCAGATGTGTTGTTGACGTCCGGGGTTGTTTGTGCAGGTGGATGTGTCAGAGTGTGACCTGCTCCTTTACGGATGTGGTCCACACTCAGCCACCTCAGTGTGGTGGCGTGCACCATGTCATGATGATCGGACTGCAGCCATGCTAATCGTCATGCAGTGTCACTTGCATTGTCAGTGTGGCTCACGGACCCGCAGCTTTGCTGGGTTCAGCACATGTGCATGGGTTGGTTGTGAGATAAGTGATGTGTGGGCAGGCCTCCTCTGGGCACATACTCTACGGGGGCCTACGTGCTGTTGCTATGTGTGCTGCAGTGTGCCAAGGGGATCAGGGACATGATCCAGAGTCATTGTGGGTGCGCACTGTGCTCCGCTTTATTGTGCATGTGTGCCATTGTGCCCATCTCCCCCCGTCCCCCCAGTCCCTGGTCGTTACTCACCCTGTTGCTGTTGTGTCAGGTCATGTTGAGCAGTGTCCGGTCCCCCAACTCCTGCCACCGTCTCCCCACTGATGACTGTGGACACCATTTCCTCCATCTCATCCAGCTCCTCCTGTGGCGCTGGACTCCCACCTCCAGTCTGCATTGCTGCCTTCTGGTTGTTGGCGAGTTTCTGCTTGGTCTTGCGCTTCACATCATTACAGCGCCTCTTGACCTCGTCCATTGTCCTCCTCAGCACTCAAACTGCATTCACCTTGTCCACGATGGACTGCCATGTTCCATTTTTTGTTGCCAATGACACAGTGGAGGTGACGAACAGTTGTTGATGGTGTTCTATCAGTTCCGTGATCAGGATCCTGTTTTCCTGCGGACTGAACCGCGTCTTCCTCTTCTTCTTGTCCTTGCCCTTCCCTGTCCCCGAGGTCCCAGGCTGCTCCTCCGGGGGGCTTGTGGGGTTCTGGCCATCCTCTGTACCTGCTCCGGCTGCCTCCATTGTGCTTCGCTGTAGTTTGGTTTTTGTTTGTGTTTTTTTTTCTGCTTTTGTAGTGGTTTTTCCCACCTGACGTGTGTGAATTGCAGGCCTGGCACTGCTTTTCGCTGATTGTCTTATCGCGGTTGGGCCCATCTCAACTTTTTTCGCGTTCGGGTTTGGATTTTCATCGCCGTCCCGGTAATGTTATCGCTGACATTTGACACGTTATCGGGAGACTATCGCATGTTACCGCCGTGTTGAAAATACGACGTTAACCCGGAGTTATTTTCCCGCGATAGACGGCGATATGAAAACTTGCGTTAACCTATTTTGGCGATGTTTATTGCACGTTCTTGTGAATATCCCCCTAGGTCTTTTTAGAACTACTTGATTGCGCTGGAGGCAGATTCATTCTCTCGTAGGAGAAAAGCAGCACTCCTTTTAATCATTTGGGCACTGAAGGACAACAAGTATTTGATCATGTGCGGCAAATGTTGCCTCCTCAGCATTTTGATGATTGGAATGAGTACACTGAGGCTGTTATGAGACTGGAGCAGAAGTTTACAGAACAGCCAAGTGTGCGCCTGGAACACTTTCATATATTTAAAAGAAAACAGTCACAGGAGGAAACAGTATAAGAATACATTTCTGCACTTAGAAATTTGACTGCAAATTGAAAGATTGAGTCTGCTCTGAATACTTATATAAGGGATCTGTTCGTGTATAGCTGCAATTCAAAGTAAATTCAAGAGCGACTCCTTAGTTGCTGTGAGCCCATGCTTACAGAAGTGCTGATGCTGGTTAAGTCCATAGAACACTCCTTTGTTTCCTCCAAACTCATAAACGCTGACTCCTTTAATTAAGGTGTCCCTTCCTGCATATAAACAATCTGAAATTTCCCCTCACCTCAGGCACCCTTGCACTATGGTGCAAGGGTGTCTGCGTTGGCGCATGACAGCAATTTGTGTAGATATGACGCATCGCTGTGCTTCTAAATTAACGCAGCATGGCGCAGTCAAATGACTTGCTGCACCGCGCTGCGTTAATTCCTTCCAAATGAGGCCCAAAGTGTCTGCGACGCAAAGGCTTCATAAGGAGTATTATGAGAACTCACATGGAGTTAAAATGACTGACTTTGAAGTTGGGGATTGGGTGATGATTAAAAGTCCCATTAGGGTTAAGAGCAGGTGACACAGAATGTTCTATGCTGGTCTAGGTAACCAGAGTGGCTAAAGGTTCTGTTTTCATTGAGGTTAAAGGCTGGTGGAGCAAAAGAGCTTTGGCTAAACTCGAGCCTGAACAGGCCACCAAAATAGGCACACTTAAGGGCAATGTTGACAGAGATGTGAGGACTGATTGGTTTGGTATGCTTGATGTGTCTCATGCTGGTTTGGATAGGGTGGATGCTGGTCCCTCTGAGTCAGTGCATGCTGGGACTCCTGTATCTATGTTGTCTGAATCTTTGTCTGAACCAGTTGTTTCAGAGAAGGTACTGGATTCAGAGTCTCAAAACACTAGCAATTCTTTGACTTATTGCCATCTGAAAGGCAATTACACAATGAGTCTTTGCTTACAAGATTTAAATACATCTACATGAATTGATGTAATTTTACTTATTTCAACTTCTGTAACACATGTTTGAAATGATTTCATAGTTAGAATGTTTTCTTTGTTTTTATAAAGGAGGGAGATGATGTAGTGTGATGTTTACTAGTCTTTTCTTCATTGTAGTTATGGGCTCACTCTAGGGGCTTGTGTCTGACTATGGTGTACATACAATAACCGGTTTGTATTTGCCCTACATCCATGCTTCCAAGTTCTTTCTCCATGGTTGCCCCCTCCAACTTCACCAGTTGGAGTTGAGAACCACTAGAGGAAGGACCGGCAGGACGTGGGTTCCTTTTCTTGGAATAAAGATATCTTCTATAACGCAGCTGCTGCTTCTGACTTGCCTTTTTTATGCCACCACTCTTACCACATTTGGCGACGAGTTGAACCAGGGCTTAATGACTCCTCAAGACAGTGAAAGGTTTGCCATACACAGAAACTTTTGGTGGTGCTCCCAGACCCACACAGTAGCCATACTTTTCTGCTTCAACTATAGGTTTGCACTTTCTACTTCTGTCAAGCTCCAACTAGCGTACAATATTGCTCTCTTCACTACATTACGGCTTGGTTTGTGCTGAGCCAGGATAGCTCCCAGACCTACCAGATTAGAGTAAAAGCGAGCTCACAGCAAACATTAGGGTTTAAGTATGCCCAGGAGTTAAGTTGTAAGAAAAATAAGTGCCAGGGCCCTTCCTGGGAGGACACTGCAGCTTGCATCACCCATTGCCCCTACCAGCACTGCCAATGCCAGTACAACAAAAAACCATTGTGACCTAGCTTTAATTGACATGACGCAGGCGATTTTTTTAATGTAACTAAGGCATTGTGTGGTAGCGCACTGTAATTTTACAGGCAGCACATTTTTTATTGAAGTGGTCACTAAATTTGCATAGTCATACAGTTTTATTGATGAAACTATACTCCACACAAATGAAAATGTGTGGAAATCCATTTTCAATGAATAGTTATCATTTGTTCATCATCAGGTAGAGTGTCTAGATCCTATGAAAAACTTTGTTTCCATCACACTTGAGAATTACAAAAAACGTGCTTCATTTTTGATTTTCTAACTGCTGAATGTGGACAGTTCAGTTACAGGTATTTTCAGTTTGTCTTGTGTTTCAAAAAATGGCATCCTACAGCTTTTCCTTTACTTTTCTTTCTCTGATTGCAAAGTGAGATAAGTTTGTAAACACCAATCTCCATGCTAAAAAAAAATGAGCAGCAATTCCTCAAAAGGTATAGCTTGATATTTGAGCTCTGTCTTTGAAGCTCAGCAAATACGACAAGAAAAATTCAGAATTTACAGTCATCTTTATTGATTGCTTTGAGATTCTGAGCCACCAAAATTCATCTTGCAACCCACAGTTTGGGAAATACTGGTGTAAAGAATTAAACACTCTGTGGGTGGGTTCACATCAAAATTAGAGAAACAGCACCACTATGTGGTGGAGACTCATAAGTGCTGGTGTTTAGAAATAAGTGCTCATGCCGAGCACTGGCAAACACAGGCTCAAATTATGCCATATTGTTTGCTGATGCTGCATCATCTTATCTTTTTTTAGATAAAGTCTGACATTCAGATGACATGGTATGGACAAATTTGCAAATGTATCCCCATAATAAAAACATTCTTTTCATGAAAATGATTGTGTCAACGAAATACACAGAATGATGGTCTGTGTAAAAATTGCACACAAGAGTAACAACCCTATATGAGACCCAGAACTTTGGACCCTGATCTAGTATAATGAAGTCCCAGATGAAAAGACTGCTAATTTCATCCTGGACTTGCTGTTACACCTGAAGTATCCTTCTGAAGTGATTCATTTACATTATGATGTGGCTTTCGCCCCTCCCCCACCCCTCCTGAAGGAATTTATTTCCTTAAATGATAAATAGATTCACCAGGTTACATAGTATAGTACCATACTAATTGCCCTTACTAACTCCCTTTTAGGCTATAAGTCTAACAACATTTGGTTGTGTGCTTACTTTTGTAATGATATGATTGTAGCAATACAGTGTTTGTAACAATATCAAACTGATTTGCATTGTTCCCATATTAATTTGAGCTATTCACTGAAGGCTTTTAGGGTGGGCTCCTGTAAAGCCCTTATATATTGGTTGCCATGCCACCTTGCTCAGTAACAAGTCACTAAGCAACTGTGCCTAGCAAAATATGACTAAGGGGCATATTAATCATAGTGTTGCATCTATTTTGCACCATGCAACAGGGTGCAAAAGTGAAGCAACCCTTAAGTGCATTTTATCAAGCCACACAAGGCCACCCTGCGTAGCTTGATAAATCTGGAGTAACGCAATGCACTGCAAATCACTGCGTTGCGTTACTCTTTCCCAGGGAGGCATTCCATGGGTGGTGCATGGGTGTTCCCACACAACACCCATGGATTTTGGTTCATTCCCAGATTTACCATTACTGGTAGACCTGGGAATGAGCCAAAATGCTATGCATCCCTAGGGAATGTGTAACAAGGAGAACTATCTTTATCTCTGCTCGTTTTTTCCGCTTTCTAGGTGTGCTGCATTTTGCAGCACACATAGAAAGAGGAAAATGCCTCAGGGGATTGTTTTTGTGCAGAAAGGTGTCTCTTCCTGCACCAAAACAATCCTGTTTACAACGCAGGCACCCTTGCACTATGGTGCAAGAGTGTCTGCATTGGTGCTAGACAGCACATTGTGCGCCAGCACAGGGAAAAGACAGGAATGTGCCTTATAATGTTAAATACGGTGCAGTCCTGACCTTTCCTTGTCACGCAATGCAGTAAGGTGGCCTGCTACGCTGCATGACTTTTGATAAATAGGCCCCATTGTGTTTTGGCCCAGTAATGGGTTGCCAAGCAATCCTCACCTGGCAACAGCTGTGCTCAGGCATAAAGATTAAATAATTCTGTTTGTAAATGCGATGGGGAAGGGCCAAGCGGATTCCCACCAGCACTGGAAATTCCTGATTACAATAAAATGTTCACATTGTTTTGCAGTGAGAGGAAGGGCTGTGCTCTCCCAGAGCCTCATTAATGAAAAATGTTGCATCGCTGCGACAAAGCAGCGATGCAACAGTTTTCACTGCGCCCTCCTTGTGACACAATGGATGCGCCGTATTTAATGTACGGCGCTCCATGTCGCAAGGAAAGACAGATACGTCAGGAATCCTGACGTATCTGTCGGCACAAAAGTCACACACTGCTGGAGTTGTGTCGCAAGCATGACGCAACTCCAGCAATGCATGGGGTAGGCCTGTGCCTATGGCACTGCGTCACCCTGGCAGACGTATGGTTTTGACGCATTGGCGTCCTAGAAGTGTCGCAGTGAAATCTCATAGATTTCACTGCGACACTTCTACGAGGCTTTCTTGCAGGGGAATGTCAACCCTGCATACATTATACCTGACGCAGGTATAATATGGAGTAGGGCTTTACAAGGTGACGCATCTGCCTATATTGCAACAATGTGATAATGGGAAACACCATAACACATCCATCAACAGGTTGAATCACAAAATTGCAACACACATCAAATTGTAACACCAGCAATGTAATTTATTACATCAAATGTCCCTGCGGACTCATGTACATTGGAAAGACTGAGAGAAGAATCAAAATCCACATCACAGAGCACAAGAATCAGATAAGAAACAAAAATCCCATTTCTAACTTAGTTGCTCATTGGTCTGAACATAATCACAACTTGGCACAACTAAGGTTTCAAATAGTGGAAGAGCTAGAAATGATTGTAGGCTCAAACAACTCCAGAAAATTAACTCAAAGGGAGACATTCTGGATAAAATATTTTAATACTCTTATACCAGGAGGTTTGAATGATAGAATAGAATTTAGCTGTTTCTTATAAACATTCACATTTAATATCAGACATTCATCGGGCAGAATTACAAGCCCCTTGCGACACATTTGCGCCGCCGTTGTGACGCAGCGGCGGCATAAACCATGTGCCACGTTGTGACTTATTTACAACGTGACACATCTAGGGAGATGCGTCACATTGTAAAGCACTGCGCCACATGAAACCTGCGTCAGGTTTAATGTGGGCGTTCCGTCGCAGGGTGGGCGTTCCGTTGCAGGAAAGCCTCGTAAAAGTGACGCAGTGAAATCTACAACATTTCACTGAGTCAGTTTTACGACGCTGCTGCGTCAAACCCTTACGCCTGCTTGAAGCAGGCGTAAGGAGTGACACACCACGTTAAGTATGGGCGGCCCCTAAGCATTGCTCGAGTTGCATCGCGCTTGCGACACGACTCCAGCAATGCGCCGCCCTTACGCCACAAGATGCGACACGCATCTGCCTGTCCTTGCGCCACGGTGCGCCGCATTGTAAATGTGACGCATCCGTGGTGGCGCAAGGGGAGAATTGCGAGTTGCATCTATTCTGGCGCATCCCTGCTGATTTGCAGAGATGCGCCAGTCCTTGTAAATCTGCCCCCATTTGTCTTAGGTATCACACAAGATAGGTGTTATTCAGAAGAACATGAAATACGAGGAACTGGCTGTATTGTGTGAGTAGTGGTAAACAGAAATGTATTGATGCTAACATTTTTGTATAAAAATAATTTATCCATCATATGTAAACCCCCACAAGAAAAATATGTTCAATTTCATGCAGTTTCATTGACCACACAGTTTGAATCCACAGGAATCAATGCTATTTTCTATGTTAATATTAACAGTTCACTCTGTCATTCACTTTTGCATGTTTGATCAATTTTTGTGCATGTTTAAACCAGACACAGTTCGATCGAATGTGGATGATTTTTCATTGTCAGTCCATTATGGCAATGGAAATAGTACAAATTTTTCACTTATGTTTAACGCAAATGAGATCAGTCTGCGCACCTTGGGGGACAGACATACCTATAGCATGTATCGGTTTTATAGTTGCGAAGTAGAGTGGGACTCGTTTCTCAATATATCTTAAGCATGGCGGCCTTGGTAATCAGAATTGAGATGTGGTAGTAACTAAAGGGGTCCTATTACTATGTCACTGACATAACGGGACGTGAACATACGGTGGCAGCGCGTAAAAAGATGGGTTATGCGGAAGTGAATCGATACACTCGTCATGGCGTGGCAGCAGTGTTAAAATGGTGTTTCTGATCTTAGGCAGCACTCGGGTAAGATTTTTGAACTTTCGTACGAACAGGGATAGCCTCCTTCCAATGTTTCATAAATTATGCTGATAGTGCAAAGGTACGTTGGATGTGGATTATATTCTAATTTTTTGTTAGAATGGATTCAATGACAGATAACTGACAGCTTTGGTTCTTTTAACATAGTAGGTACGGAGCGTTCTATTTTTGAAGAAGAATTACAATGGTTTGGTTGCACTCCGTGGTATCAGCCGCAATGTGAGTGTCACTTATTTCATTAACATCCTTAACAATATGAACCACTGAGCACTTGTGGGAAGAATTGAATCACACATGAATGCACGGCTATGCTATAGCTTTGTTGTATTTGTGTACAGAGTATTTTATCAGATTATTGGCATGGACTGGTGAGCACATCCACCAGGCATGGGGCTACAGGTGGGAGAGGTCATCCACACAGATTATAGCAATTATTATGATTACGTTTACCAAAAAAAATGTATCCTATCATTTGACTTTGTTTCCAGTTGCCCCCGAAGAAAGAATGACTACATTCCGAAATGCATTGGGCCTCAATCAATTGAAGAGAAAAATATTATTTGCATTGTGATTAACGTATTGACTGTGTATAGTAGGCGACACAAACACCAAGCTTATTTTTGTTAAAAGATCATACAAAGTAATTGTATTTTGAATAGTAATTAAATGTATACATTGTGAAAGTGAAAAGATTTGTATAAAATTTGATTTGATATATTCTCTAGTAGTGCATGCTGCACCACACAATCATTATTGTATGGGCATTCTGTTTCTCACCAGGTTGGAGCTGCTACTGCCAATCCACATCAGGAGCAGTGTCATTACCTGAACCCAGGTGACTGGGTTGTGGTGAAAAAGCATGTGCAAAAGTCCTGTCTGGATCCGAGGTGGAAAGGTCCCTACCAGGCCATCTTGATTACCACCACTGCTGTCAAATGTGCTGGGATACCTAATTGGGTGCATACTTTGCACTCCCAGAAGAAGAAGTAATGTTCTTTGAGCCTAGTCCAAGATCTCCTGTACCTGTCCGTACTGAAGGACCAGAGGGGGATAAAGTACAGCAAAATCTCTCACCGGTTAAAGTTCCTGAAATCTCGCAAACTGGTATGGAAATACTCACTGAAAATGAAGAAACAAAAATTAAAGAGCAACCAAACAATCCAGACGAAGGGACAAGTGTGAGAAGAGAAAGACTCCTACGGAGATTGGAATGGCCAAATGGTAGGAGGCAATTAAGTTATAGTGTGTCAGCTGAATGTATACCACTCACCATCATCGAAGAATCAGAATCGGCTGGTATAAGTGATAAAGAAGAAGATGAACAGACACCTAGGACATCCAAGAGAGCGAGAGTACCTTGTTGCAGGTATTCTGCACCTGTCTGGACGTATTACTCAGAGAACATGCCTAATGCATCAGATCAAAGTCTTAACGGGCTGAAATCAGACTCATGTGAACCTCCAAGATATGCCACACTAAAACAGCATTGACTAAATATGTTTTCTGGAACAAATATTACAACCAAGAACTTGACAATTACTATTTAGTGATTTCAAGCCTGAAAGACTGTTATGACAAATGATGAACTGTGTTTAAGACAGAAAAATAAAAGACTGAAATAAATACATTTGACAAAAAACAATTAACACAGGTGAATAAAAAGAATTAAGAAGAATTCTCTAGGCCCAATGTTGCAGTAAAAAAGTAGGGATAACACATTTAGAAGAAGATAGTGTAGGGCTAGGGATATTTCACAAAGAATTTGTATATAAGCTGAATTAAATAACTGCAAGACGATCATCAAACGTTTTGCTCGTTTGCTCAAGTAGAAGTCAATGTAGAATGTTTAATCTGTCTGCTGCTATATTCTACTAAAGGTCTGACTGTAGACAAACATGTGTATCCTTAACAAGGCTAAGTGTAGAAGAGTGATTATTGCCACACTAATAGTTGCTGTGCTAGTATTTATGGTCTTTTTGGTTGGAATGAGATTTACACCAGAGAAATAAACACTTAGATTTACACCTGCTTCCACAACGCCTGCGCACAGAATAGATGAGATGAAATTAAAAGCATCAGTTATAGACTTTTCAAAAGCATTCTCGACTAATGTTCATTCTAGGTTGGTTCAGGAATATAACCAATCTTTAGACACTAAAGATTGTTATGTTTGTGTACACTTACCTTCTTCACCTGCAGAAGAGGTGGCTTACCATCAGATCCTATTTATATATGCAATTACATGTAGTATCTTACCTAGTTTATTCTGTAGACAGGAAGGCTTTAAATATTATTTTTCCAATTATGACGTGATTCGTTCTAAGGTTACCCTTCAGGAAAGAATGAATCCTCATCCACAAGCAAAAGACATGGAAACTGCATGGTATATCTTTTGATCTTCCTCATTCATAGACACTGTCAAGGCATACGAAAAGAATCTAACCTGTTTAATGAGGCCATTAAAAAAGAAGTTCATTTTAACATTAGAGGAAAGAAGAGCTCACATATTTCATAACAAAGTGTACAAAAGTGATGAATGGATGGAATGCTTGAATTAATCTCAGCCACTGGTAATTACTTGGGGCCGCATCACACTCCAGCCTTATTTTGCACACATTGCCACCTCAGTTTGGACCCAACTGTACGCAAATCAGTCTTGACCCTGCTCCAATAGGAACCGTCCAGCCTGAACTGCCAAGCTAGATCCTCCCTCAACTGGACCACAAACAATCCTGTTTTGTATTGGACAACTGATGGTCAGGTTCTCACCACGAGGAGAGGAGGCAACAGGAAGGATGATTCATGAGTCTAAAACCTATTGTACGAATGTGAGAAGATGGGGAGTTTACCTGTTCCCAGGCATTACAACAATCCAAATGGACAATTCAGAAGACAAAAAGACACTTGTTGCCATTTGGAATATTGTGTTTTTATTTTAGTGCATGTTCTGAGTTTCTAATACTTCTCTACATGAGAGGTTGCTTAGTCTATTTCCATTGATTGTCTGCTGATGTAGGGCAAAGAATACTTTCCAGCTTGATATGCAGATGCCTTATGCTTATGCATTGATCCTCTCTTTATTGAGTATCAGAACTGACACCTTATTTTCACCTTACTCCAATATATTTAGATTAGGGGTCTTCCTTCATGGAAGTTGCTTGCCGTATTACAACATTTACAATTGTTTAGACTAATTTTCTATTTATCTTATATTGAAATATCAATTATTAGATTATGTTCATTTCTAATTCTGAAGCTTAAAAGACTAAGGGCCATATTCTCAAGGAGCTATCGCCGAGTTATCGGCACTTTAACGCATCCAAAGTCGAGCTAAATTTATCGCCCCATTCACAAGCTGGTGCTACCAGCCCAAAACACCAGTTTTCCTGCGAAAGCAGTCGCAAAAAACATCGCCACAGATGACCCCGGCAACTAACGCTAATGAGATGCAGAGTAGGCGTTCCCGAGCAAAAAGCCGCGACAACACCACAACGCAACATTCTCAACGACCAGCCACATCGGCGATAGGAACACAAAACAGGCGATACGGCGCGTTATCAGCAGGAAATTAACACCTGCTCTGACCTGGTGCAAAGTCGGACGTCAACCTGCACATGAAAAGGGAGCCCAGCCCACAGCCACACCTGAAGAACAACAGATGCCATGGAGCCACTCACCATGCACCCCGGAGCCCCCAGAGGGCAACAACACCCACCGCCACCACCCCCAGGACCGCCACCCCCCCAACGGACCCCCCCCGGACCACCACAGAGGCAGCGCAGACAAAGACAGCGGACCTTCAGGAAATGCACCAGCCCCACAGAACTAACACCAGACAATGCCAATGCCCACTATAAGCCCAAAAGGACAACCATCCTCCGCATCCTGAACATCATTGCCCACAGGCTGACGGTACCAACACAGCGGACAACCAACATCCCTCCGCAGACAAAGCTGCTGGCTGTGCTGCACCTGTTCGCCCCTGGTATCCTCCCAAACAACAACCGCCCGAGTCGGAGGAGTCTCACAGCCAGCCCCATCCAAGTTCCTCACACCTGTCTTGGATGCCCTCACCAGCTAGGGACCCCAGCACCCATACGTCCCCCACAATGCGCAGGAACAGCTGGAGACCAAGCAAGGACTATACGCCATAGCTGGATCCCCACACGTGTCGGGGGCAATCGACTGCACACTGTGCCCCCTGCCAACACCGCACACAATAACCGCAACAGAAATCACACACGTCCCATCAATGTGCAGGCAATAGTGGACCACAGGGGACTCCTCACCAATGTCATAGCCAACTACCCAGGCAGTGTGCATGATCCCTTCATCTTCCGACAGTCCAACATCAACCAGAGCTTCCAGGATGGCACCCATGGGAATGCACTGCTCGTTGGCAAGTACCAAATGAACACACCACACACCTCAACCCCACAATCATGCAACTCACAACTCTGGCACTGCACACGTCACAAAATCACATACAACATGCCAAACAACATGCCCCCCCACCAGACACGACAGCACAACTTACTGTGACAACCTTGGTTAGCCATGTACATGAGCCATCAACGGCATGGCACCTCAGCCACACAATACCGGAATGTGGGGAGAGGTGGGAACCAGGCATGTGCGAAGGAGGCAAGTGACCCATGAATGAGAATGTACACAATGCCAAGTGTGGTGGAGATGTGCTGGACAGACTGCAGTATGCAGACCACAGACATAGCCATGTCTACATGCACTGCTGGTGTTTGGAGTGTAGTGGACAGTGGACGCAACCATGTTACCCCAGCCAGTGGGGAAGATCGCGGAAATGTAGCTTGTGACGTCCCCCCCTGTAAGCGTGTGCGGAGTGGGCTGGCCCGGAGGACGCCAGGCCAGCGTAGGGGTGTGAATAAAAAGCACGTAGCTCTGAGCGTGGTTCTCTTCCGGAATGCCCAACGTGTCTGCCAGGGCGGCACCTCCCACCCCGCCACGAGGCCGACGCCGTCGCCGTGAGCGGTGTGGCCTGCGATCCTGTGCGCCTGCTGCTGCCCGGGCCGCTGGTCCCCGAACCCGTCATGCCCGCCCCTGCGCAGCCAGGCCTACTTGCTCACCTGCCGACACCGGCGTGTGTCGAAGAGGGCCCACCACGTGCCGGCGCAAGCTCCAAGCCCGAAGCCCGCGACCTTGGCAGCCTCCTCAGACCATCACGGCCTCCGCGACACAGGTCCGCTTTACTCCTTTTTCGTTTACGTACTCCACCGCTGCCTCCGGCCTACACTACGGTCAAGTAGGTCACACATTTGGAATTGAGTCTTGATTATGTAATGGCAGAGTACACACCTTATGGCTGAGTTTATATCACTGTACTCCCTTCGATGTGGTGCCACCAACTCTGTGCATAGCATTTGAACTACACCGGTCTGTGGTCCCTTGCTGACTACTGCCTTCGCCCTACACTGCGGTCGAGTGGGTCACACATGTGGAACTTAGTCTTGATTACACAATGGCAGAGTACATATTTATGGCATTGTTTATATCCCTATACTCCCTTCGATGTGGTGCCACCAACTCTGACAACCAGGAATCTTCTCCACATGCCATTTCAACGCTGTGTGTTAGAGATCCAGGAAGAGCTGGCTGCACAGCGCGTGCCCCGCGCAGACCGCTGCCTCCAGCACACATTGCGGTCGAGTAGGACACAGAATTGGAACTGAGTCTTGATTTGTTAATTTCAGAGTTTATATCATTGTACAGGCCTCATCGCTGACTGCATCCCCTTCCGACTCTGGTGCCTCTGACTCTGTGCCACAGGAGTCATGGACACTCTCTAGTTGAACGTTGGTGGTGTCTGAGTCTATGGCCTGGGGGTTGTCTTCATCATCATGTAGCTGGTACTGACATTGTGGGAAAGTGGAGACTGTAGCATTCAACTCCTCCATATTGCCTGTCTCTGCTTGCTCCTGCCCTCTGCATCATGCCCTGGATGGACACCTTCCACTGTCCCCCGTAACACTCTGCGACATTCTCCTTGGACATCAACGAGGACCCGATCAGATCCCATGGCCGTACCTCAGTGCATCGCCAGGCACCGTCCCGTGGCGGTGTGCCTGTGCCGGCCGCTGAGCATCCGGGGCCACCGACTCTGTGCAGCTCAAGTCATGGACCCTTGCTGTTTGTACTTTGAACTCCTGATTGTCTGATCACTGTTGTAGTTGTTGCCAGCACCATCCAACCCCTGAGGGATGGCTTACACTACCCAACACCCATCCAGCACAGGCGTCACTGGACGTGTGACCCTGGCAATAAAAGGGGCCGGGCGCACGTGCCTGTAGCCAGTTCCACTGATTATCTCAGTGTGTCCGTGTGGTCATTCTGTATGCATGTGGGCCCCGGGCCATACCACATTACATTGTGCTGTGTACAGCATGCGCGACCTTGTCACCTCAGGCAGTGGGGTGGACCTGGGACATGTATCTGTGTCGGACCCCCCTGTGGGCATGAGGGAGTGGACCGGCGATCAGCAGTACGGTGTAGGGGTGTGGTCATTCAACACGTGGCTCTGGGCGTGGTTAAGTGTAGGCCTTGCCAAGGCGGTTACTAATGCGTGTGTCTCAGGTGTAGTGTCGGCGCCACCCATCACGCAATACACAATGTTGCTATGTAGCATGCCCCCGGAGTACGGGCTCGGCCGAGGGGTAAATGAGGGTGCGCACGCCCGCTCGGGCTCAGGGATCAGACATGCCAACTGTTGTGTGTGTCGCTATTTCCGCAGCATAAGCCAAAGGTCTACCCTCAACCGCATGGCGAGTTCAGCCAGGCATGACCTCTACATCTGTGTCCGCCCTGGCCTTACCATGGGCCTACACACACGTGTCCGTCCACCTTCAGTGCACGACATCACTGTGTCGTTGTCAGGCTTGTGGAATTGCGCAGGCAGGCATGACAATAGTGTGCCGTAGGGGTGCAAGTGATGCAACCGCGCTGCGCACACTAGTAAATAGGCTCGGGGGAGGGAGGAGCAGCAGTGAGGCTACGCAATACACATTGATGCCGCTCACTTGCAACATGCAGTACATGTCATGCAGGAATCACAAGGTCACACATATCACACACCAATGAGCCACAGAGCCGGCCATCACATCTTGCAGGGCCAACTATTGGCTCATGTCTCTCTGCACAGTCACAGGTGACCAAGGATATGCACTCTGCGCTTGGATGATGACACCCCTCCGAGCCCCGGACACACAGGCCCAGAGGCTGTACAATGCGGCCCACAAACGCACCAGGGGCATCGTGGAATGCACATTTGGCGTGTTGAAGTCACGTTTCAGGTGCCTGGACGTCACAGGTGGGAGGCTCCTGCACAGCCCAGGCATTGTGTGCAAGATGATCGTTGCATGTTGTGTGTTGCACAACATATGTGTACGCAGCAAGGCCCCATGGATACAAGTGCCAGATGCACCGGACGATGATGATGAGGATGAGGCAGGTGGCCCACACCCCACTGCGGCCGCAGCAGGAGTTGCCCGTGGGAACACCATCATTGACAATTTCTTCACATGAGCAAGTCACATTGTGACAGTCCTTGGCAATCATGGGACAGTACAATATGGCCACAGGCACAGCATGTGCTACTAAATGCTTTCAAAATACACATTCCCTGAGTGCATGTCACTCATCTGTACAGGCACATCACTCAGACAAGTGTGAGTGTGACATGTATTGCTGTCAATTTTATGATTTGTTCAGGGATGGTGGGTGTGTCACCTCTGTGCAAACGGGCTGTTTAGGGTGTCACGTATTCGGACTGCCAGTTCTGTGTGTCGCAGTTAGTAGGGAATCCCACTCTTCGGCGTTTCACTTGTGTCCAAATTCATTCCATTTTGGCTGCCATTTGTGTCCTACAGGTGACAACAGGGCTCCTTTTGGGGTCAGATATGTACCACCATGATGCAGGGATGCCCACTGTGACTCGAGTCCCACAACATGGGCAACATGTACGTAAGCGGGAGTCAGTGCCCCTACATTCGTCCACGCTTTCATGGTGGATTGCTCATGGTCATGACACGTCTGTGTGCAGGACGGGTTGCTTGTCCCTCTGCAATGTGAAGGGGAGATGCGGTTTCAATGTGTGTTCCATGCATGTTTCTGCCTTGGCGCAGTTTACATGCAGACTGCATGTCAATGTACATTGTGACTGTGAGGAGATGCCTATTTGATGCGGGACAATGGTCATCTGTTCTACGTCAGGGATGTGTGGTTGTGCTTGTACATTGTCATCTCACCGTATTTTTAATCTGCTTTTATGCTGCATTTTCCCGCATGACGCGTGGGGATTGCAGGCCTATGGCTGGTTATTGCTGAGTTTTGTATCGCGATTGGCATCATCGCTACTATTTCCGCGTTCGTGTTTCGCGTTTTTTCTGCGTCGCGTTGGTTTTAACACGTTCTTTTCACGCGTTATCGTGGGACTATCGCATGGGGCCGCCGTGTTGTGAATACCACGTTGACACAGAGTTGTTTTCCCGCGAAGGACTGCGATGTGAAGAGTTGCGTTAGACTAATTTTGCAGTAGTTATCACACGTTCTTGAGAATATGCCCCTAAGTTTTATTGAATAAAATTGATTCAAAACAGACACATTGAAAAGAAGCATTTGCAATGCAATAGGTCTCACATGTTTGAGAGTTAGAGCTATTGGCATTGTAAATGACAATATCTTTAATCTATGTGTTTTGGTTTAGAGTAGAATTATGTGGGCTGAATTGGAATTGCCAGTTGTGGAATTGTGTGGTGTGTAGTGTATTTGTGTAGTGAAATTATGTGATATGGTGAATAGATAAGGGTGAGAGCTGCATAGAATAGATAGAAAGGAAGATAAAGAGGGATAGGTAGTTTGTGCAGGAAGTGGTAAATGAACTCTAGATAGAGGTGGTGCTGAGTGATACTGAGGTGGTGCTGAGTGATACTGAGGTGGTGCTGAGTGATGCTGAGGTAATGCTGAGTGATGCTTTGGTGCTGGAAATAGAAGGCGAGTTGTGAGCATGGCCTCCTGCTTTCGACGGGGGATCTGCCAGATGTCAGTGAGTTTTGCTGCTTTTGTCTTTGGTTATTAAGAAGAAAATCTTTATTGCTCATGGCAATAGTAAATCTGAGTGGGGATGAGCTGCTCAAAACCTTAAAATGACTGACACTTCATCAAAGAGGAAAAGGCTTAACACAATAATCTAGTAACTTTAATAATCTACTCAACCAGTGAACTGGTCTCAAATTGTGTGATCCTGGGCAAATATTTTGTCTTATGGAGCCGCCTTTTTCTTTATTATAACATAAGAGAGCACCATCAAATACGCACGCTCACTATTTCTGCTGTACAAAAAAATTCTTTATTTACTAGACTAAGGGCCTTATTACGATGTCGATCAGAAACTCTTCTGACCGACTGCTCTTCGGAATCGGTTCTGACCGGCTGATTACGATGGTTCCGAACACCATTCGGAAAGTCTCCCATTGACTTCAATGAGAGCCTGTGTTCCGACCGACAACACAGGCTCTCATTGAAAAAAGGGGTGTTTTGTGAAAAACCTTGCACCCTGGTGCAGGCACCGCAAGGTGCCTGCCACACTGTGCATGGTTTTAAAGGGGGTCCCTTGGGTACCCCCACAGACCCCAACCATAGGCCTCCTGGTGAAGGGGGGCCTGATACAGGCCCCCAAAGCCAGACTCCAACAGCCGTTCCATGTCGAACAGACCGATTCTGAAAGGTTGTCTGAATCTAACATCATAATGCGTAGGTCAGAAATGCGGTCCATAGAGATGTACGATTCGGCTTCGACCGACCCGGAGTCTCCGAATGCCGGGCGGAACCGATTCCGATTGACCGAACGGTTACCTTTCCATCGTAATTGGTCGGTTGGAAAGGTTTCCAAGTCGGTCGGAAACATAGGTTCCGAAACCGTTCAGGAGAATCTGAATGCCTTCGGGGCCTTTCCGACCGACATCGTAATCAGCCCCTTGATGTTTACTCCATGTAAAACAAGAATTGAGCCCATATATAGGGTACACATGATCTCTGGCTTGCCTCTTAGTTCGTCAATAGCATTGTCATCTGGGCAGGAGCAGTAATAATTCCCAGTTCATGTTTAAAAACTCACTTTTCATAAGTATATTACCAAAGCATAATGTGGTAGTGCATTGTTATTTGCAGATAGCATATTTTCCATTAAAATGGCCACAAAACTTTCCCACTAACATGTAGTTTTAATGATAATAGCGCATAAACAATTTTTGGAAATTGGGTTTCAGCAAAAATATTTAAAATTTGCACATCACCAAGTAAAGTGTTCTAATTTGTTTTGGTCCAATAAAAAAAAATTCACCACAGAATTACAGAAATGGGTCTTCATAACTAGTGAAATATATTTGAAATTTTTTAACAGTTCACTTAGCTATTTCAGTGTTGTGTTATATAAAAAAAGCTTGACATCTTACAGCAAATGTGACAAGATAAGATTTAATGGCATTGTTATTGCTCTTTCACTTTGTGAGCAATAAAGATGCCTTTAAATCTTGCTATCATGACACATTTGCTCTGCTTTCAGAGACAGAGGTAAAAAGTCAGTTTGTCTTCCCTGAAGTTAGAGGATTTTCAACTCACCAGAAAGGGCGAGTAGTCCCTAAAAATAGCTCCTCTTGAATAAATCTTGCTGACAATGCCAGTGGAATTTTCGAGCCCTGTAGCTGATAATAACTAATAAGTTGTACTCTGGTGAATGATGTTTTGCTTTTAGAATGGGCTAAAAAAAAACACAACATGCATCCATCTGCAAGAACTGGCTGAAGGTGTCACACGTGCATTGCTGGTGTGCATGAACAACTACACAACTTATTCCATTGAACATTTGCAAACATTGAGATTTTACATACAAAGGTTAAAGCAAAACTACAAGTCCCAGGGTGCAATGCATTGTTGGTTAATAAGCTAGCATTAGGTGAAGTTCGGAACAATATGGGGCATTTGGTATCTATATCTATTTTTACACATTTATAACACATCAACTTTTAAACCTGCCAACGTGGTGTCAGTACTCGTTTTTTTCTTAGTAGGTATTTCAGACTGTGTTTTGTGATCTTTAAAGCATTTTATGGCTGGTTAACAGGTACATGGCATGCAAGCATTTGCTGTCTAGTAGAGAGGAGAAAGATACAAGTTTTAATCCCGGCATCACTAGCTTGAGTGATACTGGGCGAAGCATGCTTTTGCTATGCCACAACAGTTATCTAGAAATGTGGGGTTCACCTGCACCCTAGGTGAGCCCTGATTTTAAGCGCTATCCAAAACATGCAGCAGTACAAATTCAAGACCACAGGGCGCGTTCTTCAAAATACAAAAAACATCTTTTACCTTTGAGAGCCAGGAGAAGAGCAGATATGAATAGGATGCCGAACACCTTCCAGTGAGCTTTGGGGGCCATAGCGACAAGGAGGATAGGATGAAAGGAGTAGCGATTTTAGCAGAGAGCAGGAGAGGTGCTTTTACTGAGCCTGGGCTGCACGTGCGCTCTCTGCCTGTATTTTCCCAAACTCCCATGGCTGTGCATGCTGTATTGCAAAAGAAGATATTAAGGGAATTGCAGCCAGGCAGAGGCATCCCCGCTCTCCCCCTGTCACCATTCCGGTGAGAAGTAGCGGACTGGTTATCCCCTGCAGTGCCCGTCCTGTGCTTCGTGCCCTGCAACCATGTGGTGCGGTAAGATCATCAAGCATTTGCAATGCAATAGAATGCACAGTAAAAACACACAGGGGTATATTCACAAGGACTTATTGCCGCGATAGCAACACTTTTCTGCCGCTAATGCGGCGATAATTTTATCGCCCTATTACCAAGCTGTCGCTAAGAGCCGTTAGCGACAGTTTTTAGGTGAAAACGTCCGTTATAAAGATTGCTACTTCTGTTAGCGATAATTATATGCAGGAGAGGTGTTCCTGTGCAAAAACGGCCGCAAACACCACTACTCCATATTCACAAGGGGATCCTTGAACTTCTGAAGACCAAAAAAACTAACTGCAGTTAGAGCCAGTTACTTAAGACCAGAAAATAGCTGGTCTTAAAAATGGGGATAACACTTGGGGCCACATCTCAGCAGGTTCTGGTGCTGGACAGCGCTGCAAGCAATGTTGCAGCGCTGCCCTGCGACAAAAGTACAGTGCAGGAATGCGCACCATCAATAAGATAGTGCGCATTCCTGGGCCCCAGTCATGAAAAGTGTTGCAGCGCTGTGACAAGACAGCGTTGCAACACTTCTCACTATGCCCTTCTTGCGACAGCATGGATGCGCTGTATTCACTGGACAGTGCTCCATGACGCAAGTAATGACAGATACGTCAGGAATCCTGACGTATCTGTCTGCGCTAAAGTCAAGCAT
Organism: Calotriton arnoldi; assembly: GCA_963921515.1. NCBI lineage: Eukaryota > Metazoa > Chordata > Amphibia > Caudata > Salamandridae > Calotriton > Calotriton arnoldi. The sequence continues at coordinate 1,759,467 of CAWUFW010000246.1, read as the reverse complement.
TGCTGCAGTCGTGTCACAACCATGATGCAACTCCAGCAATGCATGGGGCTAGCCTATCCCTGTGGCACTGCGTCACCCTCACGCCTGCCTTCAGGCAGGCGGAAGGTACTGACGCAGTGCTGTTCATGATGGGTGCCCGAATGTCGGCGCTGTTGGAGATCCATCAGTGGTGGTTGCGCGCTGCGGTGTCATCGTTTGGAAGCATTGGTGGAGTGTTGGTGCGGAGGGAGTTGATGAGACGTTCTTCGGTGGCCTTGATCCAGCTGCGAGGGGGTGCGATGATGGCGGTGGCATCCGCTGGGCAAGGTGAAGATGTGATGTTACCAATGATGGTCGGTCCAGGAGAGTCCGGTGTTGTGGCTGTAGTTGAAGTTCCCGCTGGCGTAGGTGACGTGCTCGACCGTGTGTCCTGCTACGTGGTTTGTTGAGGTGACTTGCTGCTTGCGTCTGATGTAGGGGACCTTCCCCAGGAGGGGGTGGTGTCCTGGTCACTGGGGTTTTCCAGGTGGAACTTCAGTTCACCGAGTAGGATGTCGTCAGTGGATGGGACACCCTGGGGTGCAATGAGGTCTACAATGGTATTGGAGAATGGGGGGCCATGGCCCGGGGGGCCTGCACATGAGGGTGCCGCAGAGGATGTGCTTGGGCTTGGTCCGGATCTGGGAGTTGAGGTGGTCCATGGTCACCCTTGGGTCATTAGAGTGCGTGGTCAGTCGGAGTGTGCTTCTGTAGGTGATGGCAACCTCCTCCTTGATGGTCAGGGTGTCCCTTGTGGGTGATACTGCAGCCGTCAGTGATGGCGATGGCGATGTCTGGTCCGGAGTTAAGGTTGGTCCTGGCAGGCGAGGTGGCGTCCAGGTTTGATGGTGAGGAGGGTGCTGGCGTTGTAGCGGTGGAGTGTCCAAGAGGAAGGCTCCCTGGTGCTGAGCGCGGTCCACGGGCAGACAGATGCACGGGAGACAACCATTACAACGCAGGCAGTACATCATTAACAACCCAACTCCGACAACGCAGGTGCCTTTACATCGCCTTTGATTACAACGGATTGTGAGGTCAGTAATGGGGTAATTTAAAGTTTTTCAGGTGGATATGGGTTTCGGATGTAAAATTTAAAAATTGGGGTGTGTTTTGGGGTAAAATATGAAAATTGGGGTGTGTTTTGGGGTAAAATATGAAAATTGGGGTGTGTTTCGGGGTAAAATATGGAAATTGGGGTGTGCATTTGGGTCAAATTTGATTTTTGGGTGTGCTATGGGGGCTCAAAAAGGAATTCCAGGGTTCACGGTTGGGTTTGGGGTGCAAAGCTTAGTTTTGGGTTGCTCTCACTGAAGTGGGAATAGTGATATTAATGTCTCCGCTATGCAACACCTACTCTACTGTTGCAATGTGCCTAGTATTAGTATGCATTGGAATGGAATGGGATGTTATGGCATGCGTCGCAACCACGTATGTGCCTTTGGCACACAAGTGGTACGCCCGCTGTGCATGGGCGCACAGCGGCCGCCATTGAGAAGTGCTGGGGGGGCTGGACAGCTGTGAGGTGGTAAACGCTGGAAAGAACACTGTATGGGGCGTGGACGCCGGGATGTGTGTGTGAGCGGGTGTTGTAAATATTTGAATAAGGGAAGTCTTACCTCGAAGCCAGGTCCCGTGTCTTCGTTGCTCCTGCTCTCCTGCGTCTGCTTCCAGGAACAGGAAGTAGGCAGCCAGGCTCCCTCCCCTGAGCCAATCACAACGCTGCAATGTGGCGGTGGGATTGGTAATTGGCAACGGGATAAGGCATGCAGCCAGGGGCTGGAGGGGTGGGCATGTTCTCCATGCAGGCTGTAATGCAGCCTGCATTACGAACAGGGAAGTGCGCATGACTGCTTTGGGTGGCCTGAGTGGGCCGACCAAACAGTCATTGCGCACTTGAGTGGGCATGCCAATCCGCCCATGCCTTGCCCCGTGCTTGGAGCAGTCCTACCCACCCTCCCACCCGCAAAGGTAACATAGCACGGTTACATCAGTAAGTTATCATCATGTGATGATTGTTCCTCTTCTGCACTGCTTGAAAGCAGAGGGGCAACGCTCTTCCACCATAGCGGATGAGCCGCCACTGGGGGTGTGTCATCTACGTGTGCTAGGCCGTGCGACTCGACCTCCATGCGTCCTGCGCTACGCGTCCCACCTTCTCCTTACCTGGGCATTGACACCGTGGCGCAATCCGCTGCACTCTCTCCAAATATGTGATTCAGCCTGCAGGAGCCTCAGCCAGGTGGGATTTCACACGCCTGGGTACAACAGTCGCCGCCAAGTCCGCTGGTGAACCTCCCGATGCAGTTAATGCAGCAGGGCCCCCTTAGGCGTGAAGTTGCAGCGCTCCCGCCACACAAGTTCGGCGCAGCTCTGGGGCCTCACCCTCCACAGCGTCTGGCCAGCCCAACATCATCCGGCCTGTGATGCAGAGAGGCCGCACCCACCGTTGGTAATCCCCTCCATGCACCCCGGTGTAGTGGTGGATCGTAGTATGCGATGCAGACCACCCTACATTGGGGCACAGGAACGCCTCTACTATTAACAGCTCCAAGGTGCGCAAGGCGGTCTTCTCACACAGGTCAGCAACGTGTCTCCATGCGACCTGCCAGACTTCACCACCGGGTACGGGCGATCGTCGCGCCTCAATGTCTACCGCCACGGCTCATCGACTCCACAGCTCCTCCGCATCCCACTCCAGGCTCCAGACGCAGGTCCAGCGAGGCATCTAGGCTCCAAACGCTGGTCCAGCGAGGCATCCAGGCTCCAAACACAGGTCCAGCGAGGCATCCTGGCTCTCATCCTGGTCATCCTGGATGTTGGGTGGCTTGCAGGGGTTGTTGATGTGTGCTGCACTTGGCCCAGGCTGCTCCATTCTGCATTTTTTTGGGTTTTATGCCTATTTTCTCTTGGATGTTGACTGATAGGCTATTTTTGCATTAGAGGCAAAAAAAACTCACATTGGGCTGACTAACGTGATTTTTTTGCTGCTAATGGGCCTATCGGTAGTTTTCGCCCGCTAACACCTGATTTCCTATCGCCTTCGCGCTGATGTTAGCGGACGTTTTCACCGCTGTTCCCTGATACTATCGCCATGTAGCGACGGCTTGGTAATACGCCGCTAACATGGCGATAGTTTTCAGGGTTAGGCGGCGATAAAAAAACTGCCGCTAACTGGCCTTTGCGATAGGTATCGCCAGTCCTTGTGAATATGCCCCACTATATATATAAGTGAGTGTAAATCAGTGTATTGTGATTACCGGGAAGTAATCTAAGTATTACATCCTTTTCACTGCTTCCTCCTAGTTTTAATCCCATGGCATAAGACTGGGAAGAGAGAGTAGAATCCGAGTCTTGGGGTTACCAGTAAGTAATTGAAGCATTCAAGACCATCGCTCGCTATGCATTTTAAATACATTAATGACACACAGAGTCCACGCAGTACAGTGTGATTGGTGCACTGGGATGATCTGTTCTGTTGGTTCCTGACACACTTTGACAAGAGTTATCACTTCAGACGGAGGGGCAGCAGCTACCAAGCGGATGTGGGCCCCAAAGCAGGCAACGAAAATGTCCACCCATGGCAACCAGTTCGGTATTGGAATATAACCATAACTGAGATGCAGTGAGATCCCCTCCATCCCCGGGCCCGGTGCCACTGCACCAGCTGCACAAATAATATGTAGTAACCTTCAGAAGGAGGGGTTTACATTTTCTCTCAGCCTAGGTACAACCCGAATAAGCCACCTGCCTTAGACGTGGCTCGTGATGTGCCAGGAGCGCCCCCTGCCTTGTAATCTGCTTGATAGAGCGAAATGTTCTTGTGAATTGTAGGGGTGCATCATAATCACTGATAGGCCGCACCCGCATGTAATCAGACATATATTCGCATATATTCAGTTGTGTATTCATGTATGTTTAGTAAGAGTGAATAGTTCACTAATATTAAGTGAACGCAGCAGTATAATGGTGTTATGAAAATCATGAAATGTAATGCTTATTGAATTGTGTGATAATAACGCATAGAGATATTAGTTCGTGTGTAATCTAATTGCAGTAGTTTAAACGTGCACCATATAAGTTGCACATGTAATTCATGTTCGCATATGAATTGTAATGGAAATGCTTATGGGAAAAGTAAGACGTGTGTTTAAAAGTTATATGTAAAGGCCTGACTACATATATGCTTAGGGAAGGCCTGGTTTATTCTTATGTTAGCTTGGTTTGTAGGCAGAGAAAGGTTTCTCTTGGTAAGGCTCTCTGGGCACAAACGGTAGATTTAATTAGCACAGTAGAAGGTTTCTGTTGAACGTATCTCTTGTTGCAGGTGCAAGGACACATGTCTCGTTAGTAAAGACTAACTCTTTGTTTTCAAAAGTTAGAGAGATGTGAGGCATGGTACGGGAGTGAAATGGAATTTAGGGATGATACTTTCGGCGGAGAAGGTGCCTGGGACTCAAGGCCATCGCAACCGTCCAGGATGAAGTAACCGTTTCGATGGAAAAATACAAGAAAGAACACCTGGCCAAGGAGGCGTGACAAAGGCGTGTACAATTGTATTGGGGTTTTGTATTAGGGATAGTGCCCTGAGGGAGGAGGCCAGAGAAGAGGTAGGGGAGACCTGAGAGAAGGACAGAGCGGAGCTTAGGTACTAGGTGATTGCACTTCTGAGGAAGTCTTCACAGCTGACACCTTTTATTCACTCTTGCCTTTGAAACTCGTTATGCAGGGATGTCACTTAGCGTTAGTGTAGGGACAGCAATTGATGTAAAGCTTGTTTAGTCCAATGAAGAGCAATTTAGAATTTGGAGCAATCATAGTCTGGTTGATCCTTCTAGAAATTTCTATTCTCTTTATCTTGAGTCGGATGAGATTCCTGCGTAGGTTATTATTTGTATTAGTGCCCATCTATTTCTTTAACCTCGTGTTGAGGTGCTTGCACGTTCAGTTATTTTTGGCGATAATAAATTCTTAAACTTGAATTCGGAGTCAGTGGTCCTTTCAGACAAAATGAATGCTGTTATGTAACCAGATGAGATTCTCTCCTTTACACCATTCAACAGGTAAAAAGATCTTGGCGACCAGAAGGTTCTTATAGATAATTAGATAAGAATCGGCGTTATCAGTTGGTAGCAGAGTAGGATGGTTACCTTTGATGGTAAGGGGAGATCTAGAGCAAGATAGGAGACTAAGTTGCCCCATAGAGCCCGAGTGACGCAGATCAAGAGGACCGCGGGAGAAGGATGTCGGAGGTCGTGGAAAACTGACGGAGAGCGACGGTGCAGCGGAAGTAGCAGTTCGTGGGAGAGTGAGTATGAAAAGAGTGATGTTTGGTAGATTGCGGTGTTTTATTGTTGTGTGATGTCTTGCGGAGTTGGAAAGAGAGTTGTGTGATTGAGAACCCGACCGTGAGCGCGCGCGGGACCGGGAGATTTATTGTGGTGTAGAATACACCCAGAGTTGAGAACGTTGACCAGAGGTTGTGGGGGTCACGAGACGTCATTGACAGACCCACTGAAGATAGGGAACACATGAGTGAGTGTGTGAATAACCAACGCAGGTCGTAGGTTATTGTGTGCAGAACATCGAGTGATTGAATCCTATCGAGAGTGTTAGAGGCGATTGTCCGGTCGTTTCGCGGACAGACGGTTGCCAGATTGAGGTCAACAAGCTCAAGAGGCTGATCGGTCATTGGTAGGACTGACAGTCAGAGAAGTAATGGTTCGGTAGGACGGACATTATTTCAGAGTATGATTGGGACAGGTGCGAGTGAGAACGAGTGAATTAGAAAGAAGGGGAACTGCTGCGAGCGGAGGAAAAGTGACGTCAGACAAGTGCCGCGCTGCGATAGGCCGGTTGGTGTGAGCCGCGCTGGTATTGGTGGAGTGAAATCAGGAAGTAAAAGCTGACATTTTGAGTGCAAATAAAAAGTTGATTCATCATGAAATGTTTTAAAGTTTTACGGGAACTTTGTAGAGGTGATAGACATGTGGTTGTTCGGGAAGGAGAGGAAGCTCCTCCCGAGGATACACCGGCACATTATATGGCAAAGAATGTCGGAATGCATACTATAATTTGGCTTGAGAATTGGCATAAAATGACAGAAGCAGAAGGAGAATTGTCGTTCCCACGCTATGGTACTTTCAGGTTAGAGGTGCTGTACCAGCTAAAAAGTATAATGGCCTCCTTACGACCACTACCTAGACCAACACAGTTTGAGGCACTACATGCGTGGATAAGAGCAGCGTATGATAGGAAGAAAGACAGAAGCCAAGAAAGGGTGAAGAAATCGGTCAGGGCATTTCAAGATGCAAGGTGGGATGCACTGGAGAAAAGGTGGAGAGTGGAAACGATAGAGGGAGATAAATTATACCCACTGATAGTACAGAATGGAAAGATTATAAGAATCGATGAGGATGACAGTGATCTAGATGACAGCTTGTTGGATAGGATGTTGGCAGAGAGGCCACCACCATTTAATCCAGACTCAGAAGAGGGAAAGCCGACCCCAGCAGTAACAATTGATGGGAGCCAGAATCAGACTAGCATGAGAGTAGTGGGAAGGATTTCGACAGGAACGGAAGGGGCAACAGCGTCTATGATAACACAGCCTCCTGTTGGGAACACAAGATTACCGGACTCCTTGACAGTACCGGTTACCATTGGCCCTATAGTACCGGTATATGACCCAGACCGAGTGAGAGAAGGGGGCTCCGTACAGATGGAAAGGGAAGAAGTAACCAGCGAAAGGGGGAATGGGTTTGGAGTACGAGTGGTTCATTTCCCCATGCCAGTGGAGACGAGTACGCCGTTACCGGCTACTGCAGATTCTTCCTTTAGACAAGAAGAGGAGAGACCAGAAAGACCAAGGTCTTTGCGGGAATCTAGGTCAGCTTTGAGGATGTGGACACCAACAGTGACAAACCAAAGCGATAGGATGCAAGGAGATAGGGCACAGAACGTCTCGGAAGACAGACCAAGTTCCAGGGATATGAGGGAAGGGAATAGGTCACAAGGACAGAATAGTGACTGTGTTGAGCGGGATGGCTCGGGTTGTCGAGATGTACTGAGAAGTGCGGTACAGGCAAGGTTACTAGACGTAGTGAGATTGAAAGCAGAGGTAGATGAGATGATTGATGGAAGTTTGCCCTTGGAAAGAATAGAAATTTATGGACCAGATGAGCTGCTGTTTGTAGCAAAAGATGTGACTCGAAAAGCTAGGACGGCACATGATAGATTGAAGGAATTGGCCAAAAGATACGAGGTAGACTTGAATAAAACTAAAGCGCTGCAGGGGCCACATAGACTACAGTACAGTGACCAGGAGCTGGAGGAGAAAAGACTAACAGGCTTAAGGACACATACCAGAGATCTGATCGTAGGGATGAGGATATGGATTTTGTTGGACAAATGGGAAGAAAGGTGGTCCAAGAAGAAACTAACAAAGAAAGCTGAGGGGAAACGCCGCCTCCAGGGGGAGGCGACGGGTGTTGGAAATTTTCCTTTACGGGAAGTACAGAATGGAGGGTACGTGCATGTGCCGTGGAATAGAGGTGATTTGGCTGCATTTACAAATGATTTTCCTCGGCTGAGGGAGAAACCAGTAGAGTGGTACAAGCAGGTTGAGCGGTTTGTGAAAATTTCAAAAGTATTGTGGATTGATTTGAACACCTTGTTTGACATAGTGGTACCAGGAGATTTGTGGACAGCTTGTAAAGTCGCTATCGAGTGGCCGACTTCGGAACCGGAAAGAGAGGCGGTTACAAATGGTCCATCACCCTAGTTATGAAAAAGTATGAGCAGGTGATTACATGGTTGAAACTGAAGATTTCACCCCAAGATATAGATTGGGTTAAGATAGATCGGACTGTACAGGAACCCAAAGAAACGGTGCATGAATATTACGAAAGACTTCTGCAAGTTTTTAAACAGTATAGTGGGTTAGATATCTTGGACCCCAAGGATATGGGACAGTTTGTCTCAAAGTTTGTAATGGGTCTGAGGATGGAAATCAGCCTCATGATACAGCATCATTTGATCTGCTGGCAGAACAAGCCGTTAGATGAAATTTTGAGGTATGCGAGATACTGTAGTGATGAGGTGGACTCAAAACATCGGAAGTTAAAAGATAAATTGATGCTTGTCCAGATGCAGACAGCACAGGGTCAGCCTAGTGGAGGGACCTTAGGAAGAAAACAAGGAAATTTCCAGGGGAACCAGAATGGGCAAGGACAGGGAAGGGGAAAACCAGTAGACCCCAAGACAGGAGTGGACATAGCCACACTGAAGAAGACCACGGCGTGTCATCTTTGTCGCCAGGTCGGACATTGGAAACGCGAGTGTCCTTTGAACCCAGCTAATCAGTTGCAGGAAGAGGAAGAGGGGCTCAGGCACCCGCGCAAGAGGTAGTTAACACAGTAACGAGGCCTAGGACGATGAAAGGTGGGGTATACAGCTCTCACGCCCAGGTTCCCCAGGCTCCAAGGATTACGCAAGGAATACGAACGTACCAACAGATGCCCCTGTTCGAAGACTATGACGAGAGTAGCTTAGACCCTTTATCCTGACGGTGCCTGAGGGGGGAGGAAGACTGCACGCTTGGAGCGGTCTTGGAGGTAGACCAGAGAGGACCTTTTGTGGAGGCAGATATTGAGGGTCATCCTGCCACACTTTTGGTTGATACTGGTGCTACCCGGTCTACTGTAAGATCAGCAGTAGTCCCTAACCTACCCCTCTCGGGACAATCAATCCAGGTCGTTGGAGTAGCGAACAAGAGAATAAGCAGCCCATTGACAGAACCGATCTTAGTAAGGATAGGTTCCTTCCAAACTAGACATCAGTTTGTAGTGTGTGATACGAGTCCAGTTTGCCTTTTGGGAAGAGATCTGTTGTGCAAGTTGAACTGCACGATTTATTGTACGCCACGGGGAGTGGAGGTCCAGATGAGAGATGACGATGCTGACTTTAAAGTTGCAAATCAGCATTTATGTATAGATCTGTACCCAATGGTGACTGTGGAAGAACTTCCATCTGATTTGAGAGACGCAGTGTCATCTGTGGTGTGGGATTTCGCAGGCGATGAAATAGGTCTGATTAGAGGGGTTGAACCAGTGCGGATAGAGGTGAAACAGAACGTTGATTTCCCCAGGACACCTCAATACAACTTGTCGCCTGAAACGATTGCAGGAATAAAACCTGTGATCGAGACTTTCATTAAGAAAGGCATTCTAAAAGAGATCCGAGGTAGCCCCTGTAATTCACCTATTATGGGACTACAGAAACCGTGCGGGAAGTACAGGATGGTGCAAGACCTGCGAAAGGTCAACACGATAGTTATCCCTTGTTGTCCAGTGGTACCGAATCCTTCAGTAATACTGTTCCAGATCCCATGTGAAGCCGAGTGGTTTACGGTCATCGACTTGTGTCAAGCTTTCTTTTCGATACCGCTCCACGAAGAAAGCCAATTTCTTTTTGCGTTCAGGCTGGAAAATCGCGTGTTAACATGGTGTCGTATCCCTCAAGGGTATACGGAAAGTCCATCGATCTTTAACCAGATCTTGAAGAAGAACCTTGAGAGTCTTGTGTTGCCGCAGAACTCAGTTCTCGTGCAATACATAGATGACTTGCTCATTGCCTCAGAAACAGAAGATGCTTGCAGAATTGACACGATAGCTCTGTTGAACCACTTAGCAGAGAATGGACATAAGGTGTCCCCGAACAAGCTGCAGTACTGTTTGAATGAGGTACAGTACTTGGGACACAGATTAGAAAAAGGCAAGAGGAAGGTGTCACCAGACCGAATCGAGGCAATAATGAGTATGTCAGTACCCACTACACAGAGAGAAGTTAGGATGTTCCTGGGAATGGTTGGCTACTGTCGACAGTGGATTCCTAGTTTCTCCTTGAGAGCAAAGCCTCTGCAGAGGCTTACACACAAGGATGTGAGTGATCCGGTACCATGGGACGAGGAGTGCTTGATATCATTCCTGAAACTGAGAGAGGAATTGTGCAGTGCTCCGGCACTGGGAATGCCAGATTACAACAAGGCCTTTTCATTGTTCTGTTATGAGAGGGAAGGATGTGCATTAGCAGTGTTAGCTCAGAACCATGGAGGTGTCCGTAGACCAGTTGCCTATTTTTCAGCTACTTTAGATCCAGTAGCTTCTGCGTTGCCCGGATGTCTAAGATCCGTTGCTGCAACAGGTGTCAGCATTGAAAGATGTGAAAGCATTGTAATGGGACATCCATTGACTGTACATGTGCCACATTCGGTTGAGTTATTGATGACCAGGACCAAGACCCAGCACCTAACAAACAATAGGTTAACGAGGTACGAGCAAGTCATACTTGCCGCAGAGAATGTGACTCTGAAAAGGTGCTCTGTCTTGAACCCTGCGACATTGATGCCTACACCGAACACAGATGATGAAGATTGTGCGGACCATGATTGTCTCGATGTGACCGAGCTTTGCACCAAACCGAGACCTGACATTGTCGATGAACCATTGGCTGACCCAGATGAAATTTTCTTTGTCGATGGTTCATGCTTAAGAGACAGTGTGGGGCAATTGAGAGCAGCGTTTGCTGTATGTACCATTTCAGGAGTGGTCGAGGCTGCTTGCCTAGAAGGAGTACGCTCCGCACAGGTAGCTGAGATCATTGCTTTGACCCGTGCCTGTTTGGCCGCTGATCGAATTTGAATCACGATTTACACTGACAGCCAATATGGGTTTGGTGTGGTGCACGACTTCGGGCAGTTATGGTCTCAGAGGGGATTTTTGACATCATCTGTCTCACCCATTCGGAATGGAGAATATGTAAGACAACTGTTGGATGCATTACAGCATCCGAAGGAAATTGCCGTTGTAAAGTGTTCAGCCCATGGGAAGGGGGAGGACTTTGTATCATTGGGTAACAATTATGCGGACGAAGTCGCCCGCTTCTGTGCAGAACAAGGATGAATATTCACAGATAGATACGCAGGGGAGAGCCAAGAGGGAACCGTGCTCAACATAATGTTGGCCATGGCAGACACTTGGGAAGAGCTTAAGCGATTGCAGGATGAAGTTTCAGACAAGGAGAGAGAGGGATGGATCAAAGCTGGTTGTGAGAGAGGAGATGTGGATGTGTGGGTATCCAACGATGGGAGAGCCGTGTTGCCTGAAGAATTGTTGAGTCCGATGGCAAGACTGATACATGGACAGGCACACCTTGGTAGAGACGCAATGATGAGAGTGTTTAGACAGACGTGGTATAACCCACGGTTCCGAGCAATGGCTGAGACGGTATGTCAGAGGTGTGTTACGTGTCAGCAGATGAACGCTGGAAAGAAAACCGTAGTTACATTGAGTCACATTGGGAGGTCAGGTGGGCCTTTCAACAGAATACAGCTCGACTTTGTGGAAATGCCTAAGTGTAATGGGTTGAGGTACATTTTAGTGCTGGTATGTGTATTCTCACGGTGGGTGGAGGCTTACCCCACACGCAGATGTGACACTCTCACAGTGGCTAAGTTATTGTTGAGGGAGCTCATCCCTAGATTCGGGATCCCGACCTCTTTGGAATCAGATAGAGGAAGGCACTTCCACAGTGAAATCATGAAGTTACTTTGTGCTGCATTGAACATTGACCAGAGGCTCCACTGTAGTTACAGACCAGAGGCTTCTGGGATGGTGGAACAAGTTAATGGAACTTTGAAGGCCCGGATGGCAAAAATGTGTTCTTCAACATCCCTGAAATGGCCCGACGCTTTGCCGCTCGTGCTGATGAGCATGCGAAGTGTCCCAGACAGAAAGACCGGGTTGTCCCCCACGAAATCCTAATGGGAAGGGCAATGAGATTGCCAGCAGTACCAGCTACAGCCTTGATAAGCATCACTGATGATTTGATTCTCGATTATTGTAAAGGACTCTCTGATGTGGTCCGTTCTGTATCCCAGCAGGTGCAAGCAGCAGTGGTCCCAACCTCGAGTGATCTGTGCCACGACTTGTGTCCCGGTGACTGGGTGCTCGTCCGGAAGCACGTGAGGAAGAGTTGCTTGGACGCCCGTTGGCGTGGTCCATATCAGGTGATACTCATCACGAACACAGCAGTGAAGTGTGGAGGATTGCCGAACTGGGTGCATGCCTCCCATACCCGCAGAGTTTCAGCACCCTTGGAAGAAACAGCTCCTCTCGTAAATGAAAATCCAGCTGATGTGGCAGGGCCACATGAGAGGACAAGTCAAGCTGTAAGGGTCGCTGACACAGCTGGTGGTGCACTAGAGCAAGCTGAAGGGGTTTCCACAGTTCGAACCCTGACTCAGACACCGAAGACAGAAACGGTGCAGTGGGCGGAGAAGAGACAGATTCAGCAGAAAGAGGAAGTAGTGCACTGGGTATAGAAGGGGAAGGCAGACGAACGACCAGAAGTGCAGAAAGTTGGCCTGAAAGACAGAGGCGACTGAACCTGAGGTTAGCACCTGAAAGAGACCTTGCTCCAGTGTCCGAAGCATCTGAAACGGAAGCAAGTGACGAAGATCAGACTCAAGACAGTCGGCGAAGGTCAAAGAGAACAAGAGTGCCTTGTCGCAGATACTCTACCCCTGAGTGGACTTACACTGTGTTTGATGCAGGGGGTGGTGAGCACGGGAAGATTGAGGTCAGTGCAAGTGGTCAGTCGGAGCCCGAATGTGGTGGTGAAGGTGGTGCTGCAGTTGCCAGGGCTCGAAATAGAAGGAACACTGACTCTCACAGTTCCGAATCCCCCGCTTCTGAGTGAAGTCCGAAATTTGCTTCTGCATCGACTCGAATTCCCGCCTTTTGGAGTTGAGCCGTTTTCACATGAAGTGTTGATTTTGCGTCTTGAACTTTTGTATCACGTTCTGGTATTGCTCAATGAGGATCTTATTGTGGATCAACTATAAACTGTAAATAAAAGTCTAAAAGAAGAAGATAACCTAGGTCCGAGTGGAAGAAGAATAAACTTAGGGACTTTCCACAGAAGAGGAACGAAAACTAGGGAAGTCTTTTTCTGGACTGTGTAAATAAGATTGTGATCGAAAAGGGAAAATCCGGAGATTTCATGGTTGCTCGAGCTGGTTAAGCAAGTCACAAATAAAGGACAGAGACTTTTAGGGTTCTTTGCTATAACCAAGACTTTTTGAGAACTTTTGAAACCATGGAGCTGGGAGATCCCAATCGTAGATCTAAATGGATTGTAGGCATCCTTATAAGTAGCGTAATAGTTTCTATAATCATAGTAGTTATAGTTTCCTATACTGGTTCGCACGAGCTAGAAGTAGAAGGGGTGACAGGGACACCTACACCTATTACACCTAGCCAGAAGGGGGTAGACAGGGCAGCTGACAGAGCTTTGCTATTAGAAGAAAGTCGTAGATTACATGTAGATTTATCTAAAGGTGATTTTAAATTGAATGCATATGCTAAATTGTTGTATGAGTATGTTGATGTGATGGAGGCGAAAGATTGTTATGTGTGTATGCAGTTGCCTACTTCAGTGGACGAGGGTATTAGGTATCACCATCTTCCACTGACTTATGGTATTTCATGTAGTCTTTTGCTTAGTTTATTTTATGAGAGAGATCAGTTCGAGTATTTCTTTTCCAATTTCGACGCAGTGCTTCCTGAAGTCCCAGCTTACAAGCATCTGAATAAATATGACTATTATAAGACGGAAGATAGACTCAGGAAGTACTTCATATCGAGTTTGGAATTGGACACAGCATTTGCACACAGACACAATCTGACTTGTTTGATGTCGGATGTAGAGAGAAAGTTTGTAGATCAGGTTGAGGACAGGTATAGAAAGTTGACTCACTCCCGAGACTTGGGGCATCACAGGACTGATTGGACAGATGAAGAAAAGTTGCATAAGACCAGGGAAGCTATGGTCCTATAGCGTTAGATAAGGAGCAGAGGGTAAGTTGTGTATAAGGCGTTATCAGACTTACTACGAGAAGGTAGCAGTGGGACAAAGTACTTGTGATCACGTTTTCACCATGGCAGATGTGGCAAAAGATTTTCTCCAAGGTCCTGTACAAGTGATACCAACGGTGTATTACGTATGTGGGAAGAATGCTTATGTGAGGTTGCCTGCAAATTGGTATGGAACATGTTATTTGGCAATAATATTTCCAAAGATTTACCATACAGAAGACTTAGATCTTCTAGAAGGTGGGGAGCATTCAAGGGTGAGAAGAGCTGCAAGTGCACGAATTGTAGTGGGAGATATCTTTGGAGCTATGATACCCAGTCTAGGATTAGTCTTGAATGATGTGAAAATTCGGAGGTTAGCGACTGTGGTGGATGAATTTTCAATGAATACAGCAAAGTCGTTGGTGTTGGTGGAAGGAGAGATGTTGTCGATAAGGGGAATGGTTTTGCAGAATCGCCTTGCTTTGGATGTCCTATTGGCAAAGAGGGCGGAGTCTGTAAAATGTTGAAGGTTCAAGAGTGCTGCACTTATATACCAGACCGTAGCAAGGATCTGGAGAAATATATAAGTAACATCACTACAATCCACACAAAAATAGCGGATTTGACCGAAGAGGGGGCCTGGGAAAAGGTCGGCAAGGGTTTTGGTCAAGTGGGAGGTTGGTTTGCGAATCTAGGAAAGGGATTCCTTGGGTACTTTCTGAGACCCCTCTTTATCTTGGTGGGTTGTGTGGTTGGCTTGTGGATTGCGATCAAGGCCTACAGGTGGTATCGGGCAGGCCGAGTCAAGAGAGCTTTGAGGGAAAATGACATGAGATTGGCAAGACTGCAGGACAGTCAGTATCAAAGGCTCAAGAGCATGGAGAAACTAAGATCAGGGAAAATGGCAACAAGTTCTGTTTAGGTCGGTTCTTTCTCCAAGGGAGTAGAATGAAATGTGATGACAGGAGTCATCAAAGGGGGGAACTGATAGAGCGAAATGTTCTTGTGAATTGTAGGGGTGCATCATAATCACTGATAGGCCGCACCCGCATGTAATCAGACATATATTCGCATATATTCAGTTGTGTATTCATGTATGTTTAGTAAGAGTGAATAGTTCACTAATATTAAGTGAACGCAGCAGTATAATGGTGTTATGAAAATCATGAAATGTAATGCTTATTGAATTGTGTGATAATAACGCATAGAGATATTAGTTCGTGTGTAATCTAATTGCAGTAGTTTAAACGTGCACCATATAAGTTGCACATGTAATTCATGTTCGCATATGAATTGTAATGGAAATGCTTATGGGAAAAGTAAGACGTGTGTTTAAAAGTTATATGTAAAGGCCTGACTACATATATGCTTAGGGAAGGCCTGGTTTATTCTTATGTTAGCTTGGTTTGTAGGCAGAGAAAGGTTTCTCTTGGTAAGGCTCTCTGGGCACAAACGGTAGATTTAATTAGCACAGTAGAAGGTTTCTGTTGAACGTATCTCTTGTTGCAGGTGCAAGGACACATGTCTCGTTAGTAAAGACTAACTCTTTGTTTTCAAAAGTTAGAGAGATGGGAGGCATGGTACGGGGAGTGAAATGGAATTTAGGGATGATACTTTCGGCGGAGAAGGTGCCTGGGACTCAAGGCCATCGCAACCGTCCAGGATGAAGTAACCGTTTCGATGGAAAAATACAAGAAAGAAGACCTGGCCAAGGAGGCGTGACAAAGGCGTGTACAATTGTATTGGGGTTTTGTATTAGGGATAGTGCCCTGAGGGAGGAGGCCAGAGAAGAGGTAGGGGAGACCTGAGAGAAGGACAGAGCGGAGCTTAGGTACTAGGTGATTGCACTTCTGAGGAAGTCTTCACAGCTGACACCTTTATTCACTCTTGCCTTTGAAACTCGTTATGCAGGGATGTCACTTAGCGTTAGTGTAGGGACAGCAATTGATGTAAAGCTTGTTTAGTCCAATGAAGAGCAATTTAGAATTTGGAGCAATCATAGTCTGGTTGATCCTTCTAGAAATTTCTATTCTCTTTATCTTGAGTCGGATGAGATTCCTGCGTAGGTTATTATTTGTATTAGTGCCCATCTATTTCTTTAACCTCGTGTTGAGGTGCTTGCACGTTCAGTTATTTTTGGCGATAATAAATTCTTAAACTTGAATTCAGAGTCAGTGGTCCTTTCAGACAAAATGAATGCTGTTATGTAACCAGATGAGATTCTCTCCTTTACACCATTCAACAGGTAAAAAGATCTTGGCGACCAGAAGGTTCTTATAGATAATTAGATAAGAATCGGCGTTATCATGCTTACACTGAATCCCCTGACAGAACGGAACATGATGTGACAGCGTCAGCATGTCATGGGTCATAGCAGCGTTTGACACCGGCACATCATCTTTAGCCTCTTAACAAGTCAATGTTTTGGTTGATTAACATGAAACGCAATCAACGTCAGGCTAGCAACCAAAGAGCCAAGCCTGATATGTAATCAGAAACGTTTACGTTAGAGTGAGTGCAGCTCGTCTTCCGAAGACATGACGTAACCACTGATAAGGTGATGAGGCTCTTGGTTTCAGATATTGAAACCATGCATAAATTCACACTGCACACTTGGAAAAAAAAACAATGCCTGTACTGCACACCTTCAAATATTGCGCACTTTAAAAACATTGCTATAATGCACAACTAACACATTGAAATGAAGTGTGCATGTGCTCATGAAATACACTGGCATAATGCACAGCAAACACGTTGTAATAAAACACGCATGAAATATGCTGATAGGTTAAGCTGCGTACCAGTAGAATGATGTGCATATGGCACAGAGACCAGAGCTCTGCTGCTTCGCACAACACGCGTGCAAAGCCTGTGTTCACACCACACACAGGCTGCTGGGAGACCCGAGCCACAGCACAGGGGATGCAACTATGAACCCATTGAACCTGTGCCAGCGCTGTGCCAGACATTGATGAAACTAGTCTGGTATGCTAGACCTCCGACTAACTTTTCACAATAGTACATTTGGGTAAAGGATACATTAATCATCAGATATCCCATGGTTAAAGATTGAAGTCCAGGGAAAATAAAAAGCAGTTCTATTTCCTGAAAACCTCGTTTGCTTCTCGTCATGGCATGGCCTCTCTTGTGGAGAGGGTTGGAAAAGAGTTTGGGGGCAGCAGATTGAATATGGAATCCTCAGCTTTACTGCCCTTCGGGCATGGCTCGTCAAGACAACCAACATGTCCAGACACTGTCCTTCAAGGACTATAGCTTGGGAGGACAGCAGGGGTCACTTTCTACCTTTAATAGCGTTATACACAACTACAAGAATCACAATGTTAAGGAACACGATTCACTACATAGATCGGTCAAGCACAAGCCACTGTGGGCCTAGTCTGCAGGCCTTGACAGTCACAGACCTCGGAACTTTCTTCCTCTGACACCCCCAAAATTAAAAAAATATATCTTTTCATCAGATTTAATTTAAAATTAACTGCCTACTGAAAAAACACTATTTCTCATTGCAGTAATAAAAAAGATGCCAACTTAAGAAACAAAAATGGGCCAACAATTATTAAATCACATGAGCTAGACCTCCTTATAGTGAGTCGGAATCGAAGGTGAATCGATGAAGAAATTGCTAAAGCAGTCATTTGGGATCTGGGGCCAGACGTGCAAGAAGGGGGGCTGCTGTTAGCCGATGAGAGTCAAGAGCTGGGACTTCATATACTCAACAGTCAGTAACAAGTCATATTTTTGCTTACATCTCCATGTTGCAGCGAAATGGTTCTCAAGTTGCTGATTCAGAAGCCAGAGAACTGCAGGCTGTCTATTCGTCCTTCACTGCAGTAAACAAAGGTTATGATGTGCAATGCTTCCGAACGGCCTCGTGCCAAGGTGGCCTTGTTTCAGAAAGATGCAAAGGTACTCAATAAAAAGCTTTTAAACGCATATTTTCAAACGCAGCAGCAAAGCTTTTCTGTGTCAAGACAGTAAGGGGCATATCTACAAGGGCTTTATCTCCGTTTTTCTGGCTTTAAAAGCCAGAAAAACGGAGATAAAACTATCGCCCTATCAACAAGAGGGTGCTAACATGCATAATCGCATGTTAGCACCCTTTTTCCTGACGCCCCCCTTTGCATCTCTAATGAGATGCAAAGTGGGCGTCACTGGGCGTACCCCGGATGGACTGCCTTGAAAATATCGCTGATGTTCACATCGCGATATTAACAAGGCAGCCCATAGGATTTTAGCAGACGTTAGATTTTGGCGAAAACGGCCGTTTTCGCCAAAATCTAACGTCTGCTAAAATCCTGACTTACCTATGTTAGACATAGGGGATGGATTATGCTGATACGACCACAGGGTCGTATCAGCAAGGTTATCGCCGTTTTGCAGGGAACATCGCTGGAAAACCAGCGATGTTCCCTGCAAAACGGCGATAACCTCGCTATCTCTGGAATTCTTATCGCCCTGGGGAAACGCGTTGTTAATAACGCGCTACCAGGGCGATAAATAGCAGAGATAGCCTGCGTTAGGGAATTCGGCGCTCAGCACGGCCAGCGATAATTATCGCTGGCCGTTGATAATATGCCCCTAATTCTTTTAACGGCATTGATCAAAATGTCATTCTTTTATGAGTGTGCAATACCTTTTAATGGCATACAATGAGGCATTTGGGTTCTACATCTTTACAGGAAAACTGGGATGAGCAGCCAAGCTGCAATCACGATTCTTGATGTGGCAGACGGGAGGGGTGAGTGGGGGTGGAGGGGGGGGGAGGGATAATCGCGCGCCCTTTCTTGAAAAGGCAGAAAACTACCTGCGCTTATACCCGGGGAGTAATGGTAATTTTTACAGTTTCTCTCCAGGGCCATGTCAACCTCTGAATCCAGGAGGCTCCTAATCGGCCTTGCAGGGACCGGCACGACAAGTACGTTTATTTAAACTGAGGGGGTAGTCCGAGTCCGTATTAGCAGTGCCAACATGTCAGGAAGTATTTCCGAATAAGGAAACAACAAGTAATGTCCCAGTATTAGCGTGTGTTCTGGCAGTGACATGGGACGTTTGCAATGTGACTTTACCAGCAACACAGCGCATATAAAGACTTGTTTGCCAAGTCCCACGCTGTTTAAATATAAAACGACGTGCCCTCAATAGTCACAATGTCCAGCAAACCAAAAGTGCGGGTGCTCATGAAAAGATAAATAAGATAAAGGCACGCAAGCAGTGTGTACGTCCCTGCTCGTTCCCGCGGCAATACACCATGGGAGTTAACTTCTTGGAAAAGGTGGAACATGTACCCACCATTAGCCATTTGCAGCCTATGATTTTCAAATGGTACACACAATAGCCAATCCAAAGCGTGGGAGAAGTCAGACCCCACAAAGTACACACAACAGATCGCCTAACAGCCCAAGCGCTGTCTAGGCTCGACCTAAAAAACGTTTTGATTCATACAAAACTCTCTTTATTGACTGTTCTAAAGTCATCAACAATTTAATGCATTGTTGGATTGATGTAGATATTCGCGCCTTTACACTTCTCCTTGTGGACGAACAAAGGTCCATGTGACCAGTTGCAGGGTCTGTTTAATGATTACACTCAAAGACTGAGGTATAGAAAACCGCGCTCCATCACTACCATAATGGAAGTACCTTAGCCTTCTCTTGCCGACTTATCTGTGCAGCTGGCCTTGTGAGACGTGGATAGCAGACCTCGCTATTTTATTGAACATAGAACTCCATTGTTCAAACAGATATATGTATGTGTACCATTTCCGAAACTCAAAATTGTTTTAATTTTCTGCTTTGCAAGAAATAGATTGGTGCTTAGAAGCAGCAAAATGAGAGCTATACATTAATAAAAGCAATCATGTTCGAGTGGTATCTATGATTCACGCTATTGGTAACCTTTGCTGGTGCCATAATATTTGTCTTCATTGTGGTTCCTACTCACATTGTGTGCACCAGACTATGATTTTGATTTTAAAATAAATACTTAAAATGTATCTTTTGTGTTCTAGTGTTCTTATGTGTGTTGTTCATTAATAAAAGAGTGTTTGGGGTTCCATTGATTATCCCTGTAACATCTCATGTGGTTGATTGTTATTTGGAACACATCTTGCTCAAATATTGCTCAGTGCGTTGTGAAATAGTTGCAGTACAACTGGTTTTCTGATTCAGGTTGGCACATTGACTAAGTCCTTAGTGCCAGGGGTCTAGAAAGCCGACCTCTGTGTCTCTACAAAAGTCTAGCGAATGTATCATTTGACAACCGGCAATGGGGCATGAATCATCTAGAACACTGTTACTCAAAGTACGGGCCAGGGGGCGCATGTGGCCCTCCCGACCTTTACATGCGGCCCCTTGGTCAACAGCAGCTGTGAGCTGCTCTTTACTTGTCTCGGCACTAACAATAAAAAGATGAGAAATAAATAGTCAAGCATCTATTTAAGTGTTTGTGTGTGTTAAAGGAAGGAAGTAACTAGGAAGTTCTGCACTGCTGAACTTTAGGAACATCTTCGTTTTAAAAGACATATTGCAGCAAAAGTGTGAAAGTTTGATAGTCTCTCCAAAATTCAAAAAGTGTATTTAACATGCAGAACCTTTTCACATCAATACATCAGATTATATCACATACTATATTATATTGAGAAGTATTATTTTAAAAGTGATAGTTTTCAAACATGAATTTAGAAGCATGAATTTCTTCCCTCCTGTCCTCTCATTTGTGATAATGAAGAAAAAGGAGGAAAAGAGAAATCAACCAATTTCTTAGAATCACACAATTTGATAAAGTGGGGAAGCTGGGATTAATCCCAGGTTTTCTGATTTCCCATTGTGCAATTCAGCCACTAGAAGTATATGCTTTCATTTCCCTACACCCACCTTACTTCCAACTCCCCCCACCTGTCCGACACCCCACTGGCATCAATGCAGCCGCCGGCCACATCACAGATAAAACTTATTGGCCCCTGGAAAAATGTTTGTGAGTACCCATGATCTAGAACTTTGAGTAGTTTTTGATGACACACTCAAGAGCGCAAGGATTATAGTTAGCAGAGACGTCTGTTGTAATATTGGGCTCCTCCTTCAGCTCAGATAGGCACCTACTATTTGCTGTAGGTTTGTCAGCAGCTTGACCTATAAAAAGTTGGTTGATTTCTGGTTTTTGAATCTCATTGTTTTATAATCTGTTTGTTGGAAATGACACAAGCTTCTGTTTTGATAGGCCCAAATTACAGGGCACCAGTCACACAACATCTCCTTGATAGGATTGTCCCTTATACGGGGGGGGAGGAGAAGTAACGTTTGTCCTTAATGCATATGCTGTATGTCTTTTTGAAATATTTTGCTCATGGGAGGAGCTTGTTCATGTAGATGCCAATACATATACACATGCTGCGAAACCAGTTAATTATGTTACCTATTGCGACTTAGAAATAGGCATATTTTGGTTGTCACCTACCACATGTAGTAGAGAATGTTAGAATGGGACTGTTAGGTAATGATGGGACCATCTGGTCTGTTTTTGCCGGGTATACACCATATCCTGACACAGCAAATCTGACATATCCAGAAGTAAGACAGTTACTGACTCAGGTAATGTCTGTGTATAGGCGACTTCAACAGTAGTCCTACAAACAAATGTTGCAGGAGTAGCTGCTCCTGCACCAGCAACACATGTGCATGCGACAATTCAGGCAATAGGTTCATAGACTATTAATGCTATCATGGGCAAAACAACCACAAAAAGAGACAAAATTCCTTTTTGTATTGCTAGCAAGACCAACCAAGAGTAAGGGGTCTAAATCCATACAACATCCCTGGATAGGCGTATGATTTTAATCATGTGTCTTCCCCTTGGAATGGTACTACCTATATACGACTGTAATACTTGAGGAACAGTATTTGCAAGTATTTACACTACTACGTATGTCACACCCTCTTTGGCGGTGTTACCAGAGGTGTTGAAACAAATATAGAATGAGCATGGAGCTGTTCCTGTTCTGAATTTAGGGCTGAAATTGATGAGTAATATTGAGGCAGTATCCTCTATAGTCCTGAGTAATGTTCATGGAGAAGCCACTGTTATGGAAATGCACCAGCGGCTGGGAGCAATTCTCCTTTAAAATCAAGAAAGAGAACTTTCAAAATGAATTTTTAGATTTACACCTCAGTGGAGCTGCTGCAATACATTAGGTTTGGGGGTTCTGAAACCACATCTCATGGTTAAAAGTGAAATTGATGGTCCCAGCAAAGAGAAATCTGCGCTTGAGACTAAAAAGAAGCAGAAATCAAAACAAAAGACAAGAACTGGCTCTCCACCGATGCAGGTGCCTAGTAGGGGTCAATATAATTTGAGGGACCGTAAAAAATTAAAAGCCGGATCAGTATCAGAATCGCAGAATGAACGAGTACATCAAGCAGAAAAGTGAATCAGCACTTGTAGCTGAGGTTAGTGTAACAAAAGAAGAGAATGTTTCAGACTCAAAGACTCACTTTAAAAAGATTAAAGTGGTAGGTCTAGCAAAGAAACATGTCCAGCAAATTAAGGTACTTCTGTGGAGTACTTTGGTAGTAGTACTTCTGGACAGTGCAGCAGAAGTGACAAGAGTTCGCCAGACTCTCAAGGAGCATCTGGCGGTGGCTCCAACTACAGAATACATGCAGGTTGTGACACCGGATGGGCACGTAAACCCTACAGATTGGGTTCATGGTGTAGAAATACAGATTGAGGGGATATACTGTGCAAAATAAAAGCTATATTCAGGCATCATTTGGCAGATGCTTATAACAACACTCTTGCAGAGTATGACAGAACTCTGACTTTTATTAGGGATGCACCTCACGGGCAGGAGGTAATAATGCCAGTGTTTTCTTCGTTGGTACCTGAGGAACTCAGGGAAATATATGCCAGTGAGTGAGCTTTGAAACACGCTCCTGCATTGTATAGAAATCAAGTAGGGTGGGACAAAGAGCCTGTTCCACATGTGATTCCCCTAAGGAGTGAGCCTCACGTGCAGTCTCAATATCCGTTTAAGCCAGAGGCTAAGTACGATATAAAATCCATTTTTTGATCAGCAAAATATCAAGGTATGCTAGCTCCTTTTATTGCCATAATGAATATCCCTCTTTTCACAGTATTGAAGCCTGATAACTCATGCAGAATAGTATTAGATTATAGAAATTTACGTATACACACACATGCTGTACATTAACACTCATTACAGTGGAGTAATGATGAACTTAGGAAGAAAAATGCCAAACAACTTTAGATACATCAAATGGATTCTTCAGCCAAAATATAGTGCCTGAATCTCAGTATCTAATTGCCTTTTCCTATGTCAGTTTTCAAAAAACCTATGTGGGACTGCCTATGGTGTCCAAGAATAGCCCTGGGCTTTTTGCTAAGAATTATGGAGATTTTACAGGAAGAACCAGAGGCGCTATTATACATAGCTTATATAATTTAATGATGATGACTTGACTAAACACCTATCTAGGTTGGACAGAATAATGACTTTGCTAGCTCAATATGGGTAAAAAATAAATTTTAAGAAATCTAAAATTGCATATTTGTATATGACTTTTCATACATATGAATTATTTACTGAGGGTAAGGGTTTGGCACCAGACATCCTACAGATGTGTGCTGGTTTCCAACCCTTGCCACATTATCATAGTGAGTAAAACCCTTGTATGATTCAGTGACTCGCATGCTTTCTGAAAAACATTGGACAAAAACACACACTGCTAACTTGCATGGATCACAAGCAGACATGCTAGAGACTAAATAGTTACAGACTTGAATTAATAAAAGAAACTGAGGGCCTTATTTACAAGAAAGTACCGCAGCACGGCACAGCAAGCCCTTTGGCTGCGTCACTCTGCAGCACTTTCAAAGCACAAGGATGCATCATATTTACAACAATATGACGCATTCCTGTGCATTCCCCTGTGCTGGTGCATAATCGGCTGCCATGCACCACACAGGCACCCTTGCGCCATGGTGCAAGGGTGCCTGCGTTGTGGGGAGATTGTTTCTGTGCAGGAAGGGGTACCTTCCTGCACAAAAACAATAACAAAAAAAATAAAAAGAGGTGATTTCCTCTTCCTAAGTGTGCTGCAGAATGCAGCACCCCTAGAAAGAGGAAAAAACGAGGAGAAATGTAAACATTTCTCCTCACTGCGCCTCGCTACCCCACCCCTGGGGTGGAGTCGCATTCCAACGCATTTCCAGGTTTGCGAATTCTCATAAATCTGGAAATGCAGCAGACTACATGGGTGTTGCGGGACGATACCCACAGCAACACCCATGTCTTTCCCCTTTCACGCAAAGTGTTGCGTGAGAAAGGGCCATATTTACAAGGCCAGGAAAAGCCACGCAGGAAATATTCTCCAAGAGAAACCTTTTCATTGAAATCCTAATAAAACTGTGTCTAGATATCGATGCAACTGGAAAACAGTTACCCCTGCCACCTTCAAGGAGAATGGTTTTGCCCTACTGCCTCTATCTCACTTGGATATGGACACAGCTCTGTCTGTCTACCATGACTCTCTGACCAGTGTTTTTAATCGCATCGCACCTTTAAAAACATTTTCATCTGCCTCTTTTAGAATTCCAGCTCTGTGATTCTGGAAGACCTTGCGTTAAAAGAAATTGGCCTGTAAATGCCTTGAGCGTAGATGGCGTCTTACCAAATCCCCCAAGGATAGAGCAGAATATTGCTCCAGGCTTAGAGTCTATGATAATATGATTAGGGCAGCGCGGAAAACTTACTTGGACTTTAAAACCGTTAACACCAAAAACTCCACCAAAGAGCTATATAAAGCACTAAATAGCTGCATGAATCCCCGGGCGTGCGCTTCTAATATTGTGGCCTCACAAGAGCTGTGCAATGAGTTACCTGACTTTTTTAAAACAAAATCCAGAAAATTTATAGTAATCTCCCTGTCATTCCTGACTCGTCTGAGAATTAGTTTGATCTTAATCTTCCACATCCCTCAGCTATGTGTAGCCTGTTTGATTTTGAACTTTATTCGGAAGACCCAGTGTTGGATCTGCTACTCTTCGCCAAGTCCGGTCCTCTGCCTGCCTACGACAACGGCCAGTCTAGTGGTATGCCTGGCGCCCATGGTCACAGATTTCTTCAACCTCTCGCTGACTACTGCTGAAGTGCCCAGGGTCTGGAAGGGTGCATTAGTGCCTTTGCTACTGAAAAATTCTACTGCTGATCCAACAGTTCTTTCCAACTATACACCAATTTCGCTATTACCTTTACTCTGTGAAAATTATAAAAAGGTTTATTAATAAACAACTTTTAGCCTTTCTTGAAGCTGACCGCATCTTGGATATCATGAAATCTGGCTTTAGAGAGCTTCACAGCACTGAGACTGTGCTTTTGTCTGTGTCAGATAATATCATATTCTCCCTTGATGTTGAAACTCCGGTCATGTTTGGTATTGTTGGGTTTATCCCACTCTATTCTTACCCGCAGGATTCACGAGGCAGGGCTATATGGCAGGGCGCTACATTGGCTCATGGACTTCCTTGTCCACCAAACACAACAAGTCTGCTTGGGTTCTTTCAAGTCTCGACTGATGTATATGGACAAAGGAGTCCCCCAGGGATTGTGCCTGGGCCCTACTTTGTTTAACAACTATGTGGCATCATTAGTCCAAATCGTTAGAGCCTGCGGTGTGGAGATCATGTCATATGCAGATGACACACAACTACTGTTCTACTTTGGTGCTGATCCTGACAGGGTGAAGAGTAAATTCATAAACTGCATGATGGAAGTCACTGTCTGGATGAGTAACAACTGTCTCCAATCAAAAAGCAACAAGACAGAGCTCATGCTTTTTGGTAAAGACACCGAGATTTGGTCAGCCGATTGGTGGCCCATACATCTTGGCTCGGCTCCTACACCTAAGCAGGTAGTGAAAAATCTTGGCATGAGGCTGGGTCAATCTCTCTCCATGAAAGATAAAGTCAGCTCAACCTGCAGCATATGTTTTGCTACCTTAAGGTTTTTAAAAAAAAAGCCCTGCCATGGCTTCCAGACACCGCCAGGAAGATTCTTGTCCAGGCTCTTATCAACAGTTACCTGGACTATGAGAACGCCCTGCTGATCTCAGTAAATGATACTCCTCTGTCAAAACTGCAGGTGGTCCAGAATACTGCAGCGCAACTAATCTGTAACCTTCCTTCTTGCTCACCTTCCTCTCCGATCCTTAGAAAGCTTCATTGGTTGCCTATTAGGAAGTGTGTCATCTTTAAACTTTGTTGTTTGACACGCAAAGCTCTTTTTAAGTTGCGATCAGCTTATCTGTCATCTCGGTTAAACTCTTACCTTCCTTCAAGATGTCTGACATTGTCAGACAAGACACTTTTGGTGATTCCTCGCTTCTGCACCTCAAGATACAGGGGCAGATCTTTCTCCTACACTGCCCCTATCTCTGGAACAAGTTTACTCTTAGCCTTCACTCTTGCCCAGACTTCTCTTCCTTCAAGAAGGGGCTTAAGACCTGGCTGTTTTAGACGTTCTCTTTTTCTCTTCTCGTGCAGTGCAGCGTCGAGATGCTCCTTCAGGAGTGAGTCGCGCGTGATATCAAATGATCAAATAAAACAAATAGTATTCCTAATGCTCAGCCTCCATGTCTGTATTGGGTGCAGTGGGCCTTTTCTTCAAATGCTACTGACATCAAATTTGAGTATGACCCTACACACTGCATGCAAGAAATTATGTAATATACACAAAATATGCTGCAAACTCAGAATGTTCTACCTATATTTGATTACAAGAGCATGTTTTATTCTGCTGCGTTTGCTGCAGTGCAGGTAATTTTTGAAGGTGGCAACTTCAATCCACTATGCACATACACAAATGTTTTCCGTGATTCCAATGCACAGCTCACAGAAATACATGCCCTGTTACTTGCCTTACAAAAAATTGATCAGTCAGTTTCAACACGTAGTGTGTCAGATTCAGCACATTGTGTCCAAGCATAAGTGGATTCATAGATTTAAAAGGGAAGCCAATAAAGAGTAAGCAACTGTAGGGAAAGGTGTCATTCTTACAATAAAAGCTTCCTTTCGTCTAAGAAAAGCACACCAATGCCTATACAAGTGAAGGAATTCACGCTAAAAGGAACTATGCAGCAGACTAGGCTGAAAAAATTGCAGTGCAAACCTTTAATATTGCTCTTGTAACCAGATCTCATACCAAGATTGAGGCGATCCTTTTGGAAGCAATTCAAACAATTTTGCAAGGAGAAAAGCCTCATGGCTTTCCTTCTAAATACAACTACAACCTTACTGAAGATCATGCACTCATGATTTTTTATACCACTAGTCAGAGATAGACATACTCCTAATGAATAGGCTAGGTTAGATTTAATTAGGGCAGCTAATGAAGGAATAGTGTCTCTTCACATGCGGGTATAAGTGCTACTATATCAATGCTACAGCAATGATACTGATGGCCATATTTATCAAAGTTCACAAATAAATACCTACAGCAAATCTCTATTTGACAAC
The DNA here is from genome assembly GCA_963921515.1 of Calotriton arnoldi. Lineage (NCBI taxonomy): Eukaryota > Metazoa > Chordata > Amphibia > Caudata > Salamandridae > Calotriton > Calotriton arnoldi. The sequence goes on along the minus strand of CAWUFW010000246.1, from coordinate 1,731,988 downwards.
AGATAAAACACTCTACTGTTGCAAGACCAGCACATACTCTCTTTACTATCTCTGACAAATTCTTCAAGGTAATTTTCCTCGACTATGTCAGGCCAATTCTGAGTGTAAACCAGTGTAAATATATACTGGTTGCCATTGATTCATGCTCTAGATTCCTTTGGGTTTGGCCAGTAAAGACTTCTACTGCAAGAGCGTTCATAAAAGACTTACAGTGCCTAGTAGCAATGGGAGTAGTTCAGATCTTTCATTCAGACAACAGTCTTGTGTTTACCTGCTATATTCTTCTCCTTTCCACCCGGAAAGTAATGGGATTGTAGAACAGGCGAACGCTATGCTTAAACAAGCTTTGACCGCTAGGGTATTGGATATAGAATTGAGCTGGCTACATGGCCTGTATGGGGTTCAGAGAGTATTAAATAATTTGCCTACAGGAGTATTAGATAGTCACACTCTTTTTGAGATGCTCTTCGGAATATAAATGTATGTGCATTATCTTGATATTCCTGTACAGGTAACAGGGGCCAAAACACCTGTTCCATTGCACCGTTTGAATCTATTGCAGGATGTTAAAGAAACAGGTATTAAACTTTCTAATATGATGGACTGTGATTGTGTCACCAGTGAAGATAAGATGTCTAAAGCTGCTGACAGGTGGCTCTCCAAAGTAGGAGAGCCAGTGCAAGAAAAGATCCCTGAAAAACAAGTCTTCGGGCAAGCCTACAGACCACCCATTCCAGTTCTTAGGGTAGACGGCGATCAAACAGCAATCCTGCTGCCATTGTCTGCCTCAAAGAAAAACAGAGAGGTGCCAATTGTTCATATCAAAAGAGCATTATGTGACCTATTCTGTTCAGTCTACCAAATGTAGAACTCCATTGTTCAAACAAGTATAGGTAACATCCCTGAAACCCGAAATAGGTTGTATCGTCTGCTTTGCAAGAGTTAGATTATTGCTTGAGAGTAGCAGAATGAATGCAGAATTGCTATAGATTTATAAAAAGCAATTATGCTGTTGTGGTATCCATTATTCACGCTTTTGGTAACTGTTGCTACTGCCATAATATTTATGTTCATTATGTTTACAATTCATGTTGTGTGGAATAGACTAGGACTTTGATTTTAAAATAAATGTTTAAAATGTATTCTTTCTAGTGTTCTTGAGTGTGCTATTCCTTAGTGAAAGAGGCTTTGGGGTTGCACTTATTGCCGATGTAACCTCTCATGTGATTGGTCATTATCTGGAACACAACTCACTCAAATATTGCTCAGTGGGTTGTGGAATGGTTGTGGTACAACTCGTTTTCTGATTTGGGTTGGCACATTGGGTAAGTCTTTAGATCCAAGGGGGTCTAGAAAGCTGACCGTGGTGTTTTTAGAAAAATCTAGAGCACGTATCAATTTCCTTGGGGACTGATGATCAGAGACAACAGGAAATCTAATTTTCCAGAGGCCCAATGATGTCATACAAAATAACTGTAAAAGAAATAGAAGTATGTTTATGAGTGCAGTAAACCTGTATTCAAATAAAAGTGCACATAAAAAATATGAAGACTTTATATACATCAGAATTATTTTGAGAAAAGGTCCTCCAAAAAGTGGAAAAATGAAAATGGTGCAGTGTTTGTGGTTTCTCACACATGCATATTCTTCTAAAGTGGTCAAAGGAGTTGGTCATAGAAAGACAGTCCTGGGCAAAACAACATAGAGACAGCAGAGCCAAAAACCTGTCCTCTTCTGAGGAATAGCTGCCCAGTGAGTGAGCTGGAGAGGAGTAAGGCGAGCATCAACAGCATTGGGACAGTAAAATATAATTGGAAAACTGGTGTCAATGTTGAGCTGCAGATTTAATCTGTTATTTAGACAGATGAGAAAATCCTTGTACAAGTTGAAACTGTTTTGGTTAAACATGACGAACATGATGAACAAGATTTCCTTATTATCACAAATGAGATTCGGTAATTTATAAAGTGAATCCAGTGCATGAGAGTTTTCTTTACAGTTCTGATTTCATAGCACCTATTCCCACTGCTGATCCAGTGTCTGGGAGTCTAAAGTATAAAAAGAGGGGGCAGCAGAATTTTAATTCCATAGACGGAATTAGAGAAATTTGGTAATTTCACGTTACACTTGTAACACAGAATTATTGATTAAATTCCGCCACTCTGCCGGTGGAATTAATCTGCAATTGTTTTCATTTTTAACAGAGCTGGAAGAGGGAGCAGTCTCTCTATGTTTAAAAAACATTGTTGATAAAGTTTAATCTGCAGTGTGTTTTAAACATAGAGGGGCTGCTCCCTCTTCCAGCCCTGTTTATAGACCTCTGCACAGCAATGCATACTCCACGGCATCCTTATATACTTATGTAAGGGCCCGAGGGGTATACACTACAGTGCAGTGCATACCCCCCCTGCCCTTAAGTACTTATGTCAGGACATTGAGGGCCATGCACTGCTATGCAATGTATACCCCTTGATGCCCTTACATACTCATGTAAGGGCACCTAGGGTATGCACTGCAGTGCACTGCACTGCATAACCCTCAATGCCCTAACATACTTATGTAAGGGCACCGAGGGGTATGCACTACAGTGAATACACCTCGGTGCCCTTACATAAATATGTAAAGGAACCGAGAGGTATGCACTGGAGTGGAGACCCCTCAGTGCCCTTAAATACTTATGTAAGGGCACAGAGGGGTATGCACTGCACATTGCAGTACCCAACCTGCCCCTATGCGCAATATTTTAATGTAATACAAGAATTTTGTGGAATGAAACTCTGCCAATCACACCCACCCCTGATAAAAAGGCAGAAACTGCAAAAGCAGGCACAGTTTCTCTCATCAGTATGTTGGTAGGATCAAAAAGAGTCAGATCCAGGAGAACATAACCTTACCCTCAGTGCGAGCATACAGTAATACTTTAAGCAGCACATATTTCAGCTACTAGATATAGCAACGGTGTGAATTCTCTAAGTGAAGAATTATATTCTGTTATGAGGCACATTCTACAAATGACAGCCACTTTGCTGCAGTAGTATTTTGCAGCCAGAGTAGGAGCTTCTAAAAGTGTGACTTCCAACACATAGATAAAAAACATGGTCAAGCAAATCATACTGAATCAAAGTGACTTGAGGAATCGGCTGCAGCTTGACCCTAAGATCTCAGCTAAGTGCAGAACACAGAAGATGGGAAGACAGTCATCTGGGTGTAAAATAACCTCTGAGTGCAATTTATGGAAGGACAGAATAGCTGCTATGGGTTGATATTGATACTAATAAGGCTGCCACCATGCGACATCTTACAGGACTTAGCACTCATGGACATAACCAGAATGTTAAGAACACCAGGATGTGCGTGGTAGGCCCGCAGTGGTGCTGACACACAACCTGCACCCAGTAGTGCCCAGAGAGCTGTAGATGGTGCAATGTAGCTGCTTGGCTGAAGATAGGGTACATTAAGGAGCAGACCACAAAGACCGAAGTGCTGCAGCTACCTGTAGAATAGCATCAGGGGCAGCATCACTCACAAGTTAAAAGCGCACTCAAGAGGTGGGGTCACTCCACTTCATCCACAGTTGCTGTGTCTTCCTCATTGATCCCGAGAAGCATAATGAACACAGAGTAATGTACTATTACTGCCTGCTTATTTTATTATCTTTCTTTTGGCTGGTTACTGATTGGCCTACACCTGACTAGTATTATTTTTTAGTCATGTACCCTTTATGCTGACTGGTGGGGTGGGAAGTACGCCTACCCCTACTTTACTCCTCTTCTCTCTTACCTCACTCCTCCTGTGCTGAATCAAAGACCTGAGATTTACCCCATAGCTCTGTAGTTGTGACATACCCAACATGATATTACACTCAGCACACCTAATGCCCTGCTCCATTGACTTTTTCAATTTAACCTTTTCCACTTGACCAACACCCATGGCTCATAACAATGCAGCATTTCCTTAGTCCTATACAACTCAACTTTTAGTCCTACTCTAACTAGACAGGAAATTCCATATGGAACTATGGCTTGAAAAAGAGTACAGCAGGGGGGCATGTCCAAGATGGTGACGTGAGCGGTTGTGCTTTTAACTCGCTACGTCGCGACCTCCGTATTATCCTGTATTTAGCTGCCGGCCAAAGCTTTCCAGACCCGCAGCGATTTACTCTGTGAGCGTTCTGCTCTACTGTAACTGTAAGGATTGTGGCACCAGGGTCCGCGGGAAAGTCGTATGCTGAAGCGGAGGCCGGAGCTCGCACTCGCGGCCCTTCCCCCATCCGTCCCTCGCTGCTACTGCACCCAACCACAGACACTGGCCTTGTCCCCAGCGATCTCTCCTCAGCGGTGGGTGTTGCCTGCAAGCTCCGCTGCCGGGGCAGATGAACATCGTGGCGAGACGCAGCTGAATTGAGCCTCCACTCCGGTGTGCCAACCATCAATAAGGGAGCATTACCACACTGCATGGGAGACGGGCCGGCCGTGAACACGGGTCGGCCGCCTGTACTCCACACTGTCTGGAGTAGCTTTGGGCCTCGCGGCTTACAATAGTGTGGAAAACTGTGGATTATACCTTATAAGCGGGCTCTCCCCATCTGAGACCAGGGAATCTGACGGTGTGAGATCCAGCCCAGCACCCAGCGTATTTTCAGTCAACAAGGGGGCGGCTCTATGCCATATTGGAGCCAGGCCGATCCAGGGACACAGGTAGGCCGCCAGTGCGTCACGTCCAGTAAGCATATACTGAGCATAACGCAGCATATAGGCGAGCAGGGCCTCGAAGCTTGACAATGGGGTTCCCCCCTCTACTGCATGTGCACTCTTGGCAGTTGGCACAAGCCCGAGCTGATCTAATAAACATAGCAGGCGCAACGTCGTGCGGGAGGCCTGAGCATGATTGCGCATTAACTGGCCCTGTATCGACTGGCTCCCTGGGACTTGCACAGTTGTGAGTTGCTTGGGTGTGGGCCCCCCTTGACACATCGGGACGTGAGATCTGCTACCTCGACCTCACCACATAACTCCAGCTACCACCCAACACACTGGCCCGAGTGGGATATCTACGCAGGAGGTGCAGACCAATGATTGCCCCCCTCCTTTGTCTTGGGGTGCATCAAGTACTGTCACAAGGTCATTGACTTCAATACGCCCCATCTCTTCTCTCTCCCCCTGGAAGTTATACGGCCACCACGATGGGTAAGACGAAGCCGGAGAAGCAGCTGCCTCTAGCCGCGGATCCAAGGACCCACCACTGGGTGCTGCGGGAGCCGACCAACCGTCAACAGCACAATCTATGCCGCAGGATGATATCTCGCACCGCCTCAATGAACTCATGGCGCCAGTAATGGACATCAAATCCACGCTGGTCCCGAAGATCGATACGTTATGCGCAGAGTTCAGTTTCTTACGCGAAGATCATAAAAAAACTGAGGGACAGGATGTCGGAGGTGGAGTCCACAATCGCTACAGTGAAGCCCTCTGTATCTTCCATGGAAACCCAAATTAAGGCACTGCAAGAAGAAGTGAATTATCTCCGAGACCGTGTTGACGATCAGGAAGGCAGATCACGCAGAAACAATGTGCGCTTTTTGGGTCTGCCGGAACGTGTCGAGGGGCAGAGCATGGAGCTGTACTTGGAAGCCTGGTTCTCGGACACCATATTGCAGGGCAAGCATTCAAGGTTCTTCTCCGTGGAACGAGCACACAGAGTCCCAGGAGGCCCTCCTCGATTGGGCGCTCCTCCCAGGCCGGTAGTCGCACGCCTTTTTAATTACCGCAATAGAGATCACATTCTACAGGTCACAAGGGCCCGCAGGCCATGGGTGATTGAGAAAGCGGAAGTGCACGTATATCCGGACTACACGGTGGTGGTGCAGCAACGCAGGGCATCCTTCATGGAAGTTTAATGCTGCCTCCGGGAACATGAGATAAAATACGCTCTACAATACCCGGCCACGCTATGCATACAACATAAAGGTGGCACAGTCTTCTGTCCATCTCCTGAGGACGCCTGGAAGTGGGCGGAACAGAACGGAGTAGCAACGGCCCCGGGGTCTATGGAGGGCCCACCCCCACAATGGAAGAAAGTCACCCACCGCGGGCGCCGCGGCCAGCCTCACGGGCCCCACCTCACCAAGGCCCAAGTAGCGCAGGAAAGGGAGCAAGCTCTCAAACACGCCGAAAAGCATGGAGCCGCCACATCACCCTCCCGCCCCGACTCGGAGACGGAGGCTTCGCCGGAACAGGAATACTCCTTATCGTACTCACAAAAGCAGCTGATGCTGGGTGACGGCCCCAACGTAACACCTCAGACATCCAATGAACTGGGTTAACCATCTGTGGATCTATGACTTGCAGGACCTGCGAGAGAATGCCCTACGGATCCCTATACACATGCAGGAGATGGCTGGTAATTGTGAGTCTCTGCCATCACTCGAGCGGCTGATCTACGTACATGCTACCAAGGCGGTCTGCAAACGACGGCGAGATCGTGGAAGTATACACCTGCCCCACGCACGATAAGTGACTGTCACAGACCTATTTTGTGTTGTGTAATTTACTGGTTTCTCTTTTTGCTTCCTTGACTTCTTATGTTTGCATTTAAGTGCATATGGCCCATTGCCCATTGGCAATTCGGCCTGGGGTGGGGGAATTGGTTTATAGTATACCACACAATGTCAGTTTACAGTATGTGCCTGTGTACCCTGCTGAAAGATAGAGTTACTGTGGGTGGGCTATTGATCTGCTTTTTACATGCAACGAACACACATTTATGTAAATGCACGAGAATAAGCATTTATTGGTGACCTGGAATGTGTGAGGTCTGGCTGGTTGTGCGAAAAGACACAAAGTGTACCAGTATTTGCGGAGGCACAAGACCACTATAGCTTTGCTCCAGGAGACACATCTAACGAAACAAACATTGCAACGCTTAGTAAACGCTGGAGGGGCACAGTTATAGGCACGACTTACTCGGGGTATGCTAGGGAGCCCTGATTTGGGTGGTGCCAGGTGTTCCAATACAGATAATGCACATGCACATTGACCCTCAGGGCCGCTATGCAGTTCTGGAGGGCTCATTGGATGGCCGTCCGTTGACTGTAGTATCCCTTTATGCACCTAACTCGGGACAGTCCACATTCCTCCAGTCTCTAACCTCAGCACTCCTCAGGGACCCATCGGCCCCCACTTACTGGGGGGGTGACTACAATGGCGTAGTTCACTCTCGCCCTCCCCTCCCTGGAGCACAGGCTGTCAGACTCGCGCGTGCTATGCCGGCTTGGGCCACACAGACGCGACTAACTGATAGCTGGCACGCGAAACATCCTATAAAGTGGGTATATTCACAGTACTCCACCCTCCATGACCTGTACACGCGTATTGACACCATCTATTGCACGGAAACAGTGCTAATGCATGTAGCCCGCGCCGAATATTTGGCTCGCACGGTGTCGGACCACAGCCCCCTGCAGGTCCAATTGACTTGGGGTGCATCCAGACCGAGCATACCGACTTGGCAACTCCCCCTAGAAGCACTTCGCGACCAGGCCCTGAATGTCACTATCTCGCAATCCATAAACACATATTTCCAGACTAATGAAGGGACGGCCACATATGCCGGCATTGAATGGGACGCCTTGAAGGTCGTCCTACGCGGACAGATCATACAGGCAGTGTATGGCGCCCGCATGACACTAACCAAGGAAATACAAGGGCTAGAAACTGATATATTACACCAGGAACGCGTGGCCCCCACAGATACTCACATTATACTAATACTCTCCAAAACCCGTTTAGCATATAAGGAAGCGCTAGACAAATTGTGCGCTCTTGACTATAAGCAATATCTGGCTAGACAACACGCAGAGGGTGATAAAGCTGGCAGGACGCTTGCGTGGCTGTTAAAGAGCAACCTAACGCAACCGCCTATCACTGCAATATACGCTCCAAATGGCGCCTTGGTCAATACTCAGGAGCAAATTAATGACTCCTTTTATAACTATTACCTGACATTATAGAAGGCCCAGATGTAGGTGACCCACCAGTAATCCATCAGTTCGTAGAACAGGTGGCCCTCACACAAATAACGAAGGACCACCGTATTAGAAGAGCTGCTCACGATAACTGAAATCTCAGACACTATTAAGCAACTAGCGAGAGGTAAAACTCCCGGTATGGGTGGTTGGCCTGCGGAGTTTAATGCTACTTACTCCACCCAGTTGGCACCCCAAATGCTCACGGTATACCATGAATCCTTTGATAGAGGCATATTGCCCCCCTCCCTCCGTGAGGCAGTTCTGGTAGTCCTCCCTAAACCTGGGTGTGACCCCCTTCTAATGAGCTCGTACCACCCGTTACCCTTGCTCACATCGGACTACAAAATCCTGGGTAAGTTGCTTGCCAACAGATTGCTAGAGATTGTCCCCCTGGTGGTCCATGCAGACCAAAATGGATTCATTCCGGGTAGGAACACTGGGCTGAACCTTCGTCGCTTGTTTAAAATACTAGAGTGGGCCCAATCGGCCCTGGAGCAACACTGGATAGCAGCCTTAGACATAGAAAAGGCATTCGACACCGTGGGGTGGGATTACCTGCAGGCGGTGCTGGCTCGATATGGTATAGGCCCTAAATTTCTACGGTGGGTGAAATTATTATATACCAACCCACGAGCCCGGGTAAAAACAGGTCGAGTTATCTCACCTCCATTTAACATTGAACGTGGTACTAGGCAGGGGTGCCCACTCTCGCCTTTGCTGTTTGCCCTGGCCATGGAACCTCTGGCTTGTGAGTTACGCAGCCATGTTATTGACTGGGGCATCCAGGTGCATACGCAGTGGCATATAGTGTCCCTCTATGCGGATGACGCTCTGATCTATCTTTGCAACCAGGACGGGGCGCTCCAAGGACTAGTAGAACTGTTAGACACCAATGCACGTAAGTCGGGCCTGAAAGTTAATTGGGATAAATCTGTTTTATTCCTGATGTCACCCATCCAACTCGAGCAAAGGCAGCAACAGCCCCACGCTTTACTTACTAGAGCGTACGATTCATTTAAATGCCTGGGAGTCCAGGTCTACCATTCTCCATCTGATCTAATAGCCGGCAACCTGGGGAGGGCGATTGCCAGTGCTAGGGCGAGTCTCCCGTTCTGGATCGCACTCCCGTTATCTCCTATGGACCGGATAGCTATATCCAAAATGCTCCTCCTCCCTAGGCTCCTTTATTATTTTGCCGTTCTCCCCTACAGGCCGCCTCAGAAAATGTTTCATGAACTACGTTCACTCTTAGTGTCCCTGATATGGGGTAACTCCAGGGCGAGGATGGCACTCTCAAAGCTCCAACTCCCCATATCCGAGGGAGGACTGGGGACACCCAACTATGAGTTATATTATGCAGCCGCTCAGTTGCAATTGCCCATGCGCTGGCTTGCAAAGACAAACCTAGCTGAACTATACACTTGGGCAATATCGCTAGGGCGACCTGACCTGCTTGAATGGCTATCAGGTACCAGAACACGGCTCCAGAGGACGGAGGGATCCACTTTGCTACGAGCAGCTCGCAGCGCCTGGTCCCACTACATAATACCCAAACGCCGCCCTACTCCGTATGCCCCAGACCTCCCCATTGAGACGCTTCCAGGTTCATATACCCGTTTAAAACGTCCGTAACTGGCCGACTGGCACGTAGCTGGATTGACAACATGGGGAGATTTATTCGTAGACTCCTCCTTGTGTGGCTTTGACACTCTGAGGGACGACTATGGGGTGGCTCCCAGAACATTCCTTCTATATGCGACATTGACACAACAGGCAACACATATCTGGGGGGACATAAGCTCAGTTCCACCGACTTCTGCAACTTTACAGACACTACTGATGCATGGATCAGGTAGGAAGGCCATCACGGCCATATATACTTCACTTAGAGGGGACACAACTCCTACATTGTCCCCACTGCGTGAGTACTGGATGGCGGCGCTATCCACGGAAATCACAGATAAGCAATGGCAACAATGCATTGAAAGTCCCAAGATAATCTCAATGAATGCTCGTCTGAAATTCACACAATTTAATTATCTGCACCATACATACCTATCCCCGCACAGGCTGGTGCGAATATATCCGACCTCTATAGATATTTGCCCCAGGTGTCCCAACACGAACGCTGATTTCTTACATATGGTCTGGAAGTGCTCCCATACTCTGGCATACTGGGGGACGATCTCCAATATACTTGAGGAGGCAACGGGAACCAAGTCTCCAATTCAAGTGGCGCATTACCTTCTGGGCATTACTAAGAGAAACGCAAAATGCAAGAACCTCAACAAATTTATTGACTTGGCGCTGGTGCTGGCCAAGCGCTCTCTGGCTATGGCCTGGAAATCCCCGACTGGCCCCTCCATCAGACACTGGCTGCTGGCCCTTCGGCGTGCACTAGTGGCCGAACATGACATATTGACAGCGCAACCTCCATGTCCAGTGGCCAGGACCCACCCTGTAGACTGGCAACACTACGTGACTATCGTAGAAACAAGACTTAGGGACACGACGACCACAGGGATAAGGCATAAACACTGCTGCACTCCCTGGGATGCTGTACACACGATTCCCTGACTACCCACACTTGGATAAGCCCGGGACAGGGAACAGGGGACATACGCACACACATGTGGGCACGATACTTAGATGTAGCTGTCCCACGCCATCGGCCTGACTAGAAAGCACTAGGGCAGCGCACCCTTCTCCTTATTCTGTTCCCATATTTGCACCCACTACAGCTGAATCCCGCCAGCTTACGCTCTGCAGTGGTGGTATATTATGCAGGGATATACATACGACAATTCTGGAATAGGCACACTAGCTTGGTGGTATCAAGTTTAAAAGTTTTCTTTGTTTTTCTCTCCTCTTTTCTTGTTCTTCTTAGCATCGAGTCTCTATGCATTTATGTACTATAATACTGGTTGTTAATCTTTGCAATGACTTGATGCTGTCAGTATTTGGGAGTACTGTCGAAAGTGGCAATTTGCCCCCCCACCTTGTGGGCACAAACATGCAAATGAAGATGCGCTATGTTTTGTACTTCAATATGACGCTTATACAGTTGAATGGTATGATGATTAGAAAATAAATAAAGATCATTTAAAAAAAGAGTACAGCACCTGTCTGTGCAGCAAGAGATGCCAATAACACACTTAGAAACACACAATACATAGAGCTCTACATATTCATGTTGGCTTGAAATGCACTTTGAATGAGAGTGAAAACAACAACAGTGTTTACCCAATATAAGGCAAGAGCAGAGCAATATGTTGCTGTGAGTGAACCAAAACATCAGGTGTTAGATTTAGCATTTCTACAAACAACTTAGATACAATAACAGATATAAATGATTGCCACATAAATATCATAGTAGTGGAAGAGCATATTTTTGCATTTTCCACCTGTATGAGAGACTTGGGGAGGCACTCTCTAGTGTTTATCTCAGTTTATGCATGTTACATTGGATTTCCACAACCTATGTGTTTCACTAATTTGTGCTTTTCAACAATTATTAACAAATCATAATGTCACATCTTTAACCACTAAGACCTGCAAACAAACTCTCAGTTATGCACTTTCTTGGTTAAACCATTTTTCTGATATGAAAATCTTCATCATGATTACCACAAACTTCCTCCTAATAGATCCCTGATGACGAACCTTGAATAACTACACCATCAAAACCTGCATATCTACAATTGTGATTGAATAATAGTAGGAGCTGATTCTTAAAATTCCCTCTTCCTCCAGCTGACCAAAGATTTGAGATGTTTACTTACCTTGATTCTTCACCAAAAACTAGAAATAGACCTACCCTCAACGTTCCAAAAGTAGCACATAATACCCATTGATAAAGACAGACCCTCTTCCAACTAAGTTGCTCTCCCTAGAGAGAGCTGGCTGAGGTTGTTGTTTCTTGGAAACGTAACGAAATGTGCGACTGGGGTTAATGAGAGTGCACTCAAAGTATGATGCCTACATGTCTGAAGAGAACAGAGGGGAGAAATGGTTCATGACAAAACTGGTCAAGGTTGTGTAGCATAACCAGGTCTGCAATCACCAGGGAGTGTTTCACCACTGATATGCAGTTATGTAATAAATACTTTGGAGAGGATTTTGTGCAGCGGTTCAGGGGAACTGTGAGTTAGTCCACTCATGAATGCTCAGCAGCTGGCAATAAGCAGCCTGGTCGAGCCTCATGCAACCTTTCTGTGCTTCATGTATTTCTATAAGTCTATTTCTAAAAAAGAGGAGAAAAGGGGGAAATCTACCAAACAGCCAGAGGAATCTAAGGATGGAAAAGAAAACTAGACCCCAGTATTGCTATGAATTTGGGACAAGGTGAATGTAATTTTTAATTTAAGATGCTTTATTGAAATAAAATGACGTGAAACAAAATACAACATGGTAAAAACTGTCATGAGTACAATAAAAGATGAATATAACCTAAAAATAGTCAAAGGGTGCAATATACAACATTACAAAATGTATTAAAATACATAGGGCCTGATTATGAGTTTGGTGCAATGGCGCCAGCTCAACGCCGGCTCTGCTGCGCCACACCTGCACAAGGACCGCCAACCGCATCATGAGTTGAACTTGTGTTACACAAGTTCAACTCATGATACGGTCGGTGGTCCTTTGCCTTTCCCATGGCAGTGCCTGAAAAACAGGCACAACCAAGGGAACACAGACAGGGGGGCACATGTTGTGCCCCCCTGAATGTATCCACATGGTGGGGGGCCATGGGGGCCCTGTAGGGCCCCCTTTGTTCCTCCACCACCAGGCTTTTCATGGCAGGGCTCCCACCATGAAATGCTGGCGGTGGACGAACTCATATTATGCTGAGCAGGACTGCAACAGTCCCCACTCAGCATATTGCATTGTGGTGCAGCTGCGCCACCGCCAAGGAATGACTGTTCACCGCCGATACGACTTTAACAGTTGTAATACAGAGGATGGCGGTCACAAGACCGCCAGACTCGTAATCAGGCCCTTAGTACTCTATTTAACAATAAAGTTGATAAAATATAGAATTTTATACATTTTTGAAGAGATATAGGTGGTGAAGAAAGAAGAGGAGAAAGAATGAAGGGGAAGAATAGCCGATCTAGAAGAAAATTGAATAAGCAAACAACTGATACAATTATATTGATCAACATCTTCTAAGTAAAAGTTAAAGTAATGGAGGCTCCAACATCTTATTTGCTTCATGAGAATGGGTATGTTGCCTAGATAGGACAGAGGTAAATGGCAACCATAACAAATCTCTTTTGATCAGTTGCTGTGTGGCGTTTATAATTGCTCTATCCTGTCTATAATTATGGCATAACATATTCCATCATCCAATAAAGGTAATTTTAGTAGTATCTTTCCAGCTTCACATAATAACTTGTAATGCCATAGTGATTAACAGATCAACAAATTTTTCAACCCAGACATTAGTATGCCAAATATGAGAAGAACCTCCTAGAAAAACATACATTTGATCAAACTGTATTACAATTGAACATATATCAGTAATATTGTCCCATACTTGTTACCAGAATAGACTAAACTTTCAACAATCAAAGAACATATCCAGTAGATCACTGTTTTCATTATCACAAGACCAGCGTTTACTGACAGTAGTTATTTTAAACTTGAAAAGAGAAGTGGGGGCGAGAAACGGTCTATTATAAAAAAGAACAATGTTTGTGTAGTACTAGCTGAGCGAGATGTGGAGTGTATTTTAGGCCATACTTTAGTCCATATTTGGATAGAGAAAACCTGTTGAAAATCAGTTTTTTATTGTAATTCTATATGTATAATATCCAAAAAGGTTCTGGAATTGTCAGTAATATATCTACCTTTTAGAAAGCCTGGTTGTGTGATACCAATAAAATCAGGAATGAGGCAGTTGATGCACAGGGCCAAGATCTTTGCAAAGATCTTACAATCAGTATTAATCAACCAAATGGGTCTATAATTCTCACAGAGGGACAAATATTTGCCCTTCTTGGGAATCAGATAAAGCATAGCCTCAAGGAAGGTACCATGCACTGTGCTTGTGGGAAGAAAGTGTTGGATTAATACCAGTAATTTGGGGACTAATTTCTTAGAAAATTGAGAGTAGAATTAAACAGAGAAACCATCTGGGCTAGAGCTTTATCTTTAGGTAGGCTGGTGAGAGCTGCCTTGATGGCAGCAGCTAAGAAGGTTTTTCTAGTGAAGAAAGATCTACTAGTGGATCTTGGCTTCTGGTAATAGAGTTAAAAGAAATCGTCTAATGCCTCTTCTGATGGAAAGTGCTCTGTGGTGTATAATTGATTATAATAATGTAGAAAGCAATCTAAAATTCCCAAGTCACTATAATATCTATTGCCTTGTTTATCAATATTGACATTTATATGAGATTTTTGTTTTTTTACTTTTCTGTAATTTGCCTGTTTTGCTGTGCCCACCATAATATTAGGCATTGATCCACTGCACTTTCCACAGCTTTTTGTTAAACTCTAATTTGGCCTTAGCTAAATGAGCTAATATATTTTTTTGGGTTGGAAGAAAAATACTCATGTTGAAGGTCTTTGACATGTTTCAACAAAGTAGAAGATTCATTGAGCGCCTTCCTTTGTTTTAATGCAAAATAAAACCTCTGGCAATCACCTTAAATGCATCCCAAACAAAGTTCATATACGTACTTGTTCTTAGATTTATATAAAAAAAAATTATTGGAAGATTGTTCAAATTGCTTGACAAATATTTTATCATCTGACCATGAATTATTGAATCTCCACGTGTTGGGATGTATATGGTCTGTCAATAAATCTATATCAGCTATGATGGGGGCGTGATCGGAGATTAGAATTGAACCAATTTTGGGCTGTACCATAGTTTTCAGAATGCTATGAGTTACAAATATGTAATTAATTCTAGAAGTGGATTAGTGTACTGGAGAATAAAATATGAATTACATAACATCAGGGTTAAAAGTTCTCCAAGCAACAGCTAACCCCCTGGAAAACATTGTTTTTAAAATTTTGCATTTTGTTAGGGATATATTTTGTCTGTGAGCTTCAATCTATGAAAGGATCTATAAGTTGATTACAGTCCCCGCCAACACTAAGAGTATCATTTGAACAGGACCTCAACAAGGTTGAAAAATGTTCCCAAGACTGGAAATCTATCCCGGTGGGACCATAAACAGTGCATATACAAAGCGGTGTATTTTTGATCTTAAGAGCTTGAAGAGCAAACTACCATGTCTTTGACTTCATTGTCGGTATCGAGAGTCAGGGATTTATGAAAGAGAATAGTTACACTGTTTTTGTTAGTTTTAGTGGTAGAACACAATACATGACCAGTCCAATTTTTCTTTAAGGAATTAACATCCTTGTCTGAAAGGTGAGTTTTTGCAAGCGAGCAGTCTGGCATTTTAGGCTGGATAAATGAGTAATAACTCTTTGTCTTGTTTTGGGATTAGAAGACCTTTAACATTCCAGGAGCCAATAAGAAGATTACTCATGTGATAGGGTCAAGAAAAAGATAACCACAGAACAATTGCAAAAACATGTACTGTACTGAGTTGGATCTTCAAAAAGTTAATCATTGAATGAACACTCAAGGCAAAAATAAGGTAAGGCTATTGAGGAAAGGTCAAAGATGACCAGAAAGAGGAGAATGAGTGGAAAGAGAAAAAGAAGAGAAAAGAAAAAGGAAAAAAGAGAAAAGAGGAGAGACAATGAAGCTTCCCATAGAAAATCAAGAAGAGTTGGCAAAAAGCCACAAGACTTAAATCATGTGGTCAGTGGATATAAATGGAAAACACTGCGAATTGGAAGAGGTGGAGCGGAAGAACAAAGACCAACAAAAGATCAGACCAAGGGTAAAAATAGAAAGATATACTGTGAAGAGTCAGACTTTTAGAAATAGAGATTAAACCCTTTATAGGAAATAGAATATTAAAGATAATATGTCATAAATTTATACAGCGCACAAATACCAAACGGTGTCTTGGCGCTAACAATCAAGAAGCGAGCTTGAGCACTATTCATTAAATAACCAGGTCTTAATGGCTTTCCTGAAAGATGTCAAGGAGGGAAGATTTCTGATGGCAATGGGGAGGGTGTTCCAGAGCTTCGTAGCACCCACTATAAAACTTCTGATGCCCCAGTTTGACTTAAAAAAATCTCAGAGAAAGTATCAGTTTTGCCCCTTCTGACCGAAGGCATCTGTTTGGATAGTACCAGTGCAGTGACCGCCTCAGAAACTGAGGACCGGTACAGTGTAGTGCCTTATATGTAATGCACAAGGTCTTGAACTTAATACGACTTTTGACTGGTAGCCAATGCAGACTCCGAAGGTGCTTTCCCACTGATTGAAATTTGGAGATCCCTAGGAGAAGCCTTGCAGCTGCATTTTGGAGAGGAACACTTACCAATAAATTGGGTGAGACAAAACACTAATGGGTTCAAAGATGGGAATACATTTAGACAGTAGAACATAGAATACATCGATCAAAACTTCTTAGACAAGCAAGATGCAAGTGAAGGAAAATGATAAGAACCATTAAGTACCATTGCAACAATTGCAAAATCAAAAATAATGCCTGTTGAACTATAGCAACACCCTAACAGTGACAAAACTGCAGTGTTCATGTTATTCTAAGTTCCATCTTTATGTGAGTAAATAAACTTTTTCAGTTCATCCAGATTATTGAAAGTTGATGTCTTATCGTTGAAAGTGACCATAAAAAACAAGGGTGAATGAGGCCAAATTAAACATTAAAGGATGCTAAGGCCTGGCCAAGATCAAGGAATTCATCTGTTAGCTGTGGTCAAGCAAAGTCCTGGGTAAACATCTTCTGGCCTGACCACAGCATTTGTTTCCATTATTTGGCAGCCGAAAGTTCTTTCATAAGATCCGAAATTGGAATATTGTAGAAAATAGCCAATGATACCTCAAGCAGAGGTAAATTTTGTCAGAGACTGAGATCCAACATGATAAGCTCTCTGTATGTTGAGGTCTAAACCATCCTTTCGACTAAAATTTTGGGGATTGTAACCTGCAGAAATTAGATCATATCTGAACCTTCTGAATCTTCAGGAATGCCATACATTCTCAAATTATTACTCCTGTTGTGGTTTTCCAAATCTTCACTTTGGTTAGTTAGTCCACCTTAGCCACAACATCTTAAACATCACTGATGCTTTTTCTAATTCCAAAACTCTGGATTACAAATTCAATTCTCTGAATATTGGTGTTTGTGTAAACAACAAAAGGTTTAGCATTTTTAATTTAGTCCATTAAGGGCCAGATGTATGACCATGTCATTTAGCGACTCGCAAATTGCGCTCAATTACGAGTCGTAATTTGCGAGTCGCTAAATGACATATACAACCGGGTCTGAGACCCTGCTAGCGATTCCTAATGGGGTCGCAAATTGCATGCCTCATGCATATTAATGAGGCACTCACAATTTGTGACCCCATTAGGAATAGCTGGCCCTCCCAGGTATGGTGGCTTGCTGGGCTCAACAGACCTCCCTGTCTGGGACTGCTTTTTAATAAAGCAGTTTTTTTTAATATACAGCCCGTTTTCCTTAAAGGAAAACAGGATGCATTTAAAAAAAGGAAAATGAAACGTTTTCGTTCCATTTTTTAAGGGCAGGTAGTGGTCCCTGAAACCACTGCCTGCCCCTAAAAAATATTTTTCCCTGCATTCACAGAGCGAGTGCTTTACCACCCTCTTAAAGAGGGGAGTAAATTGCGAGTGTTTTGTGACCGCAATTGCGGTCGCAAAACATTCTTACATAGGCCTCTGACTCGCTGTTAGGAAGGGACGCCCTCGGAACGCCCCTTCCTAATAGCAACTCGCACTTCCTATTTAGCGAGTCTCAAATAAATTGCGACTCGCTAAATAGGGATTGTACATGGCCCTATTAGATTTAGGGTCGTACATGTGGCCCCAAGTCTTACAAAGATAGAGGTAGCACAGATATAGTTGGAGAAAATGGATCTTTTTTAGCCTTTTGTTGACAGTGCCAGTGTGTTCTTTGCGAGGATTGACCGTAGATATTGGAGATATAAGCTACAATGTGTTCTGTCGGGTGCCGCAATTGCTTTGCGTGATCGGAAAAATTGGTGTCACGGATATATCACCAAATGCAACCAGAACAATCTCTGATCTGAAAAGTTCAATATACAAAACATAAAAAACATAAGGCATGTGTGGTCCTATATTTGACCAATGTTTGACACACACTTTATACAGTCAATGTAAAACAACACACAACACAATCATTACTTAGTTTATATTTTCAAAATCATATATCCAGCTGGTATGCACAGTTTGCTTCATATATGGCTGTCACAGATACAAAAAATAAATAAAACATGAGTTAGTGAAAGAGTGACACAAGGTGCAACAGTGTTTGACACTAGGCCTGGGCAGAGTTCACAACGTTCCACTATGCGGAACTCTGCGAAGTGGCCAAAAAACTTGTCCGCGCTACTTGGAGTTCCGCAAGCGCCAGAGTACGTTAGCTCACGCTGTTCGCACTGATTTTTAGCGCTGGGTGTTTGTCCTGCGCTGGAAAATCAGTGTGAACAGCACCACGCTCAGCGTAAGAGGGCACTGCTTCTTTCTGCCGGTCAAGTAGATGTTGCACTCGAGCGCCAGCTTCATCAACGCTAACGGATGGTTTCTCAAAGCAAATGGTTGTGACCATCAGTGACCGCCCGAATTGAAAAATCTCGCTGGGAGGTGGTCTAGCGTTGGATTTTCCTTTCTCGCACTCGCCAACTTAACATTAATGTTGAATGATGGAGGATTTGCTGTCTATATAATGATTTTTGCCTGTTCCTTTCTAGGCAGTCACTGAAGCGAGTGAATTAGACTCCTTCATCGGATGTGCAAGCTTTCACAATCGGCCGTCTGGTTTTTAATCTTGTAACCATGAACAGTAAGAAGTCCCTAATGGACGCGCACGCATTTGCAAGCAGCCACTATGTTTCTATTCTCTTTCCTCATCGGTCGTGCACACTTTCAGATTCGGCCGTCTGCTTTTAATTTCTGACATGACAAGTGCTTCTGTTTTTCTATATATTTTTTACCTTTAGAATACTTCTGGAGACTCTAAAATCAATTAACTCAATGGGCTTTGACACTGACCAGATTACAGAGAGTTTCTCCTCCTTCTTCTGCCTCAAATATTGACATAATATCTCAAGATTGGGGTGAGCTTGGTACAAATAGATACGTGTGTATTTTAATTCATAGTCATCTTTGGATATTGAATGCCCAGATATTTAGTGATCCTCACTGCTTGATATGGAGGAGTAAATGATTTCTCTTCACACATAACGGTGAGCGTTTTTTTGCCCAATTTGGTTACATGTGCAAATGGTGCGTTTTAAACCCAATATTTATATTATTGAATTTTATCCCACAGAAATAATATTATGGGGTGTTTTGGAATACCATATATGCATGAAAGACGATTGTGTGAATACGAATTGATCCCTGGTTGTGGGTTCTATCCCAGGGTAAGAGTATAGTTCCAAATAGTTGCGTTACAGCTTGGTGACTCGTCTAGGCGCCCCCCTTATATTATTTATTCGGACAACACACACATTTGGGCTCTGTTTTCCTATACAGACTGTCCCTTATATTTACCAGTCACGAGGAAGACCCACTGTGATGTGTACATACTAGCACATACACCTAAGGTCAAAATGTTGACGACAATCTTATTGGTCCTTGTTCTTGGTCAAGCATCGTGTGAATGGAATTAATGATGATATAGGGTGTATTTGAACCAGATGATATAACAAGGATGGATACATATATATGGATACATATATATATATATATATATGTAACCAAAAACGCCCAGAAGCTTGAGGCCGCACACAGCAATATATATATTCACTGAAAAAACCATAGGTTTCAGGGACGTTATAGTTAGCTGGACATTTCACTCACTACAAAACCATAGAAATTCCACCGTTATAGTTAGTTCAGTTAACTATAACTCGCGCCCCGCAATGCACTGCTCATGACGTCACATATTACATCATTCATGGCATGGTCAGTGACATCACTGATGACATCACTGATGACATCTCAAATGACATCACTGATGACATCACTGATGACATCATCCACGTGATAATCTGATGCACCTCATCACACCCTAATATAACCTTTAATACACCCACTGTAAAATACAGACTGCCATTTTCGAAACCATCCACACACCAATACCAGTTACTACATACTCACTCACTGATTCCTAGGTCTGCACACACATCCACTCATTCACCCATACAATCACTTATACATGCAGTCACTTATCAATACAACACTATCATATGCACTCATACACCTATTCAGACACTCACACACCGCCACTCATCCATGGAGTTACTCACACACCTAGTCAGTCATGCAAAGAATCAATCACACTCCCATTTACTCACCTAAACAGTTATACACACACCACCTCACTAATTCATACAGACAGTAACGCATAGTTACTCTCTTATGTAATCACTGAAACAAGTACACTCATCCATACATGCCACTCTCACAATCACTCAGTCTCACATATAGTTATTTATATACACCATCACTCACATATACTGCTTTTTACATATGTAGTTACTCACATATGTACCACTGAGACATCCATTCACTCACCAACACACCCATACACACACTCACCCACCCATACAGCTGTTTCCACATGCACTCTTGAACCCATACACCCAGTGAATCAACTACTCACACATCTATGCACAGAGTCACACACCTCCAACCCACCCACACACACACTCAGTCCCCCATACAAATACTCAAGCAAACAATCAAGAACCTATATAGACACTCATGTAGCTACTGACCAACCCATGTAGCAGCTTACACAACAACAGACAGACTGCTACAGACATTCACACAGTTTAGTCACTAACCCATGCATTCAGTAAGACACGTTTAATCAGTCACTTATACAATCAGTTACATACCTCCTAAATCCTCCATCCAGAAACTTATACACCCACTCATTCTTCAACAAACCTTGCCATATATATAAAACATATTTAAACTTTACAGAAACACACAGTCACTGGATGATGTCATCAGTGATGTCATTTGAGATGTCATCAGTGATGTCATCAGTGATGTCACTGACCATGCCATGAATGATGTAATATGTGACATCATGAGCAGTGCATTGCGGGGGCATGAGTTATAGTTAACTGAACTAACTATAACGGTGGAATTTCTATGGTTTTGTACGAGTGAAATGTCCAGCTAACTATAACGTCCCTGAAACCTATGGTTTTTTCAGTGAATTTCAAAGGTTTTTTAAATGCTAATTTCTAACTATTACGTCTGTAAAACCTATGGTTTTTTCAGTGAATTTCAAAGGTTTTTTAAAATATTAAACTACTATTCTGCTATTTGTCATTAGTACTGTTTTTTCTGACTTTTCCACTACAGAAAATAAAATAAACTGTAAAACTGTTGTGTAATGTAATATATTTCACAAATTACAGTGTTACTTATCAAATAATACAACATAATTTAACATTTTAAAAACATATTTTTCTCCCTTTTTCTGCTGTTATCAGATTCTACTTAACTTCACTATTCACAGTGATGTCACTGTAGTATCATCATAAACAGCTGGGAAAAAAAACAATCAACTAGATTGTTAAAAAAAACAAATGACTAATTCTTTCAACCACAATACCAAATCAACACAAATAACACATCCAATACTATTTCCAATTTTTTAATCTTACCTTTACTGTGTAGTTTCTGTTCACATCTTTCCTCAAGGCCAAATAATGTGTGGAATGTTTTTTTTAAATCATCCAGTATCAATTCCTTCAAACATCTTCTCATTTTCCCTCTAGGCCGAATAATGTATCTAAAATTTTTGTTTCAGAAATATCAAGTATGAGTTGGGTAATTCATAAGGCAATCTTGGTTTAATTTCCAAGTGTGTATCGTTGCAGTGACTCCAATCATTTTTGCATTTTAAATATACAGTATAATGTCCACATGTGGTAGTAGCTCCAGCATGGAAAACAATAGCCAGTGTTGCGAAAGTTCTTCCAGAAATAGATACTTGACTAGCAACAAAATGTTTAATTTTCGTTTCCACTTTTCTTCCATTTGGTCTACAGCATTGTAGCATTAAAATTAGATATTTTCCATATCTTTCTAGGCATAATGTAGATAACATTTCTGATTGACAACGAGAACATTTCATATCATGATTTGCTTCTTTTACTAATTTCGGAAAAGGTACAGATTTGCAGTCAGGTATTGTTAAATATAGAAATCGTTCTCTGTCAATCTATAGTACTTGAAGTTAATGAACACTGTTCACATTTGTGATCCCATTTGTAACTGAGTCCAAATAAACTCTCAATCTGGATTCCTTCATCTTCTAATACTCCAAGCATAACCATCAGAAACTCTTGTGCATCTTGTTGTATATTAGGACTGAACGTTAAAGATCCAGTACATGTATCCAAGAGTTGTCGAATACCAGAAGCAGTATGGATCTTACTTCTGTCAGTTCTCAATTGTTCAAATAAAGTATAAAGTGCAGAACATAATCTTTTTTCCTGACTTTCCATAATTTCACCATAAACATCTTCTAGATAAAATATAACGTTTAGAATAACATTACCATAGCAGTTGACACCAGAAGCATTTTCTAATTGGTATCCCACAACATCATCACTTGTTTGTATTTTCTGTTTCTTTGCATCTTTTCTTTTCTCTTGAATTTTTTTCTGCTTTTCAACCACACTTGATTCATCAACATGTTTGCGTTTTGAACACACAGCACGTTTTTCATAAATAGGATATTCACCTAAAGTTGGTGCATAAAGTCTTCTTAAACGATTATATTCTCTTACACAATTTACATCAGCACTAACCTTGTTTTCATCGAAATCAATTAAATACAAACCAGACAATGTTCTAACTCAAGATAATGCAACGTATGCCATTCCCTCTTTAAACACAGTTCTTCCAACATTTACTAAAGCATTATCTACACTTAAACCTTGAGATTTATGAATGGTTATTGCATATGCTAAACAGAAAGGAAACTGTTTTCTACGAACATACAAGTCTTTTACCAGCAAAAAACGTACAGCACAATGCCCAATCTGTTTTACCTCTGTAATCTGATCAAATTTAATTTTCAAGAATTCAATTGCATTTCTGTTTTGATATTTTACAAATTCAACAACTTTCCCTATTGCTCCATTCACTAAACCTTCTTCTATATTCAAATTACGCCTCAAAATTACCCAACAGTTTATACATACATCTAAAAAAAATTCTAAGCCAGCAGTTTTTGATACAGACTTTTCCAAAGAATCCAGTTTAGTCTGTAGTTTATTTGAAGAAGAATTGTTATTCCTTGATGCTCGATTTTATCAATAGCTTCAATGTGAACTATTTCTTGATTTTCCAATTTCAGAAGCTCTTGATTAAATGTATAACACTCTTCCAGTGTAGGCATTAAGCAAAGTATAGACTTTTGTTCTGCAATGTTCTTGTACAGTACTGCTGCTGGTGTGTTTTCAGTTGTAAACAAGTTCTTTAGTAGACGACTTTGTAAAGCTTGTTTACCATGTTTGCTTAGAACACCAATTCTTACATCTTTCAGAATATTTCCATAATCTTCATCACTTGCTTGTCGCATATTCTGAGTGAGTTCTTTATATTCAAAATTTAACCAGAGATTCACATTTCCAATACTTCCCAAAGATTTCCTAGTGTCTTCATGTAGAAGAGTTTTAAAGACTGGTTCTCCTTTTACAGGAATTAGTTGTAGCAGATCTCCAAATACAATTAAATGTTTTCCTCCAAAGAGAACGTCGTAATCTGTTTTTAATACCTGTTGCATTCTTAAATGCACGAAAGCAAGCATTAAGTTTGAGACCATGCTCACCTCATCAATAATTAAAAGTTTCATCTTCTTCAGCACTCTTGACACTTCATAAGAAGCTTCTCCAGACAACTTCTGATATTCTAATTTATTATCATGCTCAACTGGTAACATTAGTAATCTATGCACAGTAATTCCTTTAACATTGTGCGCAGCTAATCCAGTTGGAGCTGTTACCACACAAGATAAATGTGAACCAGTAGTTTTTTAAGATAACTGGTCAAAACTTTAATTAAAAAACTTTTACTCGTTCCAGCTTGACCACTGATGTACATCAGAATAGGTTTAAATGATGAACATACACATTCTTTTTTTCATGCAACAAACCATGTTCTATCTGTTTTCTCACTTGTACATATATTTCTTTCTGTTCAATATTTACTTGTTCTTCTAACTTTTCCAATGTAATATTCTCCTCTTGTGCTTGTTGCATTGCAATTTCCACTTCATGCATAGCAATCGCTGCTTCATTTTCCACTATTGGTTCCCCAAGTGGATCTTGACTACCTGGACCAGAACTTTGACTATCTTGAGAACTTTCATTTGCAACTTCAGCTGTAATAGTCTTTTCCTGTTCAACTTCATCATTCAACATTTTTAAATATGTAGGGAAAATTGAACATGCAATGCTATCTTTACATGCATTAAAAGAATCTTCGTAGCAGTCGAAATCTCCAAGTAATTCACTTTCGCTACGCCATGGTTTGAACAGTTGGAGAAGTGCTAAATAGTAAAATTCTCGCTTGTCTGGAGTTTCACCACAAAGTTTCTTGTGGTTGATAAGGTTACCTTTTGTGTGTTTTACTAAACATCCATGACATCCAAGTACTGCATATTTTCCTTGTTTTAAATTCTGTTTAACATTTCTTTTGAAGCTGTAAAGTTGAAGTACTTCATACAGACATAGATGTTCCAGATGTCGACTCCTTTTCGGATAGTATGTATCCAACATATTAGTTTTAAGAATTTCTGTACTGTCTGGTTCATTTGCTGCTAAGTATTCAATTTCTTCTAATGATTTCAACACTCTATTTCGTGAGCAGGCAAGACCTAAACTTACCCAAATGATCCCTCGTGATTTTGAATATAAACTTGAAGAGGACAAGCGGTCTGAACATTCATACGATCCAATTTCTCTGTGGGAAAGCATTTTCAAAGTAAAGCTGTACAATTTTTTGCTAAGGCTCTTCTCTTGTGCAATTTCTTCCCACATTTCTTTCATCTTGGTTCTTTCTGATTTCGTTATATATGATGTAACGTAGCGTGCAACAGCAATTGAGTTGTCTGCAACATACTGGATGTCCATATTTGCATTCCACATTTTTAAAATAACTAGATTGTAGTCATTAATATACTTTGACAGTTCTCTTCTTTTCAAGTTATAGGTATTCTTTGGAGATTTGCGAGTTATTGTGTGCCTTACAGAAGAAAAAAAAGAATTTACTCTTGCTTTAGAAATTACTGGACGTGGAAATCCAAACCGACACTTGGTATAAAATTTTCCTTTACACTTGTATTTTCGTCGGCAGTACTTTCCACAACGGTGACTTTGGAAACGTAAAACTTGCTGTCTCAAGCTTCTATCTCCTCCTTCTCTTGGAATCTCACATGTCACATACTGTTCAATGAAAGACAATACTATTTCATCTGAATCAGTTCCAAATTTAGGTGCATCCTTGATCCACAATAGCATATGTATATGAGGAGCACCTCTCGCTTGGTACTCCTTTCTCCAAAAGAAATCGGTAACTTCTCCAAGAGGTGGATTCTTTTTATTGCAGATGAAAGACATCATAGCTTGAAACCTATGATTAAAATATCTGCACACATTTACAGGATCCAAAGAACACAGTTCTCCAGGTGTCTTCATTACAACATTCTTTACATTGGAATTTGCTTCTCGTAGAAATTCAAGCAAATCTTCCCATGCATACTCTGCACAGCTAAGTGTCACAAACCATGTTGGTGTACCTAAGTTCCATAACATACACTTCAGTTCTCCATGACGACGATACCATACTCATTTGTTCCTCGTTGACATGCCATCAAATTAATTACCTGTGCTTCTAAATTTTCATCTGTTTGTTGAACTTTCTCCACAAATTCTTTCGGTGAAAGAAGTGATTGATGAACTCCAGTTTTCAGTATGTGGCTCACTGCATAGGACAGAGAAGACAGATCACTTTCAAACAAAAGGTGAAATATATATGGTATACACTGCTGGAATCTAGGATCTTCAGAGTATAATCTTGTTGAGCGATATTCTGAAGCTGGAATCCGTACAGGTCGGTCATCATATTGTCCACCTTCTCCAGTAGGAAACAGCTGTGGAAAACAACGAGCTTCTAAGCTTTTCTCCCATACACTCATTGGAGTTCCCTTTGCTTTTTTCATTTGAAATAACTCAATACTGTTTCCTATGACTTCTTTTGAATGTAGAGGACATATTGTGTAATGTTCATAAATCTCTTCACTCCTTGACTTGTCCGCTTTCTCTAATTGACCCCTTGAAATTTCAGATTCATCTTCCAAACTTATTACCTGTTCTTCCACATTTACACTTTTATAATAAATATTATTCTCCACAAGATATAACGTAGCCTTTTGAAGTTTTTTAACATCCACAAATTCTTGCCATATTTTCCCACTCTTTGTTGGTACTCCATTTACTAGAATGACTACTGCTTCATTTTCATCTTTGTCTCCACCAACAATTTCAATATTTTTCTTAAAATCCAAAGGTAAGTACACTACTCTTCCTTTCAGCCCTCTTTGTAAGTCTGTTGGTGGCAGTTTACCTGTTTTAGGCTCCATGCAAATTATAGTTTGAAATGGATGAACAGATTGAATTAGAACTGACTCATAAGTATTCAAATCTGCCAGTTCTTCCGGAATAGCTACAAATTCTAACTTATTATGTACTGCTCTAGCGGGCATTTTGTTCTCTTCTAATTTGTTATAACAATATTTACAAATACGTTGATCACTGCCTAACTCAAATTGACCTTCCACTAACAAGTAAGTTGCAAATTCTTTCCATTTATCATTATTCTTCTTTTCTGATTTCAAATACAAATCAACATTCCTAGTTTGAATTTTATAATTAGTACGTCGACAACAAACACAAACATAGTTTGGAATTTCAGAGCACACTATGTTAAACTTCCCAATTTCTTCTTCAAACTGATCAATCATAATCACTTTCCCATCTTCTTCAACATCTGTAATTGTCAAACTTTCACTTTCTATACACTGCTCTTCTGAACCAAAATATCGGAACTGAATATCATCACACTTTTTTTGTACATCTGATAAAGAACTGTGTAAAAGAGCTGTATTTAGTTCACCTAAACATAATGCAGGACTTTTTACATAGTACAGTTTCCTTACAAACTTCCGCATTTCTGAATGGTGTACTGCTAACATCCTTAAGTGATGAAAAACACTTTTACACACTTTTCTTGAAAGACCAGCCAGAGAATGCCCATGTTTCTCAGTATATTTTCTTACATTACAAGGATCTAGTGTTTGTAACAACCTAATCTTCTGTTTTACACTTTTCTGTGTATATTCTCGTAACAAATTTCGCATTATATCAATAGATTCCTGTCGAATACTACAAATACTGCTACAACCCCACTTATACACAGGAGCTTGTGTGCATTTCCCTTGCACTTCTTCAGCTATTAACTGTTCTGCACTAATAGTAACCATTTCCTCTTTTGGAACAGGACAACCATTCTGAACTTCGTAGCAACGACCTCCAGTATCAACTGCAAATGGTAAACTATTTTCTTGGAAGTAACTCTCTTCATTAAAAAAGGTTCACTATTAGATGTATGTTTCCATTTTCCACTGAAGATTTTACAGAAGTTGCTTCTGTTCACACGTCTTATTTTTTTACTTTTGTCTTTCAGAATCTTCATTGTTTTATCCAACACTTTCATCCTCTTCAAAATGAAAATGAATATTTTTTGTTTTAACTTAAAAGCAGTATCCACTATGCTTTCAACACGCTGTTTCTGTTTCAATTGCAGTACTTTCTTTTTATATTTGCGGCTTCCTTTTATTAAATTCTGAATTACTCTATTTCGAAAAACTCTTTGACGAATTTCTTGAAATTGTTTTTGTCTACGGGTAACAAATACTCTTTCCTTATCATGTTTTTTTTCTTGCAATTTGAAGTCCAAGTCTGTTTCTCCTTACTTGAAAATTTTTTCTTTTTCCTTTGTGTGATGTTATTTTCATTAAATGTTCGTAATACTTTTTTAGAAATTGTCTAGTGTTTTTACCAGAAGAAACTCTTTTTGTAGTACTCTCATTTTCTTGTAATCCACATTTTTGACTTTTCTTTAAGTAGATTGCCTTTTTGTTTTTCCTTCTTTTTCAGTTCTTCTAGGCATTTTCAATTTTTAATCCAAACAAAATAATTTTCTGAGAATGAAAAAAAGTTTCAATTATTTGTTATATCTGTTCAATATGTCAAAATAATCACATACAATTATAAAAGTTCCAGTGGCGGCTTGCAGAGGAAATGCTGCATGGTACTGGAGCGGAATAAGGGAACAGTAGGGTGGCAGGTAGTGTCATCCGACATACAGCACGTATTTATTGAATTATTTAGATTCACCTTCCCATTTTATATGTGACTCCACTACCTCCTACTTTTCCCCTCGCCCCACCCCCCGTCCCATGCACCCCACCAACTCACACCACTTCCTCTGCAACCCACTACAGATAACTTTGTAGATACTATTTTGTAAAATTGTTATCTGTATACTTAGAGTGATATTCTCAACTAAATGGCACATGTAAACGTTACCCTTATTAGTTTAACACTTCTATTGGCAACTTAGCAAGCATAACACTGCACCATATTAGCAAAGATATGGTACAGGCTTACATTTTATTGTGGATGTACATAAACAAGTACAGATCAACTGTTAGAGAGCAACAAAACCACCGACCTGGAGATGGAGAGGGGGAAAGATTAAGGGACATATTCACAAGGAGCCATCGCCGAATTAACGGCACTTTATCGCAGCCAAACTCGTGATAAATGTACCCCCCCATTCACAAGCCGGTGTTAACAGCCCACAGCACCAGTATACCTGCGATAGCAGCCTCAAAAAACATCGCCACAGAGGACCCTCGCAAATATCGCTAATGCGATGCAGAGTAGGCGTTCCCGTGACAAAAGCCGAGACAACAGCACACCTCAACATTCACAACGACCAGCCACATCTGCGATAAAAACACAAAACCGGCGATAAGGCGCGTTAGCACCAGGAAATTTACACCTCCTCTAACCTGGTGTAAAGTCGGACGGCAGCCAGCACCACAAAAGGGAGCACAGCCCAGGGCCACATCCGAAGGGCAACAGATGCCATGGAGCAACTCATCATGCGGCCCGGACACCCAACAGGGCCACAACACCCACCCCCAACCCCGGACTAAGAAATTGCACACCAACACCGCCAATCCCAAAACAAACATCTTGCCTGATGTCGCACAAGCAGCAAAATAAACATACATGCGTGACCAGAAAATGGAGAATCAGTCATACAGCAATGCAACCACCAACACAAAACCCCAGACAAACAAAAGCAGAAACAACCCCTAGGATGAGTCCTAGCTGCTCCCACTGGACAATCCGTAGCACACAGCCCGGTAGACCAAATCCAAGAGAAGAAGGTGTGCCATGCGCGCAACAAAGGAAAGAGAGGGAGAGAGCGAGGGAGAGAGACGGAGTGAGATAGCACAAGCAGCGCAAGGCCGCACAGGCACCTGGCTCCACATGCCAACATGTGTGTGTGCATCGCCATACGTACACCATGAGCCCAAGGCCGTGTCCCAATCTCAGCGCCAAAGCCACATCACATTTCCCAAAACGAAAGTAGTAGTGAGACAAACATCAGGGATGAAAGCACCATTGTCCCAATGCAGAAGCCGGGAGGACACCTGCACCTCTGACCTTGGTCCCGAACGCGCCTGGAACACCCTGATAGAGATACAATGGCAGATGGGGACAACTCCCACACCACGCATTCCGCAAATAAACCATCCAACTTATCCACAGCCCACACATAGAAGCCCCTGCCTGTGGTACCCCCGCATGGGATGGCCTTGACACCCACGGAAACAGCAACCCATGTCCCACAACATTGCACACACATTCAAATCATTGCTCAGAGCTGTGGCATATCCTCCACACAACAGCCGCAGTCCAGAAGAGTGCCTGTTCACGAGACGCACCAACGCAATGGCAGGCCATACCGGGCACATGCACAACACCCATCACGTGGAACAGTACCGTGCACGTATGCTGCATTTACTGGGCACACTGCCACTGGCAGTGCTGCAGATCAGTTACAGGCTCAGCTTCCGCATTGCCCACGTCACCTGCGTCCAGCCCTGGTTCCACTGCCGAACATGCACATTCGAGTGTCCCATGGATGTCTGCATATCCAACACAACTGTTGATGAATTGGACTATGACTTGTGTTTGCGCCCCCTGTTGGATCATGAACAGGAGTGTAACCGAGACAGCCGTGCATGGGATGCCTTGACATAATGCGTATGTATTGGTAGTTGTGCATGGGAGATGGCACAATTTCTCGTGTGCAGTGACCACATCGAGGCGCTCCCTATTGGGCTGTGTTGCGGATCGGTGAGACGGCGTGGGCTGAGCACACCTGCGCGGACCACCTAATGGATTGGCTCACCCTGGTGTTCCTTGAACACGACAACGACGTACTATTGGAACACATTGCACATGAAGCTGCACAGGCATTCATGGACGAGTAACTACGTACCTGCAGCCACATCCTATTGCCACCCACAGCACATGGCCCAACAACTTGTTGCACAGTGGGGATTGCTCACATATCCCACCAAAACAGAGGACACGACTCCCTTCGGTCGGGCTCTGGATGCATGTGCATGGAATAACGCGTGTGCACACACACCTGTCCAAGGCGACGCAGGTCCATGGTCCGAGCAACACAGCGTCGTTTGGCAACAGTGCCAATTCGGACACACTGCTCGGTAAGAGCACACACATGGTGATGTAGCACGACATGTGAACCTGTCGGACCCTCACACCTGATCACTGTCGGCAGAGCAGACAATTGCTGCACCCCGGAGGCAGAGCGCCATGCAGACCCCACGTACAGTGAGTCGTGCCACCTCACACGGGGCACTGTGCAGACGCCAAACAACACACGACTCGTCCAGCAAGGCAAGTTGGGCTGTGAGCATTGCCATATGTGATAAATCTTGTCCATTTCAGCCCCAACATCATCTGCCCCTCGACATGTACCCATGCTGCGTGTAAGTGTCTTAAGCATTTACGTGCCTGTTGTGGCCGTTGCCTCATCCGTACTGACACGCACATGCCAATAAAGCCTATGCCACTCCACTGGTGTCTAACTGTGAGGTGTGTTGTAAAGATTGTCCACTCGTGTGCCACAATGAGCCTCGTCCCAACACAGGGAAGAACTGACTGTCGCATGTGCAACGGGGGTGTATCCCTTTGGCAAGCTCCGCCTCTGTGAGCCAGACATTGTTTTTGCATAGGTGCTGGACGACATCTGATGCAGCCCCATCACCTACGCAGTCTGATGTGTCAGGGGCACACAGCCCTGCAGCCATCACCCCGACACACACCGCACACAGAACCTGTATGAGGGGAGTTTTGTACCACATTGCCTTCATTGCTGATTTTCTGTGATTGCTATGTGTGTGGGCTGCATTGTGGGGGAATTGCACCTGCAGCTCTGATTTCGTGTAGCCTTCTCCCCTTGTGACGGGGTGCCTTTGGATTGTGTGCTTTTCGGGGCCTGTTTTGCTTTTGACTTGGGTGATGTGTGCTCGCAGACTGATTTTGTGGCCTGGTGCATTGTTGGTCTGCTGCGTGTATTGTAAGGCATGGGTTGTGGTTGCACGCGGACACGTCGGAGTGTGACCTGCTCCTTTGAGGATGTGATCCGCACTTGGCTCCGTACATGTCGCTTCGTGGGCCATGTCATTTTCTTTGCGCAGCTGCTATTCTATCCGACATGCAGTGTTACTTGCATAGTCAGTGTGGGTCACGGATCTGCTGGTTTGCTGGATTCAGAATATGTGCAAGGGTAGGTTGTGATATTGGTGATAGGGGGGGGGCACTCTGTGCACATTGTGGATGGGGGCCTACTTGGTGTTTGGATGTGTGCTGCAGTGTGCCAAGGCATTCAGGGACATGTTCCAGGGTCATTGTGGGTGTAGTGTGTGCTGCACAAATCAACGCCGTATCTGATTTACAAAACTACATACTCGTTTAAACATAACAAACTATACTGCTTATTTGTTACCTCTATACCTTACTCCTAAAACCATGTAATCTTTCAAACATATGTCACGTCACTTTTGTACCATTGAAACTGATTACGACCTTTTCTTTACACTACAGATCCCATGAACATGCTAATAAAGGTATAAGTGCTATTTTCATACTAGATAAAGCTCTCTTACTTAATTTTTATAAACACTACTGTTTGGTGCACAAAATGGGGGTAACACATGAGGAGAGGAAACGGAGGTGTAATCCCTAAACTTTTATTGTACCGTTCCTTTAATATACGTATATTGAGGGTTTTAAGTGGGATGAAAAAAAATGCGGGTGTGCAAAAGGGGTAGCAGTGTTCAGCACCGGTAAGACCCAGCCCACTTAAAGTCCTGCGTATATTCAGCACAGAGACACACCCTAACAATTTTCATCACTTATAATCACAGTTAGTTTACTAGTGTGAAAAAATCATACAGAAAATTTACTAAGAACATTTTTAATTGTTTTTTATCTCTCACACATATAAAAAATATCTCTTGTAAAGAAACGCCCCTCTCCACCTTTATTTCGTACTGAACGAGCAATAAATAATCCCTTTACCAGCATCTAGTCACTAACTACTAACACTGTGCACTGTACCCAATTGTAAAGCAGAAATAGTGTTTAGATTATGTCTTACAGTATCATCAAATGATTCAAACCATGCATACATACACAAAGCAACATGCACGTTTACTTTGTCCATTTACTCTCTATGTAATCTGTGCACATTCTGAACGGGTTCGCAGTATATCACCTGTTTTCACTTATACTCAAATGTACCTTACAGTAAAAAAATGACATCACAACCTATGCATATGTAATATTTCCTACATAATACAGTGCATTTCTATACCATTAAAACTGATTGCAACATTCTTTATATAGTACAAATTCTACCAATATGTCAATAAACCTATAAGTGCTATTTTTATAATACAAAAAGCTGTATTAGATTTTTTTTTATAAACAGTACTGCTGGGGGCACAAAATGGTGGTGCAAGGTAGACAGAGTAAATGAAGGTGTAATTCCAAACTTTTTATGTATCGTCCCTTTACTATACGTATATTAACAGCTTTAACTGGGATGAAAAAATTGGCGGCTCTCTTAAAGGCGTGGCAGAGCCTACTACTGATAACACCCGGACCACTTAAACGCCTGCGTATATTCAGCAGAGGAACACACCGTGACAATTACTATCACCAATAATCACATTTACTTTGCCACTGTGAACAAAATCGTACAGAAAATATACAAAGAACATTTTCATTTATTTTTTATCTCTCACATATGTAAAAAAAAATGACTTCTGAAGAAACGCTCCCCATCAACTTAGATTTCCTAAGAACACCCAAATGCAAAGCCTCGCAGTACCACACCAGCCTTGACTGACATTGAAATCTACCTCTCAGTGTAAACAATGAGACCACAAAGTGTGCACATAACATTTCTTCTATCTCTGTTAAGTTAATAACACATGAATTTTCTACTGTCACCCCTTCTCCACTATTTCCAGACTGAGCATAATTTCCAAACGTGCGA
Source organism: Calotriton arnoldi (assembly GCA_963921515.1). Lineage (NCBI taxonomy): Eukaryota > Metazoa > Chordata > Amphibia > Caudata > Salamandridae > Calotriton > Calotriton arnoldi. The sequence goes on along the minus strand of CAWUFW010000246.1, from coordinate 1,698,087 downwards.
CAGTCTGTTTATCTTGCCGGAATAGATATACAAATCGAAATTAACGCTACATTGAATTTTCAAAACCATACAGGGCCATATTCACAAGAATGGCGATAACATCATCGCCGCTTTAGCGGCAGGAAACTGCACTATGTTATTTAGAAATAAAAAATACTTTCAAAGTTAAAAATATCGTCTCAAATACTTAACCACTACTACAAAACACATAACACACCTTCTTAATTTCTAATTTACCTTCGTAGTTGGTATGCAGATTTCAAATGTCACAAACGCATGCAATTCTTTTCTTGTCACACAGTACATGTAATGCACCGCTTTCATCAAGAATGAACCAGTAATGGCACAATTTCCTGTTGCTCCACACATAAATACATGTAAAGAACAAATCAGAATAGTTCCTTATTTTTTTAGATTGCAAAACCTCTCTTTATTGGTTATTTTTGAACTTTCCATATAAACAGTTTTTTAAGGACACATACAGGTGAAAAGTTCAAGGTATTGTATCAACACTTTCTAGAACATTCTACGACACATGCAGGTTAAAAGTTCATCATTCTTTTAAACCTACCGATATTTTTTTTTGCAACATGTTCTCCAACATTTAACGGCATGTGGAGGTCAAAAGTTCACCATTCTTTCAAGTTTGAACTGCACCTTCCAAATACAATTAGCAGGTGTGGTTGAGCTGAGCAAATCTCATCCTATAATATCTACTCCACGTATAAACTGCTTTTTTATTAACCAATCACAAAGATGCTTTTCATCAAAACTAATATACACCCTACTTTTTAGGACACAAAACATTTAATCTCCCAATCGGTTAACGTTTTGTATGTAAAAAAAAAAAGTAGTTCCCCATGTTTAAACATATTTCTTATTCTACGAACGGACTGCATGAGCTACAGACATTTATCCATATCTTCTAGCCATACCTTCAAAATGCTAGTGTGGATTGTAGGACATAGCTATGTTTTCTGGTGCAAGAGGTATGAAGAACAGAGACGTATTGACTTAGACTTAGGTTTACAAAATGTGCACATTAAATGGTTTGCACAGAGAGGATTGAAGTGGCACCAATTGCTCCCTTTGGTTAAAACCTGTTTGCATCTCCAACACCCTGATCTCATGATTGTGCACTGTGGTGGTAACGACCTAGGCACATTGACTGGGGTAGGTTTGGAAATGCTTATGAAGGACACCTTTGGACAATTGATGTTACTTTTACCTCAAACTGTCTTTGTATATTCCAATATATGCCAAAGACAGAAGTGGAAATGGTCAAACCAATTTTGTCATAAGATTGAAAAATCTAGGAAGAATGTCAACAAAGCTGTGTCTGCATACCTCAGAGACCATAGAATGGGGCTGATTTACAACAACAACATACGTTTTGATATGGCTGATATCTACAGAAGTGATGGAGTACACTTCACAGATGAGGGAAACCGAGTTTTCCTGATTAACCTGAAGCTGTGCATTCGCACTTACATGGAGCTCCAACTAATAAACACAAGGGCTCTTTTTAGAGCCGCCTTATATTCATGTTTTGCCCTATCTTACACGCCTTGCACTTTGTACATTTGAAAAAAACCCTTCTGGCTCTCAACCATCCGTCATTTCCACCCACTTCCGGGCTGCTGTTAACAAGATCCTGCCTCAGGGACCTGGCTTTTCTGAAGGTGATTAATGGCTTACGGGAGACTGGACCATTCAAAACCGGATCCCTTTTCACCAGGTGCCAATGTCTACTCAGACGGTCTCTCACCCTGCTGTGGTAGGCATTGTAACCGGTAATCATACGTATGTTGTTCTTGGTCTTCTTCTCCTCCCTAGCCTTTTCAATGGGGTGCAACAATGTTGTTCTCTCAATCTGACTCACTTTGGCTAGTGCTTGATTGAGTACCTGTGAGTCAAAGCCCCTCTGCTTAAACCTGGTAGTCAGGTCTTTCTGTGCTAATTCCAGGGTTGATGTTTCACTGCAATTCCTCTTAATCCTGAGATGTTCTGCATACGGTATGCTGTTTTTGAGTTTCGGGGGGTGGGAACTCCTAGCATGTAAAATGGAGTTGCCCGCAGTGGGCTTCCTGTAAGTGCGTGTGTGTAAAGAATTGCCCTTAACATTGCCCTTAACATAGACCTCCAAGTCAAGAAAGCAAACCTGCGAGCTACTGATAGTTACAGTGAAGGACAAGTTTAAAGAATTGTTATTCAGTTGCTATATAAACTGCTCAGCAGTTTCTCTTGTCCCTTCCCACACCACAAAGAGATCATCTATGAACCTCGTCCATAGGATTACGTTGTTTTCCCACTCCTCAGTATGCTGTATGCTGTACCCGGAGCACTTGCTCCTCCCACCAGCCCATATGCAAATTTGCATAGCTGGGGGCAAAGCAGGTGGCCCCCTCACCTGTCTGTATGTGTCTGTACCATACATGAAAAGATTGTTCTCAAGGCATAATCTCCCCATTTCCACCAACATAGCAGAGTGTTGGTACAATGCTATTGATCTTTTGTTTAGGTAGTGCCTCATTGCTCTCAACCCATCCTTTTGATGTATGCTCGTATACAAGGATGACACATCGAGGGTAATTAAGAGAAATGTGTCTTTCCATACAATGTTTTCAATTTTCCTCAAAAAGTCCCTTGTGTCTTGTATGTAGGCCGGGAGCTCTTTAATGAACTCCTGCAAGAAGTAGTCCAAAGATCTAGATGTTGGTTCAAATAGACTACCTATGGCAGAAATTATTGGCCTACCAGGGGGGTTCTCTGCATTCTTGTGTATTTTTGGTATGAGATATAATATAGGTGTCACTGGGTTATCCACCTTGAGAAACTGATACTCATCTTGCAATATCATGCCTAGCCCCCTCCATCTTGCCAGGTCTTTATGGAACTTATTCTTGGTCTCTACCAAATTACTATTGGGCACTTTTTGATAGAATCTGGAGTCCCTCAACTGCAGCCTGGCTTCTTCATTGTACATATCGAGTGGCCAGAGGACCACTTGCCCCCCTTATCGGATTGGCTGATGACTATGTCCTTTCTATTTTTGATTTTTTGTACAACCATGGCATATTTTTTATCATGTAGGCTGCTCCCCTTCAAGAATCTCTCACTTGACTCTACTGATAATGCTTTCAAATCTTTTACCACTAAGTCCATAAATACATCAATTGAGTCTTTAGGTATGTGAGGGACAAAAGTGGATTTGGGCTTAAATGGGGTTTTAATACTTCTATAAATGTCCAAACCCAACATTTCGGCAGTGTCTTTTACTGTGTCCGGTGGTCCCATGTCTTCACACTCTCTCTCTAGTTGGTGTAGTTCATGTAGAAGGATTAAATCCTCAGCTTCAAGAGCTGTCTTCAGTTTTAAATTCCTCTCAAATTTATAAAAGTCTATCCGGGTCTGGGTGTAATTAAAATTTGTTCTTGTGCAGAAGGATAATCCTAGTGATAGCACATTCTTTTCTTCGTCCGAAAGGTTTAAATTGGACAGATTGATTATGGTGGCTGTGTCAGTTGCTACGTCCATTGGTACGAGTCCTTGACTTTGACTCCTGAGCGAAGCTCCATTCCCCCCCTTCGCTTCTTGTGTTTCCTTGTCGCCTTTTTCCTTTCCACTGTGGCCTCTGTTGAGTATTCAGAGTCCTGTCTAAGGTTAAAAAATGCAATTCCTCGATGACTGAGGGGGGGTCCTGCGGCTCTTTAGTCCTGCTTGCACTACCAGCCCCATTTTCTGGTTCCGTATCAGGCTCTGAGCTTATATTGGAGCTTGCCTCTGAGCTGTAATCCATGGTTGAATGCCGCTCATGCGCTCTTCTGTCTTGTCCTGTATTGCCTGATAGTCTCTGGCGGCGCAGATTGTCAAATCGGCGGGCAAAGGTATATATCTGTCCTCTCTCATAATCCAATCTGTTCCTAATACATTTTGTGGCTTTTCTGTCTCGAATCGTCTGCTCATGCTTTTTTAATTTCAGATCCAGTTCCTTTTCAAATTTTGTAACTTCTTGTTTCAATAATTTGCCTATTTCTTTTTCCACAATCTTAATCTCTTCCAAGATTCTCTCATGGTCCATTTTGGCATATTTTACCAGAATTCTCATCATGTTGTTAGATGATACCGCACTATTGACCGCCCACTCCTGTAACATTTTTGGGTCCGGATTTTCAAAGGTTGGGGCAATTAGTACTCTCAAGCCCCTGGGGACTCTACCCACTGCTAAATATCTCTCCAAAGATTTCACTTCCCACCATTTGAAAACTTCAGTTCTTTTTAACTTCTCCAGTCTCCGCATCTGTGTCGGTGCATTTAAATCTGGTGTTGTAACACTCGGACCTCTATTTCAGCCGCCCGTGCTCTCTGCTTTCTCATCGAACACGACATTTGCTGCCTCTTCTCTCTCCTTCAACCATGTATCCATTATGCTCCCTCAACTTGAAACGCTCGTTCAAAGATTTCAGCTTACGTAGCGCAAAAGCCGTTTCCCACCGGATTCTCCTTTTCCGGTACCTCTCCCTGCTGTTGATGGCTCGGGACTCGCCTATCACAGCGAAGTTCTTCCCCGGTCACAGTCCTCCTCCGACACTCTGCTCCGTGACGCTCCCCACCTTGAAGTCCCCTTTCCAAATTCCTTTTTCCAAATTTGCGGGGAGGCTTCTCGTTAAGCACCGCATACTTCCACCATACTGCCGGACTCCGAGAAGCTCCTGACCGAGGATGCATTGGTGTGGCCGCTCTTCGACACCCAGCGGCTTGACATTCAGTCCAATTCCAATTCCCTCAATAGGGATCGGACGCCAACAACAAGGAAACGACTCAATACAAATTCCTTTTTCTCGCGCTTTATTAATCTGCTGTAACGCGTTTCGGCATTACTGCCTTGGTCACACACGGAGCGTTGTTTTAAACATCCTATTTAAAAACCCCAGAACTTCCGGTCACATGATTACCAGTACCTACTACAACTGAAAATATGCAAATCTGTGGATCACCAGTAATCTTTATTGCTTGATTAATAAAAATCTTAGCAAACTGCATATAAAAACACAAATAAAGTAAAACAGTGCTAGATCCGTTAAAATTACAGTGGTTTCATAAAATACAAAAGTGTAAAATTTGCATACTGTACTGAAAATATATGTTAATATATGTATCATGATTAAGCACACAATGACTACTGTGGGACTGTCCTCCGTAAAGTTAATCCAGGTTCAAGTATCTGTGTGATTAAATATAAAATCTTTGCCGGGTTAAGGGTAGTCTAAAAATGGTCCTTCCCAATGAACAGATACCAGATGAGTTAGCAGCAACCTGGGATACTAGCTGGTTAATTGGGGGTCGCCAGGTTTAGTTTTGTTTTTGCAATTTTCATAAAACATACAAAGCTGCAGGCTAGCCGAATGTCACCCCCCTCGAAGCAGGCCTTCACTGCCTGTCTGCATGACCGTATTCGATTTTCGTTCAGACATGGCTTTAGAAGCTGTCTTCGTTCAAGATCTAAGCTCTTGCAGAGGCACAGTAGATGTAGGACGTCCTCTTCGGGGTTATCGCATAGTCTGCAGTTGGGGGCTGGATGTGTGCGTTTCCATGGCGGTAAATGTGGTTTTGCCGGTAGAATCCCCAGCCTCATTGCCAGAAGGCTTTCCTTCATACTTCTCGAGAAGCTTGTACTTAAATATGGCTGCGGAACGCTTCTCGAATAGCTCTGGATCACAAACCAGCTGTGGATCAGTTGTACTTGATTTTAAATACACTTACATAGTAGACAGTGAGGAAGGACACTGTATGCAAATGGTAAACTTGAAAAAGAGTCATTCAGTTCGATTTTCTTGTGTTTGTTCACGGTTTGGGACCAAGAAACACATCTTTCAACTAGTACTCTTATTCTATTCATTGATGTTGCATTTGTTTAAAGAAATGTTCGAGTTTGCAAAGTCTCAGTCCCAGTAACTCTCATGTAAGGACTACCATGTCCATAATGCATTGCAGCTGTATTCCGAAAATGCGGCATAGCGTCCTTTTCACAGTTTTCTGCCAGAGTAGATAAACTTAAAAACAAAATGCCCACCTTATCTTGCCTCATAGGAGTAAATTCCATGTCCTGCAGGGGGCAAGTTAATTTTCACATTCATCTCAAGGGCATTTCACATCACTTTTTATGATGTTTCTTTGACTCCTTTTGTGGCTGCTTAATTCCTTCCCTTGATCTCGAAGTGCAAGGGCAAGCCCCCACAAACCCTGGATGCCGTTAAAATTTCATGAAGATTCAGGCCAGCAGGACTCACAAAGAGTCAGTAGCAAAGCCTCCCGTATCTGCGGTGGCACCACCAAACCTGCTATTTCCATTCCAAGTAAAGGCAGCTGGCGGGCATCATCCAAACATAAATTCAGAAGAAATGTGACGATGCAGATGCCCAGCCAGACGGGTCGGGGCTTGTTGGCGATGTCACCGCCCAATATGCAACATATGAAAAATCACGCTGTCTTCACAGCGCGAAAAGCAAGCCCATCCAATCGAGAGGTGAGTAAAAATAAATGTTTATTTCCAGCAGGCAGCCCAATGTAGCAGCATTACGCGTTTCGACCTTCACATGGTCTTAATCATATGCAAATCTGAGGATCAGTTGTACTTGATTTTAAATACACAAATAGTAGACAGTGAGGAAGGACACTGTATGCAAATGGTAAACTCGAAAAAGAGAGCCATTCAGTTCGATTGTCTTGTGTTTGTTCACAGTTTGGGACCAAGAAACACATCTTTCAACTAGTACTCTTATTCTATTCTATTCTTTCATAACTGTCATTTAAAAGAGTGTAGGTGACCTGCCAATACAGTACAATTATGCAGATATCTTTGATAAAGTTAAAGCAACAACTCTGCCCCCACATAAAACATTTGATTGTCAGATTGATTTACAACCAGGTGTCCAAATCCCATGTAGTCGCATATGCACCTTAATAGAGAAAGAGAACGCGCACTTACGAAACCATTTGGATGAACTGCTCCAAGTAGGTTTAATTCGGCCATCCAAGTCTCCTGCCTCCTCTCCTCTTTGTTCCTGAGAAGGGAGGAGAGTTAGGAGCCTGTATTGACTGCAGGGCTCTAAATAAAGCAACAATTAGACATAGGTATCCGTAGCCACTAATTACAACTCTCCTAGACCAAGTCAAACATGTCATTGTGTTTACCATTTGGGTTTGTGGGAAGCATACCATCTTGTACGAGAGGCTGATGAGTGGAAAACACCATTCTGAGCAAAATGCAGATTGTATGAATATCTCATCATGCCTTTCAGACTCTGCAATGCCTCTGCTGCCTTCTCGTACTTCATCAGAGATTGCATGTGAAGTGGTATACATAGATGTTAGTTTAATTTACTCCAAGACTCCTGAAGGACATGTTCAACATGTACAAGCAACACTACAATGCCTTAGGTAACATCGATTATATGCTGACCTAGAGAAATTTATATTTCACATGCAGTGAGTAGAATTCCTAGGTCATTTCATCACCCCAAAAGGGATCACAATGGATTCCAAGAAAGTAGAAGCAATTCAAAACTGGAAGTCACACCAAATAGTTAAGGAAATTCAGAGCTTCCTAGGATTCACCAACCAACTTCTATAGATGATTCATAGACCATTTCTCTGAGACTGTAACCCAGATAACAAAACTATTAAAAACTGGGATACAAAGGCAAAACATGCCTTCCAACAAGCAAGTTTATGGGGCTCCCATCCTCGTACACCCTGATCTGACGCAACCCTACCTGGTTGAAGCTGATGCCTCTCAAGTTGCTGTAGGAGGAGTTCTTTCCCAGCATCACACTAGTACTGGGCAACTACATCCAGTAGCATATTTCTCTCAAAAGTTGAATTCAGCCAAACAAATTTATTCTGTGGCTGACAGGGAGCTGCTAGCCATCAAAAAGGCCCCCAAGGAATGGAGGCATTATTTACTAGGGGATTGCCACACTGTTACCATTCTAACTGACCATCAAGACTTGCAATTCCTCAAAACTACAAAAGCCTTCAGACAGTTGCAGTGGTCTCAGCTGTTTAGAGCATATGATTGTGTCATTCAATTTCGACCAGGCATCAAAAATGGCAATAAGGATGCTTTGTCCCGATATGGTTATTCACTTCCAGAAGAACCTGATGAAGTACCACATATAGTGGACCCAAATAGAATACAGGGAACCTTAATAGTTGTAGGGTTTCAAAAACAACTGGGAAAATCAGTGCAGGTGAGAATGAGAACCAGTCAATGCTAAATATGGGAGGTGATATTCACAAGAACCTATGTTACTACAGTGATGCTCTGGTGTTACCTACCAAGAATCTGCAGGAACAAACTTTGCATTGCTCACTTTGCCACTGGATTCAAGCTAGCCTGGCTGATGATGGCTGAATAGCCAGAAACCGGTCCCAGGATGCTTGTTTCCGGTCCAGGGAAGACATGGCTTGGCAGTGCGGGCTGGACTGTTCCCATGAGGCACAGGGTCAGACTGATTTGCATATGGCCATGTCTGAACTGGGGTGGTGGAGTGAGCTAAAGAATGATGATGGATTAAACCCAGATCAGTTGACTGGGGGTGAGTGTTTGATTAGCTCAAACGCTCCGTCCATCATCCCCTTTGGTATCGCTTTGCTCGCCCTAAGTTGGCAGGGTATGCCCAGACGTGGGTCCCTTGCTCACTTTGCCACTGGATTCAAGCTAGCCTGGCTGATGACGGCTGAATAGCCAGAAACCAGTCCCAGGATGCTTGTTTCCGGTCCAGGGAAGACATGGCTTGGCAGTTCGGGCTGGACTGTTCCCATGAGGCACAGGGTCAGACTGATTTGCATATGGCCATGTCTGAACTGGGGTGGTGGAGTGAGCTAAAGAATGATGATGGATTAAACCCAGATCAGTTGACTGGGGGTGAGTGTTTGATTAGCTCAAACGCTCCGTCCATCATCCCCTTTGGTATCGCTTTGTTCGCCCTAAGTTGGCAGGGTATGCCCAGACGTGGGTCCCTTGCTCACTTTGCCACTGGATTCAAGCTAGCCTGGCTGATGACGGCTGAATAGCCAGAAACCGGTCCCAGGATGCTTGTTTCCAGTCCAGGGAAGACATGGCTTGGCAGTTCGGGCTGGACTGTTCCCATGAGGCACAGGGTCAGACTGATTTGCATATGGCCATGTCTGAACTGGGGTGGTGGAGTGAGCTAAAGAATGATGATGGATTAAACCCAGATCAGTTGACTGGGGGTGAGTGTTTGATTAGCTCAAACGTTCCGTCCATCATCCCCTTTGGTATCGCTTTGTTCGCCCTAAGTTGGCAGGGTATGCCCAGACGTGGGTCCCTTGCTCACTTTGCCACTGGATTCAAGCTAGCCTGGCTGATGACGGCTGAATAGCCAGAAACCGGTCCCAGGATGCTTGTTTCCGGTTCAGGGAAGACATGGCTTGGCAGTTCGGGCTGGTCTGTTCCCATGAGGCACAGGGTCAGACTGATTTGCATATGGCCATGTCTGAACTGGGGTGGAGGAGTGAGCTAAAGAATGATGATGGATTAAACCCAGATCAGTTGACTGGGGGTGAGTGTTTGATTAGCTCAAACGCTCCGTCCATCATCCCCTTTGGTATCGCTTTATTCCTCCACGTTGGCAGCCATCCAGGTAGAAGAAAAAAGACCATACTACTCGTGAAAATAAATTTTGGGTGGGCAAATACGACTCATGATGTAACAATTTACATGTCCACTTGTGGCATTTCTGCCTACGGGAAGAGTTTCTATTTGGCTGCTGCAGGATTATTAACACCAATTCCAGTGCCACCAGCACCATGGCATACAGTTTCATTAGACTTTATTGTAGGTCTACCCAAAACTGCAAAAGGTTTTATCACTATTTTGGCCATGGTGAACCATCTCACTAAAAAGGCATATAGAATTCCCTTGAAGAAATTTACCCATGGCTTGTGAACTAGCATGAGTTTCTACAAAAGGTAGTAAAGCCACATGGAATGCCGTCAGTGCTTATCACTGATCATAGTAGTCAATTTATTTCATATTTTTGGAAAGATCTACATAAAAGCATGGTGTTAGATGCAAGATTATCCTCATGCTACTGATGGAGCAGGGTAAATGAACATTTTTTAACCTCCTAATAATTTTCGTAAAATAATTAATAAACATGTTTGTTTAAGTAAATAACCAACAATGTATGTTACATGTTAAGGGTTAAAGGTAACACGCTATTCCGTGTGCAAAATAATCAACTTATAATTGTTTATGTGTCTAACATAACATAATATTTGCGTACTAATTAAATAATAAACGCATGATCCGTGCTTTTAAATAAAACGTGTGGTTGCAAAATAAAGCGATGGTAAGTAAGGGACAGCTTTATATGTTGCTTTTTGCTAGGTAATACCTAATTGGGGTACGTAGAAAGACGGGAGGGAAACGAAAGGGTTATATTTCTTTGTTTTAATAACATTTTGTTTATCTTTAAAAATAGTGCGCTTAGGCCTGTCGAGCAGCGATATAAAATGGCTGCCAGTTGCTAGAGTATGCATGAGCAGGGAACCATGTGATAGAGGAGAGAGGCTGTGGAAAGGGATGATCACGTGCTGGTGCTGAGAGGCTAAGATGGATGTATGGTCAGGGCTATTGTGACCTTTCTGAGCAGATGTGTGCCAAGATGATCAGCAAGAAGCGTGAGAAGTCCAACTGAATCAATGGACGGAACTGTTGAATCTAAAAAGTAGCAGAAAAAGATACAAATTGGACTGATCGAAACGGATGAGTAATGACATGAACTGTGGGAAACGATGCAAGCATGGACATTCCACAAGGAACTGGTTAAGACCAGGAAGTTTGATTAAAATGTATATGGGCCTGAGGGGACCAATGAGAAAGAATCACGCCATGAAGATGCAACATTTTTATTCTGTAAGCTAGAATTAGGGTATAAGAAGACCTACTCTTGGTGGAAGGGGTTAGTTGCTGGAGAGTGAGTTGCTGGAGAGCAGATGCTGGAGAAGTTAGATGCTGTAGATGGGTGAAGTTGCGGTTGCTGATGCTGACGAGCTGATGCTGCTGCTGCAATTTTTATTTTCCAGTTGAGTATAAAATGCTGCTTTAGGAGATTTTTTCATGATAGATTTTTCATTTAGAACTATTAGATTTTTCCAAGACAGATAGATTGATCTTTTAGAGTTCTTACTATGATAACCTTATTTTTCCGTCTCAATCAATCAATCACAGAATTTGTAGAGCGCACTACTTACCTGCGGGGGTCTCAAGGCGCTGGGGAGAAAAAAGGGGGGGGGGTGCTGCTACTGGTCGAACAACCAGGTCTTGAGTAGCCTCCTGAAGGTCAGCAGGTCTTGGGTCTGTCGTAGGCTTAGTGGAAGGGTGTTCCAGGTCTTGGCGGCGAGGTGGTTGTTCTTCGAATGCGAGGGACGGTGGCGAGGGAGAGGTCGGCGGAGCGGAGCTGGCGGTTGGGGACGTAGAAGAAGAGTCATCTGTTGAGGTAGGCTGGGCCAGTCTTGTGGAGTGCCTTGTGTGCGTGGATGAGGAGTTTGAAGGAGATTCTCCTGTCGACGGGGAGCCAGTGCAGGTTCCTCAGGTGGGGGTGATGTGGCTGTGGCGTGGTACATCGAGGATCAGGCGTGCGGAGGCGTTTTGTATGCGTTGCAGTCGCTTGATGAGCTTGGCCGGGGCTCCCGCGTAGAGGGCGTTCCCATAGTCAAGTCTGCTACTGACGAGGGCCTGGGTGACTGTTCTTCTTGTATCTGTCGGGATCCACCTGTAGATCTTGCGAAGCATGCGGAGGGTGTTGAAGCAGGAGGAGGAGACTGCGTTGACTTGCTTGGCCATGGAGAGCGTTGAGTCGAGGATGACTCCCAGGTTGCGTGCGTGGTCGGTGGGTGTCGGGGCTGCTCCCAGTGTCGTTGGCCACCAGGAGTCGTCCCAGGCTGAGGGGTTGGAGCCGAGGATGAGGACCTCTGTCTTGTCCGTGTTCAGTTTTAGTCGGCTGATCTTCATCCAATTGGCGACGGCCTTCATTCCTTCATGGAGGTTGGATTTGGCGGCGAGGGGGTCCTTGGTGAGGGAGAGGATCAGTTGAGTGTCGTCGGCGTAGGAGATTATGTTGAGGTCGTGCTGTCTGGCGATGCGTGCGAGCGGGGCCATGTAGATGTTGAACAGTGTTGGGCTGAGGGATGATCCCTGGGGTACGCCGCAGATGATCTCGGAGGCTTCGGATCGGAATGGTGGGAGACGGACTCTCTGGGTTCTGCCGGCGACGAAGGAGGTGGCCCATTCCAGGGCCTTGTCTCGGATCCCTGCGTCGTGGAGGCGTGCGCGTAGAGTGCGGTGGCAGACAGTGTCGAAGGCGGCGGAGAGGTCCAGCAGGATGAGGGCTGCGGTCTCACCGTTGTCCAGCAGGATCCTGATGTCGTCGGTGGCGGCGATGAGGGCAGTCTCAGTGCTGTGGTTGCTGCGGAACCCTGATTGGGATGGGTCCAGGATGCTGTTTTCTTCGAGGTATCGGGTTAACTGTTTGTTGACGATCTTCTCGATGACCTTGGCTGGGAACGGAAGCAGGGAGATGGGCCGGAAGTTCTTGAGGTCTCTCGGGTCCGCCTTGGGTTTTTTGAGTAGGGCGTTGATCTCTGCGTATTTTCAGCTCTCTGGGAAGGTCGCGGTCTCGAAGGAGAGATTGATAACGTTGCACAGGTGGGGTGCGATGGAGCTGCTGGCTTTGTTGAAGATGTGGGGCGGGAAAGGGTCTGACGGGGAGCCGGAGTGTATTGTGCTCATGGTCTTGATGGTGTCATTGATGTTCACGCTGGCCCAGGCTGGCAGGGGGTCGTGGTCGATGGTGTGCGGCGGGTCTGGTGCATCGATCTTAGTTGGGGCTGTCTGGGTGTTGAAGCTGTCGTGGATGTCGGCGATCTTGCGGTGGAAGAAGGTGGCGAGGGAATAGCACAGGGCTTGCGACGGCGGGATGTCGTTGGTGTTGGAGCTGGGGTTGGAGAGTTCCTTCACGATGTTGAAGAGCTCCTTGCTGTTGTGCGCGTTGTTGTCGAGGCGGTCTTTGAAGGAGATTCTCTTGGCGGACTTGATGAGGTGGTGGTGGTTACGGATGGCATCTTTGTGGGCTGCGTGGCTGTCCGGTGTCTTATCACTGTGCCATTTCTTCTCTAGTTTCCGGCAGGTACGCTTGGAAGCTAGGAGTTGCGAGGTGAACCAGCTGGCTCTTTTGGTGGTGTCACTGTAGGTGAGTTTTTTCAGCGGGGCGAGGGTGTTAGCACAGTCGTCTATCCATCGTCTGAGGTTGCAGGCAGCGTCGTCGGTGTTGGATGGATCGGAGGGAGGGCTGAGAGCGAGGTTTGCCCATAGTTGGTCTTCGGTGACTTTGCTCCAGCAGCGGCGTGCGATCTGTTGGGTGCGGTGGTGTGTGGTGGGTTTCTGGAAGGTGAAATGGATGCAGCGGTGGTCGGTCCAGAGGAGTTCCGTGGTGTGGCTGAAGGAGATGTGGGAGCTTGAGGAGAAGATGGGGTCAAGCGTGTGGCCGGCGGAATGGGTCGGTGTTGTGACGAGCTGGCTCAGACCGAGGTTGGCGAAGTTGTCGATCAGGGTGGTGGAGTTGCTGTCGTTGTTGTTCTCCAGGTGAAAGTTCAGGTCTCCGAGGAGGATGTAGTCGGTAGAGGTCAGGGCGTGCGTGCTGATGAAGTCGGCGATGGAGTCGCTGAACTGGGGTCGGGGCCCAGGGGGTCTGTAGACAAGGGTGCCTCTAAGGGTGGTGTTGGGGTCCGTGTAGATCTGGAAGTGCATGTGTTCGGCGGTGCTGAGAGTGTCGTCGGTGCTGGTCGAGACCCTGATGGTGTTCTTGTGGACGATGGCGATTCCTCGTCCTACTGCGTTGATGCGATCTCTACGGGTGATCTTATAGCCGTCTGGGATGGCTATGGCGATGTCGGGGGCGGAGGAGTCGTTCATCCAGGTCTCTGTCAAGAAGGCGACGTCTGGTGATGATGTGTCGAGCAGGTCCCAGAGCTCGACGGCGTGTTTGCGTGCGGAGCGGGTGTTCAGTAGGATGCATCGGAGGTGGTTGAGGTACTTCTTGGCGGGCGCTTCGGTGGCTCTGAGGCTGGTGTAGCTGCAGTTCCGGCAGGTGAAGGGACCATGGGTGCGTTTCGGGGCGGCCTTGAAGCAGTTGTGCGTCCGTCCGGGGTTGAGAGCGTGGAGTGTGGTGGCGTCGGTCCTCGAGGCTGGAGCGGGGGGCGCACGGCCCAGGGGTTCTGGCGCTGGGCACGGTCCAGGCGCGGACGGGCTCAGACGGGCTTGCCTTAGGCGTGCCTTTGGCGCGCCAGCGGCGCGGCCGCGCAGCGCTCGCCATATATGGGGAGGTGGGAGGGAGGAGCAGCTGGGAGGCGGGAGGCAGGGGCAGCGAACGGGCAGTCAGGGGGGTGGGGCCGCAGGGGACGCAGCGGCGGGAGTGGAGAGAGGCAACGAGGGGTACAGAAGCAAAACTGGACACAGAAAATGGGGGCAACGAGGGGTACAAAAAGCAAAACTGGACACAGAAAATGGGGGCAACGAGGGGGAACAGAAGGCAAAACTGGACACAGAAAATGGGGGCAGCGAGGGGTACAAAAAGCAAAACTGGACACAGAAAATGGGGGCAACGAGGGGGAACAGAAGGCAAAGTTGGGCTCAGAAAATGGGGGCAACGAGGGGTACAAAAGCAAAACTGGACACAGAAAATGGGGGCAACGAGGGGGAACAGAAGGCAAAACTGGACACAGAAAATGGGGGCATCGAGGGGTACAAAAAGCAAAACTGGACACAGAAAATGGGGCAACGAGGGGGAACCAAAGGCAAAACTGGACACAGAAAATGGGGGCAGCGAGGGGTACAAAAAGCAAAACTGGACACAGAAAATAGGGGCAACGAGGGGGAACAGAAGGCAAAGTTGGGCTCAGAAAATGGGGGCAACGAGGGGTACAAAAAGCAAAACTGGACACAGAAAATGGGGGCAACGAGGGGGAACAGAAGGCAAAACTGGACACAGAAAATGGGGGCAGCGAGGGGTACAAAAAGCAAAACTGGACACAGAAAATGGGGGCAACGAGGGGTACAAAAAGCAAAACTGGACACAGAAAATGGGGGCAACGAGGGGGAACCAAAGGCAAAACTGGACACAGAAAATGGGGGCAGCGAGGGGTACAAAAGCAAAACTGGACACAGAAAATGGGGGCAACGAGGGGGAACAGAAGGCAAAGTTGGGCTCAGAAAATGGGGGCAACGAGGGGGACAAAAAGCAAAACTGGACACAGAAAATGGGGGCAATGAGGGGGAACAGAAGGCAAAACTGGACACAGAAAATGGGGGCAGCGAGGGGTACAAAAAGCAAAACTGGACACAGAAAATGGGGGCAACGAGGGGTACAAAAAGCAAAATTGGGCACAGAAAATGGGGGCAACGAGGGTGAACAGAAGGCAAAGTTGGGCTCAGAAAATGGGGGCAACGAGGGGAAACAAAAAGCAAAATTGGGCACAGAAAATGGGGGCAACGAGGGGGAACAGAAGGCAAAGTTGGGCTCAGAAAATGGAGGCAACGAGGGGGAACAGAAGGTAAACGGGCACCGAGGCAACAAGCAGAGGGGCGAGCTTATCAGCAGCAGCAGCGGGCAGGACAACACAGGCGGAGCTGTGTGGCGGGGGAGCGACCTACCTGGCAAGGTCAAGGGTCGCTCTCCTCACCGCGCAGCGGCCGCCATATATGGGGAGGTGGGAGGGAGGAGCAGCTGGGAGGCAGGAGGTAGGGGCAGCGAATGGGCAGTCAGGGGGGCGGGCCGCAGGGGACGAAGTGGCGGAGTGGAGAGAGGCAACGAGGGGTACAGAAGCAAAACTGGACACAGAAAATGGGGGCAACGAGGGGTACAAAAAGCAAAACTGGACACAGAAAATGGGGGCAACGAGGGGGAACAGAAGGCAAAACTGGACACAGAAAATGGGGGCAGCGAGGGGTACAAAAAGCAAAACTGGACACAGAAAATGGGGGCAACGAGGGGGAACAGAAGGCAAAGTTGGGCTCAGAAAATGGGGGCAACGAGGGGTACAAAAAGCAAAACTGGACACAGAAAATGGGGGCAACGAGGGGGAACAGAAGGCAAAACTGGACACAGAAAATGGGGGCAGCGAGGGGTACAAAAAGCAAAACTGGACACAGAAAATGGGGGCAACGAGGGGTACAAAAAGCAAAATTGGGCACAGAAAATGGGGGCAACGAGGGGGAACAGAAGGCAAAGTTGGGCTCAGAAAATGGGGGCAACGAGGGGAAACAAAAAGCAAAATTGGGCACAGAAAATGGGGGCAACGAGGGGGAACAGAAGGCAAAGTTGGGCTCAAAAAATGGGGGCAACGAGGGGGAACAGAAGGTAAACGGGCACCGAGGAAACAAGCAGAGGGCGAGCTTACCAGCAGCAGCAGCGGGCAGGACAACACAGGCGGAGCTGTGTGGCGGGGGAGCGACCTACCTGGCAAGGTCAAGGGTCGCTATCCTCACCGCGCAGCGGCCGCCATATATGGGGAGGTGGGAGGGAGGAGCAGCTGGGAGGCGGGAGGCAGGGGCAGCGAATGGGCAGTCAGGGGGCGGGGCCGCAGGGACGCAGCAGCGGGAGTGGAGAGAGGCAACGAGGGGTACAGAAGCAAAACTGGACACAGAAAATGGGGGCAACGAGGGTACAAAAAGCAAAACTGGACACAGAAAATGGGGGCAACGAGGGGGAACAGAAGGTAAAGTTGGGCTCAGAAAATGGGGGCAACGAGGGTACAAAAAGCAAAACTGGACACAGAAAATGGGGGCAACGAGGGGGAACAGAAGGCAAAACTGGACACAGAAAATGGGGGCAGCGAGGGGTACAAAAGCAAAACTGGACACAGAAAATGGGGGCAACGAGGGGGAACAGAAGGCAAAACTGGACACAGAAAATGGGGGCAGCGAGGGGTACAAAAAGCAAAACTGGACACAGAAAATGGGGGCAACAAAGGGGTACAAAAAGCAAAATTGGGCACAGAAAATGGGGGCAACGAGGGGGAACAGAAGGCAAAGTTGGGCTCAGAAAATGGAGGCAACGAGGGGGAACAGAAGGTAAACGGGCACCGAGGCAACAAGCAGAGGGGCGAGCTTACCAGCAGCAGCAGCGGGCAGGACAACACAGGCGGAGCTGTGTGGCGGGGGAGCGACCTAACTGGCAAGGTCAAGGGTCGCTCTCCTCACCGCGCAGCGGCCGCCCTATATGGGGAGGTGGGAGGGAGGAGCAGCTGGGAGGCAGGGGCAGCGAATGGGCAGTCAGGGGGCGGGCCGCAGGGACGCAGTGGCGGAGTGGAGAGAGGCAACGAGGGTACAGAAGCAAAACTGGACACAGAAAATGGGGGCAACGAGGGGTACAAAAAGCAAAACTGGACACAGAAAATGGGGGCAACGAGGGGGAACAGAAGGCAAAACTGGACACAGAAAATGGGGGCAGCGAGGGGTACAAAAAGCAAAACTGGACACAGAAAATGGGGGCAACGAGGGGGAACAGAAGGCAAAGTTGGGCTCAGAAAATGGGGGCAACGAGGGGTACAAAAAGCAAAACTGGACACAGAAAATGGGGGCAACGAGGGGGAACAGAAGGCAAAACTGGACACAGAAAATGGGGGCAGCGAGGGGTACAAAAAGCAAAACTGGACACAGAAAATGGGGGCAACAAGGGGTACAAAAAGCAAAATTGGGCACAGAAAATGGGGGCAACGAGGGGGAACAGAAGGCAAAGTTGGGCTCAGAAAATGGGGGCAATGAGGGGAAACAAAAAGCAAAATTGGGCACAGAAAATGGGGGCAACGAGGGGGAACAGAAGGCAAAGTGGGGCTCAGAAAATGGGGGCAACGAGGGGGAACAGAAGGTAAACGGGCACCGAGGTAACAAGCAGAGGGGCGAGCTTACCAGCAGCAGCAGTGGGCAGGACAACACAGGCGGAGCTGTGTGGCGGGGGAGCGACCTACCTGGCAAGGTCAAGGGTCGCTCTCCTCACCGCGCAGCGGCCGCCATATATGGGGAGGTGGGAAGGAGGAGCAGCTGGGAGGCGGGAGGCAGGGGCAGCGAATGGGCAGTCAGGGGGGCAGGGCCGCAGGGGACGCAGCGGCGGGAGTGGAGAGAGGCAACGAGGGGTATAGAAGCAAAACTGGACACAGAAAATGGGGGCAACGAGGGGTACAAAAAGCAAAACTGGACACAGAAAATGGGGGCAACGAGGGGGAACAGAAGGCAAAACTGGACACAGAAAATGGGGGCAGCGATGGGTACAAAAAGCAAAACTGGACACAGAAAATGGGGGCAACGAGGGGGGACAGAAGGCAAAGTTGGGCTCAGAAAATGGGGGCAACGAGGGTACAAAAAGCAAAACTGGACACAGAAAATGGGGGCAACGAGGGGGAACAGAATGCAAAACTGGACACAGAAAATGGGGGCAGCGAGGGGTACAAAAAGCAAAACTGGACACAGAAAATGGGGGCAACGAGGGGTACAAAAAGCAAAATTGGGCACAGAAAATGGGGGCAACGAGGGGGAACAGAAGGCAAAGTTGGGCTCAGAAAATGGGGGCAACGAGGGGAAACAAAAAGCAAAATTGGGCACAGAAAATGGGGGCAACGAGGGGGAACAGAAGGCAAAGTTGGGCTCAGAAAATGGGGGCAACGAGGGGGAACAGAAGGTAAACGGGCACCGAGGCAACAAGCAGAGGGGCGAGCTTACCAGCAGCGGGCAGGACAACACAGGCGGAGCTGTGTGGCGGGGGAGCGACCTACCTGGCAAGGTCAAGGGTCGCTCTCCTCACCGCGCAGCGGCCGCCATATATGGGGAGGTGGGAGGGAGGAGCAGCTGGGAGGCGGGAGGCAGGGGCAGCGAATGGGCAGTCAGGGGGCGGGGCCGCAGGGGACGCAGCAGCGGGAGTGGAGAGAGGCAACGAGGGGTACAGAAGCAAAACTGGACACAGAAAATGGGGGCAACGAGGGGTACAAAAGCAAAACTGGACACAGAAAATGGGGGCAACGAGGGGGAACCAAAGGCAAAACTGGACACAGAAAATGGGGGCAGCGAGGGGTACAAAAAGCAAAACTGGACACAGAAAATGGGGGCAACGAGGGGGAACAGAAGGCAAAGTTGGGCTCAGAAAATGGGGGCAACGAGGGGTACAAAAAGCAAAACTGGACACAGAAAATGGGGGCAACGAGGGGGAACAGAAGGCAAAACTGGACACAGAAAATGGGGGCAGCGAGGGGTACAAAAAGCAAAACTGGACACAGAAAATGGGGGCAACGAGGGGTACAAAAAGCAAAATTGGGCACAGAAAATGGGGGCAACGAGGGTGAACAGAAGGCAAAGTTGGGCTCAGAAAATGGGGGCAACGAGGGGGAAACAAAAAGCAAAATTGGGCACAGAAAATGGGGGCAACGAGGGGGAACAGAAGGCAAAGTTGGGCTCAGAAAATGGAGGCAACGAGGGGGAACAGAAGGTAAACGGGCACCGAGGCAACAAGCAGAGGGGCGAGCTTACCAGCAGCAGCAGCGGGCAGGACAACACAGGCGGAGCTGTGTGGCGGGGGAGCGACCTACCTGGCAAGGTCAAGGGTCGCTCTCCTCACCGCGCAGCGGCCGCCATATATGGGGAGGTGGGAGGGAGGAGCAGCTGGGAGGCAGGAGGCAGGGGCAGCGAATGGGCAGTCAGGGGGGCAGGCCGCAGGGGATGCAGTGGCGGAGTGGAGAGAGGCAACGAGGGGTACAGAAGCAAAACTGGACACAGAAAATGGGGGCAACGAGGGGTACAAAAAGCAAAACTGGACACAGAAAATGGGGGTAACGAGGGGGAACAGAAGGCAAAACTGGACACAGAAAATGGGGGCAGCGAGGGGTACAAAAAGCAAAACTGGACACAGAAAATGGGGGCAACGAGGGGTACAAAAAGCAAAATTGGGCACAGAAAATGGGGGCAACGAGGGGGAACAGAAGGCAAAGTTGGGCTCAGAAAATGGGGGCAACGAGGGGAAACAAAAAGCAAAATTGGGCACAGAAAATGGGGGCAACGAGGGGGAACAGAAGGCAAAGTTGGGCTCAGAAAATGGGGGCAACGAGGGGGAACAGAAGGTAAACGGGCAACGAGGTAACAAGCAGAGGGGCGAGCTTGCCAGCAGCAGCAGCGGGCAGGACAACACAGGCGGAGCTGTGTGGCGGGGGAGCGACCTACCTGGCAAGGTCAAGGGTCGCTCTCCTCACCGCGCAGCGGCCGCCATATATGGGGAGGTGGGAGAGAGGAGCAGCTGGGAGGCGGGAGGCAGGGGCAGCGAATGGGCAGTCAGGGGGGCGGGGCCGCAGGGGACGCAGCGGTGGGAGTGGAGAGAGGCAACGAGGGGTATAGAAGCAAAACTGGACACAGAAAATGGGGGCAACGAGGGGTACAAAAAGCAAAACTGGACACAGAAAATGGGGGCAACGAGGGGGAAGAGAAGGCAAAACTGGACACAGAAAATGGGGGCAGCGATGGGTACAAAAAGCAAAACTGGACACAGAAAATGGGGGCAACGAGGGGGAACAGAAGGCAAAGTTGGGCTCAGAAAATGGGGGCAACGAGGGGTACAAAAAGCAAAACTGGACACAGAAAATGGGGGCAACGAGGGGGAACAGAAGGCAAAACTGGACACAGAAAATGGGGGCAGCGAGGGATACAAAAAGCAAAACTGGACACAGAAAATGGGGGCAACGAGGGGTACAAAAAGCAAAATTGGGCACAGAAAATGGGGGCAACGAGGGGGAACAGAAGGCAAAGTTGGGCTCAGAAAATGGGGGCAACGAGGGGAAACAAAAAGCAAAATTGGGCACAGAAAATGGGGGCAACGAGGGGGAACAGAAGGCAAAGTTGGGCTCAGAAAATGGGGGCAACGAGGGGGAACAGAAGGTAAACGGGCACCGAGGCAACAAGCAGAGGGGCGAGCTTACCAGCAGCAGCAGCGGGCAGGACAACACAGGCGGAGCTGTGTGGCGGGGAGCGACCTACCTGGCAAGGTCAAGGGTCGCTCTCCTCACCGCGCAGCGGTCGCCATATATGGGGAGGTGGGAGGGAGGAGCAGCTGGGAGGCGGGAGGCAGGGGCAGCAAATGGGCAGTCAGTGGGGCGGGGCCGCAGGGACGCAGCAGCGGGAGTGGAGAGAGGCAACGAGGGGTACAGAAGCAAAACTGGACACAGAAAATGGGGGCAACGAGGGGTACAAAAAGCAAAACTGGACACAGAAAATGGGGGCAACGAGGGGGAACCAAAGGCAAAACTGGACACAGAAAATGGGGGCAGCGAGGGGTACAAAAAGCAAAACTGGACACAGAAAATGGGGGCAACGAGGGGGAACAGAAGGCAAAGTTGGGCTCAGAAAATGGGGGCAACGAGGGGTACAAAAGCAAAACTGGACACAGAAAATGGGGGCAACGAGGGGGAACAGAAGGCAAAACTGGACACAGAAAATGGGGGCAGCGAGGGGTACAAAAAGCAAAACTGGACACAGAAAATGGGGGCAACGAGGGTACAAAAAGCAAAATTGGGCACAGAAAATGGGGGCAACGAGGGTGAACAGAAGGCAAAGTTGGGCTCAGAAAATGGGGGCAACGAGGGGAAACAAAAAGCAAAATTGGGCACAGAAAATGGGGGCAACGAGGGGGAACAGAAGGCAAAGTTGGGCTCAGAAAATGGAGGCAACGAGGGGGAACAGAAGGTAAACGGGCACCGAGGCAACAAGCAGAGGGGCGAGCTTACCAGCAGCAGCAGCGGGCAGGACAACACAGGCGGAGCTGTGTGGCGGGGGAGCGACCTACCTGGCAAGGTCAAGGGTCGCTCTCCTCACCGCGCAGCGGCCGCCATATATGGGGAGGTGGGAGGGAGGAGCAGCTGGGAGGCAGGAGGCAGGGGCAGCGAATGGGCAGTCAGGGGCGGGCCGCAGGGGACGCAGTGGCGGAGTGGAGAGAGGCAACGAGGGGTACAGAAGCAAAACTGGACACAGAAAATGGGGGCAACGAGGGGTACAAAAAGCAAAACTGGACACAGAAAATGGGGGCAACGAGGGGGAACAGAAGGCAAAACTGGACACAGAAAATGGGGGCAGCGAGGGGTACAAAAAGCAAAACTGGACACAGAAAATGGGGGCAACGAGGGGGAACAGAAGGCAAAGTTGGGCTCAGAAAATGGGGGCAACGAGGGGTACAAAAAGCAAAACTGGACACAGAAAATGGGGGCAACGAGGGGGAACAGAAGGCAAAACTGGACACAGAAAATGGGGGCAGCGAGGGTTACAAAAAGCAAAACTGGACACAGAAAATGGGGGCAACGAGGGGTACAAAAAGCAAAATTGGGCACAGAAAATGGGGGCAACGAGGGGGAACAGAAGGCAAAGTTGGGCTCAGAAAATGGGGGCAACGAGGGTAAACAAAAAGCAAAATTGGGCACAGAAAATGGGGGCAACGAGGGGGAACAGAAGGCAAAGTTGGGCTCAGAAAATGGGGGCAACGAGGGGGAACAGAAGGTAAACGGGCACCGAGGTAACAAGCAGAGGGGCGAGCTTACCAGCAGCAGCAGCGGGCAGGACAACACAGGCGGAGCTGTGTGGCGGGGGAGCGACCTACCTGGCAAGGTCAAGGGTCGCTCTCCTCACCGCGCAGCGACCGCCATATATGGGGAGGTGGGAGGGAGGAGCAGCTGGGAGGCGGGAGGCAGGGGCAGCGAATGGGCAGTCAGGGGGCGGGGCCGCAGGGGACGTAGCGGCGGGAGTGGAGAGAGGCAACGAGGGGTATAGAAGCAAAACTGGACACAGAAAATGGGGGCAACGAGGGGTACAAAAAGCAAAACTGGACACAGAAAATGGGGGCAACGAGGGGGAACAGAAGGCAAAACTGGACACAGAAAATGGGGGCAGCGAGGGGTACAAAAAGCAAAACTGGACACAGAAAATGGGGGCAACGAGGGGGAACAGAAGGCAAAGTTGGGCTCAGAAAATGGGGGCAACGAGGGGTACAAAAAGCAAAACTGGACACAGAAAATGGGGGCAACGAGGGGGAACAGAAGGCAAAACTGGACACAGAAAATGGGGGCAGCGAGGGGTACAAAAAGCAAAACTGGACACAGAAAATGGGGGCAACGAGGGGTACAAAAAGCAAAATTGGGCACAGAAAATGGGGGCAACGAGGGGGAACAGAAGGCAAAGTTGGGCTCAGAAAATGGGGGCAACGAGGGGAAACAAAAAGCAAAATTGGGCACAGAAAATGGGGGCAACGAGGGGGAACAGAAGGCAAAGTTGGGCTCAGAAAATGGGGGCAACGAGGGGGAACAGAAGGTAAACGGGCACTGAGGCAACAAGCAGAGGGGCGAGCTTACCAGCAGCAGCAGCGGGCAGGACAACACAGGCGGAGCTGTGTGGCGGGGGAGCGACCTACCTGGCAAGGTCAAGGGTCGCTCTCCTCACCGCGCAGCGGGCGCCATATATGGGGAGGTGGGAGGGAGGAGCAGCTGGGAGGCGGGAGGCAGGGGCAGCGAATGGGCAGTCAGGGGGCGGGGCCGCAGGGGACGCAGCAGCGGGGAGTGGAGAGAGGCAACGAGGGGTACAGAAGCAAAACTGGACACAGAAAATGGGGGCAACGAGGGGTACAAAAAGCAAAACTGGACACAGAAAATGGGGGCAACGAGGGGGAACCAAAGGCAAAACTGGACACAGAAAATGGGGGCAGCGAGGGGTACAAAAAGCAAAACTGGACACAGAAAATGGGGGCAACGAGGGGGAACAGAAGGCAAAGTTGGGCTCAGAAAATGGGGGCAACGAGGGTACAAAAAGCAAAACTGGACACAGAAAATGGGGGCAACGAGGGGGAACAGAAGGCAAAACTGGACACAGAAAATGGGGGCAGCGAGGGGTACAAAAAGCAAAACTGGACACAGAAAATGGGGGCAACGAGGGGTACAAAAGCAAAATTGGGCACAGAAAATGGGGGCAACGAGGGTGAACAGAAGGCAAAGTTGGGCTCAGAAAATGGGGGCAACAAGGGGAAACAAAAAGCAAAATTGGGCACAGAAAATGGGGGCAACGAGGGGGAACAGAAGGCAAAGTTGGGCTCAGAAAATGGAGGCAACGAGGGGGAACAGAAGGTAAACGGGCACCGAGGCAACAAGCAGAGGGGCGAGCTTACCAGCAGCAGCAGCGGGCAGGACAACACAGGCGTAGCTGTGTGGCGGGGGAGCGACCTACCTGGCAAGGTCAAGGGTCGCTCTCCTCACCGCGCAGCGGCCGCCATATATGGGGAGGTGGGAGGGAGGAGCAGCTGGGAGGCAGGAGGCAGGGGCAGCGAATGGGCACTCAGGGGGCGGGCCGCAGGGGACGCAGTGGCGGAGTGGAGATAGGCAACGAGGGGTACAGAAGCAAAACTGGACACAGAAAATGGGGGCAACGAGGGGTACAAAAAGCAAAACTGGACACAGAAAATGGGGGCAACGAGGGGGAACAGAAGGTAAAACTGGACACAGAAAATGGGGGCAGCGATGGGTACAAAAAGCAAAACTGGACACAGAAAATGGGGGCAACGAGGGGGAACAGAAGGCAAAGTTGGGCTCAGAAAATGGGGGCAACGAGGGGTACAAAAAGCAAAACTGGACACAGAAAATGGGGGCAACGAGGGGGAACAGAAGGCAAAACTGGACACAGAAAATGGGGGCAGCGAGGGGTACAAAAAGCAAATCTGGACACAGAAAATGGGGGCAACGAGGGTACAAAAAGCAAAATTGGACACAGAAAATGGGGGCAACGAGGGGGAACAGAAGGCAAAGTTGGGCTCAGAAAATGGGGGACAACGAGGGGTACAAAAAGCAAAACTGGACACAGAAAATGGGGGCAACGAGGGGAACAGAAGGCAAAACTGGACACAGAAAATGGGGGCAGCGAGGGGTACAAAAAGCAAAACTGGACACAGAAAATGGGGGCAACGAGGGGTACAAAAAGCAAAATTGGGCACAGAAAATGGGGGCAACGAGGGTGAACAGAAGGCAAAGTTGGGCTCAGAAAATGGGGGCAACGAGGGAAACAAAAAGCAAAATTGGGCACAGAAAATGGGGGCAACGAGGGGAAACAGAAGGCAAAGTTGGGCTCAGAAAATGGAGGCAACGAGGGGGAACAGAAGGTAAACGGGCACCGAGGCAACAAGCAGAGGGCGAGCTTACCAGCAGCAGCAGTGGGCAGGACAACACAGGCGGAGCTGTGTGGCGGGGGAGCGACCTACCTGGCAAGGTCAAGGGTCGCTCTCCTCACCGCGCAGCGGCCGCCATATATGGGGAGGTGGGAGGGAGGAGCAGCTGGGAGGCAGGAGGCAGGGGCAGCGAATGGGCACTCAGGGGGCGGGCCGCAGGGGACGCAGTGGCGGAGTGGAGAGAGGCAACGAGGGGTACAGAAGCAAAACTGGACACAGAAAATGGGGGCAACGAGGGGTACAAAAAGCAAAACTGGACACAGAAAATGGGGGCAACGAGGGGGAACAGAAGGCAAAACTGGACACAGAAAATGGGGGCAACGAGGGGGAACAGAAGGCAAAGTTGGGCTCAGAAAATGGGGGCAACGAGGGGTACAAAAAGCAAAACTGGACACAGAAAATGGGGGCAACGAGGGGGAACAGAAGGCAAAACTGGACACAGAAAATGGGGGCAGCGAGGGGTACAAAAAGCAAAACTGGACACAGAAAATGGGGGCAACGAGGGGTACAAAAAGCAAAATTGGGCACAGAAAATGGGGGCAACGAGGGGGAACAGAAGGCAAAGTTGGGCTCAGAAAATGGGGGAACGAGGGGAAACAAAAAGCAAAATTGGGCACAGAAAATGGGGGCAACAAGGGGGAACAGAAGGCAAAGTTGGGCTCAGAAAATGGGGGCAACGAGGGGGAACAGAAGGTAAACGGGCACCGAGGTAACAAGCAGAGGGGCGAGCTTACCAGCAGCAGCAGCGGGCAGGACAACACAGGCGGAGCTGTGTGGCGGGGGAGCGACCTACCTGGCAAGAGTCAAGGGTCGCTCTCCTCACCGCGCAGCGGCCGCCATATATGGGGAGGTGGGAGGGAGGAGCAGCTAGGAGGCGGGAGGCAGGGGCAGCGAATGGGCAGTCAGGGGCGGGGCCGCAGGGACGCAGCGGCGGGGAGTGGAGAGAGGCAACGAGGGGTATAGAAGCAAAACTGGACACAGTAAATGGGGGCAACGAGGGGTACAAAAAGCAAAACTGGACACAGAAAATGGGGGCAACGAGGGGGAACAGAAGGCAAAACTGGACACAGAAAATGGGGGCAGCGATGGGTACAAAAAGCAAAACTGGACACAGAAAATGGGGGCAACGAGGGGGAACAGAAGGCAAAGTTGGGCTCAGAAAATGGGGGCAACGAGGGGTACAAAAAGCAAAAGTGGACACAGAAAATGGGGGCAACGAGGGGGAACAGAAGGCAAAACTGGACACAGAAAATGGGGGCAGCGAGGGGTACAAAAAGCAAAACTGGACACAGAAAATGGGGGCAACGAGGGGTACAAAAAGCAAAATTGGGCACAGAAAATGGGGGCAACGAGGGGGAACAGAAGGCAAAGTTGGGTCAGAAAATGGGGGCAACGAGGGGAAACAAAAAGCAAAATTGGGCACAGAAAATGGGGGCAACGAGGGGGAACAGAAGGCAAAGTTGGGCTCAGAAAATGGGGGCAACGAGGGGGAACAGAAGGTAAACGGGCACCGAGGCAACAAGCAGAGGGGCGAGCTTACCAGCAGCAGCAGCGGGCAGGACAACACAGGCGGAGCTGTGTGGCGGGGGAGCGACCTACCTGGCAAGGTCAAGGGTCGCTCTCCTCACCGCGCAGCGGCTGCATTATATGGGGAGGTGGGAGGGAGGAGCAGCTGGGAGGCGGGAGGCAGGGGCAGCGAATGGGCAGTCAGGGGGGCGGGGCCGCAGGGGACGCAGCGGCGGGAGTGGAGAGAGGCAACGAGGGGTACAGAAGCAAAACTGGACACAGAAAATGGGGGCAACGAGGGGTACAAAAAGCAAAACTGGACACAGAAAATGGGGGCAACGAGGGCGAACAGAAGGCAAAACTGGACACAGAAAATGGGGGCAGCGATGGGTACAAAAAGCAAAACTGGACACAGAAAATGGGGGCAACGAGGGGGACCAGAAGGCAAAGTTGGGCTCAGAAAATGGGGGCAACGAGGGGTACAAAAAGCAAAACTGGACACAGAAACTGGGGGCAACGAGGGGGAACAGAAGGCAAAACTGGACACAGAAAATGGGGGCAGCGAGGGGTACAAAAAGCAAAACTGGACACAGAAAATGGGGGCAACGAGGGGTACAAAAAGCAAAATTGGGCACAGAAAATGGGGGCAACGAGGGGGAACAGAAGGCAAAGTTGGGCTCAGAAAATGGAGGCAACGAGGGGGAACAGAAGGCAAAGTTGGGCTCAGAAAATGGGGGCAACGAGGGGGAACAGAAGGTAAACGGGCACCGAGGCAACAAGCAGAGGGGCGAGCTTACCAGCAGCAGCAGCGGGCAGGACAACACAGGCGGAGCTGTGTGGCGGGGCAGCGACCTACCTGGCAAGGTCAAGGGTCGCTCTCCTCACCGCGCAGCGGCCGCTATATATGGGGAGGTGGGAGGGAGGAGCAGCTGGGAGGCAAGAGGCAGGGGCAGCGAATGGGCAGTCAGGGGGCGGGGCCGCAGGGACGCAGCGGCGGATTGGAGAGAGGCAACGAGGGGTACAGAAGCAAAACTGGACACAGAAAATGGGGGCAACGAGGGGTACAAAAAGCAAAACTGGACACAGAAAATGGGGGCAACGAGGGGGAACAGAAGGCAAAACTGGACACAGAAAATGGGGGCAGCGAGGGGTACAAAAAGAAAAACTGGACACAGAAAATGGGGGCAACGAGGGGGAACAGAAGGCAAAGTTGGGCTCAGAAAATGGGGGCAACGAGGGGTACAAAAAGCAAAACTGGACACAGAAAATGGGGGCAACGAGGGGGAACAGAAGGCAAAACTGGACACAGAAAATGGGGGCAGCGAGGGGTACAAAAAGCAAAACTGGACACAGAAAATGGGGGCAACGAGGGGTACAAAAAGCAAAATTGGGCACAGAAAATGGGGGCAACGAGGGGGAACAGAAGGCAAAGTTGGGCTCAGAAAATGGGGGCAACGAGGGGAAACAAAAAGCAAAATTGGGCACAGAAAATGGGGGCAACGAGGGGGAACAGAAGGCAAAGTTGGGCTCAGAAAATGGGGGCAACGAGGGGGAACAGAAGGTAAACGGGCACCGAGGCAACAAGCAGAGGGGCGAGCTTACCAGCAGCAGCAGCGGGCAGGACAACACAGGCGGAGCTGTGTGGCGGGGGAGCGACCTACCTGGCAAGGTCAAGGGTCACTCTCCTCACCGCGCAACGGCCGCCATATATGGGGAGGTGGGAGGGAGGAGCAGCTGGGAGGCGGGAGGCAGGGGCAGCGAATGGGCAGTCAGGGGGCGGGGCCGCAGGGGATGCAGCGGCGGGAGTGGAGAGAGGCAACGAGGGGTACAGAAGCAAAACTGGACACAGAAAATGGGGGCAACGAGGGGTACAAAAAGCAAAACTGGACACAGAAAATGGGGGCAACGAGGGGGAACAGAAGGCAAAACTGGACACAGAAAATGGGGGCAGCGATGGGTACAAAAAGCAAAACTGGACACAGAAAATGGGGTCAACGAGGGGGAACAGAAGGCAAAGTTGGGCTCAGAAAATGGGGGCAACGAGGGGTACAAAAAGCAAAACTGGACACAGAAAATGGGGGCAACGAGGGGGAACAGAAGGCAAAACTGGACACAGAAAATGGGGGCAGCGAGGGGTACAAAAAGCAAAACTGGACACAGAAAATGGGGGCAACGAGGGGTACAAAAAGCAAAATTGGGCACAGAAAATGGGGGCAACGAGGGGGAACAGAAGGCAAAGTTGGGTTCAGAAAATGGGGGCAGCGAGGGGTACAAAAAGCAAAACTGGACATAGAAAATGGGGGCAACGAGGGGTACAAAAAGCAAAATTGGGCTCAGAAAATGGGGGCAACGAGGGGGAACAGAAGGTAAACGGGCACCGAGGCAACAAGCAGAGGGGCGGGCTTACCAGCAGCAGCAGCGGGCAGGACTACACAGGCGGAGCTGTGTGGCGGGGGAGCGACCTACCTGGCAAGGTCAAGGGTCGCTCTCCTCACGCGCAGCGGCCGCCATATATGGGGAGGTGGGAGGGTGGAGCAGCTGGGAGGCGGGAGGCAGGGGCAGCGAATGGGCAGTCAGGGGGGCGGGGACGCAGCGGCGGAGTGGAGAGAGGCAACGAGGGGTACAGAAGCAAAACTGGACACAGAAAATGGGGGCAACGAGGGGTACAAAAAGCAAAAATGGACACAGAAAATGGGGGCAACGAGGGGGAACAGAAGGCAAAACTGGACACAGAAAATGGGGGCAGCGAGGGGGAACAGAAGGCAAAGTTGGGCTCAGAAAATGGGGGCAACGAGGGGGAACAGAAGGTAAACGGGCACCGAGGCAACAAGCAGAGGGGCGAGCTTACCAGCAGCGGGCAGGACAACACAGGCGGAGCTGTGTGGCGGGGGAGCGACCTACCTGGCAAGGTCAAGGGTCGCTCTCCTCACCGCGCAGCGGCCGCCATATATGGGGAGGTGGGAGGGAGGAGCAGCTGGGAGGCGGGAGGCAGGGGCAGCGAATGGGCAGTCAGGGGGGCGGGGCCGCAGGGGACGCAGCAGTGGGAGTGGAGAGAGGCAACGAGGGGTACAGAAGCAAAACTGGACACAGAAAATGGGGGCAACGAGGGGTACAAAAAGCAAAACTGGACACAGAAAATGGGGGCAATGAGGGGGAACCAAAGGCAAAACTGGACACAGAAAATGGGGGCAGCGAGGGGTACAAAAAGCAAAACTGGACACAGAAAATGGGGGCAACGAGGGGGAACAGAAGGCAAAGTTGGGCTCAGAAAATGGGGGCAACGAGGGGTACAAAAAGCAAAACTGGACACAGAAAATGGGGGCAACGAGGGGGAACAGAAGGCAAAACTGGACACAGAAAATGGGGGCAGCGAGGGGTACAAAAAGCAAAACTGGACACAGAAAATGGGGGCAACGAGGGGTACAAAAAGCAAAATTGGGCACAGAAAATGGGGGCAACGAGGGTGAACAGAAGGCAAAGTTGGGCTCAGAAAATGGGGGCAACGAGGGGAAACAAAAGCAAAATTGGGCACAGAAAATGGGGGCAACGAGGGGGAACAGAAGGCAAAGTTGGGCTCAGAAAATGGAGGCAACGAGGGGGAACAGAAGGTAAACGGGCACCGAGGCAACAAGCAGAGGGGCGAGCTTACCAGCAGCAGCAGCGGGCAGGACAACACAGGCGGAGCTGTGTGGCGGGGGAGCGACCTACCTGGCAAGGTCAAGGGTCGCTCTCCTCACGCGCAGCGGCCGCCATATATGGGGAGGTGGGAGGGAGGAGCAGCTGGGAGGCAGGAGGCAGGGGCAGCGAATGGGCAGTCAGGGGGCAGGCCGCAGGGGATGCAGTGGCGGAGTGGAGAGAGGCAACGAGGGGTACAGAAGCAAAACTGGACACAGAAAATGGGGGCAACGAGGGGTACAAAAAGCAAAACTGGACACAGAAAATGGGGGTAACGAGGGGGAACAGAAGGCAAAACTGGACACAGAAAATGGGGGCAGCGAGGGGTACAAAAAGCAAAACTGGACACAGAAAATGGGGGCAACGAGGGGTACAAAAAGCAAAATTGGGCACAGAAAATGGGGGCAACGAGGGGGAACAGAAGGCAAAGTTGGGCTCAGAAAATGGGGGCAACGAGGGGAAACAAAAAGCAAAATTGGGCACAGAAAATGGGGGCAACGAGGGGGAACAGAAGGCAAAGTTGGGCTCAGAAAATGGGGGCAACGAGGGGGAACAGAAGGTAAACGGGCAACGAGGTAACAAGCAGAGGGGCGAGCTTGCCAGCAGCAGCAGCGGGCAGGACAACACAGGCGGAGCTGTGTGGCGGGGAGCGACCTACCTGGCAAGGTCAAGGGTCGCTCTCCTCACCGCGCAGCGGCCGCCATATATGGGGAGGTGGGAGAGAGGAGCAGCTGGGAGGCGGGAGGCAGGGGCAGCGAATGGGCAGTCAGGGGCGGGGCCGCAGGGGACGCAGCGGTGGGAGTGGAGAGAGGCAACGAGGGGTATAGAAGCAAAACTGGACACAGAAAATGGGGGCAACGAGGGGTACAAAAAGCAAAACTGGACACAGAAAATGGGGGCAACGAGGGGGAACAGAAGGCAAAACTGGACACAGAAAATGGGGGCAGCGATGGGTACAAAAAGCAAAACTGGACACAGAAAATGGGGGCAACGAGGGGGAACAGAAGGCAAAGTTGGGCTCAGAAAATGGGGGCAACGAGGGGTACAAAAAGCAAAACTGGACACAGAAAATGGGGGCAACGAGGGGGAACAGAAGGCAAAACTGGACACAGAAAATGGGGGCAGCGAGGGATACAAAAAGCAAAACTGGACACAGAAAATGGGGGCAACGAGGGGTACAAAAAGCAAAATTGGGCACAGAAAATGGGGGCAACGAGGGGGAACAGAAGGCAAAGTTGGGCTCAGAAAATGGGGGCAACGAGGGGAAACAAAAAGCAAAATTGGGCACAGAAAATGGGGGCAACGAGGGGGAACAGAAGGCAAAGTTGGGCTCAGAAAATGGGGGCAACGAGGGGGAACAGAAGGTAAACGGGCACCGAGGCAACAAGCAGAGGGGCGAGCTTACCAGCAGCAGCAGCGGGCAGGACAACACAGGCGGAGCTGTGTGGCGGGGAGCGACCTACCTGGCAAGGTCAAGGGTCGCTCTCCTCACCGCGCAGCGGTCGCCATATATGGGGAGGTGGGAGGGAGGAGCAGCTGGGAGGCGGGAGGCAGGGGCAGCAAATGGGCAGTCAGTGGGGCGGGGCCGCAGGGGACGCAGCAGCGGGAGTGGAGAGAGGCAACGAGGGGTACAGAAGCAAAACTGGACACAGAAAATGGGGGCAACGAGGGGTACAAAAAGCAAAACTGGACACAGAAAATGGGGGCAACGAGGGGGAACCAAAGGCAAAACTGGACACAGAAAATGGGGGCAGCGAGGGGTACAAAAAGCAAAACTGGACACAGAAAATGGGGGCAACGAGGGGGAACAGAAGGCAAAGTTGGGCTCAGAAAATGGGGGCAACGAGGGGTACAAAAAGCAAAACTGGACACAGAAAATGGGGGCAACGAGGGGGAACAGAAGGCAAAACTGGACACAGAAAATGGGGGCAGCGAGGGGTACAAAAAGCAAAACTGGACACAGAAAATGGGGGCAACGAGGGGTACAAAAAGCAAAATTGGGCACAGAAAATGGGGGCAACGAGGGTGAACAGAAGGCAAAGTTGGGCTCAGAAAATGGGGGCAACGAGGGGAAACAAAAAGCAAAATTGGGCACAGAAAATGGGGGCAACGAGGGGGAACAGAAGGCAAAGTTGGGCTCAGAAAATGGAGGCAACGAGGGGGAACAGAAGGTAAACGGGCACCGAGGCAACAAGCAGAGGGGCGAGCTTACCAGCAGCAGCAGCGGGCAGGACAACACAGGCGGAGCTGTGTGGCGGGGGAGCGACCTACCTGGCAAGGTCAAGGGTCGCTCTCCTCACCGCGCAGCGGCCGCCATATATGGGGAGGTGGGAGGGAGGAGCAGCTGGGAGGCAGGAGGCAGGGGCAGCGAATGGGCAGTCAGGGGGCGGGCCGCAGGGGACGCAGTGGCGGAGTGGAGAGAGGCAACGAGGGGTACAGAAGCAAAACTGGACACAGAAAATGGGGGCAACGAGGGGTACAAAAAGCAAAACTGGACACAGAAAATGGGGGTAACGAGGGGGAACAGAAGGCAAAACTGGACACAGAAAATGGGGGCAGCGAGGGGTACAAAAAGCAAAACTGGACACAGAAAATGGGGGCAACGAGGGGTACAAAAAGCAAAATTGGGCACAGAAAATGGGGGCAACGAGGGGGAACAGAAGGCAAAGTTGGGCTCAGAAAATGGGGGCAACGAGGGGAAACAAAAAGCAAAATTGGGCACAGAAAATGGGGGCAACGAGGGGGAACAGAAGGCAAAGTTGGGCTCAGAAAATGGGGGCAACGAGGGGGAACAGAAGGTAAACGGGCAAAGAGGTAACAAGCAGAGGGGCGAGCTTGCCAGCAGCAGCAGCGGGCAGGACAACACAGGCGGAGCTGTGTGGCGGGGGAGCGACCTACCTGGCAAGGTCAAGGGTCGCTCTCCTCACCGCGCAGCGGCCGCCATATATGGGGAGGTGGGAGAGAGGAGCAGCTGGGAGGCGGGAGGCAGGGGCAGCGAATGGGCAGTCAGGGGGCGGGGCCGCAGGGGACGCAGCGGTGGGAGTGGAGAGAGGCAACGAGGGGTATAGAAGCAAAACTGGACACAGAAAATGGGGGCAACGAGGGGTACAAAAAGCAAAACTGGACACAGAAAATGGGGGCAACGAGGGGGAACAGAAGGCAAAACTGGACACAGAAAATGGGGGCAGCGATGGGTACAAAAAGCAAAACTGGACACAGAAAATGGGGGCAACGAGGGGGAACAGAAGGCAAAGTTGGGCTCAGAAAATGGGGGCAACGAGGGGTACAAAAAGCAAAACTGGACACAGAAAATGGGGGCAACGAGGGGGAACAGAAGGCAAAACTGGACACAGAAAATGGGGGCAGCGAGGGATACAAAAAGCAAAACTGGACACAGAAAATGGGGGCAACGAGGGGTACAAAAAGCAAAATTGGGCACAGAAAATGGGGGCAACGAGGGGGAACAGAAGGCAAAGTTGGGCTCAGAAAATGGGGGCAACGAGGGGAAACAAAAAGCAAAATTGGGCACAGAAAATGGGGGCAACGAGGGGGAACAGAAGGCAAAGTTGGGCTCAGAAAATGGGGGCAACGAGGGGGAACAGAAGGTAAACGGGCACCGAGGCAACAAGCAGAGGGGCGAGCTTACCAGCAGCAGCAGCGGGCAGGACAACACAGGCGGAGCTGTGTGGCGGGGAGCGACCTACCTGGCAAGGTCAAGGGTCGCTCTCCTCACCGCGCAGCGGTCGCCATATATGGGGAGGTGGGAGGGAGGAGCAGCTGGGAGGCGGGAGGCAGGGGCAGCAAATGGGCAGTCAGTGGGGCGGGGCCGCAGGGACGCAGCAGCGGGAGTGGAGAGAGGCAACGAGGGGTACAGAAGCAAAACTGGACACAGAAAATGGGGGCAACGAGGGGTACAAAAAGCAAAACTGGACACAGAAAATGGGGGCAACGAGGGGGAACCAAAGGCAAAACTGGACACAGAAAATGGGGGCAGCGAGGGGTACAAAAAGCAAAACTGGACACAGAAAATGGGGGCAACGAGGGGGAACAGAAGGCAAAGTTGGGCTCAGAAAATGGGGGCAACGAGGGGTACAAAAAGCAAAACTGGACACAGAAAATGGGGGCAACGAGGGGGAACAGAAGGCAAAACTGGACACAGAAAATGGGGGCAGCGAGGGGTACAAAAAGCAAAACTGGACACAGAAAATGGGGGCAACGAGGGGTACAAAAAGCAAAATTGGGCACAGAAAATGGGGGCAACGAGGGTGAACAGAAGGCAAAGTTGGGCTCAGAAAATGGGGGCAACGAGGGGAAACAAAAAGCAAAATTGGGCACAGAAAATGGGGGCAACGAGGGGGAACAGAAGGCAAAGTTGGGCTCAGAAAATGGAGGCAACGAGGGGGAACAGAAGGTAAACGGGCACCGAGGCAACAAGCAGAGGGGCGAGCTTACCAGCAGCAGCAGCGGGCAGGACAACACAGGCGGAGCTGTGTGGCGGGGGAGCGACCTACCTGGCAAGGTCAAGGGTCGCTCTCCTCACCGCGCAGCGGCCGCCATATATGGGGAGGTGGGAGGGAGGAGCAGCTGGGAGGCAGGAGGCAGGGGCAGCGAATGGGCAGTCAGGGGCGGGCCGCAGGGGACGCAGTGGCGGAGTGGAGAGAGGCAACGAGGGGTACAGAAGCAAAACTGGACACAGAAAATGGGGGCAACGAGGGGTACAAAAAGCAAAACTGGACACAGAAAATGGGGGCAACGAGGGGGAACAGAAGGCAAAACTGGACACAGAAAATGGGGGCAGCGAGGGGTACAAAAAGCAAAACTGGACACAGAAAATGGGGGCAACGAGGGGGAACAGAAGGCAAAGTTGGGCTCAGAAAATGGGGGCAACGAGGGGTACAAAAAGCAAAACTGGACACAGAAAATGGGGGCAACGAGGGGGAACAGAAGGCAAAACTGGACACAGAAAATGGGGGCAGCGAGGGTTACAAAAAGCAAAACTGGACACAGAAAATGGGGGCAACGAGGGGTACAAAAAGCAAAATTGGGCACAGAAAATGGGGGCAACGAGGGGGAACAGAAGGCAAAGTTGGGCTCAGAAAATGGGGGCAACGAGGGTAAACAAAAAGCAAAATTGGGCACAGAAAATGGGGGCAACGAGGGGGAACAGAAGGCAAAGTTGGGCTCAGAAAATGGGGGCAACGAGGGGGAACAGAAGGTAAACGGGCACCGAGGTAACAAGCAGAGGGGCGAGCTTACCAGCAGCAGCAGCGGGCAGGACAACACAGGCGGAGCTGTGTGGCGGGGGAGCGACCTACCTGGCAAGGTCAAGGGTCGCTCTCCTCACCGCGCAGCGACCGCCATATATGGGGAGGTGGGAGGGAGGAGCAGCTGGGAGGCGGGAGGCAGGGGCAGCGAATGGGCAGTCAGGGGGCGGGGCCGCAGGGGACGTAGCGGCGGGAGTGGAGAGAGGCAACGAGGGGTATAGAAGCAAAACTGGACACAGAAAATGGGGGCAACGAGGGGTACAAAAAGCAAAACTGGACACAGAAAATGGGGGCAACGAGGGGGAACAGAAGGCAAAACTGGACACAGAAAATGGGGGCAGCGAGGGGTACAAAAAGCAAAACTGGACACAGAAAATGGGGGCAACGAGGGGGAACAGAAGGCAAAGTTGGGCTCAGAAAATGGGGGCAACGAGGGGTACAAAAAGCAAAACTGGACACAGAAAATGGGGGCAACGAGGGGGAACAGAAGGCAAAACTGGACACAGAAAATGGGGGCAGCGAGGGGTACAAAAAGCAAAACTGGACACAGAAAATGGGGGCAACGAGGGGTACAAAAAGCAAAATTGGGCACAGAAAATGGGGGCAACGAGGGGGAACAGAAGGCAAAGTTGGGCTCAGAAAATGGGGGCAACGAGGGGAAACAAAAAGCAAAATTGGGCACAGAAAATGGGGGCAACGAGGGGGAACAGAAGGCAAAGTTGGGCTCAGAAAATGGGGGCAACGAGGGGGAACAGAAGGTAAACGGGCACTGAGGCAACAAGCAGAGGGGCGAGCTTACCAGCAGCAGCAGCGGGCAGGACAACACAGGCGGAGCTGTGTGGCGGGGGAGCGACCTACCTGGCAAGGTCAAGGGTCGCTCTCCTCACCGCGCAGCGGGCGCCATATATGGGGAGGTGGGAGGGAGGAGCAGCTGGGAGGCGGGAGGCAGGGGCAGCGAATGGGCAGTCAGGGGGGCGGGGCCGCAGGGGACGCAGCAGCGGGAGTGGAGAGAGGCAACGAGGGGTACAGAAGCAAAACTGGACACAGAAAATGGGGGCAACGAGGGGTACAAAAAGCAAAACTGGACACAGAAAATGGGGGCAACGAGGGGGAACCAAAGGCAAAACTGGACACAGAAAATGGGGGCAGCGAGGGGTACAAAAAGCAAAACTGGACACAGAAAATGGGGGCAACGAGGGGGAACAGAAGGCAAAGTTGGGCTCAGAAAATGGGGGCAACGAGGGGTACAAAAAGCAAAACTGGACACAGAAAATGGGGGCAACGAGGGGGAACAGAAGGCAAAACTGGACACAGAAAATGGGGGCAGCGAGGGGTACAAAAAGCAAAACTGGACACAGAAAATGGGGGCAACGAGGGGTACAAAAAGCAAAATTGGGCACAGAAAATGGGGGCAACGAGGGTGAACAGAAGGCAAAGTTGGGCTCAGAAAATGGGGGCAACAAGGGGAAACAAAAAGAAAAATTGGGCACAGAAAATGGGGGCAACGAGGGGGAACAGAAGGCAAAGTTGGGCTCAGAAAAGGGAGGCAACGAGGGGGAACAGAAGGTAAACGGGCACCGAGGCAACAAGCAGAGGGGCGAGCTTACCAGCAGCAGCAGCGGGCAGGACAACACAGGCGTAGCTGTGTGGCGGGGGAGCGACCTACCTGGCAAGGTCAAGGGTCGCTCTCCTCACCGCGCAGCGGCCGCCATATATGGGGAGGTGGGAGGGAGGAGCAGCTGGGAGGCAGGAGGCAGGGGCAGCGAATGGGCACTCAGGGGGCGGGCCGCAGGGGACGCAGTGGCGGAGTGGAGATAGGCAACGAGGGGTACAGAAGCAAAACTGGACACAGAAAATGGGGGCAACGAGGGGTACAAAAAGCAAAACTGGACACAGAAAATGGGGGCAACGAGGGGGAACAGAAGGTAAAACTGGACACAGAAAATGGGGGCAGCGATGGGTACAAAAAGCAAAACTGGACACAGAAAATGGGGGCAACGAGGGGGAACAGAAGGCAAAGTTGGGCTCAGAAAATGGGGGCAACGAGGGGTACAAAAAGCAAAACTGGACACAGAAAATGGGGGCAACGAGGGGGAACAGAAGGCAAAACTGGACACAGAAAATGGGGGCAGCGAGGGGTACAAAAAGCAAATCTGGACACAGAAAATGGGGGCAACGAGGGGTACAAAAAGCAAAATTGGACACAGAAAATGGGGGCAACGAGGGGGAACAGAAGGCAAAGTTGGGCTCAGAAAATGGGGGCAACGAGGGGTACAAAAAGCAAAACTGGACACAGAAAATGGGGGCAACGAGGGGGAACAGAAGGCAAAACTGGACACAGAAAATGGGGGCAGCGAGGGGTACAAAAAGCAAAACTGGACACAGAAAATGGGGGCAACGAGGGGTACAAAAAGCAAAATTGGGCACAGAAAATGGGGGCAACGAGGGTGAACAGAAGGCAAAGTTGGGCTCAGAAAATGGGGGCAACGAGGGGAAACAAAAAGCAAAATTGGGCACAGAAAATGGGGGCAACGAGGGGAAACAGAAGGCAAAGTTGGGCTCAGAAAATGGAGGCAACGAGGGGGAACAGAAGGTAAACGGGCACCGAGGCAACAAGCAGAGGGGCGAGCTTACCAGCAGCAGCAGTGGGCAGGACAACACAGGCGGAGCTGTGTGGCGGGGGAGCGACCTACCTGGCAAGGTCAAGGGTCGCTCTCCTCACCGCGCAGCGGCCGCCATATATGGGGAGGTGGGAGGGAGGAGCAGCTGGGAGGCAGGAGGCAGGGGCAGCGAATGGGCACTCAGGGGGCGGGCCGCAGGGGACGCAGTGGCGGAGTGGAGAGAGGCAACGAGGGGTACAGAAGCAAAACTGGACACAGAAAATGGGGGCAACGAGGGGTACAAAAAGCAAAACTGGACACAGAAAATGGGGGCAACGAGGGGGAACAGAAGGCAAAACTGGACACAGAAAATGGGGGCAACGAGGGGGAACAGAAGGCAAAGTTGGGCTCAGAAAATGGGGGCAACGAGGGGTACAAAAAGCAAAACTGGACACAGAAAATGGGGGCAACGAGGGGGAACAGAAGGCAAAACTGGACACAGAAAATGGGGGCAGCGAGGGGTACAAAAAGCAAAACTGGACACAGAAAATGGGGGCAACGAGGGGTACAAAAAGCAAAATTGGGCACAGAAAATGGGGGCAACGAGGGGGAACAGAAGGCAAAGTTGGGCTCAGAAAATGGGGGAACGAGGGGAAACAAAAAGCAAAATTGGGCACAGAAAATGGGGGCAACAAGGGGGAACAGAAGGCAAAGTTGGGCTCAGAAAATGGGGGCAACGAGGGGGA
This sequence comes from Calotriton arnoldi, assembly GCA_963921515.1. Classification (NCBI taxonomy): domain Eukaryota; kingdom Metazoa; phylum Chordata; class Amphibia; order Caudata; family Salamandridae; genus Calotriton; species Calotriton arnoldi. Next base: position 1,658,986 of record CAWUFW010000246.1, on the reverse strand, counting down.
ACAGAAGGTAAACGGGCACCGAGGTAACAAGCAGAGGGGCGAGCTTACCAGCAGCAGCAGCGGGCAGGACAACACAGGCGGAGCTGTGTGGCGGGGGAGCGACCTACCTGGCAAGGTCAAGGGTCGCTCTCCTCACCGCGCAGCGGCCGCCATATATGGGGAGGTGGGAGGGAGGAGCAGCTGGGAGGCGGGAGGCAGGGGCAGCGAATGGGCAGTCAGGGGGCGGGGCCGCAGGGACGCAGCGGCGGGAGTGGAGAGAGGCAACGAGGGGTATAGAAGCAAAACTGGACACAGTAAATGGGGGCAACGAGGGGTACAAAAAGCAAAACTGGACACAGAAAATGGGGGCAACGAGGGGGAACAGAAGGCAAAACTGGACACAGAAAATGGGGGCAGCGATGGGTACAAAAAGCAAAACTGGACACAGAAAATGGGGGCAACGAGGGGGAACAGAAGGCAAAGTTGGGCTCAGAAAATGGGGGCAACGAGGGGTACAAAAAGCAAAAGTGGACACAGAAAATGGGGGCAACGAGGGGGAACAGAAGGCAAAACTGGACACAGAAAATGGGGGCAGCGAGGGGTACAAAAAGCAAAACTGGACACAGAAAATGGGGGCAACGAGGGGTACAAAAAGCAAAATTGGGCACAGAAAATGGGGGCAACGAGGGGGAACAGAAGGCAAAGTTGGGTCAGAAAATGGGGGCAACGAGGGGAAACAAAAAGCAAAATTGGGCACAGAAAATGGGGGCAACGAGGGGGAACAGAAGGCAAAGTTGGGCTCAGAAAATGGGGGCAACGAGGGGGAACAGAAGGTAAACGGGCACCGAGGCAACAAGCAGAGGGGCGAGCTTACCAGCAGCAGCAGCGGGCAGGACAACACAGGCGGAGCTGTGTGGCGGGGGAGCGACCTACCTGGCAAGGTCAAGGGTCGCTCTCCTCACCGCGCAGCGGCTGCATTATATGGGGAGGTGGGAGGGAGGAGCAGCTGGGAGGCGGGAGGCAGGGGCAGCGAATGGGCAGTCAGGGGGCGGGGCCGCAGGGGACGCAGCGGCGGGAGTGGAGAGAGGCAACGAGGGGTACAGAAGCAAAACTGGACACAGAAAATGGGGGCAACGAGGGGTACAAAAAGCAAAACTGGACACAGAAAATGGGGGCAACGAGGGCGAACAGAAGGCAAAACTGGACACAGAAAATGGGGGCAGCGATGGGTACAAAAAGCAAAACTGGACACAGAAAATGGGGGCAACGAGGGGGACCAGAAGGCAAAGTTGGGCTCAGAAAATGGGGGCAACGAGGGGTACAAAAAGCAAAACTGGACACAGAAAATGGGGGCAACGAGGGGGAACAGAAGGCAAAACTGGACACAGAAAATGGGGGCAGCGAGGGGTACAAAAAGCAAAACTGGACACAGAAAATGGGGGCAACGAGGGGTACAAAAAGCAAAATTGGGCACAGAAAATGGGGGCAACGAGGGGGAACAGAAGGCAAAGTTGGGCTCAGAAAATGGAGGCAACGAGGGGGAACAGAAGGCAAAGTTGGGCTCAGAAAATGGGGGCAACGAGGGGGAACAGAAGGTAAACGGGCACCGAGGCAACAAGCAGAGGGGCGAGCTTACCAGCAGCAGCAGCGGGCAGGACAACACAGGCGGAGCTGTGTGGCGGGGCAGCGACCTACCTGGCAAGGTCAAGGGTCGCTCTCCTCACCGCGCAGCGGCCGCTATATATGGGGAGGTGGGAGGGAGGAGCAGCTGGGAGGCAAGAGGCAGGGGCAGCGAATGGGCAGTCAGGGGGGCGGGGCCGCAGGGGACGCAGCGGCGGATTGGAGAGAGGCAACGAGGGGTACAGAAGCAAAACTGGACACAGAAAATGGGGGCAACGAGGGGTACAAAAAGCAAAACTGGACACAGAAAATGGGGGCAACGAGGGGGAACAGAAGGCAAAACTGGACACAGAAAATGGGGGCAGCGAGGGGTACAAAAAGAAAAACTGGACACAGAAAATGGGGGCAACGAGGGGGAACAGAAGGCAAAGTTGGGCTCAGAAAATGGGGGCAACGAGGGGTACAAAAAGCAAAACTGGACACAGAAAATGGGGGCAACGAGGGGGAACAGAAGGCAAAACTGGACACAGAAAATGGGGGCAGCGAGGGGTACAAAAAGCAAAACTGGACACAGAAAATGGGGGCAACGAGGGGTACAAAAAGCAAAATTGGGCACAGAAAATGGGGGCAACGAGGGGGAACAGAAGGCAAAGTTGGGCTCAGAAAATGGGGGCAACGAGGGGAAACAAAAAGCAAAATTGGGCACAGAAAATGGGGGCAACGAGGGGGAACAGAAGGCAAAGTTGGGCTCAGAAAATGGGGGCAACGAGGGGGAACAGAAGGTAAACGGGCACCGAGGCAACAAGCAGAGGGGCGAGCTTACCAGCAGCAGCAGCGGGCAGGACAACACAGGCGGAGCTGTGTGGCGGGGGAGCGACCTACCTGGCAAGGTCAAGGGTCACTCTCCTCACCGCGCAACGGCCGCCATATATGGGGAGGTGGGAGGGAGGAGCAGCTGGGAGGCGGGAGGCAGGGGCAGCGAATGGGCAGTCAGGGGGCGGGGCCGCAGGGGATGCAGCGGCGGGAGTGGAGAGAGGCAACGAGGGGTACAGAAGCAAAACTGGACACAGAAAATGGGGGCAACGAGGGGTACAAAAAGCAAAACTGGACACAGAAAATGGGGGCAACGAGGGGGAACAGAAGGCAAAACTGGACACAGAAAATGGGGGCAGCGATGGGTACAAAAAGCAAAACTGGACACAGAAAATGGGGTCAACGAGGGGGAACAGAAGGCAAAGTTGGGCTCAGAAAATGGGGGCAACGAGGGGTACAAAAAGCAAAACTGGACACAGAAAATGGGGGCAACGAGGGGGAACAGAAGGCAAAACTGGACACAGAAAATGGGGGCAGCGAGGGGTACAAAAAGCAAAACTGGACACAGAAAATGGGGGCAACGAGGGGTACAAAAAGCAAAATTGGGCACAGAAAATGGGGGCAACGAGGGGGAACAGAAGGCAAAGTTGGGTTCAGAAAATGGGGGCAGCGAGGGGTACAAAAAGCAAAACTGGACATAGAAAATGGGGGCAACGAGGGGTACAAAAAGCAAAATTGGGCTCAGAAAATGGGGGCAACGAGGGGGAACAGAAGGTAAACGGGCACCGAGGCAACAAGCAGAGGGGCGGGCTTACCAGCAGCAGCAGCGGGCAGGACTACACAGGCGGAGCTGTGTGGCGGGGGAGCGACCTACCTGGCAAGGTCAAGGGTCGCTCTCCTCACCGCGCAGCGGCCGCCATATATGGGGAGGTGGGAGGGTGGAGCAGCTGGGAGGCGGGAGGCAGGGGCAGCGAATGGGCAGTCAGGGGGGCGGGGACGCAGCGGCGGAGTGGAGAGAGGCAACGAGGGGTACAGAAGCAAAACTGGACACAGAAAATGGGGGCAACGAGGGGTACAAAAAGCAAAAATGGACACAGAAAATGGGGGCAACGAGGGGGAACAGAAGGCAAAACTGGACACAGAAAATGGGGGCAGCGAGGGGGAACAGAAGGCCAAGTTGGGCTCAGAAAATGGGGGCAACGAGGGGGAACAGAAGGTAAACGGGCACCGAGGCAACAAGCAGAGGGGCGAGCTTACCAGCAGCGGGCAGGACAACACAGGCGGAGCTGTGTGGCGGGGGAGCGACCTACCTGGCAAGGTCAAGGGTCGCTCTCCTCACCGCGCAGCGGCCGCCATATATGGGGAGGTGGGAGGGAGGAGCAGCTGGGAGGCGGGAGGCAGGGGCAGCGAATGGGCAGTCAGGGGGGCGGGGCCGCAGGGGACGCAGCAGCGGGAGTGGAGAGAGGCAACGAGGGGTACAGAAGCAAAACTGGACACAGAAAATGGGGGCAACGAGGGGTACAAAAAGCAAAACTGGACACAGAAAATGGGGGCAATGAGGGGGAACCAAAGGCAAAACTGGACACAGAAAATGGGGGCAGCGAGGGGTACAAAAAGCAAAACTGGACACAGAAAATGGGGGCAACGAGGGGGAACAGAAGGCAAAGTTGGGCTCAGAAAATGGGGGCAACGAGGGGTACAAAAAGCAAAACTGGACACAGAAAATGGGGGCAACGAGGGGGAACAGAAGGCAAAACTGGACACAGAAAATGGGGGCAGCGAGGGGTACAAAAAGCAAAACTGGACACAGAAAATGGGGGCAACGAGGGGTACAAAAAGCAAAATTGGGCACAGAAAATGGGGGCAACGAGGGTGAACAGAAGGCAAAGTTGGGCTCAGAAAATGGGGGCAACGAGGGGAAACAAAAAGCAAAATTGGGCACAGAAAATGGGGGCAACGAGGGGGAACAGAAGGCAAAGTTGGGCTCAGAAAATGGAGGCAACGAGGGGGAACAGAAGGTAAACGGGCACCGAGGCAACAAGCAGAGGGGCGAGCTTACCAGCAGCAGCAGCGGGCAGGACAACACAGGCGGAGCTGTGTGGCGGGGAGCGACCTACCTGGCAAGGTCAAGGGTCGCTCTCCTCACCGCGCAGCGGCCGCCATATATGGGGAGGTGGGAGGGAGGAGCAGCTGGGAGGCAGGAGGCAGGGGCAGCGAATGGGCAGTCAGGGGGCAGGCCGCAGGGGATGCAGTGGCGGAGTGGAGAGAGGCAACGAGGGGTACAGAAGCAAAACTGGACACAGAAAATGGGGGCAACGAGGGGTACAAAAAGCAAAACTGGACACAGAAAATGGGGGTAACGAGGGGGAACAGAAGGCAAAACTGGACACAGAAAATGGGGGCAGCGAGGGGTACAAAAAGCAAAACTGGACACAGAAAATGGGGGCAACGAGGGGTACAAAAAGCAAAATTGGGCACAGAAAATGGGGGCAACGAGGGGGAACAGAAGGCAAAGTTGGGCTCAGAAAATGGGGGCAACGAGGGGAAACAAAAAGCAAAATTGGGCACAGAAAATGGGGGCAACGAGGGGGAACAGAAGGCAAAGTTGGGCTCAGAAAATGGGGGCAACGAGGGGGAACAGAAGGTAAACGGGCAACGAGGTAACAAGCAGAGGGGCGAGCTTGCCAGCAGCAGCAGCGGGCAGGACAACACAGGCGGAGCTGTGTGGCGGGGAGCGACCTACCTGGCAAGGTCAAGGGTCGCTCTCCTCACCGCGCAGCGGCCGCCATATATGGGGAGGTGGGAGAGAGGAGCAGCTGGGAGGCGGGAGGCAGGGGCAGCGAATGGGCAGTCAGGGGGCGGGGCCGCAGGGGACGCAGCGGTGGGAGTGGAGAGAGGCAACGAGGGGTATAGAAGCAAAACTGGACACAGAAAATGGGGGCAACGAGGGGTACAAAAAGCAAAACTGGACACAGAAAATGGGGGCAACGAGGGGGAACAGAAGGCAAAACTGGACACAGAAAATGGGGGCAGCGATGGGTACAAAAAGCAAAACTGGACACAGAAAATGGGGGCAACGAGGGGGAACAGAAGGCAAAGTTGGGCTCAGAAAATGGGGGCAACGAGGGGTACAAAAAGCAAAACTGGACACAGAAAATGGGGGCAACGAGGGGGAACAGAAGGCAAAACTGGACACAGAAAATGGGGGCAGCGAGGGATACAAAAAGCAAAACTGGACACAGAAAATGGGGGCAACGAGGGGTACAAAAAGCAAAATTGGGCACAGAAAATGGGGGCAACGAGGGGGAACAGAAGGCAAAGTTGGGCTCAGAAAATGGGGGCAACGAGGGGAAACAAAAAGCAAAATTGGGCACAGAAAATGGGGGCAACGAGGGGGAACAGAAGGCAAAGTTGGGCTCAGAAAATGGGGGCAACGAGGGGGAACAGAAGGTAAACGGGCACCGAGGCAACAAGCAGAGGGGCGAGCTTACCAGCAGCAGCAGCGGGCAGGACAACACAGGCGGAGCTGTGTGGCGGGGAGCGACCTACCTGGCAAGGTCAAGGGTCGCTCTCCTCACCGCGCAGCGGTCGCCATATATGGGGAGGTGGGAGGGAGGAGCAGCTGGGAGGCGGGAGGCAGGGGCAGCAAATGGGCAGTCAGTGGGGCGGGGCCGCAGGGACGCAGCAGCGGGAGTGGAGAGAGGCAACGAGGGGTACAGAAGCAAAACTGGACACAGAAAATGGGGGCAACGAGGGGTACAAAAAGCAAAACTGGACACAGAAAATGGGGGCAACGAGGGGGAACCAAAGGCAAAACTGGACACAGAAAATGGGGGCAGCGAGGGGTACAAAAAGCAAAACTGGACACAGAAAATGGGGGCAACGAGGGGGAACAGAAGGCAAAGTTGGGCTCAGAAAATGGGGGCAACGAGGGGTACAAAAAGCAAAACTGGACACAGAAAATGGGGGCAACGAGGGGGAACAGAAGGCAAAACTGGACACAGAAAATGGGGGCAGCGAGGGGTACAAAAAGCAAAACTGGACACAGAAAATGGGGGCAACGAGGGGTACAAAAAGCAAAATTGGGCACAGAAAATGGGGGCAACGAGGGTGAACAGAAGGCAAAGTTGGGCTCAGAAAATGGGGGCAACGAGGGGAAACAAAAAGCAAAATTGGGCACAGAAAATGGGGGCAACGAGGGGGAACAGAAGGCAAAGTTGGGCTCAGAAAATGGAGGCAACGAGGGGGAACAGAAGGTAAACGGGCACCGAGGCAACAAGCAGAGGGGCGAGCTTACCAGCAGCAGCAGCGGGCAGGACAACACAGGCGGAGCTGTGTGGCGGGGGAGCGACCTACCTGGCAAGGTCAAGGGTCGCTCTCCTCACCGCGCAGCGGCCGCCATATATGGGGAGGTGGGAGGGAGGAGCAGCTGGGAGGCAGGAGGCAGGGGCAGCGAATGGGCAGTCAGGGGGCGGGCCGCAGGGGACGCAGTGGCGGAGTGGAGAGAGGCAACGAGGGGTACAGAAGCAAAACTGGACACAGAAAATGGGGGCAACGAGGGGTACAAAAAGCAAAACTGGACACAGAAAATGGGGGTAACGAGGGGGAACAGAAGGCAAAACTGGACACAGAAAATGGGGGCAGCGAGGGGTACAAAAAGCAAAACTGGACACAGAAAATGGGGGCAACGAGGGGTACAAAAAGCAAAATTGGGCACAGAAAATGGGGGCAACGAGGGGGAACAGAAGGCAAAGTTGGGCTCAGAAAATGGGGGCAACGAGGGGAAACAAAAAGCAAAATTGGGCACAGAAAATGGGGGCAACGAGGGGGAACAGAAGGCAAAGTTGGGCTCAGAAAATGGGGGCAACGAGGGGGAACAGAAGGTAAACGGGCAAAGAGGTAACAAGCAGAGGGGCGAGCTTGCCAGCAGCAGCAGCGGGCAGGACAACACAGGCGGAGCTGTGTGGCGGGGGAGCGACCTACCTGGCAAGGTCAAGGGTCGCTCTCCTCACCGCGCAGCGGCCGCCATATATGGGGAGGTGGGAGAGAGGAGCAGCTGGGAGGCGGGAGGCAGGGGCAGCGAATGGGCAGTCAGGGGGCGGGGCCGCAGGGGACGCAGCGGTGGGAGTGGAGAGAGGCAACGAGGGGTATAGAAGCAAAACTGGACACAGAAAATGGGGGCAACGAGGGGTACAAAAAGCAAAACTGGACACAGAAAATGGGGGCAACGAGGGGGAACAGAAGGCAAAACTGGACACAGAAAATGGGGGCAGCGATGGGTACAAAAAGCAAAACTGGACACAGAAAATGGGGGCAACGAGGGGGAACAGAAGGCAAAGTTGGGCTCAGAAAATGGGGGCAACGAGGGGTACAAAAAGCAAAACTGGACACAGAAAATGGGGGCAACGAGGGGGAACAGAAGGCAAAACTGGACACAGAAAATGGGGGCAGCGAGGGATACAAAAAGCAAAACTGGACACAGAAAATGGGGGCAACGAGGGGTACAAAAAGCAAAATTGGGCACAGAAAATGGGGGCAACGAGGGGGAACAGAAGGCAAAGTTGGGCTCAGAAAATGGGGGCAACGAGGGGAAACAAAAAGCAAAATTGGGCACAGAAAATGGGGGCAACGAGGGGGAACAGAAGGCAAAGTTGGGCTCAGAAAATGGGGGCAACGAGGGGGAACAGAAGGTAAACGGGCACCGAGGCAACAAGCAGAGGGGCGAGCTTACCAGCAGCAGCAGCGGGCAGGACAACACAGGCGGAGCTGTGTGGCGGGGAGCGACCTACCTGGCAAGGTCAAGGGTCGCTCTCCTCACCGCGCAGCGGTCGCCATATATGGGGAGGTGGGAGGGAGGAGCAGCTGGGAGGCGGGAGGCAGGGGCAGCAAATGGGCAGTCAGTGGGGCGGGGCCGCAGGGGACGCAGCAGCGGGAGTGGAGAGAGGCAACGAGGGGTACAGAAGCAAAACTGGACACAGAAAATGGGGGCAACGAGGGGTACAAAAAGCAAAACTGGACACAGAAAATGGGGGCAACGAGGGGGAACCAAAGGCAAAACTGGACACAGAAAATGGGGGCAGCGAGGGGTACAAAAAGCAAAACTGGACACAGAAAATGGGGGCAACGAGGGGGAACAGAAGGCAAAGTTGGGCTCAGAAAATGGGGGCAACGAGGGGTACAAAAAGCAAAACTGGACACAGAAAATGGGGGCAACGAGGGGGAACAGAAGGCAAAACTGGACACAGAAAATGGGGGCAGCGAGGGGTACAAAAAGCAAAACTGGACACAGAAAATGGGGGCAACGAGGGGTACAAAAAGCAAAATTGGGCACAGAAAATGGGGGCAACGAGGGTGAACAGAAGGCAAAGTTGGGCTCAGAAAATGGGGGCAACGAGGGGAAACAAAAAGCAAAATTGGGCACAGAAAATGGGGGCAACGAGGGGGAACAGAAGGCAAAGTTGGGCTCAGAAAATGGAGGCAACGAGGGGGAACAGAAGGTAAACGGGCACCGAGGCAACAAGCAGAGGGCGAGCTTACCAGCAGCAGCAGCGGGCAGGACAACACAGGCGGAGCTGTGTGGCGGGGGAGCGACCTACCTGGCAAGGTCAAGGGTCGCTCTCCTCACCGCGCAGCGGCCGCCATATATGGGGAGGTGGGAGGGAGGAGCAGCTGGGAGGCAGGAGGCAGGGGCAGCGAATGGGCAGTCAGGGGCGGGCCGCAGGGGACGCAGTGGCGGAGTGGAGAGAGGCAACGAGGGGTACAGAAGCAAAACTGGACACAGAAAATGGGGGCAACGAGGGGTACAAAAAGCAAAACTGGACACAGAAAATGGGGGCAACGAGGGGGAACAGAAGGCAAAACTGGACACAGAAAATGGGGGCAGCGAGGGGTACAAAAAGCAAAACTGGACACAGAAAATGGGGGCAACGAGGGGGAACAGAAGGCAAAGTTGGGCTCAGAAAATGGGGGCAACGAGGGGTACAAAAAGCAAAACTGGACACAGAAAATGGGGGCAACGAGGGGGAACAGAAGGCAAAACTGGACACAGAAAATGGGGGCAGCGAGGGTTACAAAAAGCAAAACTGGACACAGAAAATGGGGGCAACGAGGGGTACAAAAAGCAAAATTGGGCACAGAAAATGGGGGCAACGAGGGGGAACAGAAGGCAAAGTTGGGCTCAGAAAATGGGGGCAACGAGGGTAAACAAAAAGCAAAATTGGGCACAGAAAATGGGGGCAACGAGGGGGAACAGAAGGCAAAGTTGGGCTCAGAAAATGGGGGCAACGAGGGGGAACAGAAGGTAAACGGGCACCGAGGTAACAAGCAGAGGGGCGAGCTTACCAGCAGCAGCAGCGGGCAGGACAACACAGGCGGAGCTGTGTGGCGGGGGAGCGACCTACCTGGCAAGGTCAAGGGTCGCTCTCCTCACCGCGCAGCGACCGCCATATATGGGGAGGTGGGAGGGAGGAGCAGCTGGGAGGCGGGAGGCAGGGGCAGCGAATGGGCAGTCAGGGGGCGGGGCCGCAGGGGACGTAGCGGCGGGAGTGGAGAGAGGCAACGAGGGGTATAGAAGCAAAACTGGACACAGAAAATGGGGGCAACGAGGGGTACAAAAAGCAAAACTGGACACAGAAAATGGGGGCAACGAGGGGGAACAGAAGGCAAAACTGGACACAGAAAATGGGGGCAGCGAGGGGTACAAAAAGCAAAACTGGACACAGAAAATGGGGGCAACGAGGGGGAACAGAAGGCAAAGTTGGGCTCAGAAAATGGGGGCAACGAGGGGTACAAAAAGCAAAACTGGACACAGAAAATGGGGGCAACGAGGGGGAACAGAAGGCAAAACTGGACACAGAAAATGGGGGCAGCGAGGGGTACAAAAAGCAAAACTGGACACAGAAAATGGGGGCAACGAGGGGTACAAAAAGCAAAATTGGGCACAGAAAATGGGGGCAACGAGGGGGAACAGAAGGCAAAGTTGGGCTCAGAAAATGGGGGCAACGAGGGGAAACAAAAAGCAAAATTGGGCACAGAAAATGGGGGCAACGAGGGGGAACAGAAGGCAAAGTTGGGCTCAGAAAATGGGGGCAACGAGGGGGAACAGAAGGTAAACGGGCACTGAGGCAACAAGCAGAGGGGCGAGCTTACCAGCAGCAGCAGCGGGCAGGACAACACAGGCGGAGCTGTGTGGCGGGGGAGCGACCTACCTGGCAAGGTCAAGGGTCGCTCTCCTCACCGCGCAGCGGCCGCCATATATGGGGAGGTGGGAGGGAGGAGCAGCTGGGAGGCGGGAGGCAGGGGCAGCGAATGGGCAGTCAGGGGGGCGGGGCCGCAGGGGACGCAGCAGCGGGAGTGGAGAGAGGCAACGAGGGGTACAGAAGCAAAACTGGACACAGAAAATGGGGGCAACGAGGGGTACAAAAGCAAAACTGGACACAGAAAATGGGGGCAACGAGGGGGAACCAAAGGCAAAACTGGACACAGAAAATGGGGGCAGCGAGGGGTACAAAAAGCAAAACTGGACACAGAAAATGGGGGCAACGAGGGGGAACAGAAGGCAAAGTTGGGCTCAGAAAATGGGGGCAACGAGGGGTACAAAAAGCAAAACTGGACACAGAAAATGGGGGCAACGAGGGGGAACAGAAGGCAAAACTGGACACAGAAAATGGGGGCAGTGAGGGGTACAAAAAGCAAAACTGGACACAGAAAATGGGGGCAACGAGGGGTACAAAAAGCAAAATTGGGCACAGAAAATGGGGGCAACGAGGGTGAACAGAAGGCAAAGTTGGGCTCAGAAAATGGGGGCAACAAGGGGAAACAAAAAGCAAAATTGGGCACAGAAAATGGGGGCAACGAGGGGGAACAGAAGGCAAAGTTGGGCTCAGAAAATGGAGGCAACGAGGGGGAACAGAAGGTAAACGGGCACCGAGGCAACAAGCAGAGGGCGAGCTTACCAGCAGCAGCAGCGGGCAGGACAACACAGGCGTAGCTGTGTGGCGGGGGAGCGACCTACCTGGCAAGGTCAAGGGTCGCTCTCCTCACCGCGCAGCGGCCGCCATATATGGGGAGGTGGGAGGGAGGAGCAGCTGGGAGGCAGGAGGCAGGGGCAGCGAATGGGCACTCAGGGGGCGGGCCGCAGGGGACGCAGTGGCGGAGTGGAGATAGGCAACGAGGGGTACAGAAGCAAAACTGGACACAGAAAATGGGGGCAACGAGGGGTACAAAAAGCAAAACTGGACACAGAAAATGGGGGCAACGAGGGGGAACAGAAGGTAAAACTGGACACAGAAAATGGGGGCAGCGATGGGTACAAAAAGCAAAACTGGACACAGAAAATGGGGGCAACGAGGGGGAACAGAAGGCAAAGTTGGGCTCAGAAAATGGGGGCAACGAGGGGTACAAAAAGCAAAACTGGACACAGAAAATGGGGGCAACGAGGGGGAACAGAAGGCAAAACTGGACACAGAAAATGGGGGCAGCGAGGGGTACAAAAAGCAAATCTGGACACAGAAAATGGGGGCAACGAGGGGTACAAAAAGCAAAATTGGACACAGAAAATGGGGGCAACGAGGGGGAACAGAAGGCAAAGTTGGGCTCAGAAAATGGGGGCAACGAGGGGTACAAAAAGCAAAACTGGACACAGAAAATGGGGGCAACGAGGGGGAACAGAAGGCAAAACTGGACACAGAAAATGGGGGCAGCGAGGGGTACAAAAAGCAAAACTGGACACAGAAAATGGGGGCAACGAGGGGTACAAAAAGCAAAATTGGGCACAGAAAATGGGGGCAACGAGGGTGAACAGAAGGCAAAGTTGGGCTCAGAAAATGGGGGCAACGAGGGGAAACAAAAAGCAAAATTGGGCACAGAAAATGGGGGCAACGAGGGGAAACAGAAGGCAAAGTTGGGCTCAGAAAATGGAGGCAACGAGGGGGAACAGAAGGTAAACGGGCACCGAGGCAACAAGCAGAGGGGCGAGCTTACCAGCAGCAGCAGTGGGCAGGACAACACAGGCGGAGCTGTGTGGCGGGGGAGCGACCTACCTGGCAAGGTCAAGGGTCGCTCTCCTCACCGCGCAGCGGCCGCCATATATGGGGAGGTGGGAGGGAGGAGCAGCTGGGAGGCAGGAGGCAGGGGCAGCGAATGGGCACTCAGGGGGCGGGCCGCAGGGACGCAGTGGCGGAGTGGAGAGAGGCAACGAGGGGTACAGAAGCAAAACTGGACACAGAAAATGGGGGCAACGAGGGGTACAAAAAGCAAAACTGGACACAGAAAATGGGGGCAACGAGGGGGAACAGAAGGCAAAACTGGACACAGAAAATGGGGGCAGCGAGGGGTACAAAAAGCAAAACTGGACACAGAAAATGGGGGCAACGAGGGGGAACAGAAGGCAAAGTTGGGCTCAGAAAATGGGGGCAACGAGGGGTACAAAAAGCAAAACTGGACACAGAAAATGGGGGCAACGAGGGGGAACAGAAGGCAAAACTGGACACAGAAAATGGGGGCAGCGAGGGGTACAAAAAGCAAAACTGGACACAGAAAATGGGGGCAACGAGGGGTACAAAAAGCAAAATTGGGCACAGAAAATGGGGGCAACGAGGGGGAACAGAAGGCAAAGTTGGGCTCAGAAAATGGGGGAACGAGGGAAACAAAAAGCAAAATTGGGCACAGAAAATGGGGGCAACAAGGGGGAACAGAAGGCAAAGTTGGGCTCAGAAAATGGGGGCAACGAGGGGGAACAGAAGGTAAACGGGCACCGAGGTAACAAGCAGAGGGGCGAGCTTACCAGCAGCAGCAGCGGGCAGGACAACACAGGCGGAGCTGTGTGGCGGGGGAGCGACCTACCTGGCAAGGTCAAGGGTCGCTCTCCTCACCGCGCAGCGGCCGCCATATATGGGGAGGTGGGAGGGAGGAGCAGCTGGGAGGCGGGAGGCAGGGGCAGCGAATGGGCAGTCAGGGGGCGGGGCCGCAGGGACGCAGCGGCGGGGAGTGGAGAGAGGCAACGAGGGGTATAGAAGCAAAACTGGACACAGTAAATGGGGGCAACGAGGGGTACAAAAAGCAAAACTGGACACAGAAAATGGAAGCAACGAGGGGGAACAGAAGGCAAAACTGGACACAGAAAATGGGGGCAGCGATGGGTACAAAAAGCAAAACTGGACACAGAAAATGGGGGCAACGAGGGGGAACAGAAGGCAAAGTTGGGCTCAGAAAATGGGGGCAACGAGGGGTACAAAAAGCAAAAGTGGACACAGAAAATGGGGGCAACGAGGGGGAACAGAAGGCAAAACTGGACACAGAAAATGGGGGCAGCGAGGGGTACAAAAAGCAAAACTGGACACAGAAAATGGGGGCAACGAGGGGTACAAAAAGCAAAATTGGGCACAGAAAATGGGGGCAACGAGGGGAACAGAAGGCAAAGTTGGGTCAGAAAATGGGGGCAACGAGGGGAAACAAAAAGCAAAATTGGGCACAGAAAATGGGGGCAACGAGGGGGAACAGAAGGCAAAGTTGGGCTCAGAAAATGGGGGCAACGAGGGGGAACAGAAGGTAAACGGGCACCGAGGCAACAAGCAGAGGGGCGAGCTTACCAGCAGCAGCAGCGGGCAGGACAACACAGGCGGAGCTGTGTGGCGGGGGAGCGACCTACCTGGCAAGGTCAAGGGTCGCTCTCCTCACCGCGCAGTGGCTGCATTATATGGGGAGGTGGGAGGGAGGAGCAGCTGGGAGGCGGGAGGCAGGGGCAGCGAATGGGCAGTCAGGGGGCGGGGCCGCAGGGACGCAGCGGCGGGAGTGGAGAGAGGCAACGAGGGGTACAGAAGCAAAACTGGACACAGAAAATGGGGGCAACGAGGGGTACAAAAAGCAAAACTGGACACAGAAAATGGGGGCAACGAGGGGGAACAGAAGGCAAAACTGGACACAGAAAATGGGGGCAGCGATGGGTACAAAAAGCAAAACTGGACACAGAAAATGGGGGCAACGAGGGGGACCAGAAGGCAAAGTTGGGCTCAGAAAATGGGGGCAACGAGGGGTACAAAAAGCAAAACTGGACACAGAAAATGGGGGCAACGAGGGGGAACAGAAGGCAAAACTGGACACAGAAAATGGGGGCAGCGAGGGGTACAAAAAGCAAAACTGGACACAGAAAATGGGGGCAACGAGGGGTACAAAAAGCAAAATTGGGCACAGAAAATGGGGGCAACGAGGGGGAACAGAAGGCAAAGTTGGGCTCAGAAAATGGGGGCAACGAGGGGGAACAGAAGGCAAAGTTGGGCTCAGAAAATGGGGGCAACGAGGGGGAACAGAAGGTAAACGGGCACCGAGGCAACAAGCAGAGGGGCGAGCTTACCAGCAGCAGCAGCGGGCAGGACAACACAGGCGGAGCTGTGTGGCGGGGCAGCGACCTACCTGGCAAGGTCAAGGGTCGCTCTCCTCACGCGCAGCGGCCGCTATATATGGGGAGGTGGGAGGGAGGAGCAGCTGGGAGGCAAGAGGCAGGGGCAGCGAATGGGCAGTCAGGGGGCGGGGCCGCAGGGACGCAGCGGCGGATTGGAGAGAGGCAACGAGGGGTACAGAAGCAAAACTGGACACAGAAAATGGGGGCAACGAGGGGTACAAAAAGCAAAACTGGACACAGAAAATGGGGGCAACGAGGGGGAACAGAAGGCAAAACTGGACACAGAAAATGGGGGCAGCGAGGGGTACAAAAAGAAAAACTGGACACAGAAAATGGGGGCAACGAGGGGGAACAGAAGGCAAAGTTGGGCTCAGAAAATGGGGGCAACGAGGGGTACAAAAAGCAAAACTGGACACAGAAAATGGGGGCAACGAGGGGGAACAGAAGGCAAAACTGGACACAGAAAATGGGGGCAGCGAGGGGTACAAAAAGCAAAACTGGACACAGAAAATGGGGGCAACGAGGGGTACAAAAAGCAAAATTGGGCACAGAAAATGGGGGCAACGAGGGGGAACAGAAGGCAAAGTTGGGCTCAGAAAATGGGGGCAACGAGGGGAAACAAAAAGCAAAATTGGGCACAGAAAATGGGGGCAACGAGGGGGAACAGAAGGCAAAGTTGGGCTCAGAAAATGGGGGCAACGAGGGGGAACAGAAGGTAAACGGGCACCGAATCAACAAGCAGAGGGGCGAGCTTACCAGCAGCAGCAGCGGGCAGGACAACACAGGCGGAGCTGTGTGGCGGGGGAGCGACCTACCTGGCAAGGTCAAGGGTCACTCTCCTCACCGCGCAACGGCCGCCATATATGGGGAGGTGGGAGGGAGGAGCAGCTGGGAGGCGGGAGGCAGGGGCAGCGAATGGGCAGTCAGGGGGCGGGGCCGCAGGGGATGCAGCGGCGGGAGTGGAGAGAGGCAACGAGGGGTACAGAAGCAAAACTGGACACAGAAAATGGGGGCAACGAGGGGTACAAAAAGCAAAACTGGACACAGAAAATGGGGGCAACAAGGGGGAACAGAAGGCAAAACTGGACACAGAAAATGGGGGCAGCGATGGGTCCAAAAAGCAAAACTGGACACAGAAAATGGGGTCAACGAGGGGGAACAGAAGGCAAAGTTGGGCTCAGAAAATGGGGGCAACGAGGGGTACAAAAAGCAAAACTGGACACAGAAAATGGGGGCAACGAGGGGGAACAGAAGGCAAAACTGGACACAGAAAATGGGGGCAGCGAGGGGTACAAAAAGCAAAACTGGACACAGAAAATGGGGGCAACGAGGGGTACAAAAAGCAAAATTGGGCACAGAAAATGGGGGCAACGAGGGGGAACAGAAGGCAAAGTTGGGTTCAGAAAATGGGGGCAGCGAGGGGTACAAAAAGCAAAACTGGACACAGAAAATGGGGGCAACGAGGGGTACAAAAAGCAAAATTGGGCTCAGAAAATGGGGGCAACGAGGGGGAACAGAAGGTAAACGGGCACCGAGGCAACAAGCAGAGGGGCGAGCTTACCAGCAGCAGCAGCGGGCAGGACTACACAGGCGGAGCTGTGTGGCGGGGGAGCGACCTACCTGGCAAGGTCAAGGGTCGCTCTCCTCACGCGCAGCGGCCGCCATATATGGGGAGGTGGGAGGGTGGAGCAGCTGGGAGGCGGGAGGCAGGGGCAGCGAATGGGCAGTCAGGGGGCGGGGACGCAGCGGCGGAGTGGAGAGAGGCAACGAGGGGTACAGAAGCAAAACTGGACACAGAAAATGGGGGCAACGAGGGGTACAAAAAGCAAAAATGGACACAGAAAATGGGGGCAACGAGGGGGAACAGAAGGCAAAACTGGACACAGAAAATGGGGGCAGCGAGGGGTACAAAAAGCAAAACTGGACACAGAAAATGGGGGCAACGAGGGGGAACAGAAGGCAAAGTTGGGCTCAGAAAATGGGGGCAACGAGGGGTACAAAAAGCAAAACTGGACACAGAAAATGGGGGCAACGAGGGGGAACAGAAGGCAAAACTGGACACAGAAAATGGGGGCAGCGAGGGGTACAAAAAGCAAAACTGGACACAGAAAATGGGGGCAACGAGGGGGAACAGAAGGCAAAGTTGGGCTCAGAAAATGGGGGCAACGAGGGGAAACAAAAGCAAAATTGGGCACAGAAAATGGGGGCAACGAGGGGGAACAGAAGGCAAAGTTGGGCTCAGAAAATGGGGGCAACGAGGGGGAACAGAAGGTAAACGGGCACCGAGGCAACAAGCAGAGGGGCGAGCTTACCAGCAGCAGCAGCGGGCAGGACAACACAGGAGGAGCTGTGTGGCGGGGGAGCGACCTACCTGGCAAGGTCAAGGGTCGCTCTCCTCACCGCGCAGTGGCTGCCATATATGGGGAGGTGGGAGGGAGGAGCAGATGGGAGGCGGGAGGCAGGGGCAGCGAATGTGCAGTCAGGGGGCGGGGCCGCAGGGACGCAGCGGCGGGAGTGGAGAGAGGCAACGAGGGGTACAGAAGCAAAACTGGACACAGAAAATGGGGGCAACGAGGGGTACAAAAAGCAAAACTGGACACAGAAAATGGGGGCAACGAGGGGGAACAGAAGGCAAAACTGGACACAGAAAATGGGGGCAGCGATGGGTACAAAAAGCAAAACTGGACACAGAAAATGGGGGCAACGAGGGGGACCAGAAGGCAAAGTTGGGCTCAGAAAATGGGGGCAACGAGGGGTACAAAAAGCAAAACTGGACACAGAAAATGGGGGCAACGAGGGGGAACAGAAGGCAAAACTGGACACAGAAAATGGGGGCAGCGAGGGGTACAAAAAGCAAAACTGGACACAGAAAATGGAGGCAACGAGGGGTACAAAAAGCAAAATTGGGCACAGAAAATGGGGGCAATGAGGGGAAACAGAAGGCAAAGTTGGGCTCAGAAAATGGGGGCAACGAGGGGGAACAGAAGGTAAACGGGCACCGAGGCAACAAGCAGAGGGGCGAGCTTACCAGCAGCAGCAGCGGGCAGGACAACACAGGCGGAGCTGTGTGGCGGGGGAGCGACCTACCTGGCAAGGTCTAATAGATATGCATTGCAATTTCAATTTATTCTTATATTGATGATAAATGTGATAATCTGAATAATAAGCTTAACCTTATTTCTTGCAACAAACTTTATATAAACTTTATTATTCTTTAAACAAATGACTCAGTGATTCTTTAGCTCAATGATTATAGTAAATTGATAAAGAGTTTATTGTGATTGAGCTGGTCTTAATCACCATCAACTGATTCCTACTAGTTGGTCCATCGACCAATGAGCGGAATACCTTAAAGCAAATGAGAAGTATTATGTCATGTTAAAAGAGGTATCCCGCCTCCTTCCAGCGAATCCTTTTTCTCCTAGGTTGTTGACGAAGGAAATCCAGGGAATAAATGAGTAAGTGAATGTATATGCGATGTTATGGGCCCCACCGTCATATGGATATAGTGTGTGTGTTGAAGGAATAATTGCACCTGGATGACCGAAAAATATAGGTGAATAGTTTTATTGTTAGCGCTGGATCAGATTTCTTGGTAGCAGAGTTATGGTTACTATAGATTAGTTTGGTAATTATTGATTATTGATAAGTTCATGTCTAACACTTTTTGTTGAGTCGCGTTATGTTATATGTAAGTTTTCACGCTTCCGGGAAGTAGGAAGTGGAACACGTGTGGCAAGAGAAGTCACATGGAATGGTGCATTGTCTGAGTTCATATTTGGTGATAACACAGGTTGTGTTATGATAGGGACATTTTTCCATATAAAAGGTGTGTAAATGAAATAGTGATCGGTTTTCTTGTGAAACTCTGGCCTTAATTCTCAGGAGCAGTATAGTCTCCACATGTGTTTTATCCCCAGAGAAACGGGTTTACTGATTGCTTGAAAGAAGGGTAAGGTAGAGGGAAGTACTACTTTATCGGCGAAACTGAAAATTCTGTGGTAGGGTAGAGGTAAGCGCTGCCTACTGGAAAATACAGAGTTCTTGTGTAAATGGTCAGAACTATCTCTTCGGTTTAGCAAATCAGACAATGGAAATGTGTTTTAAATGTTGTAACTAACGAAGAATTGTTGAAAAAGAAATTGCCGATAAATTTTGTAAAGGAGGGGTCAAGAGCAGAAGTGACGTAGACAAGAGTCGCACTGGGATTGGACAGTGCGTTAGTCACATGGAAACAGGAGCAGAACTGACGTAGACAGAAGCCGCGCTGGGATTGGTCAGTGCGCGGTAGACAGAAATCGCTCTGATTGGAGTTTTGGTGTGAGTCGCGCTAGGATTGGTTGGAATAACGCATACAGAACAGTGTTGAATTACGGATCATTTGAGGAGAAAAGAGATTGGGAATCATGTCGTATTATGAGTATGGTAGAGAGAAAACGTCATGGATGACGAAAGTTAAGAATTTCTTTAAGAAAGACAAAAAGGTAGTGACTAGAGAGGGACAAATAATTCCTCCGCCGAAATCACCAGCTTCGCATATGATGCTGAAATATGGATATCATACATGCATATGGTTAGAAAATTAGACAAAATATACCAAGAATGATGGAGCATTGGCTTTCCCTGAGAATGGTTCATTTAATGTAGCTGTACTACGGAACTTGAGAGAAAAGATGGCAATGTTAGAACCTAGACCTAGACCGACACAGTTTGAAGCTTTAACGGAATGGGAAGATGAGATATATGAGCGAGAGAGATTCAGAGGATTAAAGAATCATGAGTTTGTGCCTGGAAGGTTATGGGGAGTAAATCATGAGGACAGAATAAAGCGTTGGAGATGTGCTAACATGACAGGAGGTTTGTTTCCAGCTTTTACAGTTGAGGAAGAAGCAAAGAGAAAGTGTACCGAGAAAAAGAAACATGTAGTGGTAGAAAAGTATGTGTATGGTGGTAGTGAAACAGATGACGAATTGCTGGAAGATATTTTAAACAGAAACCCACCTCCATACCAACAGACTTCTGCGGTGGTGACACCTAATGCACCGCCAATGGAAACTGGGAGGAATAAAAATCCTGAAAGAAGAGATGAGACAAATAGGTCACAAGATCAATTAAAAACTTCACAAGATGAAGAGATAGAAAGTGACAATGCAACTGAATTAGCAAAAACAACAAGAGAATTGACTGAGAAAATAAGAGAATTGACAAAGAATATGGAAGCTGTAACTGTACCAGTAACAATAGGTCCAGTAATGCCAATTTTTGAGAATCAGAAAATTGATGAACGTTCTTTAGTTATTCCCATGAATTCACATTTGCAAAGAAAAAGAGAAGGGATGGAACTGAATAATGAAGGTGCACACAATTTGGTTAGTACTTATAGACCAAGCCCACCTACTAATTTGACGATAAATGAGAATGAGATTAGGAGAATGCCTATGGTGACGGAGTCTGCATCAGGGACACCAGAAAGAAGTAGCAATTGGATAGAATTAAATAGTACGCCTGTAGGTCCGACTCCGGATGAGTTAAATGAATGGATGAAAGCGCTAAAAACAAAAGAAACGGAAGAGAAACCATTAGATGTAATTAGGTTGAAAATAGACATGGAAGAATTGATTTTAGGAACAATTGGAACAGAAAAATTAAAAAATTATCAGGATGATGAGATTAGGTTTTTGTGCAAAAGTCTTACATGGAGAGCTAGAAATTTACATGACAAATTGGAAGAGACAGCAAGTGAACTAGGAGTGG
Source organism: Calotriton arnoldi (assembly GCA_963921515.1). Lineage (NCBI taxonomy): Eukaryota > Metazoa > Chordata > Amphibia > Caudata > Salamandridae > Calotriton > Calotriton arnoldi. Next base: position 1,638,423 of record CAWUFW010000246.1, on the reverse strand, counting down.
AATTTGTAAAAGTGAGAACGTTGCAGAAACCATACAGAGTAGATTTTTGTGAGAAAGATATAGAGAATTTGAACACATCAGGAAGGCTGACCCAAATAAAAGAGTTAATTGTTTTATTGAGAAAATGGGGTGATGTGGATAGATGGAGAAATAGATGGTCAAAAAGGAATGAGAAAACAATAGATAAAGCATCTTTGGCTTTTGCAGTGACAGATAAGGAACCAGTTGTAAGGGAGTACCCGATGAGAGAAACTCCAGGTGGTAGTTATGTGCATGTTCCATGGACCAGACAGGATATACTGTCATTTACAAATGACTTCCCAAAGTTGAGAGAGAAGCCAGTAGAATGGTACAGACAAGTGGAAAGATTTGTGAAGGTTTCAAAGGTGTTGTGGATAGATCTGGATGGATTGTTTGATATAGTAGTGCCAGCTGATTTGTGGACAGAATGTAAGATTACTATTGATTGGCCAACTGTAGAATATCCAAGGGACGCTAAAACAGGAGCGCCAGGACCAGAAGTGATGAGGAAGTACGACCAAGTAATTACCTTTTTGAAGAATAAGATTCCACCTAAAGAAACAGATTGGGTAAAAATAGACAGAACAACGCAGGAAAGTAAAGAATCAGTGCATGCGTACTATGAGAGATTGTTGTTGGTTTTCAAACAGTACAGTGGTTATGAGACACTAAATGAGAAGGATATGAGTCATTTTTTATATAGGTTTGTGTATGGATTGAAACCAGAAATAAGTGAAATGATTAAGCAGCATATGATTTGTTGGCAGAATAGCACAGTGGATGAGGTTTTGAGATATGCTAAGTATTGCAGTGATGATATTGAGAGTAGACAGCGTAAATTGAAAGAAAAGGCCATGTGGGCGCAGGTGAAAGTTGCAGAGAAGCAGGAAGCTCAATTGAGTAATACTGGTAATGAAACAGGACAGGTTAGATCCCGACCTAATATAGGTAAAGGAAAAGGACAAATGAGCATAGATGAGGCAAAGAAAAAGTGGCCATGCCACAACTGTGGAAAGCTAGGACATTGGAGAAACGAGTGTAAATTTCCTCCAAAACCTAATGTGGAAAATCAATCATTAAATTCACAGGTGCAGAGTGAGGTAGTTACTCAACAAGGTCAGGTGCCACAACCACCACTTCCCAAGAGTGTTAACCAACAGAAATACAGTGCAGAAACAGGATTCTATGGAGGAGAACAGGTAACACAGTTGCCGCGTGCAGCTGCAATTTCTCAATATTGGTTACGACAGGATGAGGATGACACGGATGAAAGTTTCTGACGGTGCCTAGGAGAGAGGGAAGAGTGCGTGCTTGGCGCAACTCTAGAGGTAGATCAGTCTGGTCCATTTGTGGATGGAGAAGTGAATGGTGCAAATGTAACATTCCTTGTTGACACTGGAGCTACCCGTTCTACTGTTAGGTCAGTGGAAATACCAAACCTTCCTCTCTCAGGTGAACATATCCAAGTAGTTGGAGTTTCAAATCAGCAAATTAAAACGCCTCTTACTAAATTAGTGGAGGTAAGAATTGGTCCATTTAGCGAAATGCACCGATTTGTGGTATGTGATTGTAGTCCCGTGAACCTATTAGGACGCGATTTATTGTGCAAGATGAATTGCACTATCTATTGTACCCCAGACGGAATTGCATTTCAGACTCCAGATGAGGATGTGCTGTATAAAATGACAATGGTGAATTTAGAACCAGAAGTAAATGGTTTGTTTCCTGTATTTGATGCAGAGAAAATCCCAATTGAATTGAAAAAGACAGTGAAAGAAGAAGTGTGGGACTTTACAGGAGAAGATGTAGGATTAATGAAAGGAGTAGATCCCTTTAAAATAACAGTGAAAGAGGGAACGAGTTACCCTAATACGCCCCAGTATAAATTGACACCAGAGATAATTGAAGGAATAACGCCAGTAATAAATAAAATGATTGAACAAGGGATTTTAAAAGAAATCATGAGCAGTCCATGTAATTCGCCAATAATGGGACTGAAAAAGCCAAACGGAACATATAGAATTGTACAGGATTTGAGGAAGGTAAACAAAATTGTTGTGCCTTGTTGCCCAATAGTACCGAACCCTGCTGTGATTCTATACCAGATTCCACGTGAAGCAGAATGGTACACAGTAATTGATTTATGTCATGCATTTTTCTCTATTCCATTGCATCCAGATAGCCAGCCATTATTTGCGTTTAGGTTTGGAGAGCGTATTTTGGCATGGTGCCGAATTCCTCAAGGGTACACAGAAAGTCCCTCAATCTTTAATCAGATTCTAAAGAAATCGTTGGAAGATTTAAAAATGCCAGAAAAGTCAGTGATGGTTCAGTATATTGATGACCTACTGGTGGCATCAAAAACGAAGGAAGCATGTGTCAATGATACAATTGCTTTGCTGAATCATTTAGCAAAAAGAGGACATAAAGTGTCCCCTTCAAAATTGCAGTTTTGTCAACAAGAAGTCCAGTATTTAGGGCATAAAATTGAGAAAGGAGTGCGAAAGGTAACGACTGAAAGAATAAAAATGATTCAAGGAATGAGAGCTCCAATGACACAAAGAGAGGTAAGAATGTTTTTGGGAATGGTTGGATATTGTCGACAATGGATAAGCGGTTTCTCACTGATTGCTAAACCATTGCAAAAACTGACAAAGAAGGATGTTAAAGATCCTTTTGAAATGAATGATGAAGAAATGAAAGCATTCAGAGAGCTGAAAAAGAAATTATGTGAGGCTCCAGCATTAGGAATGCCTGACTATGAGAAAGATTTTGAGCTGTATTGCAGTGAAAGAGATGGATGTGCATTTTCAGTTTTGGTACAGAGACATGGAACTATGAAAAGACCAATTGCATATTTTTCAGCTGTTTTAGACCCTGTAGCGAAAGCGTTGCCCGGATGCTTGAAAGCCGTTGCTGCTACTTGTGTGAGTCTGGAACAGAGTGAAGGCATAGTTATGGGATATCCACTGAGAGTATATGTTCCCCATTCTGTGGAAATTCTCTTGACAAGAACGAAAACCCAATATATGACACATAGTCGGCTGAATAGGTATGAAAAAGTAATTTTGAGCGCAGATAATGTGACCATTGACAGATGTATGAATGTGAATCCTTCGACATCATTGCCAGATGAAGAGAGTGTGATTGAAATGGATGAAGTAGATCACGATTGTCTGAATGTGCTTGAATATTGTACAAAACCAAGGTCTGACATACGAGATGAACATTTGAAAGAATCAGATTATATTCTGTTTGTGGATGGCTCATGTTTGAGAACGAGTGATGGAGTTCTAAGTGCAGCATATGCAGTTTGCACAGTAGCCACTGTAATGGAATCATCTTGTCTGAAAGGGGTACGGTCTGCCCAGGTCGCAGAACTAGTAGCTCTGATTCAAGCATGCAAGTTGGGAAGAAATGTACGGGTTACGATTGTGACAGATAGCCAGTACGGCTTCGGGGTGGTGCATGACTTTGGTCAGATTTGGTCACAAAGGGGTTTCTTGACGTCTGCAGGAACGCCAATTAGAAATGGAGATTTTGTGAAAAAGCTGCTTGAGGCGATACAGCTGCCTAAACAGATTGCTGTTGTGAAGTGCAATGCACATAAAAATGGGGAAGACTACATAACTGTTGGTAATAAATATGCTGACGAGATTGCACAGTACTGTGCAAAGAATGTGGTTTCATTAAACAAAAGTCGGGAAAGAGAGCATATTTCTTGTCCTTTGCTTTTTACTAACTCTATTGAGACATGGGATGAGGTGAGACAGTTACAGGAAGCTGCAGATGATGAGGAAAAAGATACATGGATAAAAGCAGGATGTAGAAAACATGAAGAAAATGATGTTTGGGTTTACAGAGATGAGAGACCAGTTATGCCTGATAGCATGATTTCTGACATGGCACGGATGTACCATGGACAAGCCAATATTGGGAGAGATTCAATGATCAGACTTTTTAGACAAACATGGTATAATCCAAAATTCAGAGCCATAGCTGAGAGTCTTTGTCAAAGATGTCTTATTTGTCAACAGTTAAATCCAGGAAGGAAGACAGTAGTGAGTCTAGGAACAATAGGACGAGAAGGAGGTCCTTTCACTAGAATGCAAATGGATTTTATTGAAATGCCACCTTGCAACAGACTAAGGTATGTCCTAGTGGCCGTCTGTTTGTTTTCCCGTTGGGTGGAGGCATACCCAACAAGAAGGAATGATGGAATAACGGTAGCAAAACTTATGCTGCGAGAATTCATTCCGAGGTATGGTTTTCCAGTCACGATTGAAACAGATAGAGGAACACATTTCCAAAATGAATTAGTTAAACTGATTTGTGAAGCACTTAGTATTAAACAGAAACTGCATTGTGCATACAGACCAAAGGCTTCTGGAATCGTAGAGCAAGTGAATGGAACAATTAAGAACAGGTTAGGAAAAATGTGTCAAGCTACAGGACTCAAATGGCCAGATGCCTTGCCATTAGTTTTAATGACAATCAGAAGTATTCCGGAAAGGAAAACTGGACTCAGTCCCCATGAAATAATTATGGGACGAGCAATGAGACAAGCACAAGTACCTGTCAACAAACTACTGACTATAACTGATGATCTAGTGCTGGATTATTGCAAAGGATTGGCTGATGTGGTGCGTTCTGTGTTTCATCAGGTTGGACCGGATGCGACCACTCTTGAAAGAAAACCAGCTCACGACTTGAATCCAGGAGATTGGGTCCGCATAAAAGTCCACAGGAGAAGAAACTGTTTGGTTCCTCGCTGGGACGAACCACGACAAGTGATCCTGGTGACAACCACTGCAGTCAAGTGTGCAGGAGTGAAACACTGGGTGCATGCCAGTCACACCATCAGAGTTCCAGAACCTGAAGATCGACAAGTGAGTCGACATCTGGAAGTATTGGATAACAGTTCAGCATCAGAAGCAGAAGAAGTAACAGACAGGGTGCCAGAACTTGAAGATCGACTTGCAAGTCGACATCTGGAAGACCCAACTACAAGTGCAACGACAGAAGAAGTAGAGGAAATAGCTGAAGTTCCAGAACTTGAAGATCGACCTGTAAGTCGACATCTGGAAATATCAGATACCAGTTCAGAATCTGATACAGATCATTCGGATTGTGAAGAAATTCTAAAAAGAAATTGGAATTTTGAAAGCATAAGAGAAGAAACTGAGCCAGAAGATAGTGACAGTGAGCAACCAAGTACAAGTTGTGGTGAAAATCCTTCGGAGATAATATTAATAGATGAAGAAGGGAGAGTTTCAAACAAAAAGCTAGAAAAATCGGAAGATCCCCGAGGAGCAATAGGGACAAATAGTCAAACACGAGAACAGGGAAATTTAGAAGCAGATAGAAAAACTGACACAAATTCGGAAGAACCTCGAGGAGGGACAGAAATAGGTGAACGAAGGAAGATAAGAAAAGAACCACAAGTAGAGGAAGAAAATGACATTATAAGTTTCAAAATAAGAGGCAATAACGAAAGAACTGAAACAGAGTCTGAAGAAAGTGGAGAAGAAAGAAACCAAAAACTAGAGTCAAGAAAAAGAAATTGGAAAACAGAAAGAGAGGAAAAAGGAAGTGAGGCAAAAAGGCCAAGAAAAGGAGACAATTGGCCCAACGAAGTAAGAAAATTAAGATACAGAATCATAAGGTTGGATGGGAAAAGTGCTGAACAAGTGAATGAAATAACAAGTCAGAGGGAGCAAGAAAAACAAGGTGGAAAACACTTGCAGAAAACAAAAAGAGTAAAGAAGGTAAATCCGAAGTATAGATCGCCTGAATGGTTGTATCTTGCTTTGACTAGTAACAAAGAAGAAAAGAACACTCACGAGAACCCAGAACAAAGAAACCTGATGGGAAAAGGTGAGGTGCAACAAACCTGAAGAAATTTAAATAGTTTCTACCGGATTTGACAAAACACTGGATCTGACAAATTCTACCGGATATGACAAAGAAAGAATTCTGAGAAAGAATTAAAAGAAAGTACCAAGCAAAGACAAAACATTGGAGTACAGAGTGGCAAATAAGTCATTCCTGAGGTGTAGTGACACAATTTTCTGGAAAACAAATAAATAAGGTTATAAAACAAAATGGAGAATACTAGAGATAGAAAATGTAAATGTGAGTTTTTAAGAAGATGGTGCAAGATGTGCTGTTTTTGTACAGGATTATTAATGACAGTATGGGTGGTTTTAGCAATCACTATTCCAATTAGTTTAGCTGTAGTAGAAACGTCTAATAACACTGAGAAAGAAAAAGGAGCTAACACTCAAGAACCAGTTATTTTAAAGAGTAGTGCAGAATTACACAAGGACAAATCAATAACAGATTTTTCTAAAAATGTTTTTACTAAATTATTATATGAGTATGTAGAAACAATGGATGTAAGAGATTGCTATGTTTGTATGCAGTTGCCTGCATCTGTAGCAGAGGGTGTGACTTATCATCACCTCCCTTTGACGTATGGAATAACATGTAGTGTCTTAGCAAGTTTATTTTATAAAACAGGTAGATTAGAATATTATTACACTGACATAAATAAGATTTTTGCGAAAGTTTCTGTAGTTCCCGAGCTAAACAAAATAAAAGAGGGAAAAACGTTTGGTGAATATTTTCTAGAGGATAAGATTTTAACATTAGATAATATAATTAGGTACAACCTTACCTGTGAGTTAAAGAAGGAAGAAAAGGTATTTTTAGAGATGGTTGAAGAGAGAAGAGTGAAATTTCAAAGAAAAGTGATAGAAGAGACAAAAACACCTCTTTGGGCGTTTGAGGAAGACAATCATGACAAGAAAAAGACAAATGCAGCTATGACTCTGGATTGGCCCCAACAGGGAAGGTTGTGCATTAGAAGAAATAAGACAAGATATGACAATTATTTTGTGGGTTCCAGTATTTGCCATGACAATTATCAAATTTTAGGCGGATGGGGATTCAAAGGGGGAAAAGATCCAATATTTCCAGGGATCTATTATGTTTGCGGAAATAGGGCTTATTATAGGTTGCCGGACCATTGGTATGGGTCATGTTATTTAGGCCTGGTCTTTCCAAAGATTTTCCATATGGATAGAAAAGAAAAAGGAACACACAAAATGATAAATACCTTTACACGTAGAAAAAGGGAAAATTTTTCAGAAATAGTAGGTAATATTTTTGGCGCATTGATACCAGCAGTGGGAATATCTTTGAATGCATTTAGAATTCGGAAATTATCCACAGTGGTAGATCGTTTATCTACAGATACTGCTGGAGGGTTCTTGATGGTAAATACCGAGATGGTTGCCATGAGAGCTATGGTGATGCAAAATCGACTTGCCCTTGACATTCTTTTGGCAAAAGAGGGTGGAGTCTGTGGAATGCTGAAAGTCCAACATTGTTGCACTTACATTCCAGATAAAAGTGAAAATATACAGAAGTATATAACAAATATTACAAGTTTGCACAAAGAACTTGTTCCACTGGAGGTTGAAAGTGCTTTTGGAAAACTTGGTAAAGGGTTTTCTTCAGTAATAAATTGGTTAACAAGAATGAGTGGATTAATAATAGGGAAAGTTATAATAATAGCAACCGTGATAATAATAATAATATTAGTACTGAAGCTTGTAATCACATGTATAAAGAGAAGAAGAAGACAGAATAAAATAGAAAAAGAAAACATGATAAACAAAGAGAGAGAGAGAGAAATGGGTGAAATAGAGTTAGAAGAAATAAAAGAGAACATGTACAAGAAAACGAAGAGACAAGTTGAAAGGGATACAGTTGTGTAAATTAACAAAAGCAAACGGATAAAAGATATATGCTGTCTGAGAAAATTGTATAACTTGGGTTTTGTGCTGATATTAAAAATCACCAAAGGGGGAGTTGATGGAGCAGGGTAAATGAAAAAATTTTAACCTCCTAATAATTTTCGTAAAATAATTAATAAACATGTTCGTTTAAGTAAATAACCAACAATGTATGTTACATGTTAAGGGTTAAAGGTAACACGCTATTCCGTGTGCAAAATAATCAACTTATAATTGTTTATGTGTCTAACATAACATAATATTTGCGTACTAATTAAATAATAAACGCATGATCCGTGCTTTTAAATAAAACGTGTGGTTGCAAAATAAAGCGATGGTAAGTAAGGGACAGCTTTATATGTTGCTTTTTGCTAGGTAATACCTAATTGGGGTACGTAGAAAGACGGGAGGGAAACGAAAGGGTTATATTTCTTTGTTTTAATAATATTTTGTTTATCTTTGAAAATAGTGCGCTTAGGCCTGTCGAGCAGCGATATAAAATGGCCGCCAGTTGCTAGAGTACGCATGAGCAGGGAACCATGTGATAGAGGAGAGAGGCTGTGGAAAGGGATGATCACTTGCTGGTGCTGAGAGGCTATTGAAGTATGGTCAAGGCTATTGTGACCTTTCTGAGCAGATGTGTGCCAAGATGATCAGCAAGAAGCGTGAGAAGTCCAACTGAATCAATGGACGGAACTGTTGAATCTAAAAAGTAGCAGAAAAAGATACAAATTGGACTGATCGAAACGGATGAGCAATGACATGAACTGTGGGAAACGATGCAAGCATGGACATTCCACAAGGAACTGGTTAAGACCAGGAAGTTTGATTAAAATGTATATGGGCCTGAGGGGACCAATGAGAAAGAATCACGCCATGAAGATGCAACATTTTTATTCTGTAAGCTAGAATTAGGGTATAAGAAGACCTACTCTTGGTGGGAGGGGTTAGTTGCTGGAGAGTGAGTTGCTGGAGAGCAGATGCTGGAGAAGTTAGATGCTGTAGATGGGTGAAGTTGCGGTTGCTGATGCTGACGAGCTGATGCTGCTGCTGCGATTTTTATTTTCCAGTTGAGTATAAAATGCTGCTTTAGGAGATTTTTTCATGATAGATTTTTCATTTAGAACTATTAGATTTTTCCAAGACAGATAGATTGATCTTTTAGAGTTCTTACTATGATAATCTTATTTTTCCGTCTAATAGATATGCATTGCAATTTCAATTTATTCTTATATTGATGATAAATGTAATAATCTGAATAATAAGCTTAACCTCATTTCTTGCATCAAACTTTATATAAACTTTATTATTCTTTAAACAAATGACTCAGTGATTCTTTAGCTCAATGATTATAGTAAATTGATAAAGAGTTTATTGTGATTGAGCTGGTCTTAATCACCATCAACTGATTCCTACTAGTTGGTCCATCGACCAATGAGCGGAATACCTTAAAGCAAATGAGAAGTATTATGTCATGTTAAAAGAGGTATCCCGTCTCCTTCCAGCGAATCCTTTTTCTCCTAGGTTGTTGACGAAGGAAATCCAGGGAATAAATGAGTAAGTGAATGTATATGCGGTGTTATGGGCCCCACCGTCATATGGATATAGTGTGTGTGTTGAAGGAATAATTGCACCTGGATGACCGAAAAATATAGGAGAATAATTTCACTGTTAGCGCTGGATCACTACCATCCACAGATGGATGGGAAACCGAATACGGTGAACCAAAGCCTTGAGCAGTATTTACGATGTTTCTCGCTCGATGGTCAACATGGTTGGACCACAGTTCTGTGGGTCACTGAATTCGCATATAATAACTCCTGTAATTAGTCCACAGGGTGTTCCCCTTTTTATTGTGTAAACAGACATCACCCCTGAATGAAAGATTGGGGTATTCCAATAGCAATAAGCAAGGCCCCAGCTGTAGACGACCTCCATAATGAGGAAGCCGAGATACAACTGACAGCTCAAGAATATAAAAAGTCCAAAGACAACAACAAGCGCTATTTTGACCATCACAGGAAAGAAGCCCTACAATATAAAGAAGGAGACCGTGTATGGATATAAATGAAGTAATTAAAACTAATGGGAAAAACAAATTACAACCAAAATGTGTGTGGCCACTCTCAGTTTCTATAATATTAAGCTCAGTAGCAGTCAAGTTGGGCTTGCCAGCAAACATACCCATGCATCTGGTTTTTCCACATCTCTCTAGTGAAACCAGTGACCACAGGAACTAGAATCAGTAACCATTCCTCCCCAATTATTGTAGATGGGCATGTAGAATTGAGGTAAAAAAACATTTCAGTTCACAAAAGAATACAGGAAAAACTTTTTACCTCCTTGATTGGAAAGGTCTGGGTCCAAAGAATAGAACTGCGGAACCGATTCGTCATACCCATGCTCGAGACTTCTTTGCCGTTTCCATACACAGCACCAAGGCAAGCCAAAAACTGTGAGGGAGGTCTTGGGAGGGATATACTATTGGGAATCCAGCACACACAGTACACACACTCACCAATGCCCATGCACTTCAGCAGGAAAGACAGAAGAAAATGCTATATCGCTTCCTCCAACACTGTGCATGGTCTCCCTGAGCTAGTGCGATCACGTGAGACTTGGGGGGGGGTGCACATGGCAGGCAGGGCCGGACTGGGAACCAAAACCGGCCCTGGCAAACTGCTCGGCCGACCCCCCTGTGGTGGAGGAAGGGTGCGGCCGAGCTGTTTGCAACGGCCGGTTTCGGCCGATTTTGTTACAGGGGGCCGATATTGCCGGCCCCCGGTAACAAAACCGGCCCCCACCCTAGCGGCCCACCGGGGAAATGCCCGGTGCCCGCAACGGCCAGTCCGGCCCTCATGGCAGGCATCCACGTGGATTGCGTGGTTTGGGCGTGGCTTTTTATGGAATGACCACACCCAAACCACGAGCAGGTGCTCAGTGTCGGAACTCCAGACCCAATTTACATCGCGCCTTCTGTGACGTGCTTAGACGCTCAGAAGAACCGCGTGACTTACTTGCTTTCCTTGCAGACGCAGTCTTGCCAGTGGGGACCCTGCTAAAAAAGAACTGTAAAAAAGGAAATAAAAGACAAATCACTTTCAATAAGTAAGGTAAGGTGCAATTGCTTGATTGCATGCAAAACTGTTAAAAGAAATTGAACTTCCCTGTTACGAGGATTCTGGCGTCCAGGAGTCCCAAAAGGGGGAGAAGCAGGAACACATGAAAGACTGTGCGGAGGTGAGGTAGGTTCAGCAGCTCTGCGAATGCTTGTTGCTGCACCAGGACACAAAGCACAAGGTTAGTGCTTCATTTCTGACGTATATATCCTTTGCACATCCATTTCATCCTCTCTGAATAGACTGGCTTCTATTGTGATGAGGCAAGTTAAAACTAATTCTTCACTTTACTTCATCTACGACCTTCAAGCCTTAAAAAAGTTCCACAATATGCAGAATGCATTTAGCAGCGCTCCTATCACACAATAGTGAACGAAAAGTGCAAATCCTTACTTCCTAAATCTAAAACTGCCATTGAAAAGGCTAAACATAATGATTTGTCTGACAGAATTCTGAAAGCTAGTCACCTCATACACGTTAGAATCTGTAATTCATTGACAGTAATTATATAGAATATGTCAAAAAAGCTAATAGAATTAACTGCTATAAAATTATGCATTGCTTATGATTCGTCTGCCATTGAATTTAAAAATGAGTCATCAGACAATTGTATAAGGCACACAACATGCAACTGTACAACAGGTAACCTGTTCATTCTGCTCTTAGTTTTGTAAATGTCATATGCATTGAGAAAGCGATAGAACATCTTGATAACTCATGCTTTTCGGCTGTTTGCTCCCATCTCTCCCTCATGTTCAGAAAAATGAACTTCCAAAAATAGTGGAGCTAAGAGCAGTAGATAATTTCAGATGAGTTCTATGCAGCCCAAAGCATTGTTTGACCTCTCCCATCTCTAACCTCCATCTTGTCTGCGTGGCTGGTGTCTAAACAGTGTGTATGAGGGAAACACATTTTCCCCAAATGGTAAGGTCTTTGGGCATGTACAGCTGGATAAAAGTGACAACTTTACTGTGATTTAACAGTAAGTCCATAGTAACAGAATGAAATGTCTGTGAAAATTAAAAAACAAAAATATGCAGCAAGTGAATTTTATGCTGAAAATGCTACAGAAAAAGCATCTGTTCTCCACAAATTTCAGGTCCCCATTTGCAAGCCACATACTGGTGAGCTATGAATTTAGGGGTACTTATACAAAGGTAGATAAGAACACAAAATGCTTTGTTGATGGCGCACAAATGTGGAGCAATAACTACACACAGGTACATACTCGGGCCATATTTATGGGATTGGTGGCGCAGAGCAGCGCAGCAATTGCCCTTGCTGCGCTGCCCTGCGCTACAAGAAAAGGGCAGAAATGCACTGCATTTTTCAAATATGGTGCATTTCTTTCCTTTCCCCCCTGTGTTGGTGCCGTTTCAGCAGCCTTGCACCAATGCAGGCACCCTTGCACCATGGTGCAAGGTTGTGAAAGGTTGCCTGTGTTGTCGGCAGGATTGTTTTTGTGCAATCCATAGAGGTTTTTTTCTCTTTCTATGTGTGTTCCAGAATGCAATAGAAAGAGCAAAAGACGAGGATAAAGATATTTCTCCTTGTTATGCCTCACCTCAGGAGGCGTAAGATTTTGACGCATTCCCAGGCTTACAAGTCCTTGTAAATCTGGGAATGGGTCTAAAACCATGGAAGTTGCATAGGAACACTCACCACAACACCCATGGAACGCCTACCTTGTGCAGAGCAAGGCAACATAGTGATTCGCGCTGCCTTGCCTTACTCCATATCTATAAAGCCATTCAAAGCCACGCAAAGTATCTTTGCATTGCCTTATAAATATGATTTGTGGATTGCGCTGCCGTTGCACCACAAAGAGTGATGCTACGGCAGCGCAAGTGGCTCATTAATATGCCCCTCTGTGTTCCTGACCATAGAGACAGAGTTGGTGTGTGTCAAGCCAATGACTTACAAATCTCAGGGATCATGAAGTAGAAGGCTATATGCAATCTGATTGGAGGTTAAGGAAATTGGATAACCTTAATCTTAACTTTAATATGATCCTCCAAAATGCAAATTAGATAGATCAAAAAGATGGGCAGAAAGATGGGACACCATAAGAAGCAGAAGTGCATATGTGCTACTGCCTTTCAAAATAAATGCCCACCAAGGTGATACTGAATTTTAGTACGGAAAATGTTGCAGCAGCAGTTCCATGTATACAAATGGTAAAGAATCATCAATAAGCCAAATGACAAAGAACATTCCCTGCCTCGTGGAAATATTTTCAGACCAAGCAGCGTTATATTTTATCCTCTAAGGAGCCATCTTTGAATGAACTATTTTACAGAATTAGGAAAAAACGTTTAAACATAGTCGCTATATGTGTGCATGCTTGCAGGCCATCTTTGAATGATTTTTATTTTTCTTGATACCAAGATGTTCAACATGCATCGTCACTCCCACGTGGTGTCCATCTTTTTAATGAATTTTCTTAAACGATAAAAAAAAATCCAAAATGACTCCCACAAAATTGTGCACAAGGGGCCATTTTGGAATGGTTTTAAAACCATTTTAAAATAGCAGCAGACTGGTACAGCGTCTGGCAGGTCTGGAGAACAACGGGTCTGGTGGAAGAGCAGGGGTTTGCTTAATTTCTTAATATAGAGAGTAGGGGCAGTAAGATGGGAGCGGTGACAAAGAGAGGGAGGAAACACAGACCCTCATGCACTGCAATGTAAGATCTGGTTTCAGCAGTGGAATGATATGTCATCCAATCAATTAACAGTGAGACTGAAATGCACCTTGGGCAGGACAAATGTGCATACATGAAAAAAGATTATTAATAAGACTTGAGACAGAATTATGCCCTCCTCAATAAAACTGACTACCTTGCTCAGCAGAAAATAGCAAAGTAGCAGCAAAGACGCTGATATAACAGGAATGAAGTGGTATACATATACCACTACATGGCCCCCCCTCGCCGCCATCGTCAGACAGCATGGGCTCAGCATAGTATCCTACGCAGACAACACCCAGCTCATCCTCTCACTCATGAAGAATCCCAAAGACACCAGACTCTGCTTCCATGAAGGAATGAAGAACGTCGCAGCCTGGATGAAAGACAGCTGCTTGAAGCTCAACTCAGAGACAACCGAGGCCCTCATCCTCGGACCCTGCACCTCCGCCTGGGACAACACCTGGTGGCACTCCACCCTCGGGAATCCACCCACCCCTACAGACCACGCACAAAACCTCGGCATCATCCTCGACTCCTCCCTCTCCATGAACCGTCAGATCAACGCCGTCACTTCCACCAGCTTCAACTGCCTGCGCACCCTCCGCAAGACCTTCAAATGGATCCCCCCGACTGCAGAAGGACCGTCACCCACGCGCTCTTAACAAGCAGACTGGACTACGGAAACGCCCTATACGCCGGAATCAACAGAACTCTTCTACACAAACTCCAAACCATCCAGAACGCCGCAGCCAGACTCGTACTCGGGACACCGCGTCACGAACACATGACCCAACACCTACGAGACCTCCACTGGCTCCCCGTCGAGAAGAGGGTCACTTTCAAACTCCTCATCCACGCCTTCAAATCCCTCAACAACATCGGACCCAAATACCTCAACAAGAGAGTCTCTTTCCACGTACCCAAGAGGAGCCTCCGCTCCGCCGACCTCGCCCTGGCAGAGGTCCCCCGCATCCGCAAAAACAGAGCAGGCGGGAGAGCTTTCTCCTACATCGCAGCCAAGACCTGGAACAAGCTCCCTGTGAACATCAGACGCTCCCCGACCCTGCACACGTTCAGGAAGGACCTCAAGACCTGGCTCTTCGATAGATCCGGAGCTGCTCCCCCCCCCCTTAGCGCCTTGAGACCCTCACGGGTGAGTAGCGCGCTTTAAAAACCCCTGATTGATTGATTGATTGATTGATTGATATACCTGTGGAGAGGTGTGGTGCAGCGGCCAGGGCAGCTGACTTCGGAGCACAGGGTTCATGGTTCGATCCCCGGCTCCGGCGGCAGCTCAGCTCAGCACCATGTGACTCTGGGCAATAGCTCACTTAATTTCCACGACGGCCCCCAGCGCCTTGAGACCCGTAAGGGTGAGTAGCTGCGCTATATAAAAACGGACTTACTTACATTTTACCTAAGTCAGGAAAAGAAACTGAATAAATATTGGGGCAAAGGTGACATTCCCCCAGTCTTGGTACTATCAATCAAACTTATTGATTTAGACCTAAACTGAGATTATAACAATAAAATATTGAGATATGTGAATTCATTTCTATACATATTCGCCAGTAATAATTAAAAAAGTTTCAAAAATGTATTAAAATAGTAAAAACATTGTGAGATACATATTCATTAGACGGAAACAATATTAAAGCAGTCAATCGACCGCAGTCTTGCATATGTGTTGTGGCAAGGAAGATGAATGATGTGGTAATTCACATTTAAAGACTTACTGGGCCTCTAGCCAATTTACTGTTATGAAAACAAGGGAGGGAGGGTATGCCTAGCTTTCATTTCTGAACAGTGTGATCAGAAACATGACTACATTTTCATTCATAAGAACCACACTCAGTGAAATGGTGGTCAATTTCAATGTTATTGATCATGCCCAGGCTCTGATGTAAGCAGAGGGTCAGAAGCTTGTTATTCTTCCAGATCAGGTACACAATGGAACTTCTTAAAAGTTTCCTATGTACCTACATTTTGAAGTCTGTCAAAACCATTCAAAAGGTAAACCTTATTAGCCTTGCTCTGTCTAAAGATGCGATTCAGGCTAATGAAATCGTATATAAATGAAAGCAGACTCTTTAGGGGAAATGTATTTATGCTGTTAGGGTTCCTTTAAACAAGCTCAAAGTTTGAGTAACATTTAGATTGTGTTTCCTTTCTGACGTTTTTTGTATAGTGATTCCAATCGCACTGATTCGATTTCATACTTGTGTAGTTAATCGAATCAACTTTCAAAGATTGAATGCATCTTGAAGGATTCAAATCTATGCTGTGTGTATTAGATATTAATATCCAAATGCAGAATCTTTAACCTTTCAGTTATTTGTTTATCTTCTAAATAAAAAGACTCAAAAGAGAAAACTTGGAACTGGGCAAGATAGGAAGTGTAGATGTTATTGGACTTTGGAAAGAACATTTGTGCTGCAGGTCTTCTTAAAAAGGAGTATTAAAAATGCACGAAGTGGAAAAGTCTAAAAAAATAATCAATGTTAACTGCCAGGAAAATGTATTGTTATTTCATTCTGTCATACCAATGTAAAATTCAGTCTATATACGCATACATATGGGCTTTTCCACAGCCTCCTCAACACTCGGTTTAATTGTAATTCCCTTCATCCATTAGTTTGAGACATTATCATTCACATCTTGGACCAGTCCTGAGAAGTATTGTTCTCTTTCATAATACTTTTGTCTGCTTAGTCTATCTTTCTGCCTCCAATTAAGTGTTTCCATTGCAATGCATAAGGGGCTATTTTGTCCTGCTGTCTGCTTCTCTGTTCTACTATAAAATGCTGCATCATGGCAGGAAACATACTCTTCTGTTCCTTTTATATGCATCTTCTTGTATGTGTGGGTGCTGAACCTCAATAATGATCTGAACCCCAATATTTTGAACACCCCAAATTCTTACCCAATTATTTCAGCTCCAGAATCTCTAATAGATCAAGTGGTTAGATACTACACTCCTCACGTAAAATATACATTTCAGTAGAGTATGACAGAATACATGATGAAACACTAATACTTGAATTTTAGATAACAAATATGGCAAACATTGATTTATTGTAAGATTTTTAGTTAACGCGGTACAGAGAAACATGCATGGAAATGCAATGAAGACTCAATTACAGAAATACAGAATCATAAGCTTAGTCCACATATTCTATTAATAGATTCTGCAAATTCAGCATGGTATGATCATGGTTAGGCCACGTTGGCAAATCAAAAACAGCAACATAATATTTTAAATCTCTAACACTAACCCATTTCTTAAGGTAAGAGAAATGTTCCACCTACTCGCTCAGCAACTGCACTCCGGAGATGATCAGCACAAAATGAAACATTTCTCAAACAGTGGCTCATAGAATTAACATGCCTTCAGCAAAACCTCTGGTGGAAGTCCTTATATATGATACTTTGTGTACACAATGGAAGCTTCATTAACAATTCACACTGCCTAACACAATAGTTCATTTTTGAATCTTTGACGTCATTCACTTGGCGCTGCGCATAAATGAGAGGAGAGAGGGTTTGTAGTGGGACACTGATTGGGAGGGGGAGATGAGCAGGAGCGGGATGAGCAGAACACCCAAAACTGCATCCATAATAGATAATTGGCAACACATATGAAAAATGTAGCATAACTACTTCACAGTGCTATTTACATTTCAAAGATACTCAGTAAGCGTGTTTTAAATGAACATAATTAATTCATAAATCACAAATCTATGCATCATTAAAATCTTAAAATTTTCACCCGACATTACACAATTGCACATTTTAAATATCTACTTCATATCCCCCTGAGGCGCACCTTCTTAACAGTCCTTGATCCCACCCTAGAGTAAGCTCACCACCGTGGGGTGGGCTCACATCCGCTCTCTAGGGCTGGCTGCTTTCCTCTTCAGTCAATTTTAATCAATAGCGGTGTTGACTGGATTGCATTTAAAACACAGTATGCTGGATTATTTGGTATAGCCAATAAATTGAAGATTTTCCACCACATTCAGTGCAAATTAAAAGAGCACTGCTACAGTATATTCAACAAGGCGTATGCCTTATTCATTTACACCCAGCGTTGCACACAAACATGACAAGTTCTTCCTCTGTCTGAAGCAGTGAAGTTTGAAATCTGAGAGATATTTATACTTTCATTTTGGTAGCTACACTTATAACTGAGAATTGTGTACCATAATCTTGTACATGGTATCTCATGGCAATCCTAGGGGAGCCATTTTAATATGCAAGAGCAGCACTTGAACATGATTAAGTGATCTCATTTCTGTACTAATCTGGGTATTTGTGAGCTCATGACTATGTGACCTGTAAAGAGCTTTGGGAAATGTGATATCACTTTCCCCTGAATAATAATATATCTTTAACACTCAAATTAATTTCATATTTCACTATACTAATTCACCACTAATCCTATTTACGTTCCAGAGCAGCGTGCTACTCGCCGAAAAAGCGATTTGACACCTTGTCAGGGGTAGTAAGCGCTATATAAATGCAATTACAAAACAATACAATGTCGAGAAATATTCATATGCAGAGGGGGATATTCTCAAGAACGTCTGATAACCACCGCAAATTTTGCTTAACGCAACTTTGCATATCGCAGTCTATCGCAGGAAAACAACGCTGTGTTAACGTAGTATTCTCAACCTGGCGGCACCATGCGATAGTCCCACGATAATGCGTCAAATGTCCGCGTTAAAATCAACGCGACACCGCAAAAATGCGAAACACGAACGCAAATAAAGTTGTGATGAGGCCAACCGCGATACAAAAATCAGCGATAACCAGCGACAGGCCTGCAATTCCCACGCGTCATGCGGGAAAATGCACCATAAAAGCAGAACAAGAAAAAAACACACCAAAAACAAAATAAACTGCGTAGCAACATGGATGCACCCGGAACGAGTGCCCAGGTCAACGCGAACCCCACAAGCCCCACAGACCACCAGCAAGGAACCTCGGGGTCGGGGAAGGCCAAGGAGAAGAGGAAGACTGGGTACAGTCCGCATGACGACCGGATCGTCGTCACGGAGGTGAGAGAGCACTAACAACAACTGTCCGTCACCTCCACCGTGTCATTGGCAACACAGACGGAAAAATGGCATTCCATCGTGAATGCAGTCGGAGTGTCGAGGAGGCCAAGATGCGCTGGCACGATGTGAAAAGCCACACCAAGCAGAAACCCGCTGCCAACAGGAAGGCAGCAACGGCGAATGGAGGTGGGAGTCCAGCGCCACAGGAGGAGCTGGAGCAAATGGCGGCCACAGTCATCAGTGCGGAGACGGTGCACGGAATCGGGAGTCCGGACACAGCTCGACATGACCTGACACAACATCAACAGGGTGAGTAACGAACAGGGACTGGTGGAACGGGGGGGACGGGCACAATGGCACACATGCACAACGACGTGTAGCACACCGCACACCCACAATGACCCTGGGTCATGTCCCTGATCCCCGTGGCACACTGCAGCACACATACAAACATCAAGTAGGCCCCCGTCCACCATGTGCCCAAAGGGGTCACACCCCACACATCACCAATTCCACGACGCACACATGCACCCGGGCGAAACACAGCAAAGATGCACATGTGAGAGCCACACTGACAATGCAAGTGACACCACATGACGAGCAGCATGGCTGGAGTACAATCACCATGACATTGTGCACGCCACGAGACTGAGGTGGCTGAGTGTGGACCACATCCGGAAAGGAGCAGGTCACACTCTGACACATCCACCTGCACAAACAACCACTGACGTCAACAATACATCTGCAGACAAACAATGCACAAGAGTACAAAAACCGTCCAAGAGCACAAATGACCCAAGTCGCCAACATCACAGCACCTTAAAAGCACAAAAGTCAAAGGCACACTGCCTCCAAGGGATAAGGGGCAGCAAAATCACAGCTGCAGGTGCGACCCTCCCACAATGCAGCACACACACATAGCAAAGACAGCACATCCACATGGACGACAATGTGGTACACAATGCAACACACACACTGCAGAACAGAGGACACAACTGGGTCCGTCTGTGGGTAGAAAATGGCCAATCACATCTGACATAGCAGGGAACTGTGAGATGAAAATGTACGTGTACAACCTCACCTACGTCATGTAGTCCAAATGTCCACTGTCCCGCATCAAATAGTCCGCTCCTCCCAAACAGTCACAATGTACATTGTCATGCAGTCTGTATGTAAACCTGAATAATGCGTGAACATACATGCCAACACAATGTCAACAAGCATCTCCCCTTCACATTGCAGAGGGACAAACAACACCTCCAGCAGAGCAGACCAGACAACTCTACAGTGATTCTGAAGAGGACCTCCACACTTCCGACACCGACGCCCTACAACAGTCCATGGACATCTTCGGGCAATCGATCTCCAGGAGCAGGGCAGCCCAGCTGCATCGAGGTTACCCCACCCCCTGCACAGACAACACAGCTGGACGCACGCACCACCACGGCTGGCTCCCAGCAGCCCACCGAAGCACACATCGCATTCCAAGGCCAGGTGTCAGTCTGCCAGAAGGGGGTGTCCGAACAGGTGCGGGTGGGGTCCCACCTCATGGAAGCCGAACTAGATCACATACGTGGGTGTCTAAGTCCCATCAGGGACCACCTACACTCCCCAAAGGAGACCCACACTGCGACAGAGACACCTGGATTTGCACATTTCCAGGACTGACCACACCCAGAGCCACGGGATAATCATCCACACCCCCATGCTGGACTGGCCCACGCCGGCCCAGTCCACTCCTCTTACACATTGAGTGGGGGACGACAAAACTACATGTGCAATGTCCCACACTCTGCCTGCGGTGACATGGCTGCGTCCTCTGCACACGGCACAATGTGATGTTGTGGGGCCGTGGCCCGAATGCATACATCATGAGCACACGGACACACTCATAGAGCTCTTGAACTGGCCACGGGCACATGCGCCCGACACCTTTATTGGCATGGTCACATGTACAGTGACGCATGTGCTGGATGTGTGTGGGGTGAGTGTCAGCCAGCCCTCAGGGAGTCGTTGGTGCTGGCAACAACTTGAACAGTGATCACAATTTAAGCAGAAACAGAAAACACCAGCATTACAGAAACAACTGTGAAGCATCATGGTGGTAGCCGGAGAGAGTACAGTGTTCACCCAACATGCAAGCAGAATGCTCCTTGATTTGTTGTGCACTGAGTATGTGGCACATGAAGGGCTGAGCAGGGTATCAAGCTGATGATGGCACCCACGACAGGTGTGTGCAACTCTGACAGTCTGGCAGTAAGACACCTCCGACTCTGGCACCTGTTGTTTGGAGTTGGTCCTGGCGGTGGTGGCGTGTGCATCCTGCGGTGATGCGACGTCCAGGCAGGACAGGACTCGATTTGATGTGTGAGCCTAGGTGGACTGCACCTGAGGCCGGAGGCAGCGGACAGCGCAGGGCCACAGACACATGGCGTTGATGCCCCCCAGGCCATCGGAACAGAGGCCATCTGACATGACCTCAGACTGGGGCCATGATTTGAGCTGCACAGAGTTAGTTGCCCCGGATGTACTGCGGCCGGCACAGGCACACCGCCACGGGACGGTGACTTGCGGTGCAGTGAGATAGGGCCACACTAGGTGAGCGTGTCCTCGTCGATGTCGAAGGTGTATGTCGCGGAGGTTTGCGGGGGACAGTGGAAGGGGTCCTCCAGGGCATGATGCAGAGGGCAGAAGCCGGCCGGAAGCGGCAAATGGAGGAGTGGAATGCTACAGCCTCGTTTTGGCCACATAGTCAGTATCACCGACACGATGATGAAGACAACCCCCAAGCCATCAACAAATCTCAAGAAGTAAGTGTCCATGGATGTCAGGGAACAGACTTAGTGGCAGCGGAGCTGTAAGGGGATGCAGTCTGCGACGAGGCCAGTACAATGTTATCAGCTCGGCCATAAATGATTCATGACTGAGTTCCCAATGTGTGACCTACTCGACCGCTGTGTGGTCCAGAGGCAGCGGGCAGCGCGGGCCAACCGCTGTTCAGCAAGCTCCTCCTGGAACACTAACACACAGCGTTGAAATGGCATGTGGTGATGACTCGTGGTTGACAGAGGCAGTAGCGACAGAGCTGAGCGGGTGTTTAGCCAGCGACGATGCCGTGTCCTGCCTGGTACGGACTGGATTGGATTTGTGTGAGGCCTGCAGGCCCGCAGTGTAGTCCGAAGGCATAGTCTTAAAGGGCCCACAGGCACGTGTGGCTTGGATGCCATGCACATACTTTGTGTCACCACATCGAAGGGAGTATAGTGATATAAACTCTGCAGTTGCGTGTGTACTCGGCCATTGACAAATCAAGACTCAGACCCAAAGGTGTGACCTACTTGACCGCAGTGTAGGCCCGGGGCAGCGGTCAGTAGGGGCACACATCCACGTGTCGTTGGCCCGCGATGCACAGAGTTAGTGACACCAGGGCAGTTGTCGGCAGTGTCCGGACACCTCCGGTAACGATGGTCCTTTTCTCCTCCGGACTGAACCGCGTCTTCCTCTTACTCGTCTCCTTGCGTACAATGCTATGGACTCCGCCATGCAGATATCACGACTCAGTTCCACATGTGTGACCTACATGAGCGTAGTGTAGGCCGGAGGCAGCGGTGGAGTACGTAAACGAAAAAGGAGTAAAGCGGGCCTGTGTCGCCGAGGCCGTGATGGTGTGAGGAGGCTGCCAAGGACGCGGGGCTCTGGCTTGGAGCTTGCGCCGGCACGTGGTGGCCCTCTTCGACACACGCCGGTGTCGGCAGATGAGCTGTGAGGCCCGGATACGCAGGGGCGGGCATGACGGGTTGGGGGTCCAGCGGCCCGTGGTGCAGCAGGCGCATAGGTTCGCAGGCCACAGCGCTCACGGCGAGGGCGTCGGCCTTGTGGCGGGGTAGGATGCGCCGCCCTGGCAGGCATGTTTGGCATTCCGGAAGAGGACCACACCCAGGGCTATGTGCTTTTTATTCACACCCCTACGCTGGCCTGGCGTACGCTGGGCCAGCCCACTCCGCACACGCTTGCAGGGGGGGACGTCACAAGTGACATTTCCGCGTTCTTCCCCACTGGCTGTGGTGACATGGTTGCGTCCACTGTCCACTACACTCCAAACATCAGAAGTGCATGTGGGCATGGATATGTCTGTGGTCTGCATACTGCGATCTGTCCAGGACATCTCCGCCACAGCTGGCATTGTGTACATTCTCATTCATGGGTCACTTGCCTCCTTCGCACATACCTGGTTCCCACCTCTCCCCACATTCCGCTATTGTGTGGCTGAGGTGCCATGCCGTTGATGGTTCATGTACATGGCTGAGCGAGGTTGTCACAGTAAGTTGTGCTGTCGTGTCTGGTGGGTGGGCATGTTGTCTGGCATGTTGTATGTGATTTTGTGACGTGCGCATTGCCAGTGTTGTGAGTTGCATGATTGTGGAGTTGAGGTGTTTGGTGTGTTCATTTGGTACTTACCTACAAGCAGTGCATTTCCATGGGTGCCATCCTGGTAACGCTGGTTGATGATGGACTGTCGGGGGATGATGGAATCATGGACACTGCCTGGATAGTTGGCTACAACATTGGTGTAGGGTCCCCGCTGGTCCACTATTGCCTGCACATTGATGGGATGCGTGTGCTTTCTGGTGCGGTAATTGTGTGTTTTTTCGGCAGGGGGCACAAGTAGGACATGTGTGCAGTCGATTGCCCCCAACAGGTGCGGGAATCCTGATATGGCCTGTAGTCCTTGCTTGGTCTCTAGCTGTTCCTGCACATTGTGGGGGACGTTTAGGTACTGGGGTACCTGGTTGATGATGGCATCCAGGACAGGTGTGGGGAACTTGGATGGGGCTGGCTGTGAGTCTCCTCGGACTCTGGCGGATGTTGTTTGGGAGGTACGGGAGGCCAACATGTGCAGCGCAGCCAGCAGCTTTGTCTACGGAGGGATGTTGGTTGTCTGCTGTGTTGGTACCGTCAGCCTGTGGGCAATGATGGTCCGGATGCGGTGGATGGTTGTCCTTTTGAGCCTGTGGTGGGCATTGACATTGTCTGGTGTTAGGTCTGTGGGGCTGGTGCGTTTCCTGGAGGTCCGCTGTCTTTGTCTGCGCTGCCTCTGTGGTGTTCTGGGGTAGGGGGGTGGGGGGGTGCTGGGGCCCTGGGGGTGGTGCGGAGGGTGTTGTTGCCCTCTCGGGGCTCCGGGATGCATGGTGAGTAGCTCCATGGCATCTGTTGTTCTTCATGTGTGGCTCTGGGCTGGGCTCCCTTTGATGGTGCAGGTTGTCATCCGACTTTACACCAGGTCAGAGCAGGTGTTAGATTCCTGCTGCTAACGCGCCTTATCGCCTGTTTTGTGGTCTTATCGCCGATCGGGCTGGTCGTTGAGAATGTTGCGAAGTGGTGTTGTCGCGGATTTTTGCTCGGGAACGCCTACTCTGCATCTCATTAGCGATAGTTGCAGGGGTCATCTGTGGCGATGTTTTTTGCGGATGCTTTCGCAGGTAAACTGGTGTTATCGGCTGTTAGCACCAGCTTGTGAATGGGGCGATAAATTTATCGCGACTTTGGCTGCGGTAAAGTGCCGATAACTCGGCGATAGCTCCTTGAGAATATGCCCCAATGTTTCTTGCTGAACTTCTTAATTTTTGACACACTGTAATATGTGGCTGCTTGATACGTCTTCGTACAAAAAATACTGTCATGCTTCCTGAATGATCTATAGGTAACATTGTGATTCTGGTCCTTTAAGCCCACACAACCTTTTTCTTTGACCTGGCTATTTACTGAGTCTGTGTCTTTGCACTATTTGTGACACACAGACATGCGAGCCTCAGTGAATGGAAAGAGTACGCAGACCATACTTTGTCTAGTCATGCAGTAACCTTTGATCTTGTCAGTTCCAGGCAAAGTTTTGCTTGGAGTTGTGGTAGGACTTTGCCCAACGGGATAGTTAGAAGTGTGTCTTTTAAAACATTGTGTTTACGTCTGAATCAAAGATGACACCCAACTTTTGTGAAACTGTGATGACCTGGAGGGACCCCATGGAAACAGGCAAATGGATGGGAATGACCTGTCCTCTTGTAGTCCATCACCTTATTCTTGTTCTTTGCGTCATTTTGTCTGGCAAAGGAAGTTTTCCTCATCCAATAGCAGAAGGTGTTTAGACTATTTGTGATGCTGCCTTTGCAAGCTGATTAATCAGCCAGCCAAACTTATATTTTTTACCACATCCACTCTCTCCCCACCATACAGCCATATAGCCATATAGCCTGCTCATCCATACTCACATCCATAGTGGCACCACAGCCAAAACAAGCATTTGCAATGCAATCGGTCTTGCATTTGTAAAAGTTAGAGCTTTTGGCATTGTAAATGGCAATGTTTTTCACTTATGCTCTTTTGTTTGCAGTGGAGTGAATGTATGTTGTTTGTAGTGGAATTAAGTGGTTTGATTTGGAATTGTTAGTTGTGGAATTGTGTGGGGGTAATTCTTTGGTGTGTAGTGTATTTGTGTAGTGGAACTATGTGGCATGGTGAATAGATAGGGGAGAGAGTTGTATAGAATAGATAGAAAGTAAGATTGTGAGAGATATGTAGTTTCTGCATGAAGTGGTGGATGAACTCCAGACAGAGTAGCAAAAACAGTGTATGAGAAAGAAGGGAAGAGAAGGTTATAGATGCATAAAGCGTCTGCGCTTGTGTACACAGTAGACACCGGAAAAGAGGAGAGTGTGTGTTCGAGGTCTGCAAATTTTGAAGAGGTATGTTAAAGACACTGTGCTGAAAGACCTGAAGTGAACCAATATGAGAAGTGCTGGATCAGTGTGTGAGAGAGTTAGAGAGTAGTGTGAGAGAGAGTACAAGAGAGAGAGGGAGCAGTGGGAGGGGCACCGGTGGGGGGGTGAGAGGTGGACCTGTACCCAGCATGAGGATGTACAGGAAGGTAGCCTGTGTGAGCAGGCAGTTTAGAGAGGACACATGGAGTGTGAGGGAGGGATGCGAGGGGGCAGTGGAATTGTGAGATGAGAGGGGGTAGTGTGGAATTTTGTTGTGTGGAATGGAATTGTGTGGTTTTGAATAGTGTGGTGTGGATCTGTGGGGTGTTGAGTGAAATTATGTTGAATGGTATAGTGTGGCATGGTGTGGAGTGTATTTTTGTGGAGTATTGTTACGTGGCATAGAGTGGATTTATGTGGAGTGTATTTATGTGGTATGGAGTGGAGTGTAATTATGTTGAGTAATAATAACTTATTACTAATAGTAATTATGCCAGGTGCATTGCAGCGGCTGTAATGAATTACCCACATAGAGGCATTCCACATTGACAACGCTTTTTTTACATTACTGCTGGCAACCATACCCGATGAACTCAGAATCACTGCTGAGAATTTTGTATTTGGTGGCCACTAATGTAATCTTTTCTAATGTGGTCACAATTACAAATCTAATATTAGTAGCTCACAATGATTTTCATTGAACATAAGTAGCTCTTATAACAGTGCAATTTTCAGCACCAACTAACACCTGTGTGAAATATTGCCAGTGTGCTGGGAAAACTATGCTAGGGTGCCAATGCAGTTAAAACAGAAGGGCCTACGAACTATGGGTAGCCAAATGACTACTCAAAACGTTACTGGTATTATAAAACTGACATTAACAAATGTTTGAGAAACTGGCTTTCAAAAAAATGCTCTCTTCAAATTTAATTGTTGCTCTTTTCACAGATATTTTTAAGAGTGGTTTCAGCATTTAGTTTCTAATCCATATAACAGAAATGCATTGTTAGAACTCCATCCCTGACGAAGAGCTCAGACAAACTTCACCCCAAAAAAGAAAAATCTAAAAGGCAAACTAAGGGCATCATTACGATGGCGGGCGGACAAAGTCTGCCCGCCACCGCAACGGAATGCGTGACCGTCCGCAAGGGGTGCGGCGGTCCCGCACATGATATTAGGATGCCACCACCACCGTGGCGGTGGCAAGCCCTATTCCCAGCATTGTGGTGGGCGGTGCTCACAGCACCGCCCGCCACAATGCTGGGAATAGACGTCGTGCATTGGCATGCACAAGGTGACAGGCACCGCCCGGTGCCTGCCACTTTGTCCATGCCAATGCAGGGGGGTACCATAGGTACCCCCATGTGCACCCCCCACCCCCCCAACTATATGGGGGCCCGCTACGGGCCCCCAAAGGCAAAGACCACATGCCTTTCCATGGCGGCAACGCCGCCATGGGAAGGCACATCTCCGCCTGCATGCTAATATGGATGGCGGTGTCTTGCAGACACCGCCACCATATCAGAGCCCTTTTCCACCCGGTCTCCTGTCAGACCGGCGGAAAACCGGCAGACGGTCTTTCCGTCCGCCGGGGTCCCGTCCGCCATAGCAATATGGCAGGGGGGAAATTGTATGCGGGCGGTGAGAAATAGCGGGCGGATCGCCACCGCCATACGGGCGGTGGCGATCCGCCCGCTATCGTAATGACCCCCTAAGTGAAAAAAAACAACGTTTGATAGATTACGAACACGTAATGGTGGAAACTTGCTGCCTACAAAGATTCAATCTTCCCACTCTCTGTAGAGTCTCAATCTAGCCAGCCAAGCGTGCAAACCGAGGCTGTTGCCAGCAAAAGAATGTCCTTTCATTGTGGCAGCCAGAAGCAGGGGAATAATATGGAAGTGAGCTTGAGCTATGACACCGAAAAGGTCAGAGGAGCAATGAAATAATCAACTCCGCATGAGCCACTTCGAGCCCCAGATAATAAAAGGGCCCATGTCTCAGCCCTGCAAAGGTCATTGTAAAAAGGGGGCTGGAAGAGGGGTGAACAGCACCAAAAGGCCATACAGAGCAGCAGCCAGCTGCAATGTGAATCAATGTGTTCTTAATTGCACACAGTGAGGACAGCAAAGAGGGGTCAGTGCTACACAAGCGGGATTATTTCAACTCAAAGCAGGCCTTTTGTAGCTTCTTAGGCGTCCATTGCTCCATCTCCTGCAACACATGAGAAAACAAGCTGAGGAACACCCAAAAAACACTATGGGCCATATTCTCAAGAACGGCGATAACATTATCGCCGCTTTAGCGGCAGGAAACTGCCGCTAAAGCGGCGATAAGGGACTTTATCGCCGCTTTAGCAGCAGTTTCCTGCCGCTAAAGCGGCGATAATGTTATCGCCGTTCTTGAGAATATGGCCCTTTGTGTCCCTGTGGACCTCCATTAGTCACATAAGGTACTACACACTACAGTCCTGAAGAATCCGATAGGAAGCACACCAATGATTTAAAAAAGAAAAATGTGAACTTCCTCAAATGCGAAATAATGTAACATATCCATGCCTTAGCTCACAGGAGCCCGGAGTTTAACATTTTGATGTGCTTTCTGCCACACATGGGCCACGCAGTATAAAACAAAATACTGAGATTGTTTGGTGAGCATTGTGTCAGGAAGAGAGAAACTCTTACCGCAGTGGTTCCTGGCAAACAAAAACAAAGCAGGCTCTCCCACTACGCTCCAGGGCTGAACGTTTAGGCATTAGTCATTTTCTTCTGTCAGTTGCAGTCTCGTGGCACCAAAGCAATAGCCGACGCAGTGTTCTACTGTGCTGGACACAAGGGAGTCTCGGACTCCCAGCAGTATCATAAGCAATATTAGAAAATCCACAAAGCAGGGAAAGGGTGCAGTACCACAGGCTGTTACTGGGTGTCCCTCTGGATTTCTAAAGCGACCTCTATTAGCCACATAAGATACTGCACCCTGCAATCCTAAAGAATCCAGTAGGAAGCACACCGATGAGTAAAAAGCCATGCAGTATAAAAGGAAATACCACTACTGTTTGGTGAGTATTGTGTCAGGAAAAGAGAAACGCTTACCGCAGTGGTTCCCGGGAGGAGTCAATATTAGCCCTGGAAGATGATGCCAAGCAAAGCCTTATAATACCTCTCTCCTGATGCTAACTGGCAAGCTACTTAACCTTATTAATTGTATGCTCGAGGAGGAAGGAAATGCCCTCCGTGGCTGAGCAGCCATCCTGCGAAGCTTTTGTTGCGGCGCAGCGAGGAGTGGGAGCAGTAGAACCAACGC
Organism: Calotriton arnoldi; assembly: GCA_963921515.1. Classification (NCBI taxonomy): domain Eukaryota; kingdom Metazoa; phylum Chordata; class Amphibia; order Caudata; family Salamandridae; genus Calotriton; species Calotriton arnoldi. The sequence continues at coordinate 1,609,671 of CAWUFW010000246.1, read as the reverse complement.
TTCCGGTTGGGGGCTCCTGGGGTTGGCATTCAAAGAATGTCCACCCCCGGGCAGCTTCGGGCCGATGGTATGGTCCAGGCAGCAGCTATTGGGCGGGTGAGGCGCCTGCCTTAGAACGCGGCTATTCGAACGACGCGTTCTTCAGTCAAGGTTTGAGGGCGGAGGTAGGCGAAGCGCTTTTCTTCGCTGATGGCAGTTTGTTTAATCGTTTTGGCCACTTTTAATTATTCATGGCTGAGTCTTCAGCTTCCGTGAAGGAAGCGCTGAGGCTCTTATGCGAGGCGGGGCGGGAGGATTTGTTGGTCCCGGGCATTCTCGATCAGGCTTGGACGGAGTTTGAAAGGAAGAGGAGGGCGACAGCTGACGGCGTTTCGGCGGCCGTGCTGGCATGCTCCTCGAGTGACGCCTCCCCCATTAATGAGGGTCATATGGCGGGTAGCACAGCTATTAAGGGTTTTTTAAAGGAGGAAACTCCTCTTACCTCCTCTCGGCAGCCTGCTTCCTCGGTTTTGAGGAGAGGGAGGGACAGATCGTGCACACGCGCTGTGAGCGGCAGGCTATTAGGGAGAGGGAAATCTCTTAAGGGAGCATGTGAGGAGGTTTTTAACAAAAATACAGCGGCAATGCCACCTAGTGGTGATTTATATACAGATAATGTTTCTATTGAACAGGCTGCTACTTTAAATGAAAGTTATAACAAAAGAAATAATTTGGTAAAAAGTTTCAGATGGCTCAAAATGTACTGAATATACCAGGTGAGAGGTCATTATCCCCTATTATTTCTGGCGAGAAGGGTGATTTAATGTTACCTCATAACAAAATACAAAAAGGTGAAGGTTCCCTAGAAGTAAGTAAGAAGCAACCAAGTTTGCAATCAGTTAATGGGTATCAGTCTTCTGATTTTAATCAGAATAAAGAGAATTTATGCTCTAAGACTGGGTTTGTTAAGGATGAGGATATATCAACTAAATCTGGGCGGGTTCAAGAAGGTCCAGGTAAATGGGTGTGGGTTCAAGAGGGGAAGAAAGGGAGTGACATGTTATCAGCAGCGGTTTCGGATGTTCCTGTGTCAGCAAGTTTTAGCAACTTGCAGGCCAACGCGGGGATGATACTGCAGAAGGACGAGAAGTGCAGTAAAAAACCAGTAAGCAGGTCTAAAGCGTCCTGCATGATGTTGGACAACGAAAGGGAGAATTTTGACGCGGTTTTCCCGACACCTTTGGACGAACAAAGAATTTCACATTTTAAAAAGGCTGTTAATTGGAGGGTTTATGATGGTGGGGTAGGGGATGGGGCACAGCCGGGCTGTAGTGGGAAATTCAAGAACATTCAATTTGAAGACAAGTTGGGGGATGACGAATCAATGGAATTGGAAGAGGGGGAAATTGAGGACGATGATGATGACATACCCCCTGGGGGTTTCAATTCATACAGGGGGGGGGGGTCTCTAAAAAACTGTCCAAGGCTCATATTTTGCAGGAAAAAGTCACAGAGGATAACTTTATGGACTGCGCAAGGCACAAAGGACACCAAGAAGGGGACAGAAGGAGGAAGACGTCAGTTTGGGACAAACCTTTAAGAGCAGGTGAGAAGCCTTTTAGCGATAGTTGTAGTAAATCAATTTTAAAGAAAAGGAAAACAGCTGAGGTAATTCTTTTTTTTTTGTCCTCATTCGCCATTGGATATAAACAGAGTTATTTTGGGTTTCTCTGAGGCCCCCCTTTTGATTGGCACCAACCAGAGAGCTCTGTATCCAAATGGATGCACTTTACACAGAACCTCTCCTTTTCATGGTTGGTCTATTCTGACCATCTCTCTGAGTTACCCACAGAACAACCGGAGTGGTGAAGTATCCTAGTGTAGAGGCATAATCATTGGACTGTGTTCGCCCCATTTTCCAACCAATATATACAGGGTAGCCAGAAGTATTTTTTCTTACTTTTCTTATTCAGAGATGTCCTATCTATCTTCATTGTATATTTTACAGAGTTGATCCAATCTAAAATAGTCGGGGGTACATTTTTGATCCAATATTTACAAATTTCCCTTCGTGCGAGTAAAATTAGATAAAACAGGAGCTTATTTTTATCTAAGGGCATAGATTAATAATATACCATGACCCCAAAAAATACCAGCCTTATGCTTACCTGTGGGTCCACCCCAAGCATGGCAGAGATGTCTTTACTTACACCGGCCCAGAAATGCTGTAACATTGGGCAACTCACAAACATATGCACATCATCAGCTTTTTCCTGAAAGCACTTAGGACATTTCGGTATGGCTCCCTTCCCAAATTTTGAGAGCTTTAAAGGAGACCAGTATACCCTGTGGAGACAAAAGATGTGATTTCTCCTTAGGTTTCCGGCTAGGACTGTGGAATACAAAGTGTTACATGATACTTCCCATAATTCTTCTAGATGGATCCCAGGCAAGCTCTCTCCCCACAGCTCCGATGGAAGTTCAAAATCGCCCTCCGCAAGATCGATCAGAAGCCAATATAAGTTTGCCACCTCCTTTTTCCTCCCGACTTTCCTCCTTAAGGCAGACTCCAATTCATTGGGTATACCGACAGTTGTTCCGACTGCTTGGTGCCAACTTTTCATTTGCAAATACTTAAATTTGGACAACTCATTACCCGTGATGCTCCACAAGTCTTCCCAGGAAAGCAGAGAGCCCTCTTGAACAAGTTGATCCCAGCTCAGTACTCTGGCTATTTTTAAAGGTATTGCTAAGGAGTCCTTGGTCCATTCTGGGGAGCCAGGAGCATCCCATATAGGAGCCTGTAGGAGAGTAGGATCTGCCTCTTATGTTGCCCCCACTTTCTTTTCTGATGTTTACACTGGATTCTGGCTATAGTCTGGCTGGGACCCTGCCAATCAGGGCCCCAGTCTCTCTGTTCTCTTTAAACGATTTGGAGTGCACTCTAGGTGCACTAGTGATTGGATACTGTGGTACCTTATGAGTCCCTAGTATATGGTACCTTAGGTACCAAGGGCATAGGTACTTCACAGGCCTACCAGGGGCTGAAGCATGTATTATGCCACCCCTGGGAAGCAGACTAAATCTGACACCACAGGCCTGCTACTGCAGCCTGGGTGAGGAAGTGCTAGCACTCCTCACTGAGATATAGGTCCCCTATATCTCTCCTGCACACACATTGAGACTTATCAGTCACCCCTAAAGCAGGCCCTATCAATCCTGAGGGCAGGGTGCTTAGTTTCCATGTGAGGGGGTGCCTCTGCCTGAGCAGGGCCCCTCTGCAGCCCTCAGAGTCCATTCTCTGGGGCTGTTTGTGGATGCGGTTAAACCATATACTCTTAAGTGCATTATATCCTCGCGGTAAAATGCTAACTTTGGAATGGCTGCATCAAAACATGTCGTGTTTGGTGTCAAACATCTTGGAATACTACCCCCCCGCCAGTCCTGGCGGCGGGGGTAGCATTCCACCCTTCTAGAGGGATAGACATGTACCTACTGTGGAAACGCGGTAGAATCCTGCAGAGCCCTGGCATCACAAAATGGATGCCACCAGTCACAGACACTGGGCTGCCCTCCTGCTGATGACCAACACTCGCAGTGGAGGAAGCCCAACAATAGATATCCTGTCCCAAGGGGGTGTGACCACCTCCCAGACAGGGTTTAGTGTATTGGAACTGGGTGGGTGCACTCTTAGAGTGCTTTGAAGTCCTGCACTGGGGGAGCAGAAGGCTCCTCTGTGCATACCCCAGTTCAAACCGGCTCATGGGCTACCTGCCCCTGCTCTGGCGCAAAACTGGACAAAGGGAAGTAGGTGTAACCGCCCACTCCCCTGACCCTCCCATAGGTGGGGTCATAGAGCTAGTCCCTCCATTTCTTTTAGTATAAGAGGGGGAACCTGTGCATTGCAAACTAGATACCCCTGGACGACGCTCTACAAGAAGAATACCGGACCTTCGACGTTCCACTACCTTTGGAAGACTGAAGAATCTCCCTTGGAGTCAAGGAGTGACTCCCCTGCTTGGCAGGCACCAAAAACTACAAACGACGGTTGCAAACTATGCTGCTCCCGCCGGAGTCCGAAGTCCCTGCAGCCCAAGAAGTGGATTTCCTGACTTCTCAAAGGCCATCGTGAGTCCCCAGCGAAGCTGAGGCCAGTGGACCCCAAGAGTGACGAGGAACCGCAACCCCTGGGTACCGTGCACTATTGTCGAGTGCAACCCTTTCACAACGTTCCACAAACTTGTGCTTTGGACCACGTATGGTCCTGGCCTCCAGCAGGAAGCCCTCCGAAGATCAGAGGCCTACCACGTCCCGAGAGACTGTGGGCCCCTGTTGAGCGAATCCTCCCGAGGTGTCTTCGCGATCCCTTGCCAGCCGGCTTGTGGGTCCCCTGAAGACTTTCCTACAGAACCAAAGGGCTCCCCTGGTTGCTCCAGGCCTGCCCTGACTTACCCTCACTGGGTGAGTCCCTCAGACCTTGCTGGTCTGAGCCATTGATTTTTCACACTTTCCCCGAGACTTGCTGTTACCAAGGCTGGTTGGCTCCAATCGAGTCACCGACACCGCAGTAAGCTGCAGACATCGTGGGACACGCCGAATCCAGCTCCTGGTCGTCGTCGACGCCTCCTGGACCTCGTGGCTGAAGAGTCAAGGCAGCTGCGAACGACCTGAATCTTGCGACGACGGTGGGCATCCATCTTCCTTGCCCCGAGTCACTGCCAAGTGACTTTGAACACTGTCCCCTCTGCTTTCAGGTCGTCCATCTTCTGAATCCAGGCTTGGATTCCTCCGGACACTTCTCCTGTCGCCGCAAGCAGCAAGTCTTCACTGGCTCCCAATGAAAACGACGCTGTGACCTGACACCAAAGAACACCTATGCACCCGGCTCCCCTGGGTGAGGTAACTTCAGCACTACGGTGCTCCTGTGGGTGTGGGCCCTAGAACTACTTACCCTGTAAGTGACTTGCTTGTAGCTACCCTAGAAATGCCCTAAAACTCTTATTTTCTAAGTGCGACAATTGCGCTGACTCGTACAGGGTTCGCGTCTGTGTTAGACACATCGCGTCCATCTCCCTTGTAACACTATCTAGAACCGTGTCCTTCGACTCGTACTGAGTCCGATCGGTGTTCGCCTCGAACACACAAGGGGCCTGTAACATTGAAATCTCCATTGCGCTGACTCGCACAAGGTTCGCGTCTGTGTTAGACACAGCGCGTCCATCTCCCTTGCAACTCTATCTGTAACCGCGTCCTTCGACTCGTACAAGGACCGATCGGTGTGTTCGCCTCGAACACGCAAGGGACCTTTAACATTGAAATCTCAATTGCGTCTGTTCGCATAGACTCGTACAGGACTCGCACCGGTGCCAGGACACCGCGTCCGTCCCCTGTGGGTCTCCTACAACTACCTGGGGTGGTTCTTGGGGGTCCCTCGATTCTAGATGCCCTAGACCTAGGTCTAGCCAAACTAAGATTGTGATATTCGATTGTGCTAAACTTATTTTGATAACATTTGACTTGTACATATGTTCCTGACTTCTAATCTCATAAAGAGATTAATAGAGAGTGTTTATTAATAAATACATATATATTTGATATATATACCTGTGTGGTGTCTTTTCATTTGGTGATTCAAGAGATTGTGTGGTAAAACAAGCTGCTTTACATTCCTTCAAGACTTAGCCTGAAGGCTGCTCTCCACAGCTACCACTAGGATAGCTTTCTATAAAGGTTGTCTTAAACCTATCTACCATAAGAGTCGAATTGTTCTGGTGCAAGGTGTCCACTTTAATTAGTGAACAGCATATACCAGGCCAACTTCTCACATTGGTGGGCAGCGTGTGGGATTCCAGCTTGCTATTGTTTTACCAGAAAATCTCTATTTGAATTACTAACTGAAAACCACTATAGGTACTTAAGGTACATATAAAGTCAAGCTTAGTATCAATAAGTTCTACTGAACTTAGAGCTGTGTGCCAAGGGATAGCACACCCTTTCTACAGCTCAAGCTAGTATCAGTAGGCCACAAACTAGTGTAGGTAGTACAACACTGCACAACACTAGAATGTCCTTAAAGGGTGGAACCAGTGGATCCACTCAGCCTCAGTATAAGGACATGGCTTTCTCTGACTTGAGAGCCATGTGTGTTGAAAGACACCTGAAGCTAGGACAGAGTCCCTCCACACTACACCTGATAGATCTGCTGACAGCAGATGATCTTAGATTGGTTCTAGGAGCTAATGGGTCTGAATCAGTGAGTGGGTCAATTACAGTATCTGGGTCAGATGATGAAAATCAGAATGACCAAGACTCTGTGATTGAAGGGCCAGGCCTCAAGGGGCCTGAAAAGGACAGAGGAATTCTCCCTAAGAGAGCTGACAGAGTGGAGGAGAGGCATAGGTCCCCTTCCAGGGAATCTGACCACTCTTATCACTCTGGCAGAGAATTTGTCCACCAGAGGAACTCATACTTTCCCATAAGAGAGACCTCCTCTGAAAGAATGTGCAAACTGCTGCAGTATGAGGAAGCAAGAGTTGCCCTCAGAACCAAGCAGTTGGCACTAGATAGAGAAGCCCTGGAGATCCAGAGAGCTTCTAGAAGAGAGGGGTTAGAACCCCTTGGTGGCAGCAACAGTGTCCCTAGAGGCAGAGAATCTATTCCAGACCATAGGAACCTGAGCAAGGTTGTTCCTCCCTACCAGAGTGGGGATGATATCCACAAGTGGATAACTGCTATGGAGAGGGCCTGTAGAGTACAGCAGGTCCCCCAAAAGCAGTGGGCAGCAATCTTGTGGCTCTCCTTTTCAGACAAAGGTAGAGACAAGCTCCTCACTGTTAGAGAAGAGGAAGCTGATAATTATGAAGTCCTGAAGAGTGCACTGATAGATGGGTTTGGCTTAACCACTGAGCAGTACAGGTTGAAGTTCAGAGACACCCAGAAGGCACAGACTCAGGACTGGACTGACTTTGTAGATTGTGCAACCAAGGCTCTGGAGGGTTGGCTGGTTGGCAGTAGGGTTACTGATTTCAAGGGATTGTATAATCTGATGATGAGAGAACAGATCCTTAATAATTGCCAGAACCAGTTGTTGCATCAATACCTGGTGGACTCAGATCTGACCTCTCCCCAAGAATAGGGAAAGAAGGCAGACAAATGGGTCAGAACCAGGGTAAGGCAGAAAACCCAGAACCAAGGGGGTGACACCAAGAAGCAAGATCCTAAGGGCTCTGAGAAAGGTGGGGATAAGTCAAAAGACCAGAAGTCTTCACAAGGGCCCAAAAATCTGCATCTGGTGGGGAGTCACAATCCAACAAGGGGAAAGGCCAAAAGAAGCCCTGGTGCAAATTCTGTAAACAGAAAGGGCACTGGACTTCTGATTGTAACAAGTCCAAAGACCAAACCACCACCACTGCTGCCCCTAAGGCAACTGTTCCCCCTAGCTCAGCTACTGGTGGAGGTGGTACTCAGAATAAGGGTGTAGTAGGGTTGACCCTGGGTTCTGAAGTGGACTCTGACCTAGTCAGAGTGCCCACTCAGGCAACGCTGATTTGTGAGGGAGACCTTAATATGTCCTTCCTAGTAAGTCCCAGTAATCTGGGCAAATACAAACAGCAGCCTGTAATAAATGGCAAACAGGCTTTGGCATTTAGGGACACAGGTGCTAGTGTCACCATGGTGGCAGAGGACCTTGTGGACCCTGGACAGATCATCCTGGGCGAAATGTACCAGGTGACCAATGCAAGCAATGTCAGGACCAACCATAGTCTGGCAGTTGTGAATTTATCCTGGGGAGGGGTAACTGGCCTCAAGAAGGTTGTAGTCAGTGCAGACCTCCCTGTCGAATGTCTATTGGGCAATGATCTAGAGACTTCAGCCTGGTCTGAAGTAGAGTTATGGACTCATGCTGAGATGTTGGGCATCCCTGCAGAGGTATTTGCTGTGACCAGGTCACAAGCAGGAATGCATAACACTGAACCAGCTCTGGATCCTGGAACAATGGACCAGATGCTTCCCAAGAGGAGGAGCAGTAGGGTAAAGGCAGTGCCTTCCCCTCTGTCTCAGATCACAGATTCACCCCCAGAGGGAGGTGAAGCAGATCCTGAAGAAGGAACTGCCCCAGAGGGACTTGAGCCTGATCAGGTTGAGTTCTTGGGGGCAGGGGGCCCTTCTAGGGAAGATCTGAGTAAGGAGCAACAGTGCTGCCCCTCTCTTGAACCCCTCAGACAGCAGGCTGCTGCTGAGGCTGCTGGGAGTGCTAGTGGGTCCCATAAAGTTTATTGGGATGAGGGACTCCTATATTCTGAGGGTAGAGATCCAGCCCCTGGAGCCACCAGGAGGATGGTAATACCTCAGAAGTTTAGGGGTTCCTCTTGACCCTAGCACATGATATCCCTTTGGCAGGTCACTTGGGCCAAAACAAGACCTGGGACAGGCTTGTTCCACATTTTCATTGGCCACATATGTCAGAGGACACAAAGGAGTTTTGTTGCTCCTGTGTCACATGCCAAGCCAGTGGTAAGGCAGGTGGCACAACAAAGGCCCCCTGATACCACTACCTCTGGTGGGGGTACCCTTTGAAAGGGTAGGGATTGACATTGTTGGTCCCCTTGACCCTCAAACTGCATCTGGGCACAGGTTTATCCTGGTGGTAGTGGATCATGCCACCAGGTACCCAGAAGCAATTCCCATGAGGACCACCACAGCCCCTGTGGTGGCAAGAGCCCTCATTGGAGTTTTCTCCAGAGTGGGTTTCCCAAAGGAGGTCATTTCTGACAGAGGTACCAACTTCATGTCAGGATATCTGAAAGCAATGTGGAAGGAGTGTGGTGTGACTTATAAGTTCACCACTCCCTATCACCCACAATGCAATGGTTTAGTTGAACGCTTCAACAAAACCTTGAAGGGAATGATTAAAGGACTCCCAGAGAAGCTTAGGCGGAAATGGGACCTTCTTCTTCCCTGCCTGTAGTTTGCATACAGAGAGGTTCCACAGAAGGGGGTTGGTTACAGCCCATTTGAGCTTCTGTTTGGGCATCCTGTGAGAGGTCCATTGTGTTTGGTAAAAGAGGGCTGGGAGTTACCTCTCAAGCCCCCCAAACAAGATGTGATGGACTATGTACTTGGTCTCCGCTCCCGGATGGCTGAGTACATGAAAAAGGCAACCAAAAACCTGGAGGCCAGCCAAGAGTTTCAAAAAGCTTGGCATGACCAAAAGGCTGTAGTGACTGTATACCAGCCAGGACAGAAAGTGTGGGTGTTGGAGCCTGTGGCCCCAGCAGCCCTCCAGGACAAGTTGAGTGGCCCCCATACAATAGTTGAACAGAAGGGAGAAGTCACCTACCTGGTGAATCTTGGAACTCCCAGGAGGCCCCTGAGGGTGCTCCATGTCAACAGATTAAAGCCATATGTTGACAGGGCTGACATGGGCTTGCACATGGCAACTGATGAGGAACAGGAGGAGGAGAGTGACCCTCTCCCTGACCAGCTCTCGCAGAACCCTGATGATGGGTCAGTAGATGGTGTTGCTTTGGCAAGCAGCCTCACTGACCATCAGCAAACTGAGTGCAGACAAGTTCTGCAACAGTACAGACATATGTTTAGCCTGACCCCTAGTCAGACTTCCTGGTGCACCCATGAGGTGGACACTGGAGACAGTCTGCCTGTCAAGAATAAAATCTACAGGCAACCTGACCATGTCAGGGACTGTATCAGGACTGAGGTCCAGAAAATGTTGGAGCTAGGTGTAATTGAGCCTTCAGATAGCCCTTGGGCTAGCCCAGTAGTCCTGGTACCCAAGCCTCATACCCAGGGTGGTAAGAAAGAAATGAGGTTTTGTGTAGACTACAGAGGCCTCAATGCAGTCACTAGGACTGATGCCTATCCCATACCAAGGGCAGATGAGCTGATTGATACTTTGGCCTCAGCCAAGTATCTAAGCACGTTTGACCTAACAGCTGGCTACTGGCAGATCAGATTAGCTGATGATGCAAAAGCCAAAACAGCATTTTCGACCCCTGGTGGGCACTACCACTTTGTGGTGATGCCCTTTGGATTGAAAAATGCACCTGCCACTTTTCAGAGGTTGGTGAATAAAGTTCTGACAGGGATGGAAACTTATTGCTCAGCTTATCTAGATGATATTGCTGTCTTTAGTTCCTCCTGGCAGGATCACCTGGTCCACCTCAGGAATGTTTTGGAGGCTCTGCAGAAAGCAGGCCTCACTATCAAGGCCACTAAGTGCCAGATAGGGCAGAGTCAGGTTGTATACCTGGGCCACCTTGTAGGTGGAGGCCAGGTTCAGCCTTTACAGAGCAAGATCCAAACCATAATGGAATGGGTTGCTCCAACCATCCAGACACAGGTGAGAGCCTTCTTAGGCCTGACTGGGTACTATAGGAGGTTTGTCAAGGGATATGGATCTATAGTGACCCCCTTGAATGATCTGACCTCAAAGAAAATGATAAAAAAGGTTCAGTGGACAGCTAGCTGTCAGAAGGCATTTGAAGACCTAAAGCAGGCCATGTGCACTGCCCCTATCTTACAGAGTCCAGACTACACCAAAAATTTCATTGTCCAAACAGATGCTTCTGAGCTGGGTGTGGGAGCTGTACTGTCTCAACTGAATGATGAAGGTCAAGACCAGCCAGTAGCTTTTATTAGCAGAAGGCTGACCCCTAGAGAGAAACGTTGGTCAGCTAGAGAGAGGGAGGCCTTTGCTGTGGTGTGGGCCCTGAAGAAGCTGAGGCCATACTTGTTTGGCACTCACTTCATAGTTCAGACTGACCACAAGCCCCTCCTATGGCTTAAACAGATGAAAGGTGAAAACCCAAAACTTTTGAGGTGGTCCATTTCCCTACAGGGGATGGACTATACAGTGGAACATAGACCTGGGACCCAACATGCCAATGCAGATGGACTCTCAAGGTATTTCCACTTAGAACACGAAGACTCATCTGGTCAAGGTTAGTTTAGTGTCCCTGCGTTTGCGGGGGGGGTTGTGTAGGAGAGTAGGATCTGCCTCTTATGTTGCCCCCACTTTTTTTCTGATGTTTACACTGGTTTCTGGCTATAGTCTGGCTGGGACCCTGCCAATCAGGGCCCCAGCCTCTCTGTTCTCTCTAAACGATTTGGAGTGCACTCTAGGTGCACTAGTGATTGGATACTGTGGTACCTTATGAGTCCCTAGTATATGGTACCTTAGGTACCAAGGGCATAGGTACTTAACAGGCCTACCAGGGGCTGAAGCATGTATTATGCCACCCCTGGGAAGCAGACTAAATCTGACACCACAGGCCTGCTACTGCAGCCTGGGTGAGGAAGTGCTAGCACCCCTCACTGAGATATAGGTCCCCTATATCTCTCCTGCACACACATTGAGACTTATCAGTCACCCCTAAAGCAGGCCCTATCAATCCTGAGGGCAGGGTGCTTAGTTTCCATGTGAGGGGGTGCCTCTGCCTGAGCAGGGCCCCTCTGCAGCCCTCAGAGTCCATTCTCTGGGGCTGTTTGTGGATGCGGTTAAACCATATACTCTTAAGTGCATTATATCCTCGCGGTAAAATGCTAACTTTGGAATGGCTGCATCAAAACATGTCGTGTTTGGTGTCAAACATCTTGGAATACTACCCCCCGCCAGTCCTGGCGGCGGGGGTAGCATTCCACCCTTCTAGAGGGATAGACATGTACCTACTGTGGAAACGCGGTAGAATCCTGCAGAGCCCTGGCATCACAAAATGGATGCCACCAGTCACAGACACTGGGCTGCCCTCCTGCTGATGACCAACACTCGCAGTGGAGGAAGCCCAACAATAGATATCCTGTCCCAAGGGGTGTGACCACCTCCCAGACAGGGTTTAGTGTATTGGAACTGGGTGGGTGCACTCTTAGAGTGCTTTGAAGTCCTGCACTGGGGGAGCAGAAGGCTCCTCTGTGCATACCCCAGTTCAAACCGGCTCAGGGGCTACCTGCCCCTGCTCTGGCGCAAAACTGGACAAAGGGAAGTAGGTGTAACCGCCCACTCCCCTGACCCTCCCATAGGTGGGGTCATAGAGCTAGTCCCTCCCTTTCTTTTAGTATAAGAGGGGGAACCTGTGCATTGCAAACTAGATACCCCTGGACGACGCTCTACAAGAAGAATCCCAGACCTTCGACGTTCCACTACCTTTGGAAGACTGAAGAATCTCCCTTGGAGTCAAGGAGTGACTCCCCTGCTTGGCAGGCACCAAAAACTACAAATGACGGTCGCAAACTACGCCGCTCCCGCCGGAGTCCGAAGTCCCTGCAGCCCAAGAAGTGGATTTCCTGACTTCTCAAAGGCCATCGTGAGTCTCCAGCGAAGCTGAGGCCAGTGGACCCGAAGAGTGATGAGGAACCGCGACCCCTGGGTACCGTGCACTATTGTCGAGTGCAACCCCTTCACAACGTTCCACGAACTTGTGCTTTAGACCACGTGTGGTCCTAGCCTCCAGCAGGAATCCCTCCGAAGATCAGAGGCCTACCATGTCCCGGGAGACCGTGGGCCCCTGTTGAGCGAATCCTCCCGAGGCGTCTTCGCGATCCCTTGCCAGCCGGCTTGTGGGTCCCCTGAAGACTTTCCTACAGAACCAAGGGGCTCCCCTGGTTGCTCCAGGCCTGCCCTGACTTACCCTCGCTAGGTGAGTCCCTCAGACCTTGCTGGTCTGAGCCATTGACTTTTCACACTTTCCCCAAGACTTGCTGTTACCAAGGCTGGTTGGCTCCATTTGAGTCGCCGACACCGCAGTAAGCTGCAGACATCGTGGGACACGCTGAATCCAGCTCTTGGTTGTTGTCGACGCCTCCTGGACCTCGTGGCTGAAGAGTCAAGGCACCTGCGAACGACCTGAATCTTGCGACGACAGTGGGCATCCATCTTCCTTGCCCCGAGTCACTGCCAAGTGACTTTGAACACTGTCCCCTCTGCTTTCAGGTTGTCCATCTTCTGAATCCAGGCTTGGATTCCTCCGGACACTTCTCCTGTCGCCGCAAGCAGCAAGTCTACACTGGCTCCCATCGAAAACGACGCCGCGACCCGACACCAAAGAACACCTATGCACCCGGCTCCCCTGGGTGAGGTAACTTCAGCACTACGGTGCTCCTGTGGGTGTGGGCCCTAGAACTACTTACCCTGTAAGTGACTTGCTTGTAGCTACCCTAGAAGTGCCCTAAAACTCTTATTTTCTAAGTGCGACAATTGCGCTGACTCGTACAGGGTTTGCGTCTGTGTTAGACACATCGCGTCCATCTCCCTTGTAACACTATCTAGAACCGTGTCCTTCGACTCGTACTGAGTCCGATCGGTGTTCGCCTCGAACACACAAGGGGCCTGTAACATTGAAATCTCCATTGCGCTGACTCGCACACGGTTCGCGTCTGTGTTAGACACAGCGCGTCCATCTCCCTTGCAATTCTATCTGTAACCGCGTCCTTCGACTCGTACAAGGACCGATCGGTGTGTTCGCCTCGAACACGCAAGGGACCTTTAACATTGAAATCTCAATCGCGTCTGTTCGCATAGACTCGTACAGGACTTGCAGCGGTGCCAGGACACCGCGTCCGTCCCCTGTGGGTCTCCTACAACTACCTGGGGTGGTTCTTGGGGGTCCCTCGATTCTAGATGCCCTAGACCTAGGTCTAGCCAAACTAAGATTGTGATATTCGATTGTGCTAAACTTATTTTGATAACATTTGACTTGTACATATGTTCCTGACTTCTAATCTCATAAAGAGATTAGTAGAGAGTGTTTATTAATAAATACATATATATTTGATATATATATACCTGTGTGGTGTCTTTTCATTTGGTGATTCAAGAGATTGTGTGGTAAAACAAGCTGCTTTACATTCCTTCAAGACTTAGCCTGAAGGCTGCTCTCCACAGCTACCACTAGGATAGCTTTCTATAAAGGTTGTCTTAAACCTATCTACCATAAGAGTCGAATTGTTCTGGTGCAAGGTGTCCACTTTAATTAGTGAACAGCATATACCAGGCCAACTTCTCACAGAGCCATTGCACTATAGTAGCTGATTTTTGATACCCTCCTGATTTTGTGCCACGTGGAAGCTAGCCCATGCAAAATCTTGAGGCGTACCTTTTTAAAAATTCTGGGATCTCCGAATTTGTATATAAAACCTTGGTCCCCTCCCTTCAGATCTAGCAGCATCACCTTTAACATTTTCCCAATATCTGAACCATCGGGTTCATTCAAGAGTATTTTCCCTGCTTTCATAAGGAAAACCCATGCATAAAAGACTAAGGGGCCGATTCCGATCTCGGCCGGTAGGGCTCCGAATCGGATTCGGCTTAACCGGATCCAATTCGGAGCCCTGTTTCCCGACCGATCCGTACGCGCGTCCGGACGAGCGAGTACAATGCGAAATCGCCGACCGACTCGTTCGGGCGTCCCAACCGCTCCGACCGACTCGTCCCCGGGTCGAACCGCACTGACCGACTCGCTCGGACGCGACTCGCACCGCGCAATGGAGACGTTCCCCGGCCGGGTAAGTACGATGCGCGCCGCGAGCAGTCCGACCGACACGCGCCGTCCGGCTCGAAAGAGCAGTCGGAGCCGTACTTCGGGGGTCCGTGTCGGACCCCCCTGTATGCGTAGCCGCGCGAGTCGCACACAGGGGGGACCCATGGGTCCCCCCTACCTGTGCGTGTACGGCGCGAGTCGCTTCGCCACGTACCCGCTGTAGGGGGCGCCCTTGTTCACCTCGCACCCATTGAGGCAAAGGGAGCCCGCGTACGCGTTGTACGACCGGCTCCCATTGACTTCAATGGGAGTCCGACCGACTCGAGTACGATAGCATACGGACGCATCGTACTCGTTCGGTCGGGCTGCACGGGTCCGATTCGGTCGGAATTCTCTCCGGGTCCGGCTCGGTCGGAGAGATTTCCGGCCCGAATCGGAATCGGCCCCTAAATCCGGCAAACACAGCCCCCCTTGTTTTTTTTCCTGCGGAGTTTATTCCAGGAAATTTGTATACCTTTAGATGCCCATATAAAGCTACTTATTTTTGACTGAAGATTCTTCAACCACTCTTCTCTGAAAGCTAGAGGGATGTTTTTAAATAAGAAAATGAGTTTCGGAAGGACCATCATTCTGATTAGATTTACTCTGCCAATTATTGTCAATGGTAAGTGTGCCCAGCTCGTTAGTGATTTACATATCTCCTTACTAACTTTGTAAAAGTTTGTTTCCGGAATTTTCTCAATGTTTTGTGAGATCATGATACCCAGATATCTTATCTCTTTTTTCATTGTATATTGCTGCGTGTCCAGGTTCCACGCCATACACTCCGTCTTTGGCGCGTTCACCTCATAACCAGAGACACGGCCAAACTGTGAAGCCAAGTTATACAAGATTGGGATTGCCGTAATTAAATCTGACGTATATACCATCAGATCATCGGCATATAAGGCCACCTTTTTTTCCCAATTCCTGTATTTAAAGGGAAATATTCCAGCATGTGTTCTGATCTTTTCAGCTAGAGGCTCAATATACAAGTTAAACAATAGAGGTGATAACGGGCACCCCTGCCTAGTTCCCTTCTGGATTTTAAAGGGGGCAGACATATTCCCATTCACTAAAACTTTGGCTGTGGGGGTTTGGTATATCAAACTCACTGTCCTACAGAAGTTTTTCCCCAGATTACACAGCCTCAGTATTTGTTGTAAATAGGGCTAAAACCTATAGATAGCACTATCTCTAACAGTGCCCCCCCAAGCATTTGAATATCCGGAAGGTATCCTAAGTCCTAACAGATTTCAAGCACTTGCAGGTGACTCGAAGTTAACAGAAGAAGTGGGTATAAGGTAAATTCCAATGGCGGATAAAGAAAACAAAGATACAGTTACGAGCCCTATGCCGAACCAGGGGGAAATGGGGTTCTTGAGAGACAAGCAAATAGGTGAAATCGATCTAGGACCAGTGCTGGATCAGAGAAGCGAACCTCTAGGCCAGGTAGCCTCCCAGTCAGTCTCGGACTTGGTGCAATTGCTGACAATTGAAATCAGAAATAGATTTGAAGTGTCGGAAAAAATCAAGCTGAGATTAAGTTGACATGCGAAAAGATGGAGGAGAAGCTTGATTCATTAGCGGTTAGAACAGCAGCCTTGGAATCCACTGTAATGGCATTAGTCACTCAAACAGAAGAAAACACAAAAGATATAATCCAGATAAAAGAAAAAGAAATGGGTTTTCAAGAGAAGCTTGAATCCCTTGAAAACTCTCAAAGGAGAAACAACATACGGTTGCTTAAAATCCCCGAGGGGGCAGAAGGGAATAACCTCAAGGAGTTCATAGTAAAAATGATCAGACAAGCTACTCAAATTGACAGCACAGAGCAAGCCCTTATGGCTGATATCCAGACGGTTCACAGGGATCCTTTTAGGCTAAACCCAAATAAATCAAGACCCAGAAAAATCCTAGTCCACTTCCTAACGTATAAACTAAAGGAGGAGATTTTGAATAAAGCTCTTAAGATGAGCTCATTAACAGCAGAAGGAATACATTTTGAAATACGTTCTGATGTTTCATCAATTACAGCAACCAAGCAATGGGAGCTGGGGAAGCTTCTTGACCCTTTGAGGAAACAGGGCGCTACTGCGCAACTAAAATTCCCCGCTACATTAAAAGTGATGTATAATAATAAAATGCAAGTCTTCAGACAGGTGGAAGAGGCGGAAAATTTCCTGCAATCCATTTCAGAGGGAGGGGTAAGCTAGAGGAAGAAAAAGAAAAACATCTCCCCTCTCTCTAATTCCATTGGTTAAGGCAATAAATATTGATAGGTAAGGAGCATAAAACAGTTCCAAAATAGTTTAAACATGAACTACATATTCTTCTGACTCCAGGAGGGGGGCCCCATAGGCCAGTGTAGGGCCATTAAGGAAAGAAAAGGGGGTTCTCCAGGGTGGGGTTCACGATGGGGTAAGGGGGGGCTGGGTGGGGAGCACTGGGTGGGGAGCAGTGGGAGAAAACTTTAAAAAAATTGTCCGACTCGTTTTGGTATGCCCCTTAAAACCTTTTGGGTGATGGGGATATGACACAGCCAATAAATGATCCAAATGTACAGTTGAGGGTTCTGTCATGGAACGTAAATGAGTTAAGAACAAAGTATAGGAAGGAAAAGATTCTTCAATACCTAAAAGATGCCCCAGAACAGGTTCTTATACTACAGGAGACACATCTAACAGACACAGAAATGAGAGACTTAGTTAAGTCTAGAAGTTGGGTCCAGGATATAGTCTGTACCACACAACAGATAACAATAAAAGGTGTGGCAATATTAATTAAAAGAAATCCTTCTATAATTGTAGAAAGTAGTAAAGTAGATAAAATGGGGAGATGGGCCATAGTCAAGATTAAGTGTTGTTCTCACAAATTTACAGTGGCAGGATATTATGGGCCAAACATAGATGACCCAGGCCCTTTTAGAGGCCTGCTCACGGAACTATTAAATTTTCCGGTTCCTATAATCCTTGCAGGAGACTTCAACGTAGTTTTAGACCCGGTTATGGATTGCTCACTAAAAAGCAGAGCAACTTTGAATTGCAAGATGAGATCAACGATAAAGGCTTCTATGAGACAGCTAGATATATAGATAGGTAGATATATGGAGATATATAGATAGGTAGATATATGGAGAGTGAAAATGGGAAATAGAAGAGGATATACTTTTAATAACAAGAAGTATGGACATAAATCCAGACTAGACTTCTTTTAGTTAATCATGATCTGAAAAGATGGGTTAAAGATACAAAGCACCTGGGGGCACATCTTTCGGATCACTCGGCAATAACTCTAGTATTAGAACTACCAGTCAGACCGACACATAGGAGATGGACTCTAGATCGTGCCATTCTTTTAGAAGAAGAAGTGATCAAGAAGCTGAGTGTAGAGACACAAGAGTTCTTTGCAATCAATTTAGATAGTGCCCCAATAGGAATTGTCTGGGACGCCTATAAAGAATTTTTGAGAGGATGCATAACGTCTCTTCAGATATCTAGACAAAAGAAATATAGAGCTGAAGTGGGGAAAATCGAGTGTAACATCCAGCAGCTGGAACAAAAGCTATCAGCCCAGGGGAGTAGTTTGCCGACAGAAGGCACTCTAGCAGCACTACAATCTCTCAAATTGGAACTTGCTGGGGTGATGGAACAAAGAATAATGAAAAAATGGCAAGCTAGTAAGCTAGCCCACTTCGAATATGGGGAAGGCTGCGGAAAGCTTTTAGCCTGGAAAACTAAACAGGACCTAGCTAGAGGCTTCATAAAAGAACTAAGATGTGAATCTTCTGGGAATATACTCAGGAGCTCTGCAGAGATTGAGGAGGCTTTCCAAAATCACTTCGAAAAGGTTTATCAGGAAGATTTGACTGTTCTGGAGGAAGATATTAAGGTTTGGTTGGGCCAAGATGCACCGAACAAAATCAATGAGAAAGAATCTAAAAATCTCAATAGTCCAATTATAAGAAGTGAGGTGAAGAAGGCGATAACAGCAGGGAAGTCTGGGAAAGCAGCAGGACCTGATGGGCTACCTGCGGAACTATATAAATGTCTGATGGAGGTCCTTATCCCTATAATGGAAAAACTTTTTTCTAAAATTTTTGAAGAGGGCAGGAACATGCCGTTATCATGGAATGAAGCCACAGTCGCTTTGATCCTCAAACCATCGAAACCACCAAACTCCTGTGATTCATACAGGCCCATCTCCCTGCTCAATACCGACTATAAAATCTTTGCTAAGATTTTAACAGAGAGATTAAATGGAGTAGTAGGGGGTCTTTTAGATGAGGATCAAAAAGGCTTTGTTCGTGGGAGAGGAATTCAGGACCTTACTTATAATTTGATAGGGGCAATAGACTTGGCTACATTGCATAAAGCACCCCTGGCCATTATCACCTTAGACGCAACTGGCTGAGATAGTTCTTGAAGATAAGGGTGTGGGGACTGATGTTTGTTATCATTGTGAAAAGACAGTAGTTTTGCGGGAAAAAGAATTGTCATCCGACACAATTAAAAATAAGGGCGAGCTATCAGAATCAACTAAAGCTAAACACAATAAAGAAGAAGGGGGTACCAAAAAGGAAGAGAATTCGAAATCGGATGGCTTGAAAAGACTTCCTTATATGGGTTTATCTATGTCTCTAGGTTCCCATTTGAGCAAAAATACAAGGGAGAAAATCTGGAAAGGGGAATTCGTAGATGTATGTATTTAAGCTTCTTCACAGAGAAATTCAATCGAAGGAGGGTTCTAGGGAAGAAGCTTGGGAGCTAGCGAAGAGGCCAAGGGTCCCCACAACTATAGATTCATGGACATCAGCTTTTCTAATTTTCGCAAGTGTTTATTGTGAAAAATGTCCAGATAGATCGGTGTCTATTTTTAAATATTTAGATACAATCAGAAAGGCTCATACTGAATTTGGGGGTTTCACCTGGCTTCATTACGACGAAGAATTTAGAGCTAGGCTGGTCCTTATTCCCAAAAAACCCTGGGGAGAAGTAGATAATGAGTTATGGGTCCAGTGGATGTATCCCCAGAGGCCTCCTCCTACTATGCATACAGCGAGCGGGCTCGCAGTTTCACACCGGCCTTTTCTCTGCAAACCCACCTCGGGAGGGGTGGGTAATTGGGCCAAACCACAATCAGCATATTCAGGAGCATGCTGGAATTTTATCAGGGGGTATTGCCAGAAGAATCCCTGCAGATACAAACACGAATGTTCTAAATGTGGAGGTAAACATGCCATTTTGCAATGTTTTGGGGAGCGGTCAAACTGGAGTAATTTTGGGCAAGGCAGAGGGCGAGGAAATTCATTTCAGCCTAACTACAAGGGCTTTTACCCCAATTAATATACGGAAGGTATGTTACTGGCTTCAATTCTATCCTTTAAGGGACAAAGCAGCCAAGTTAGAATGGGGTTTTAAAGAAGGCTTCCGGCTGGGTTATCAGGGACCCCGTTGATGTAGATTTGCAAAAAATTTGAGATCGGCTTGTCAATTCCCACAAGTTATTAAACAAAAGCTGTGGTCAGAAGTTGCAGAAGGAAGAATGGCGGATCCATTTTCTATATGGCCACTACCAAATCTTATTGTATCACCCTTAGGAGTTGTACCTAAAAAGACACCAGGTGAATTTCGCATGATTCAGCATTTGTCGTGGCCTCAAGGTTTATCGGTTAATGATTTCATAGCCAAGGAAGATACTATCGTTCAATTTTCATCAATTGATGTAGCGCTTGAGCTGGTAAGGAAGGCAGGATCGAATGCTGAATTGGCTAAGTGTGACATTAAGTCTGCTTTTAGATTGTTACCGGTACACCCGCTGGATTTTTCTCTGTTGGGTATTAACTTTGAAGATCAATTTTTTGTAGACACAGTTTTACCGATGGGATGTGCAGTCTCTTGCAATCTTTTTGAAGAGTTTAGCTCTTTTATTCAATGGTGTTTCATTTTCAGGTCAGGTCACGTTCAAATAACACATTATCTGGATGACTTCCTTTTTATTGGTGTAGCTGGCACTCAGCAATGTAACAGAGCTCTTCAGTTTTTAAGTCATTGTCAAAAGATTTAGGTATTCCTCTGGCAGATGAAAAGACGGAAGGCCCTTCAAGTTGTCTGATTTTCCTAGGTATCGAAATAGACACAGTCAAGATGGAGGCAAGACTACCTGTTAAAAAGGTGAGAGAGATGGTTGAGATGCTAGAACATGCCAGGCTATCACAGAAGTTAATTCTTTATGAAATGCAATGTCTTCTGGGGCATTTAAACTTTGCTTGCAGGGTCGTAAAAGCTGGTAGATCTTTATGTAGAAGGTTAGGTTAGGCCATGTCAGGGGTTACCTTGCCTCATCACAGAATTAGAGTTGCAGCTGCCATGAGAGCTGATTTCGAAGTCTGGATGATGTTTTTGAGGGCCTTCAACGGAGTTACGATTTGGTCTCTTGATGAGGATTTTCTATGGTCAATTCAAATTTTTTCTGACGCATCAGGAGCCAATGGGTTTGGGCTCTTTTGTGAAGGTAAATGGTGTGCTGAAAGTTGGCCTTTCTGAGAAAAGAAGCATAGGCTTTTTCGAATTTTTCCCTCTGATAGTGGCATTAGCAGTTTGGGGCAAGAAATTGTCAAACAAAACTGTTATTTTTAATGTTGACAACAAAACTGTGGTTGACCTGGTAAATGGTCAAAAGGCTAAAGATAGACGCCTTCTTAAACTGCTACAAAGATTCATGCTAGGTTGCCTGATGTTCAATATAATTTTAAAAGTTAAACACGTTCCAGGAATAGATAATAATATAGCAGATGTGTTATCTCGTTCCCAGTGGCTGAGATTCCGTGGTTTGGTGCCCGGAGCAGACCCAGTGAAAACCCAGAATCCGCAGGAGGTATGGGATCTGGCAAACTAAAAATACGACATCTTGTAGAGAACTCTCTAGCTCATAGTACAAGATTGGCTTACAAAAGAGCATGGGCTGAATTTTTAGATTTGGGCGTTTCTTTTAGAGCCAGCAATGAATTAGGTTGGGAAAATCGTAGGGATGACGTTCTACGGTTTATAATCTTTAACATAGAACGGACTATTTCTGCCACTACAATTGCTGGCAAACTTGCAGGCATAGCCTTCTGCGGTAAGTGTTTTTGGGGTTACGAACCGTCCGCGGGAGAACTAGGTAGGAAAATTTTGCAAGGCTGGGCTAAAATAGGGAAGCGCTGTCAGTTTGTGAGAAAGCCCATATCTTTTCAAATATTAGGCAACATCATTCAAGTTTTACCGCAAATTTGCTATTCACAATTTGAATTCTTATTATTCAAACTTTGTATGGTTTGGTTATTTTTGGAGCCTTCAGGATATCAGAGTTACTGGGTAGAGCAGAATCTGAAGGGCTAAAAGTTTCAAATGTACTAATAAGCAAGCTGTCTTTACGAATTCTGTTGGAAAAATTGAAAACATCAGAAGGGGAAAGGGGCTACAGTGGTATTGCGGAAGCTGAGCGGCCCGCTTTGCCCGGTGAAAGCTTGGTTTGAATTTAGATCAGCGAATGATTCTTTGCCCATCTTTATTTTCTAGCATCAGGACGGCTCTTCTTTAAAAGTGTCACAGATTTTATCAGTTTTAAGAAAATCATTAAGCATTTTAGGTTATAATCCTAATGATTTTGGTATAGATGCCGCTTCAGAGGCAGTGAGAGGGGGTTTCTCCTTGAAGCAGTTAAAAAGTTTAGGCCGCTGGTCTTCCAATTGTTGTTTGAAATATGTTAGAGAGTTAGAAGATATATAAATTTTTACTGCATTTTCTAACATTTTTCTCTTTTCAGGTAATCTGTTGAGCCCATCTGCGTCCATGGCAAACGTCTGGATCGTTGGACATTCATTTATAAAATGGGCAGCAAAGCAAGCCGAAAGAAATCATTATGGACAGAACCTTGGCTTTAGCTTTGATGATATTAAGATCGATTGGTGGGGCAAAGGCGGTATGAAATGGGGTCAATTGATGCCATTCTTAAGTGAGCTGCGTTTGTCTAGAAAATGTCCAAACATTTTACTTATTCATTTGGGCGAGAACGATATTGTCCAGCTTTCAGGTCTTGGGCTGCTAATCGCGATTAAATCAGATTTAGAACTAATAGTCACATCCTGGCCAAATACGAAGCTGATCCTGACTGCTCTAGTGCCCAGAAGGGTTTGGAGGGGAGCTGAGAAATTCACAGCTGTAGACAGAGCCAGACGGAAAGTTAACAGAGAACCTCATCGTTTTTGCAGTATTAATGGGATAAGTTGGCTGGCTCATGTGGATCTAACAAAAGATGATTTCCAATTTTTCCGTCCAGATGGGGTCCATCTTTCATTCATAACGAATGAATTATATTTGCTAAATATTAAAGAGAGGGTATCTGATATGCTGGGTTTGAATACTTGGTGCTAAAGGTGGCTGTTCAACAGCAGCTTTTCTCAACTCTTTTTTCAAACCACTGTCTGTTAGCCGGTGGTATGTTTGATTTAACGGTTAAGCGACAGTGTGAACAAAAAATTATTTACGTTGCTCTAACTAAAACCTTTCGTTTTCCTAAGTTGGTTTTTGGAATTTTGTATCCTATTCAAATTTGAACATTATCTCAATTAAAAGCATCAGGGGGGGGACAGGAAAAACGCCTGTCCAGTGTTTTTTCCTGGTGGCAGATTTGGACGAGATTGAGGCAGGCAGGAAGGGTTGGGGCAGTCAGAGTAGCTTAGGACAGAGGGAAAACAGATTGTTATTGTTATTGTTAATTTGAATTTGTAGAGCGCTTAATACCGGAAGGTCTCTAAGCGCTACAAGAAGAGTGGCGTCAGTCCCGGGCGAGTGGAAGACAGTTAAGCCCAAGCTTCTGTGAAGAGGATGGTTTTCAGTTTTTTTCTGAAAGGAAGAAGGCGGCTTTCTGCGCGGAGCTGGCTAGGCAGCTTGTTCCAAAGGGTGGGTAGAAGGATGGAAAAGGCTTGGCCCCCCTTGGTGGCATAGTTGAAGCGTGGGCAATTTAAGAGGCCCATCGTGGATGATCTTAGCGAGCGGCATGGGGCGTATTTCTCAAGGCGTTGTTTAATATAGGTGGGTGCCTGTCCATGAAAAGCCTTGTGAACAATGCAGAGGCCCTTAAATTTGGCCCTCTGTTTTATGGGCAGCCAGTAGAGACTTTGCAGAAGGGGGGGTGCCCGCGTGTGCCTGGGTACTTTAAAAATTAGCCTTGCCGCGTCATGCATGACTATCTGGAGTTTGCCTACTAAGGAGTCTGGCAGTCCAATGTAGAGCGAGTTGCCATAGTCGAGGCGGGACAGGATCATGGCAGTCATGACTGTTCTCATGGTCGAGAAGGAGAGGATAGGGGAGAGTCTCCTAAGTAGCCTGAGTAGGCCCACACAGGTTCCAAACACAGTGGAAACTTGGTTAGCCAGTGAAAGCTTAGCGTCCACTTTGATTCCCAGACTTTTTACCACTGGGACTGGGGCCGGAGCATCGCCCAGCTCCTGGGGCCAGTAGAGGGAATTCCATGGGTTGTCAGCATCGGTCATGGCCAGAACATCAGTTTTGTCTGGGTTAATCTTTAATGAATTGGCAGTCATCCAGTTGACCGTGAAACGTAGAACATCTTTCGCCCGGGAGTTTGCTTGGGGGGTCTTTTCAATTTGCAGAATAATTTGTGTGTCGTCCGCATAATTGAAGACTTGGCACTCTATAGCCGAGAGGGCATTGATTAACGGTCTGAGATAAATGTTAAATAGGAGGGGTGATAGGGCCGACCCTTGTGGGACTCCGCAGGGAATGGGCCCCCTCTCTGAGACCCAGTCACCCATCTGAATTCTTTGGGAGCGGTTCGTCAGGAATGAGGTGATCCATTGTATGACAGGTCCCCCAATCCCAATTGTTCTTAATCTTTC
Source organism: Calotriton arnoldi (assembly GCA_963921515.1). Classification (NCBI taxonomy): domain Eukaryota; kingdom Metazoa; phylum Chordata; class Amphibia; order Caudata; family Salamandridae; genus Calotriton; species Calotriton arnoldi. The sequence continues at coordinate 1,585,260 of CAWUFW010000246.1, read as the reverse complement.
CAGGAGAAGGGCGTGGTTGACCGTGTCGAACGCTGCCGACAGGTCAAGGAGGACTAGGACACAAGGCTTTTTATTGTCTGTAGTCCTCCTGCGGTCATCAAGCACTGATAGCATCACCAGTTCTGTGCTATGGTGAGCTCGAAAACCAGCCTGCCTGTCCTCCAGAAGGTTGTAATCCTCTGTAAACTTGACTAGATTTTGCAGGACATGTTGCTCTAGGATTTTAGCAAGAAATGGGAGTTGGGAGATGGGTCTGTAGTTTTTCATATTGGATGGATCCGCGCCAGTCTTTTTGAGCAGGGGGATAATTCTGGCTTCCTTAAAATAACTTGGAACCTTCCCAGTCTCCAGGGAGAGGTTCAACAGAGCGAGGATTTCTTCCTCGATTTCTGGGAGAGCTAAGTTAAAAATCCTAGGGGGGCAGGGGTCGGCGGGTGAGCCTGATTTATTTTTGTGGCAATGCGTCGGAGGGTTTCAATGTCGAGGTTTTGGAAGGAAGAGAGCATTTCTGCTTGCTTTCCCTGTGTGACCTTCTCTGCAGTGGGGGGTTGCTTAAATGGGGAGTTATCAATCTCAATCAGGATATCCCGTATTTTGTTGGAGAAATATATTAGAAATTGATTGCATTGTTCTTGGTTAGATGGAGACGTCAGTGATTGTTTTTGACTGAGTTCTCTCTGGATTTTAAACGTTTCTTTCTGTTTATTGGTTGCTACTAGAATCCTGTTTTCATAATAATCCGCCTTCCTACGGAGGAGCGCCTTTTTGTAGAAAGCAATTTTGGCTCTATACTCTGCAAGGGCCTGAGGCTCATAGTGTTTACGCCACTGTCGTTCGTGGTGGCGAAGCGTACGTTTCAGGGCTCTACGCTCTTCCGTAAACCATGGAGCGCCTTTGCTACCAGTTTTTCTTTTTCTTTCAGGGGCTATTTTATTGATGGCAGAAAGAAGCCGGCTGGAAATAGCTTCGGACCGTCCATCAATACCCACTGTTTCCGGCTTCCTACGAGGGCAGTCTCGGAGGGCGCTTACCAATGTTGGGGCCTCGATTTTTGACCAGCTACGGACATGTTTCCAGTCCGAAGGGGGTCGGGCATTGCGCTTAGTAAGAGGAAGGGTCAGGTTGATACAATAGTGCTCAGACCACGTGATGTCCTTTAGTGTCATAAGCGGGGTGGTAGACCATACCAGGTCTAGGGTATGTCCAAGCTCATGCGTGGAGGTTGTTACTAGCTGAGTAAGGCCGAGATTAGTGAGCGTCTCCTCCAACTGACGGGCCTGTGCCTCTCTGGGTTGTTGGTCCCAGTGGTAGTTAAAGTCTCCTACCACCAGGAGTTGTTGAAAGCGTGAGCGGATTCGGTCATGAGGTCTATGAAATGTGGGGGGCATTTAGGTGGGCGGTATACAATGGTATACAATACATGACCGAGGAATGAGGCAGGAGGTAGGCAGGTGGCGAAACGAAGGGGTTGGGGAGGAGGTTCAATATGGGGAAAAGTTTATGGAGAATCAATTAGGGGCGGCGGGGGGTGTTAGACTTGATTTGTATTAGTTAGGCCTTATCAAAGTTATTGTAAAATGACCGAAGCTGCATGTCTGTTGCAAATAAAGCGACCTTTTACCCCATGCGGTCTTTGATGTACGCATTGCCCGATGTATGATAGAGTGTCTCCAAAACAATGTGCCAGCCTGCACAGAGTGGCGCTGTGTGTGGAGGCAGGTAGTGCACCTCATTGGTCCTATGGTGCCCCCGGGACCCTCCATGAGCCCGTATCATCTCATATATGAAAGCACTGCTGCTATTTTTGGAAGCCTTGATTCACTACTCTCCTGACATTGATGTGAATGAGATTATCCGTGTTTTATTATAAGTATCCGCCGTTCAGCACAATACAAGTTATTGCTATATATCATACTGCATATCCAACAAAAAAATAGGAACTGATGACTAGCTTGCAATCACTTCTTCCGTGTTGAACTCTTGTGATAGGTTATTCACCCAACAACTCTCGCTATACTCCCGACAACACTCACCCTAACTTACTCCCTCAGTACTCGAGCTGGCTGTAGGAAATTTCTAATTAAACGCACAGAATGTCGTGTTGCAGGTTAATTGGAGAGGAAGGCATCATCCTACCGGCTGTGCAGTGAGGTGAGCTCAGGAATGCTCTTCATCTTCTCGTGAGCCATGGTGGACTGTAGCCCAATGGTAGCAGGCAAGCAGCACGCAAGTTATACTCTCAGGGCCTGATTCACAGAACTAACTTACGTCAAAAACGTAAAGTTAGTACTTTTTGGTATTCACAGAATACACTTACTCATTTTGGTATTCACAGAATGAACTTACTCATTTCGGTATTCACAGAAGTTAGTAGTCTAACTTTAGGACTCCTAAATGCCTTCTGTGAATACCGAAAGTCTTAAAGTTAGGATTTTTCTCAGTTTAGGAGTAGTAAAGTTCTAAACTGAGAAAAATCCTAACTTTAAGACTTTCGGTATTCACAGAAGGCATTTAGGAGTCCTAAAGTTAGGATTCCTAACTTTACTACTCCTAAACTGAGAAAAATCCTAACTTTAAGACTTTCGGTATTCACAGAAGGCATTTAGGAGTCCTAAAGTTAGGACTACTAACTTCTGTGAATACCGAAATGAGTAAGTTCATTCTGTGAATACCAAAATGAGTAAGTGTATTCTGTGAATACCAAAAAGTACTAACTTTACGTTTTTGACGTAAGTTAGTTCTGTGAATCAGGCCCTCACATGGCGCGCCAAACCACACGCCCCTAAAGACTGACACAACAAAGACACAGACAGGACAGTGCACACAACACCACACCACTCATGTCCCTCCTTCCACAGGAAACTGCTCAACATAGAGCATCCCAAGTCTCTTAAAGAAGACCCTTCACACACCTCCCGTCGTCTCACACTGCACTCTCCAGAAAAACAACATGGAAGTCAGCATGGGGTACTGGTTAATGTCCCTGTGTCCTGCCTAGGCCTTTGATCTTTGCCAATTAACTCTCTTTAAGTTGGACACTAGTCTAGCGATGAAGTCCCAAATTCAAACTGTCGCTGGTACTTGCTTCGGATTGATAAGAATGGTAAAAAACGTTCTTCCTCTTCTCCCGGTGGAATCCCGTAAGATCGTAGTGCAAGCCTTAATTACATCAAGGTTGGATTACGTTAATATCTTGTATCTGGGGCTGCCAGAGTATTTGCTCAATCGGCTGCAGGTTGTCCAGAACGCTGCTGCCAGAGCTATTCTTATGGTAAGCCCCAGAACGCGCATGTCGCCCCACCTGAAGGCGTTGCACTGGCTCCCGGTGAGAAAGAGGATCTAGTTTAAGGCCTTAGTGCTCGCTTATCGTGCCTTCCATGATACGGGTGCGGTTTACCTGAGAAGTAGGATCCAGCCTCAACAGGTCTTAAGATCCTCTAGACAATCCCTCATGGTGATTCCCAAGATCACGAGATCTCGGATAGGAGGATGTTCGTTTCAGGTTCAAGCTTCTCGCCTGTGGAACGAATTGCCCCTTTATCTCAGACTGACTCAGGACTTGTTGTTTTTTAGGAAACAACTTAAAACATGGTTGTTCCAACAATAACATGATGGTTGACGGGGCGGGGCTCTTTCTGTTACGGTTCTGGAGATTAGCGCCGGGACACTCTCTGTGAGTATCCGCGCGCTTTAAAATACCCAATTTCATTTCATTTCATTTCATTTATTCACTGCACTGTACACGATAGGGGGTAAGTTCTTCTTTTCCATGCCAAAGCAAAAGATGGGATGAGAAAAACAAACAGCGATTACGGGGAGGAGTATGCAGACAGCAACAATGACTTCTAAAGCTCCATGAAACGTGGCGAGCTACCGCAACCATCTGGGCAAGGAGGGGTAACATTGCAGTCTTGGTGGTGGCATACGACAGCATGGCATACGGCGGCATGAGGAGGAAAGGTGCCAGTTAAAACAGCGCTCATGAAAAGTGCTCCTAAAGGAATAACAAAAAAATAAAAGAAGCAGCTACGGGCAGAAAGTGATGGACGGAAAAGCGACGGGCATAAAGCAGCAATTAAAAAAAGAATTCTCCCAAAACAACAGAAAAGCAATGCATGCGTAAAGAAACTTTACTTGGCCTGTGCTCCTCTGTGAAAAGCAGAACTGATGTATCGCTGCGTGAACCAGTTAGGCAGCAGCAAAGAAGAACGACGCAGGACTGAACCTATGGTAAGCAGCAGGCGGGAGCAAAGTCCTTTATTGAATACAGCAGGTCTTGCAGATAGCACATTCACGTTGCCACAGCTCAACCTAAAAAAGGGAATGCCTCTTTTTTCCTGTCATATCTCATTGAACCATTCTAGGCTAGAGAACAGGTTTTCTGTGCACTTTTGGAACAAACACATAATGCTTCTAAGTATGTGAGATTAGTAAGTGAGATTAGTTGTCGGATCCCTGAACTGTAATGTTTCTACATTACTGAAGCTCAAGCATTATACCTCTTAAAAATGTATTGTATGTATTTGTGCAAGCGTGTGGCTACATGTGCTACAAAGTTAAAAGCAAGATCTGGAGCAGGTAGAGTCAGTCAGAACTCAAGATGGTCACCATGTGAGATTGTCTGCCAGCTGAGGATACCATTGGGGACGTTTTAGCCATCTACAGGAACATGGGATGCATTCAAGGGTACCAGAAGTAAGGGGGAGTGACATCCGCTGCAGCAATGTTTATTACAACTGTTGGAAAAGGATGTTGTTTAGGTGATCTCAGTTGCAGCAGCCACCTCCCCTCTGTAACTTGCATTATTAACAACAGATACACTACATGAGGGCAGACGGGCAGATGCCACCTGATTAAAAATGCATTAATCTGCTGCCAGTGTAGTGGGTGGCTGCCGGGTTCCGGCAGAGGTGGAACTATGTAGAGGCCAAAAGTCATTGTAGCACTGCAGGTGGCTGATTTCCAACTGATGGCACTGGTCAGGCAGGATAGTTGGTGAAGGTAGGGAGTAGTATAGCCAGCACTAGCTACAGTTGCACATTGTGCCGAACTGGGGTATTGGCAACGCTAGTCTGGCACAACCTCAGGTTGTATGCAGAGATCTTGAACGTCCCTGGTGTAGGAACCCTCCCCCACCACTCATCAATTCCTTTCCTCTATGGCCCCTTTCACTAGGGTGCTGTGAAAAGTTGTGTTTTGCCGGTCATACAGACTCTGTAGTGCTGAGACTTTGAGTACCTGTACTTTGGATCAAGATGGGGCTCTGTGTTCTCGCCCACATGAACTATCACACCTTCTCCTTATTCCACCCAAGGGCTTCACCTAAAGACTGAGGTTTGGTACATTCACTGGCATTATCTTGGAATGTCCCTTGTCCACAGCTTTCAGACAAGGAGCTTTTTTCTGGTCTGTACTTGTGAAGTGACTTTGGCACTATTGACGGACTGTCTTTGTACTTTACTGCTCCTGCTCTTAATGCAGACTTTTTCCCTGTGCTGCCTTCCTGGATATGCCTCTGAGTCATTCTTCACCTTGTGTCTTGCATCTTTTACAGTGTCACTGTATATACTGTGCATGATTTTTACATTTTTATCCTGCTTCTCTCATACACCCATGCCTTCTTTGAAGCTTGCTAGACTAGTGCAATAGGTTTCTGAGGCTTTGTCAGGCACCAAACAACATGTATGCCAGCATCAAACTACCAAGCCTGAGATTACTGTTTATTCGATCCTGAAGAAGATCTCTCGCATTGTTACCAAGATGGGCATGCTTGACTATACGATGGTAGAAAAATCCTCAGAAATCAATTAAATCTAATTTTGTCTGCACAAGTGTGCCTGGATTATACTGACAGAAGATTGAACGGAATAGAATGGCAAGTGACCACCAAACATGACTGGAGCTCGGAACTCCTGCAACTCGGGCACAAAAACACTGATCTGGAGCACCACTCATGAAGGAAAAATATCAGAATAAATGGCATACCCGAGGAGAAAAGGGACATGTGATTGCATTTCTAAAATACTTTGGGCCTCATTCATGAAAAGTGTTTTATTGCTGCGGTAATACAGCAATGCAACACTTTTCAGTGCGTCCTTCTTGCGACACCATGTATGGCGCTCCATGTCGCAAGGATTTACAGATACGTCAGTAAGCCTGACATATCTGTAGGTGCAAAAATGATGCATTGCTGGAGTGTGTCTGAAAGCAGCAGCAACTCCAGTAATGTTTCATTTCACATGGGGCAAACCCCATGTGAAAGTAACTGTGTCATCCCTTAAGCCTGCTTCAAGAAGGCGTAAGGATTTGATGCACTGACGCCGTAGTAGTGTCGCAGTGAAATCTCATAGACTTCTACAAGCCTTTTCTACGCCGGAATGCCCACCCTGCAAACATTATATCTGTCACATGTATAATGTAGCGCAGGGGTTCACAAAGTTGCGCATCTGCCTAGCTGCGTCAATTTGTAAATATGATGCAGTGTGGCGCATTGTTTACGCCGCTGCAGCGTCACAAAAAGAGACGCAACGGCGGCATAAGGGCCTCATAAATAAGGCCCTTTGTATCCTGCCTACTAAACCTGTACTTCTTGGAGCCACTTCACTTTCAAAGGGCCCTTAGACTTTAGCCCTAGCCCAACAGGATTCAAACAGTCCAAAACCTGTTATAGCCAGGCTCTTGTGCCATCAACACATCTAAACTATTTTGTAGACAGTCAAGAAGCAACAGGACACTTTCCTTTTTGACAAGCAACCTATATACACTACTGCAACCTATTCTAATGCCACTGGCATCAAGAGGAAGAAAATTGGTAACATTTCTGACTTCTTCAAGTCTGATGGCCTGGCATATTTTCTGGACACAATTGAATAACACCATTGGAGGCAACAGTCTTCCAACTAGTCAGAGGTGGTCTGGAAATCATACCAAGCATTGAGATACTTCAATTCCTTTACCCGCACTCGTCAACCTCACTTCATGGCTCATATGTAGGCTATCCTGTTTTAGCTTTAAACCTATAGCAACTGATAAAACCCTTCTGAAAGTGAAACCGGCCTCATAAGCTTAACCATATAAACACTGAAGAACACATGCGCAACCACAAACTAAAATGCCATTCAAAGAAGGGAAAGTAAGAGAGAGAGTGAGTAATTTTTATTTCTTTCTAAAGGGGCCAATACAGTGTAACAGCAAGGATGACTGGTCTAAGATTTTTCTGCTTGAGTTTTATTGTTCACTAAAATATTGTTTCCTCTTTCTTTTGTTTCTTCCACTTTTGTGTGCTTAGATTAATGGGACAGGGTTTAGAAGCATGTTATAAGTCTGGTCTAATAATTTTATACGCTTTCCAAAATCTGGAAATATTAAAATCATATTTGATCTTTTGGCAGTGCTTAAATTCACAGATTTTGACACAGCTGCTCAAAAGAATCTTGGCCAATATGTACTACGACATTTACCCACAGAATGGGTAAAAGCTTTTCATACATTTGCCTCATTTTTTAGCAAGCCAATATTGATAGCAGGTGAACTGCCAAACACCCCAAGCTTTTAACATTCAATGAAAGGTGAAATGACAGGCATCTGTGAAAAGTGTGCTGTCACTGGGCGCATGGGTTAGTGGTGAAAATATGACACAAAACATTTCACATACCAACAACATTCATAGCTTCAAGGTACCCCATTTCTAGATGTGATACCTTCAGCTAATCCTGTTTTTACCCAACTGCACTTTACTGCTGGGGCTTTTGAGCCCATAGTTACAATTTTAACAGCAACATTTCAAGTTCCAGAATACAAGGCTATGTGAGGACTGAATTAAAGTGAGATATTTGTGATGGACTTAGCAGCTATGAATGCCTACGCAATAGCAGCACCACCTTAGTGTAGTCAGTTAAAGAGTGCTGAAAAGCACTGGCAAACATGTTTAAAGCATCAAGTTTCAGGTACCTTAGAATGCAGGGGTACAAATTAATCTGATATACTACAAAATCTTAAAAGTTTCACAAGGTACTATGTAATTGACAGGGTTGACTGATCCTACAATGTCATAATATTTAGCAAGGAGTAGATGTATGACCCCCAACTGAATGGATGAATTTATTTATTATAATATTTTATTATAGCACTCTTACTTTGTTAATCCATTACTAGTACTGTAACCAAGAGAGAGTCCTGACAGAGTGAGCATGAGAGGTAATGAGTTGTGAAAGAGAGTTATGAGAAGAGAGTGAGAGTGCAATATACAGACTTTCTATGCTTAAAACAGTCTAAAATAAGTCCATTGGACACACTGCCAATGGGAAGACACTATAAGGCCTGCATTACTTCTACCTTTAAATTAAATATGTGATGTATAACAATCACTGCAAAAAACATGTTTTGAAAATAATGGAAAAACAGTTTTTTTTCTATATTCGGGGTTGGGCAGATGAATAAATATGGATAAGTACTGACTTCAAACAGTGTGGAGAACATTGACATTGTTGACACTGAAAAGGTGCTGATCTGGATTTTAGATAAGTTTGGACTCTGCAAGTACTTTATCTCCAGGGTTAGGTGTCTTTACCATTCCATGATGATGGGTTCCTATCTTGCAATATCTACATTAAACATGACACATGGCAGAGCTGCCCACTGTCCTCTTCTGTTACTTCTAGCATTGGAACTGTTGGTGGCTGCCAATAGATCTTCCACATAGATCCAAAGTGTACCCACTTTTTCAGGATGCATGAAGTCTTTCCCTGTTGCAAACAATACTCTTATGACAATTATAAGCCCCTCTACCTCACTATCTGCCTTGATGTCCTCGATTGAATTCTTCTCACCATTTTTTGGGGTATAACTTGAAATGGGAAAAATGTGAAGAACTATCAGTGTCATGCTCATCACCAGGGCCAGTATTGCTGGTTTTTCCTAAGCTGGGTCCTTAAAGGCCTGCATTACCTGGACATTCTCCTCAATTGAGGTCTACATTAAATGGCTGAGGATAACATACTTCTCTTGTTTGCCAATTGCCATGCTGATTTAACAGGTGGCCCAAACTCCAACATGCTATATGACGTGGAGTGCAGGCGATTAAAGTTGTGATCACCCCAAGATATAACTATGTCTTTCGTATGCGGCACCTCATGATCCACAAATTCATTCTGTTCTGCATTGATTCTGATAGTAAGTAATTTTTTGGGGTGGATCAAGACTGAGGCTGAAACCTGGCAAGCAAGATGTTCATACAGAATCAGGGTGGTCTGTGTCTGCCCAATGTGGAATCCAACTTTTTTGCCCATCTTCTCCCCCAGGTGACATATGATGCCAGCCACACTTGACCTACCTCCCAAGTAACTATAAGAAGGGACAAATTATCCTGTGGGTCTGGTCTCAACACTTTGCACAAATTTAAATCCCAGTGACCAGTGATTGATAACCCGTTTATCAAAATCATGAAGCTGGCCTAGAAATAAGCATTTGAACTTGTTAAGGTGGGTTAGTGGTTACATATGTCAGCTCCTCTATGGCACATTGCGAGATTGGCAGTGGAGGACCTTTTTCTCCTGGAGAGTATGAAACTCATCTAGCATAAATAAAGTAGATCATCTTGTTGCAGGCAATTTCCTGAGGTCCATCTGGGAACAGGTATCAGAGTTTGGACTTAGTCCAAAACAGCAGTGGAGGCATATTCAGAATCATTGCCTTAGAGGTCAGTCTGGTAGCACTCTGCCGCCACAAAATCTGCATCCTTATGTATTTGAAACAATAGATCTGCATACAGACAGCTAAATCTGTCTGAAACATAGACCTAATGAAGATGCATGCCTCTCAGACTGAGACTGTTGTGGTGTGGGTTCAAGCCAATGTCTTGCCTAGAGAAATCTGCCTTACAGAATTGGGGTCATGATGCCGAGCTGAGCATACTCTTCACAGGTAGTCATGGTGACCAAGAATTGATTATTAATTGATCGCTGTGAAGGATTTTACCTCTGCAGAACTCTTGCTTGTCACATAATGGATAGACAATATGAATAATGTATATTTTGCATACCTCTCTTCCTGCTTAATACAGTGCCTGTTTACAAATTTGGCACATCACTTGGGATGCTATAACCAGGTATTACGGAACCTAAAAGTGTTGCATCTTTTATCTATGTAGAAACAAATACCATGTAATGTCCTTTGCATTATGCATAGTGCCTTCTAAGATACTGCTGTGTAGTTCTTCAAAAAGAATTTATACTTTGGGCTCCAGCCCACATACTCCTCTCCTCATCTACGCTAAGGATCAGTACCTCATAACTGAGTAAAAAATGACAGAAGAAATATTATTCTTAGCCAAAGCCCAACCTCTAAATAACCTACCTCAAAGTATCAGCACACACGAAGTTCATTTTGCAGTCAAAGATCATTTGGAAAACAAACTCTGCCTTGCATAAACATCATCTCTTAGCTACTGTTTTATTGGTGTCAGCGCAGCTTCTGGGGAGTTGTGAGGGGTGTGACACCCCCTAATAAATATATTCTTGGCATGGTAGTTGGTTCTGGGCATGGACGTCATTTAAGGGTCACTTAAGGGTCACCAGGGGTTGCAGCTGTGACCCCTGGCTTGCACTTTGCTATCACTAGCTTTGCCTTTGTGACCCCTGGACTCAGAGGTGGCAAATTTAGTGCCAGGAACACAGGGGCAGGTGGGGTTCCACTCTCTTTATTTTCTGTCAATTATTTATTACAGTAATAGTGAATACAAATAATATATTATTCACAGATAGTGTAATAAAAATGGAGTACAATAAGCTGGAATATGCCCTTCCATGGCAGCTGAGATAAGTAAAAAATGCTTTTAAATGTATGTTGTGTTTGTGCTTGCAGGTGAGAGTGTATTTCCGTGTGAGAGAGTGCATATGTGTGAATTTGTGTGTATGTGTAAGTATGTGTGTGTGAGTAAAAGTGGGGGTCAAAGGACGTGTGTGTCACTTCCGCCAGTGCCGTAGCTACCCCTTTGGCTGCCAGTGGCGGTCCCCAAGTTTGCTGCCCCGCGGCGGCTGTACTGAAGAGCGGAGGCGGGGATGCTTGCAAGATTTCCGTTTTGTTTGATGCCCCGCGGTGGCCGATTTTAGAGCGGGGGGTTTAATGACGCCTGCACCAATACTGCAGGTAAGAGCGGGGGGAGCCCGCCGCCTCCAAAACACGTGCCACCAGGGGCGTACCGCCCCCCTTGCTACGCCACTGACTTCTGCTACCCCTGGAATTTCGGTGAATTGACATCCATGGTGCTGAAAATCCTGAGTTGGGTCAGTTTTGTTGTCTTCCTGATTTCACTAAGACAGTTTTTACCAGTTATTTTTTTAGATCAGGAAGGGAAAACTATGTCCAGATTTATCAAGATTTTGCATTGGGGTTGCCTCACTTTTTTGACAAAACCCCAATGCAAAATCCTTTTTGGTATTTACAAAGCCAAATATCGATTTGCGTGGGTTTGTTAGAAAAAGCAACACAATGCAGCTCATTGCACTGCCTTGCGTTCTCTTGCATCAGGTAGGTGTTCCATGCATTGTACATGGGCATTCTTCTGCATTAACCTATGGATTTTGACGCAAACCCATTTTTACATAGGCTCAGATTTACAAAGACTTTGCAGCTGGATTGCGTCACTTTTTTTTACGCAGCCCCGACGCAAAATTCATTTTCTGTTTACAAAGTCATACAAATGTCAATTTGAATGACTTTGTGAGAAAAGGTAATGAAGCACATTGTGCTGTTTTACGTTACTTTGCGTCAGGTAAGTGTTTCATGAATTTTAATGCAAACTCATATTTACGAGGAGTTATCAACATGGGTTTGTGCTAGAATAGTGCACTTGCCTGAGGCTGAGGTAATGAGGAGAAATATCTTTATTCTCCTTGTTATTTCCTGTTTGTATGTGTGTTGCAGTCTGCAGAAAACGCTATTTCTTTTAGGATATGGGGCTGTTTTGCTGCATCAGAAATAGCGTTTTTCCTCTCATTAACTGAATATATCTAAACCACCCCCAATCTGCAGTTCCTTGTCATTGCCAGGGCTCCTGGGTAGCTTCTCATCTTCCTGGCCTCTCTCCTCTGCCAAAGGTTGTGTCCCTGCAGGCTATGAAAACCTCATAGCCTACTGCCTAACCAATGCTGCTGCCAGGACATTCCAATCCCCCCAGGTCCCTCTCCCACACCACCTCCTGCTGTTTCAACCCTGGTCTGCACAAGATGAGTGGCTCAGTCAATGCCGCTCGCCGTGCCTGACTCCTCCCCCTCCCACCTCTGAGCGAGCAGGCAGCTCAGAAGATGCAGCCCACTTCTGCCCATTCCTACTCTTGGATGCCCTATAAACACGCTGCATGCGTGACGGGCTGCCGTGCCCTGCTACTGGGCCCCGTGTGACAACAGGGTCAAGGGCGCATCGCTATCCCCATTCGGGTTGTGCTTCATCCCCGGAAGGTCCCTGAAGCAGGAACCTTCACCGGATTTGAGGCTCGGCCCACACCAGATGGCCCTGCTCCACACCTGGCCAAACATCGAGGGGCCGCTCGCCTGGATACAGAGCAGTCCCTCCCACTCACCCCAAAGTCGTCTAACGCTGCAGCTCGCCATTTCCGTGGTGGTGAAAAGGCAACCCCCGCCACAGCAATGTCGGCCAGCGTCTGCCACACTGGGTGAGACACCGACACCGAAGCCTCCCCGCCGACCCCGAGGTTGAGCCTCCCAACCTCCTTAAGTAGCTGCAATGCCTCTAATACACGAGCATCAGCAGACATTGCTACAAAAGTAAGTCGAGTATATAAGAGGCTATAGATCTCACTAACGAGTCTGACTAATGGTAGCAATATATCACCAGAAAATCTGAGAACCTAAAATGGTGGCAAAGAGCCCAAAAACACCCCATAAATAATGGTTGGGCTGATAGGGCTACATAAGTAGCCCAAAACAAAATGGCACCCTCCCGATCTCCACTGGTCGGCTACCCCCCCTGCAACCAATGACAGCTGAAACATAAACACAAGGAAATAGTATCATCTCCGGCTGACTGAACTATTGGAAAGGTGTCAGTTGTGTGAAAGAATTTGAAAATGTTTCAAATGGGAAATTCATGACTATGCTCTGCTGGGGAGACTTTTGTATGACTAAAATGAATAGACATGCTTATCTGAGTATTAGCATAAAATGATCATTACTTTAAAAACGCAGCACAATTAGTTTACTCAGCGAAGAAGATTCTCCCTAAATCTGCCAACCAACCTTCCATTCTGTTTGTTTTATAATGTTGACCCTTTGTGACATTTCTTAGTCCAAGTAGACTTGATCTATGAAAAATATTGATCAGGTTTACAAAGGGTAAAACGACTTCAAAACGTTTTCACAAACGTATGTGTGATAAGGTTTTTAAACTATTTTTATTTAGGTTTCACACAGTTAGTTTAGAGCCTTAGTGATGCCTTGTTTAATATATATTAAAAGAAAACAAGCTGATGTTGTGCCTTAAAAAATTCAGGGACAGATTTACAATCGTATCACTCAACGCAATGCAACAAGACAACTTGCTGCACAAGGTGAGAGGGCAGGAATGCACCATATCTATCAAGATATGGCTCATTTCTGTCCTCTATCTGCGCTGTCACACAATCTGCAGCATACCACCAATGCAGGCACCCCTGCCATGGAGCAGAACGAGTGGGGCAAAATTCAAAATAGGTGTCACAGCACTCTACATTATAAACTAACAATACATACTGAGATGCAGGATTGTTTTTGTGCAGGATACCCTCCAGCACAAAAACAATCCTTAGAGGCATTTTCCAGAATGCAGCACACTTAGGGGCATATTTACAAGCCCCTATTGCCACAGGAACGTCACTTTTTTCAATGTTCCTGTGGCAATACGGGCTTCACCTTATTTACAAGACAGCATTAAGCCACTTAACGTGGCTTAACGCTGCCTTCTAATAAAGGGACCCTTTCACGCTATACTTAACATGACATGGCTGGGCAATAGGCGTTGCAGTGGGTGTTCCGCCGAAACATCCCATTGATTTTGACGACGCCCCATATTTACAAGTGTGGCATAAAAATGGGGCAACGCCAAAATTAAGACCAAGAAAAACCTGGTCTTAACATCGTGCAATGAGGAGAAATGCTTTATTTCTCCTAGTTTTTGCTGTTTCTATGTAAACGCAGCAAAACGCCATGACATAACATGTGTATTTGGTAAAGCGCACGTTCACCCTTGGGTATCTTGGCGCTGAATAACAGATGTTTAGTGTTACCCAACGGTACTCATTTTATCGACCTCAGATGGATGAAAGGCTGAGTGGACCCGCTGGGATTTGAACCTGTGACCATGAGGTCGAACACAGGCCCCTGTAGTGGACGCAATAGTCCACTGAGCCACCAGACCCGGCAGTGCATGATTGTTTATGTGCAGAAAGGTGTCCCTTCATAACAATCATTTTATAAATGACGAGTTGCAACTTCTATGTGTGCTGCACAAAGCAGCACACAAAGGAGTTACAAATCTCCGTTTAAGATTGTTTATGTGCTGGAAGGGGCACCTTCCTGCACATAAACAATCATTCCCACAATGCAGGTACCCTTGCACTATGGTGCAAGAGTGCCTGCGTTGGTGCTAGGCAGCTGTAATTAGCTCCAGCGCAGGGGTAAATGCAGGGCTAAACCGTATTGTTGTAAATATGGTGCAGCCCTGCATATCAAAAGTGGCGGAACACAGCGCTAAGTCAAGAAGGCTAACGCTGTGCTCTGTCACTTTTTTGTAAATATGCCCCTTAGAAAGAGGAAGCAACAAGGAGAAATAGAGATGTTTCTCCTCGTTTCGCCGTTGGTGGAAAGGAGTACAATTCTGATGCATTCCCAGGTCTACCAGTGTTGGTAAATCTGGGAATGCTTCAGAACACTTGGGTGGATTCATGGGAACACCCACGCTCCACCCATGTAATGCCCCCATCACGAACATTAACGCAAGGCAGTGACTTGTGCTGTCTTGCATTACTCCAGATTTACCAAGCTACGCAGGGCCACACATTGTGGCCTTGCGTGGCTTGGTAAATCTCATTCTAGGTTTTGCGTGGCCCTGCATCCCCTTGCGTGGCACAAAGGTGACGCTAAACCATAATATATCTAGGCCTCAAAGCTTCGCAGAGACTAACAAACCATACAATATCTGGGCCTCAAATCTTCGCAGAGACTGATAAAGGATGTGTGGTTTATTTCAGTGTTAGAACGGGAATATCCCTTGCAGGTTGTACAGTTGTGTTTGTCTTCCCTGATTCCCCGATTGCGTGTAGCTGGTATCCTGGTTTTTGATTTTGGCCTCACACTAATCTAGGGGGTATGCACAGGGCTCCGCCTGTTCCTTGACATGAGTGAGGTCTTGGGCCTGTCATGTTACCTGCGGGAGGGGGGGTGATGTGGTGGGGGGAGGCACCAAGCATTCCTTCACTGTACAGTGTACTACTGTCCCTTTAATGGGTTTAGCACATAGACCAGTGGTGGCAGTGTATGGTGTTACGTGGATTCATAGTTGTGACCAGACCTTTTTATCCATGTCGCTGGTGTGGAGGCCTACTGGCTCACTCCTATAAAGTTCTGCTTCTATACGCTTACCCAGATCCCAGCGCTAACATCTTAAGTGTATGTTGTGCATGTTTGTGTATGTGACCTGCGTGGTATGTGCATGGTGTGTATGAATGAACCAGAGTAATGGAAGCCTCTGTGATTCATTTTGCATGCCCCTGGCCTGGCCTTTTGCACAATATGGAGATTAGTTTTTTCCCCAGACAGTAGAAGTGTATTGCTGACATTCCTGAAGCTAGAGGAAGAAGACCTTGAGAGTGAAGAGAGGGTAGAGGAGACAAGGTGCCTTTAGAACTTTAATTTAACCTTTTGCTGAGCAAAGAGCTGCTGATTAGTCTTCTGAAGCACTGCCATTTGGAAAATGGTGGGAATGAAGGGTGGTACTGCATTCTCTGTTGTACAAGGTGAAGAAGGTAAGAAAGTAGAGCAAGGAGATCATGTTACAGTGTTGGAATGTATGCCTGATTGTGGGTTTACAGAGTTGGTGCTTTAAACATGGCACCCATTTGGCAGTCCTTCATTGATAAAAAGCAGTGGCAGTGGCTCTCTTCACAGCATATAGACCCCGGTCAGGCATGGAGGGATTTGTAAATATGGCAGACTGCTCTCAGCCAGGGTGGCAGAAATCATGACCTCCACTACCCTGATGGGCTGAAGGACTGTTGCCCACGGCTTGAATAAGGCCCTATAACACTTATCTAGAAATATAAATTTACCACATCTTCATCAGGAAATGTTTCTGAGGGTTTACTAGATACTATAAGGGATGCTTGAAGCAGGCGAACCAGTAAGATGGGAACTGTAGAAGTAAAATTGGATATTTTAATTACATACTTTGAGTCTGAGACCGGTTGTCAAATTTTTTGAAAACTGTCTTAAAACTGTAGAAATGTGGAAAACTGCTCTGAACACTTGGGCAGCGGTGGCAGGTAATATCGGCACCTTAAGGCAATTTTATGTGAAAGACTGCTTCATTTGTGAATAGAGGCCAGTATGACGGCATGAAGCATTGAAAAAGTACGTCAATGCTGAATATGGTGTTATTGCCTGAAGTCATGAGTAGATATGCATCATTAGAACGAGTATTGTTGAAAGTGAATGATTCTTTGGATACATTTGGGGCAATATTGGCACCTTGTCTATAGCGTAATAGAAAATCTTCTTTTAGAAACTACCTTGTATTTATGATGATATCTTCAATGTAATGTTTGTGGTTCAGTTTTCTGATAAGTATTGTTTGCCAAGTTCAAAATGTTAAGATACTATTGAATACTTGTGAGAGAGCATTTTTGTTATGTCTTGTTCTATGTGAGTATGTAACTTTTAATATTCCTAAAAAATATCTCTATGTATGTATATATATTTTGTAGATCATTACGTTATTAAAAACGTTAATTATATAAGTGTGTAATTTATATATACATTCATGTACTGTAATTATACATTTACAATTACATGTAATTTATATTGTGACCTCAGCTTGAACTGGAAAATAAACCCTCTTCTGGTTGTATGTCGCAATTTCATTGCCTAAATATTGTATGACAAAAATATCATAGCCTAAATGTTGATTAAAAAATATAGCTCCATTTGGTGTAGATTTTCTATTATTAACTTCAATGGGGTGATATTTTTTGTAAATGATAATTAGGACACAATGGGGCAGATTTACAAGGACTGGAACATCTCTGCATATTAGCAGGGATGTGCCAGTAAAGATGCGACATGCAAGAATACCCTTGCGCCACCACGGATGCGTCGCATTTACAATGCGGCGCATCGTGGCGCAAGGATAGACAGATGCGTGTCGCATTTGTCGGCGTAAAGGTGATGCAGTGCTGGAGTCGTGTCGCAAGTGCAACGCAACTCCAGCACTGCTCTTGGGCGGCCTATACTTAACGTGCTGCGTCACTCCTTACGCCTGCTTCAAGCAGGCGTAAGGTTTTGACACAGCGGCGTCGTAAAAGTGACTCAGTGAAATCTTGCAGATTTCACTGCATCACTTTTACGAGGCTTTCTTGCGACGGAACGCCCACCCTGCATACATTATACCTGACGCAGGTATAATGTGGCGCAGGGCTTAACAACGTGACACATCTCCCTAGATGCGTCACGTTGTAAATATGTCGCAACGTGGCACATTGTTTACGACTCTGCTGCGTCACAGAAGTGACGCAACGGCGGCGCAAATGTGTCACAAGGGGCTTGTAAATCTGCCCCAATATGCTTGTCAGATAATATTTAGACAACAGCTTTCTGGTATCATACCCACTATCCTACTAAGGTGAGAGCTATGATGGAGCCATGACAACACTTGCTGATGAGACACTTTTGGGGATGACATTGAGCATGTTCTATGCTAATTGGTCCCGCCCATGTTCTTTTTTATAGGGCATATGATTTTGTGATGATTCTGTGTTTCAAGAGGTACACCTATTTGTGGTATGACATAATAGAACAGAGTAAAGAAATGGAAGAAGAAATGGGAGGCGAGAGCAGAACAAAGGGGGCGAAAGTCAAAATGGGTGTTACAACACTTCACAATATAAAGTAATAATACATAGTGAGATGTAAAAAGCTTTAAAAGAATTATAAGTTATATTATAGACCAGCATGAATTAAAATAGTCCATTGAATTAACAAAGAAAAATACATGTCCTAGAGAAATATGTACACTTGAAATTTCATAGTGGGATCAAACATGAAGTTTGAAGAGCTAGCACTGAGTGTACATGAGTCTTGAGATGCTTCTTGAATGGTTTGATGAATGGCACAAGCTTATTGTAGTATGGGGAAGATTTAAAATTCCAGTCTCACTTGAACATTCTGTGCAAGGTAAAAATGTTTTTTCTTTTCCTGTATGTTATTTCATTGGGTATTGGTAAGGCATATAGGGGCATATTTACTAGTAAAGTGGCGAAGCTTGTCGTTAAGCCAAGAAGGCTAACAACAAGCTCCGTCACTTTAGAAACGCAGGGCTGCACCATATTTACAAGAATATGGTGCAGCCTTGCGTTTCCCCCTTCGCTGGTGCTAAATTTAGCTGCTCAGCGCCAACGCAGGCACCCTTGGACCATAGTGCAAGGGTGTCTGCGTTGCAGGGGAAGATTGTTTATGTGAAGGAAGGTGTCCCTTCCTGCACATAAACAATCTTTAAATGGCGTTTTGTAACTTCTATGTGTGCTGTTCAATTATTGTTTGTGTACAGGAAGGGACACCTTCCAGCACATAAACAGTCATTGGCGTTTTGCTGTTTCCGTGTGTGCTGCACAATGCAGCACACATGGAAACAGCAAAAACGAGGAGAAATTAAACATCTGTCCTCATTGCGCCAGTAGGACCAGGTTTTCCCTGGTCTTAATTTTGGCGCTGCCCCATATTTTACGCCACCCTTGTAAATATGGGGCAGCGTCAAACTCAATGGGTGTTGAAGTGGAACGCCCACAGCAACACCCATTGCCCTCACCTTTCACGCTAAGTATAGCGTGAAAGGGTGCCTTATTTACAAGGCAGCGTTAAGCCACGTTAAGTAGCTTAACGCTGCCTTGTATGTAAGGCGAAGCCCCTATCGCCACGACAAAGCCCGGAAAAGTGTTGTGGTGGCGATAGGAGCTTGTAAATATGCCCCATGGTTTGCCAAATACATGGCCTCTTGGCGCTTATACAGAGTATGGTGCTGTGCAGTCCCCTATTGGGGGAATGTTATTTCAGAGTCATCTTTTATGGGTATGTAGCTTGGAGTGTGAGGGTTGTTACTTATTGCGGTTTTCCATAAGTGTGTGGTAGGTCATCTCTGTGTCATAGTTCCTAGTGTCATTCGGGTGTTTCAGCCATCCAATCTGATGCCTTGTCAGCTGACGAATCACTTTTCACAAGTATAGGTGAAACAAACCTCTTGTGCCCAACATGTGTTGTATTGCTATACTGCCTGCATATAGCTGGAGCGGGTTGCTGTACTGTGATAGTTCCACTGACTGATCTAGTCCAGGAAGGCAATATCCTGGTGAGTCCTGACAACTTTTGTCTAGCAGGCTAAGCTAAAAGATAGTTCTAGACTATCCCAGGATGTCCCAAGTGTCAAGTATTATTCTTTTGTGATTAGACTCCATCCTTTGTCTGACTGTTAGAAATATTCCCCTTCTATAGGTTCATCCCCATTTTCTTTTTGCCTTTTTGATGAATTTTTTTCTGGCTATAGAACTTTCTGCACTTTATCCCTGCCAAACAGTGGCAAAGTGATTGTGCTCCTATTTTTAACATGATGAAATTGGTATACAACTGATTTCTTTATTTAATTTGCCTACACGTCCTTATTATATGGCACCAAATGTACCCAGGGCCATCCCCTGCAGTGGTACTGTAAAGCTTGTCTCCAGGCCCACCAGCAGCCTGGCTGTGCACGTTTTATCTGCAAATTAGTCCTGTCAAAATAACCCTCTTTTGACAGGTCTAAACCTTTTCTTTATATATTTATAAGTCACCTCCAAGTAGGCCTTATTGCCCATCGTGCAGGGAGCATGGTATTCAAAAGTAGGACATCTAAACATTTAATATTAAACATGACCTCACAGTGAAAATGCCCTCAAAGCTATTTTCAATGCAGCAGGTTTGGCTGTTCCATAGGAAAGCACTGGCATGCAATATTAAATTATATATATGTTACCTAGGAAACAGCTACAGATTACATTTTCAGACTTTTTGAAATATGTATTACAAGCCCAATTCACTAGTGAAGTCTGATTTGTAATACATATTTTGGAAAGATGGCTTTTAGAAAGTCGCCCTTGAACCACCTGAAAGTCCTGGAAGGTAAATCTGCATTTTTCTCTCTCCCTTCTGCCAGCCAGTAATTAGCAATTCAATGGGAGTGAATGAGGTGTTAACTTGCTCCCAGTACATGGACGAAAGGCATTGGGTGTGGAGAGGTGTTGTTGTGCCCCTTACAGAACAGCCTTTGGCTGGGCCCAAGGACATGATTAACTTCAAAGAGGCCTACCCTGTCACAATCATATGTAGCTAACACCCAAGCATGCACTCTTCTATTGTCCCCCTACCCAGAACAGCCTCCATCACAGTGGGCCTCTTGTTGACATCACAGTGTCAGATCCTGCTTGAGTGCTAATACCTGCTTGACGGCCTGCTTGGGATTTACATATGGCATTTGAGGCACACTTCAAAGGAGGGAAACAGAATGCCAAACCAGTTTGTGTTTATCCACTGTCTGTTTGCTGAAATCTCAGCTTTGTGCTAACAGACTGTAGTATTGTGCTTACATTAACTGTTGTAATGTTGCTTACATTTACTGTTGTGATGTTTTAGAATTTCTTTCCTTGTATTTATAGAATGTTCATTTGTTCCACATTCCTTCTCTAGTTGCTAGGAGAAAGATCAGAACCTCTGGGCTTTCTCCTGAGCAACTGGCGTTGGCTGTGGGTCCTTGACATTTGTACTTATTCTCGTGGAATAAACACTTATTGAGGCAATCTACGCTGTTCCTGACTCCTGTGTTTCTACCCCGACACTACATCTGGTACCAGGAGTGGGGTAGAAACTTTTTGCCTCCTATGACTCGGACTTTCTTGCAGAGCTGTTATTTACCACTGCTGCTTTTGGGACCCACCAGCCTGATTCCACTTATTACTACTGCAGGTGCGTGACTACAATTTTACATTAATTTTCCTTCGCCCAGGCCTGCATTTCTTTTCCCTTCTCAACCGTTTTTTTTTAAAGGGAATAATAATAGAACGCGCTGGACGTCACCTGCTCGAGCGCCTCAGTGCCAGTTTCACGAGCGCCTTCAGTGTGTTGCGCTCCAACGCGTCTGTCATCAGCTGCTCGAGCGCCTCAGTGTCAATTTCTCGAGCGCCTTAATTTTGCTGCGCTCCAACGCGCCCGACATCAGCTGCTCGAGCGCCTTCATTCTTCCGCGCTCGAGCCTTCTTTTCACGAGCGTTTCCTGCTGCTGCTTATTGCTCTTCAGCCACATAATTCGCTTACGTTTCTGGATCTCTGCCAATCCCAGCTACTTCCTTTTTTTTTTATTTGCTTGTTGTAATTCTACTTGTTTGGTTGGATTCCTGGACATTTTCTTTGTCCAAGCCTGACATATAGTGGACAACCTGAGCATTACTTACTTCAGCACTGGCCATACTTTATTCTATTCTGCAAACTCAGTCTACGTGGGATCCCTGCACTTGTGTGTACTTACCTGCTGTTTTCACATGCTCGTTCCACCTTCTACATTCTGCTGTGGCAGTTTCGGTCTGCGTTTCGGCAGTCTTGCTCCAGCCAGGATATTTCTACATTTATTATATTTTTCATTTTTGCATTTTTGACTTGGTTGTGGGAGTTTCGTTCTGCATTGTCGGCATACTTGCTCCAAACACTGACTTTGCTTTATATTTTTTTTAATTCTCTACACTTATTATTTACTTTCTTCTCTACTTATACTGTTTCACTTATTCTTTTGTATCTTCTTCTTAGTTCTTCTTCATGTCTCTCTTTTCACTATGGCTTCTTCTAACAATGTTTTACATCCTCCTCCTTTTTTACTGAAGCCTGGAAAACCTGAAATCAGGTGGAAACAATGGCTTCGGGGTTTTGAAGGTTATTTGGTTGCGATTGATGCTCTTGAATACTCACCTGCTAGAAAACTTGGTTTACTATTTAACAACTTAGGTTTTGCAGGTCAAAATATTTTTGACAACCTTCCTGTTTTTCAGCGTCCATCTGGGGATTCTGTATGGAATGTTTATATTGAAGCTAAGGAGAGGCTTAAAAAACATTTTTCTGATGAACCAAGTGTATTATTAGAAAGACACAGCTTTGTTATGCGTAAACAAACCAGTGATGAAACTGTGGAGGAATTTATTGCTGATTTACGTGGCTTAGCTTCCACTTGCGAATTTGAAAATTCTGTTGAAACCTACATCAGGGATCAATTTGTTTTTAACTGTTTTTCAAAAAAAAATCAAGGAACGTCTGCTTACCTGCCGTAATCCCTCACTATCTGAAGTTATAGACATTGCCAAAAGCATTGAGCGTTCTATTTTATCCTCGCAAGCTCTTGCTTCTCGTCAATTTCAGCCTACTGTTTCTATGGTTAATGATGACTCCACCATTGCGGCAGTCAAATTTTCTAAAGATACCAAAGATTTGAAAAAACAATCTTTCTGTTATCGGTGTGGTTCTAAAACACGCATTGGTAATAATCCCAAATGTCCTGCAATTGGTAAGAAATGTATTATTTGTAAGAAATTAGGACATTTTCACACTGTGTGTAGATCGCAAGGTTTAGTTCGCAGATCTACCATTCATGCACATGATTTACAATCTAAAGATGTTTTACAACCTGAAATTCCTTTACAAAATTCTGATAGCAACGTTAATGATTGTGCTCACAGGATGTCAAATCTTTTACTCACTGTTGATGATGGTCAAATCTTAAGCAAAATTGAAGGTCCTTATTGTCAAGCTTATATTGGTAACAAAAATTTAAATATTATGGCAGATTCAGGTGCTCCCATAACTGTCTTAGCTGATAAAACTTTTCATGATTTGTGGTCTTCTTCTGTTCAACTTATTCCCCTGATATTTGTCCCAAAGCTTTTGGTGACAAAGAGATTGATCTCTTGGGCTTTTTCTTTGAAGATGTAAGCATTTTGGGGAGGTCTGTACATACCAAGATTTATGTCGCCATTAATGGCAAAGACCTTGTCGGCTGGATGGATTTAGCCAAGTTGGGTATATATCTCAAACCTGGTCACAAAAATCCTATCGTTTTGGGAGAGATACCCATCTTGTCTCTTTCTGATAACATTGTTTCTGATCTCATGCACAAATTTCCCAATGTTTTTAAGGATGGTATTGGTACCTTTCAAGGGTTTGAACATGAAATAAACTTTAAAAAAATGCTACACCTGTAATACATAAAGTCAGACCTGTTCCCATCACTGTTCGTTCAGAATTGAAGATGCTACTTGACAAACTCACTGAGGAGGGTATCATCACCCCTACTGACTCCTCAGAATGGGTTTCTCCCATCGTTTTAGCAAACAAAAAAAAGGTTCCCTTCGTCTATGTGTGGACTTGAGATCCCTTAATCGCAATATCTTGGTTGATTGCCATCCTCTTCCACACATTCAAGAGATGTTGGCTAATATTGGTGAGGCCAAGTACTTTTCCACCATCGACCTACATTCTGCATACCACCAAATTCCCCTCACCCCTGTTTCACAAGAGCTCACCACATTCATAACACCTTTCGGTGCTTTCAAATATTTAAGACTTCCCTTTGGTCTCGCTTCCGCAGCGAGTGTTTTTCAGAAAGCCATGGACAATTTATTCAAAGATCTTAAAAATGTCCAGGCTTTTCAAGATGACATTCTTATTTTTACAGAAACTAAAGAACAGCATTTGTTGGTTCTCGATAAAGTCTTAAATATTCTCTCTTCCAGGGGGATTACCATTCAATCTTAAAAGTGCAAGTTTTTGGTACAAAATTTGGACTACCTTGGTCATTCTATTACACCCAGTGGTATTAAACCAAAGTTCAGCAACATTGAAGCCATTCTCAAAGCACCTGTCCCGACAGATAGAGATTCATTGAGATCTTTTCTTGGTCTCTGTGAATTTTATGCTTGTTTTGTTCCCTCCTATGCCACTGCTGTTCAACCTCTAAGGCAACTTCTCAAAAAGGGATTAAATTTCTCTGGAACAAAGAAATTGACCATGCTGTCACTGATCTCAAGCATTTAGTCTCCACTGCCCCTGCGCTCAGTCCTTTTGTTCCAGGTTATGACTGTCTCATTTACGTTGATGCCAGCATGAAGGGTATTGGGGCAGTTTTTGGTCAGAAAGTTAAAGGCAAAGAACTCACCATAGCCTTTGCCTCTAGAGCTCTTTCTCAATCAGAATCACACTACAGCACCATCGAAAGGGAAGCTCTAGTTTGCGTTTGGGCTGTCCAGAAGTTTAAAACTTACCTATTGGGCTGTTCTTTTGAAATTTTGACCGATCACAAACCTCTTGTCTTTTTACTTCAGGGGAACGGTCTTGGCAAGTCTTCCTCTAGATTAGTGTGTTTGCTTTCCAAGTTACAGGAATACCATTTTACTATTAACTACATTCAGGGTGGGAAAAATTATCGGGCAGATTGTCTATCTCGCATGCCTTTATCTTCTGACTCTGATCTCAATGATGATTATGAATGTGTTGTTGCTGTATTGGATGCTGTTTCTCATTGCAAAGATGTAATTTCTGAAAAAGACTGGTTAGACGCTCTTTCACAGGATGAAGTTCTCAAGAAAGTCATGGAATTCATTAAGTCTGGTTGGCCTCCTTTACGTAATCTTCATAATGACTTGAAACCTTTTGTTCAAATTTCACCTGAACTTTCCATTGAGAATCAAGTTTGTACCAGAAATGAGAAATTTATTCCACCTCTTCATCTCAGAACACGTCTTATTAAATTGGCACATCAAGGACATCTGGGCACAACTGCTTTGTGTAAGATCTTGAGAGAGCACTACTGGTGGCCTGCTATGAACACCCAGGTTTCTTCATATATTGATTTATGTCCTCAATGTGTCATTTCTGATAAGCATTGGAAAACATCAAAAGAACCCCTACATCCTGTTCCTTTACCTGATGGTCCCTGGATTAAGGTGGCACTTGATTTTGCTGGCCCATTTAACCTTCTTCCATCTTGTAACAGGTTTCTCATTGTTCTCATTGATTATTTTTGCAAATGGATTTATTTCTCATTTGTTGAATCTGCTTCAACACATTCTGTCTTACATTTTTTTACGACATGTTTTTTCTCTTGAGGGTACCCCTAAAGAATTAGTTACTGACAACGGCACACACTTTACTTCTTCCCTCATGAAGAGTTTTGTTTTGGAATCTGATATTAAACACCTGCAGGTTGCTCTTTAGAGTCCATCTTCTAATGGACTTGTCGAAAGAGCCAATCGCTTCATAAAAGAAGGTATCCAATCTGCCCTTGCTTCAGGAGCTGATGTGAATATTTTTCTTAAGGACAAAATCAACGCCTATCATTCCACTCCTCACTCAACAACTGGTTTTTCACCTTTTGAGTTGTTGAGGGGCAGAAAATTCAGATCTAAAATTTTACCTGCATGGCTTGATTTTCAAAACGTGTCTAATTCCTATGATGCCCTCTCATTAAGGAAAAATGTTTTATTTAAACAAAAACAACAAAAAGCAAATTTTGACTCTTCTAAGCATGTTTCTGAGAAAAATTTCTTGGTTGGGTCTTGGGTTCTTATCAAGAAACCTGTTAGAGTTTCTAAGGGAGAATCTATCTTTTCATCTCCCTGCAAAATTGAGTGCGTCAGCAAAGGTTCTTTCCTTTTACATGGGAGAGGTTGGTGGAATAAAAACATGCTTGTTCCTATTTCCAACATTCAAAAGGATATTTATTTCAGATCACATGCGTCCACTTTTGGTGGTTCTCCCTTTGTGGATGTGTAGTATACTGGTATTTAGTGTATTGCACCTTTCCTGCTTCTCTGCCTTGCTGCTCAGCCAGTGTGGATGTTCTTGGAATGTTGGTATGTGTGGTGAGGTAATAGAATGCTGGTATGACTGTGTGTGGAGTGTCAGTTGAGAGGATGGGCTGAGCAGCAAGGAAGCTGCTCCTGGTGGGGCTCGCTCTGTAGAGAAGACCTACTCTACATCTAATTCTGTACTACTCCATGTTGTGATTCCTGATCTACAATATCTACAATAAACCTACATGGAAATCCAACTGGTCTTGGTTCCATTCACTTATTACATTTGGCGACGATTGGAAAGAACCTGCCTTGCCAGCCACCTCATGGTCTACAGAAATTTTGAAAAGCAGGAAGCAACTCCAAGGTATGAGTTTCCTACAACTACAGCTACGCATTTAAAAAGTCATACTGGCACCCGGTGAGCCCCACCAGTGACCTCCCATCGGTCGCCCACAACTGTAATGTGCCAGTTTCTACCTGCTGTTTCTACATGCTGTCCTGCTATCTGCCATTTCCTGTGGCACCGGTCACACGCAACTGTAGGGTATCAGTTCCTGCCTGCACAACGGTAATGTGCCAGTTTCTACTTGCTGACCTGCTGCCTGCTACCTGCCTGCACACAACTGAAGTGTGCCAATTCCTGCCTGCACACAATTGAAGTGTGCCGCTGCTTGATCATAACGGAAGTGTGCCAGTTCTTGTCTGCACACAACTTACAGTGAATCCTGAATGGGTAAAGAAAATCAGAACCGGAGCTCAAAGTCAGCGATGGTCTTTGGGGTTTGAAATAATGGAGCTAAGCTGATGCTGCCAAGTGCTCCACAAATCTACTTTTCCTAGCCTACGAGAGTTATTCCTCTTGCCTTGCCTGCTGGGTTAATACCGCCTGCATTTTGCTGATGTCCCTGAGTCCTCGTGTGGAAATGCGCAATCTGCTTTTCCCTGTTAATTAATCTGGGAAAGTGTGCTGTTCACTCTGCTGGTTTGCGTTTCACATATACTGCCAGCATTTGACTGTGAGTACTTTGTTTTACATTTGTTGTTGATCCATAAACATGCATCCATTATGGCAGTTTAACCGCCTCCTCACACTTAAAAGTGTCTCGAGCACGCATATAGCTCGCGCAGCCTTACCTTCCTCCTTCTGTTTTCTGTGACGTCTGATGAGCTGCTTTCCTCCTTCCGGACCTCTGCATGCATCGACGTGCCTGGAGCCACCCGGCACGGCGTCACGCTACGTGCCTCCATCTTGTCTGGCACCACCGGAGCACATTAAAGTTGAAGTGCTCTAGGTCTTCCTATTTGTCTGCGTTATTCTGCCAACCATGCCAACCACGTTAACATCACTTCTGCGATGTTCGTTTCAAGGAGTATGTGTCTAATTTTGTTTTCTCAGTTCAACGCTCTGGTTTCAAGGTCACTGCTTCGTGGTGAGTGTGCATTGTAAATGACTTGCTTGCTGTATCATTTTTTTTTTTTCTTTTTCGTTATCCATCAGACGTTGCTGCAGCTCTACAGGAATCCAAGTTACATTCTATATTCAGCCAACAAAACGAAGTAGACTAATGTTGCTCACTTAAAAAAAAACGGCAATACTGATGGAAGTATTTTAGTACTGGGGCATATGTCAAGGGATTGTAAAGTCATCTGTGCGGCAAAGTCAAGAAAGTGTTATATTTAAAAATGTTGTACAAAGTGATTTCACATTCAATATAGTGAGAGTCACTTATGTTCTTTATACTGTGTTTAGAGCACCATCTACTGGGCATGTTATTCAATAACAAAGTTATTTATTTCTCACATGCATTTCTCTTTATAGGGAATTAATTTGTTTACAAGTTTGCCTTTGGAATGTGTTTCACGTAATCCACATTGTCAAGCAGTTTCTTACTTTCTTCATGATGATGCACATCTTGTTTATTCTTATGTCTATTTTTAAAATTTAACAGTTTACATTTGCACTGTTTATTTCAAGAGTTATTGGAGCGAGATTCTCTTTATTGACTCCACCTGTGCATATTTACTGTGTGTGGATTAGTTAAAGGTTTATGTTGTAATAGCCTTCTGGCTATGTGGCTTTCCACTAGTACATGGATTTGTTCACCTATATGGTTTTTAAAGTTTATATTGAAATAGTCTTTACGACTATGTGACCTTCCACCGGTAAGTGGATTTGTCACCTATATTGTTTTACAAGGTATATGTTGAATTAGCCTTTTTGACTATGTGACCTTCCACCGGTACGTGGATTTGTCACCTATGGGTTTTACATGATCCTTTCTTTGTAAGTTGATTTTAGTATACATTATAATAGACTACTGGTTATATTTGATTCCACTTGTGCGTGGATATGTCATTTCAAGGTATACATTTTGATAGCCTACTGGCTATATGTGATATTCACTTGTGCGTGGAAATATCACCTGTTGTATTCTACTTCTTATATTACTTTACGGTACTGGATTTTCAAATTTACTATGTGTAGAATCTACGGTTATGTTTTACTGACAGAATGTGTTTTTCACTTATATTCTGTCATGTTGGATTTATTTTTAAAATCCAACAGGGTGTAGTTTTCACCTCTTTTTCTCCTCTCTAGTTTCCTCCAGGGATCATGTGTTGGATCGCGACCAACCTTTTTTCCTGGTTGTGTGAGTATGAGAGTCTTTCTCAGTGGCTCTCGTTGAGGGGTACTTTTTCTTGTCTCTCTTTCTTGCACTAATTTATCATTGGTTGACGTTCTCTGTTTATCACTTCCATACTAGTCTGGCCAACTGGTGTGTCCTGCTGGTGACTTAGATGTCAAGTTCCTGTTTTCTTCTGTGGTTTGTTTAGTTTTCCTGAACATACGGTGGGAGATCTCTTTTTCTCACATTCTCTTTCTTATTTTTGTGAATCCTTTGATATATTCTGTTTCTTTTTTAGACCTTTGTTGCTAGATCTTTCTTTTATTGCAATTATTGTTTAGCGTATTGCATTTTCTACTTTTCTTCATTTAATCCGTAAAAAGGGGTAGAGGTGTGTTATGTCATTTTTGTTAATTAATGCAATGTTTTACTCCTATGTTTATTTATGCTTTTACTATGCTTACTGCTTACATAATTCTTTTGTTGTTGTTCATTAAAGGGGGAAGGTGTGTAGTATACTGGTATTTAGTGTATTGCACCTTTCCTGCTTCTCTGCCTTGCTGCTCAGCCAGTGTGGATGTTCTTGGAATGTTGGTATCTGTGGTGAGGTAATAGAATGCTGGTATGACTGTGTGTGGAGTGTCAGTTGAGAGGATGGGCTGAGCAGCAAGGAAGCTGCTCCTGGTGGGGCTCGTTGTGTAGAGAAGACCTACTCTACATCTAATTTTGTACTACTCCATGTTGTGATTCCTGATCTACAATATCTACAATAAACCTACATGGAAATCCAACTGGTCTTGGTTCCATTCACTTATTACAGGATGACTCTATTTTGTTTGAATCCAAGGTTTCCAATTCATGTTCCAAAGAAATGTCTACTGATTCGCATGTTTTAGTTGATGTTGAAATCCCATCTTCTCTGGATGCCAAAGATTCAAATTTTTTACCTGTTGAACATGTTAGACCTACTGCTCCTGTGTCTACTTCTCAGACTGTACCCTCTTCTCACTCCACTGATTCGGTGGTGTCAGAATCTTCTATTTCCAAAAGGATTTCTAGACTACCTTCCCGTTTTCATGATTTTGTTTTATCTTAATTTGTTTTTTTATAAGGGGGAAGGTGATGTAGTATTGTGCTTACATTAACTGTTGTAATGTTGCTTACATTTACTGTTGTGATGTTTTAGTATTTCTTTCCTTGTATTTATAGAATGTTCATTTGTTCCACATTCCTTCTCTAGTTGCTAGGCGAAAGATCAGAACCTCTGGGCTTTCTCCTTAGCAACTGGCGTTGGCTGTGGGTCCTTGACATTTGTACTTATTCTCTTGGAATAAACACTTATTGAGGCAATCTACGCTGTTCCTGACTCCAGTGTTTCTACCCCGACACTACACAGACGTCTGTCTCTATGCTTGTTGTGGTATCAAACTGGAGTTTGGTGTGGAATGTGGGAGGACACTAGATTACCCTAGTACACTTCCCACACACCCCAGTGTTCAGAGCCCATATTTAGTGTGGCCTAAGACTTTAGTCATTTTGAAAATGTAGGGTAGGGTTAGCCCCAGTAAGCATTACCCCATGGTCATTATTACCCACTATCTTGTGAAAGGCATAAATGTGTCATCTAACGCACCCACTTGAGAACACTCCTGGACCTGTTGACGATCAGAAGAGGACTGAACCTGCTGCCATTGACCTGAGGAGAACCTAGATGACTGGGCCTCCTCCCCGTCTTATACCCTGGGCAAAGAAGTAGATTCCATGGGTCATAAAACTGAACTCCTGTTAAATCTACAGCAACACAACAAGCTACAAGAGGCCTTGTCCTGCAGCTGCCGAGCTGACAAGTGGCAACTGGACCTGGACTGGACCCTGCTGCTGGCCTCTTCTTGCCACCATGTGAGTCTCTAAATGCGTCACCTGAGGTCCTGGGGGTTTGGCTTTAGAAGTTTATTCCTGTGGTGGCCTGGAACTTAAAGGACTAAAGTCAGAAGAAAAATTGTTTGACCAGGATAAACCTGGTTAGTGAGGTCAGCATTAAATTGCACCTAGGTCCTTTTCTACCATGCCCATTGACTATCATTGGCTTCTTAATACTATTTCTACTTTTAAAATGCATACCTCCGATTCCCCTTATTGGATTTTTGGTATTTTTGTGTCATTTTGTTTATTAAATCTTACTCTGTTTTTCAAATTAATTTTGGGATTTTAATTGTTTTTGCATGGTATTGTGTTGGTGTAGTTTATTGTTATGATTTTTTGTTTAGTGAGAAATGTAGAAGATGGGATTGGTTTGGTAGCTAGTATGTGGATAAGGGACGTTTATCTGTGACTAGTGTTTGTGGGGATGTACAGGTGATGTATGGTGGCTTTGTGATGAGGTGTGTAGTGCATTGGCAGGGTATGTCATAGACTGAGTTGTATGAAGTACTGTGGTACTGTGTGGCTAGAAAGCAAGAGGGTGATTTTGAGACTGATGTTATATTGAGGGTGCATTGTGTTTTGATTGTATATTGGTGAAATATGGAGATAGGATGTCTATGGTTGTAATTACATCTGTAGATAAGGCAAACCTGGGGTTCTGGATGTGGATGATTTCTGTTGGTGTGTTGGTGTTGTATGGTAGTTGAGTGCCAGGTGGGTTTGAGGTGTATGTATGTAGTTAGAATTATCTCAAGGTAACTATGACTCACACCCTCACCATGCACTGCTATTTACCCCACATATTATATCACTTATGAAATCTTCTGTGACATCATTGATAATATCACTGCAACATTTGGTGTAAAATTATTGATGAGAAAACTGTTCATGGCAATGGCGCAAGTTATAGTTACCTTAGGGCACAAGTTATAGTTACAGGAACGTTAAAGTTAGGTGAAAATGTCAGCTTAAATGTAATGTTTTAAACTAACTAACTAACTAAAAATTCACCAGTTATAATTATCTAAAGTAACTATAGCTCATGCCCTAAAGTAACTATAACTATGTCCCCGTCATACACAGTATTGTTATAACTGATGTAATTTCAGATGTTGCAGAGATGATATCAATAATGTTATTGAACATGTCATGAGTGATGCAAAATGGATGTGGCATCTGCAAAGGGGAGAAAAACATCCTAAAATTCACAATGTTGGAATAATGATGATGATAGTGGCCAATGCTGTCTTACAGAACACCACCTATCTTTCATTGGTGAGAATTACTGCCATACACGTGAGGCTGGGCAGCGGCAGCAGTCTGGAAGGTTCCATGCACGTCACCTTCATGTGATGGGCCACTTGAATGTGTTCACATGAAAACACTGCATTTACTGCTCATTTTCCAAGAATCCTAGATTTCGATATCATCATTTAGAAACTGTTGGTGACTCAGAAACAGAAAAAACAGTTTTATTATGTGTTTCGGTGCAATGTAAGGCTTGTTTTCTTACATTATGTGAATGCAGCCCCTATAGCACACGGCTAACCCTTGGGGGTTCTCTTTGCTTTTTTCACCAACAGTAGAGTGGAATTCAGGGTTCATGAATTTTAAAAGTAGTTAGACATGCAGGAATTGCAGAGTCTTATCATGAAGAACACAATTCATATAAAAAACAATTATGCTCAACGCTTAGAAGTAGGCCTAAGCGCTTTGGATATTTAAGATTTTTTTCCTTGTCATCAAAGTGCAGACATATGCCAGATAAATGTACAGCTTTCATAAATATCCGTGTGTCTTTTTAATTCTAACCCTCTGTGGACTGTTTGCTAATCAGAATATCTGCCTCCCCCACCTTAAATAATGGGACTATTGTGGGCACATTTCCACTCTTACTACACTACATACACTACTTTATTTAGCTGTAACATTGGAAATAATGTAAGGGGCCGATTTACAAGCCCAGTGCACTGCCGGAATATCACTTTTCTTGACGTTCCGGTGGCACACAGTGCAGACCCATATCTACGAGGCCACGAAAAGCCACCCTGTATGGTTTTTCATGGCCTCATAGATATGGTGTAAGGCAACACAGCGCAAGTCGCTGGGGTGCCTCACACTGCCTAGGGGAGACGTGCCATGGGCATTGTGGTGGGTGTTCCCACTCAATGCCCATGGTTTTTGACACATTCCCAGATTTAAAACATAGCGTAAATCTGGGAATGCAGCAAAACCCTGTGCCCCCCCCAGGGGTGGTTTAGCAGTTGTTTTTGTGAAGGAAGGTGTCCCTTCCTGCACAAAATCAACCTGATTTCAATGCAGGCACCATTGTGCCATGGTGCGTGGGTGCCTGAGTTGGCACTAGGCAGTCATTTTGCACCAGCACAGTGTAAGAAGACAGGAATGTGCCTTATCTCATAGATGCAGTGTATTTCTGCCCTTTTCTTTTGATGCAAGGCAGTGCAGCAAAGTGACGTGCAGCGCTGCCCTGCGTCAAATTGTTGTAAATGGGGCCTTGTGTGTGGGAAGATCATTCCACATGTCCCACAAAGTTACAACTGTGTGCGTGTTTAATCGCCACATCTGCATTGCCAACTTCCATGTCTCCCCAGGGAAAAACGAATGGCCCGCCATCTTGGTCACATTTAACAGTGTTGGTAAATTTACACTTCTTGTAGATTTTCCACACTTTTAAATCAACTCTTTATCAAGTGACCAACCACAGCAGAAGCATCAAATACATATATAAATACATATATTTAATTACGCAAGCATGCTTTTACACGATTCTGAAAAAAAGAAAAGTATATTCGAGCATTCCTGAGTAAAGATACGAAAAAGTCAAAACACTTAGGTCCTCATTACGAGTGGCTAGTGAAACAGTCCCTTATTTCCCGGACTCAAAGTCTTTTTAGGTCGAGCCTATATCGGCAGCACGCAAGCGCTGTTCGCTTTGCGCGGCATGCAGTATTCAGTATGGAGTGGAAGCTCCGCCCACCTTTTTCATTGGCTTGTGTCTTTGTCGTTCCTAAATGCTGCCTTCCGATTGGTTTTAGGCTTGTTAGTCCCTCCTTATGACAGCCATGTCGTCATTTGTATCCTTCCATGGCTACTGGCCCCTTTACTTCGAGTGTTGCACAGTATGTTTTATTTAGAATTGTGAGCACTATTTTCTTCCCGTGCCTCCCCCCCTCCCCAGTCTGTGCCTTCTCGCCCCTGGATCAGGAATCCTTCCTCCAACGATAGCCACTCAGCCGCTGGTTCGCATTTCCTTCAACCGCTATCACAAGCGGCACTTCTTGTTCACGAAAGCTACTGTGCTAACAGCCAGTCAGAGGCAAGAGACTATTACTCCCTGATTACTCATGATGATTGTCATAAGGATTCCACTGATAAGGGAGTGTCAGTTCATCTCTGTGACTAGTCAGTCATGTGTTGGGCCACTCAGTCATGAGAACGTCGAACACGAGCAAATACGGACCTGAGCACTCCGAGAACTGGAACTATGTGGCTGGTTCTGCAAGTCCTGCATGCGCGAGACACGAGCGGGAAGCAGCGCACTTGAAGGGACATCCTCTTTCGAAGCTCTGAAATATGTTACACTTGCGGTTCCTTTGAAGCAAGGAACCTGCTTGAAATGAGTACTTGGGAACGGTTATTTGCCCTCAGTTTATCAGTGTATAGATTGTTCGGTACAACTACCCAACCAGAAATTACAGCGTGTACTGTACCTCCCCATGGGTACGAACTGCCAAATATGCCATTCCAACAAGCAGAGCCTCACCTTTCACTAAAGTGCACTACCCACCCAGAAAAGTAAAACGTTTACGTAAAGATTTTCTACCGAATGTCTGTTGTGCATTATGCTAATGATAATCAGCGTGAAAGATGCATTTCGCCCATTATACCAGATACATCGTAACAGTCTTAGGGGCTTATTTGCAAGCCCCTTGCGCCACCCGTACGTCACTTTTCCCATGTTAAAAATGTAAGTGGCGCAAGGGGCTTGTAAATAAGCCCCTTAATCTTGCGCAGATTTTATCGCAGCAATAGACTACATGTATCTTATGCCGTTTGAGGTAGTTTGCACAATTGTGAGCAGGGCGCTCTCTCTGAAAGGTGGGGCATATTTTTACCGAGAGATGATGAATTCTGAGCAGTACTGTGCGCAGTTGCATCACCGGAGATAACCGGCATGCCAAACAGAAACCTCCAATCGGTGTGATACGGTGCACAGTCACACGAAATGCGTGGAGTGTTCCTTCTCAGAGGGCACCTTGAGATGACAACTCCCCAGTAAACTCCGACATTACCTGGACCTGAAACCTTTCTTTTTCCACACGTTTTATATTTATCAGCTTCTCTACTTTTTAAGGTTATTTCTAATGTTTTTCTAAACTGTTATTTTAAATTAATTGATAATGTTATATTGTTTCAAAACCAACTTAAAATATAGTAATTTCTCCTTGGAATTCAGTATTCTAATGTGTAATATGAAGCTCACGTGCAACACTGGCGTCGCCGTGTGTTTGAACTGAAACCATGATGGAGATGCTCAATGGCTGGAGCCGTCCAAATCTGATAGACAAGCTGCCGAGAGAATGGCAGGATACATCATGCCTCTTCGGGAGAAATGCATGGCTAAAAAGAGGGCAAGTATCTGAATGGTACTAGCTTGTGTTTACCAGCCACCGCAGCACTAGACAGTCTGACAAGTTTTAGGTTTTACTGTAGAAACGTCCATTGAACCGCGATGTAGGCTGCAAAGATAATTAGAATGAGGAGGAGAAGATGATGGACGGGGATAGTCAGAGTTCTGACGGTAGACCAGTAAAGGTTACAGTGCCTGCAAATGGAGTACGTTACTACTGGTGGCAGAAACAAGCTAAACTTGCCATAATAGGAGATTAACAAGTAGTGTTTATATACCGCATTTTACTGAAGGCTATCATTTAGAAGCACTGTTAACAGCAGGGGTTACTATTACCCAACTCAAGGGTACACTATCAGCCTCAGAAGAACAAAAGTAATTTCTGCCGGGCTGCGAATGTCAAACCTTCGGCTACAGTCAGACAGATGTCAGACGTGTGCACTTAACTTATTGGCCTATTTTACCAGTGAATATGGGTGTCAACTTGGGCATATCATAATCAAATCAGAGAATGGAAACATACAAGGGGCATATTCTCAAGGACTTATCGCCGATTTATCGGCACTTTAGCGCCGCAAAAGTGGCGATAGATTTATCGCCCTATTCTCAAGCTGGTGCAAACTGCCGATATCGCCAGTTTTCCAGCGATAGCTACCGCAAAAAACATTGCCACGGATGAGAGCGACAACTAACGCTAATGATATGCAGAGTAGGCGTTCTCGTGCAAAAACACACGAAAACACCACGTCGCGATATTCTCAACAACCAGCCAGATCTGCGATGCGATCCAAAAACAGGCGATAAGGCGTGTTAGCAGCAGGGATTTAACACCTGCCTTTTACTGGTGTTAAGCAGGACGACAACCTGCAGTATGAAAGGGAGCCCAGCCCAGAGCCACATCTGAAGACCAACACATTTCATGGAGCTACTGATCATGCAGCTCAGAGACCCAAGAGGTCCACAACACCCACCACCACCACCCCCAGGCCCCTCCCAACCCCCCCTACCTACCACCGAGGCAGCGCAGAACAAGACAGCTGACCTTCCGAAAACGACATGGCCCCTCAGCCACACAATTGCAGAATGTGGGGAGAGGTGGGAACCAAGTATGTGTGAAGGAGGCAAGTCACCCATGAATAAGAATGTACACAATGCCAAGTGTGGCGGTGATGTGCTGGACAGACTTCAGTCCGCAGTGTGATTGCTGTGTCATTGGTAACCAAACAAAATATGGCAGTCCATGTCGAGGTCCAAGGTGAGTGTCGCTGAGTGTATAGGGGCACAGTGGAAGGTGTTATTCCAGGGCATGATGCAGAGGGCAGAACCAAGCTGAAACAGGCCATATGGCGGAGATGAATGCTACCACTTCATTCTTACCACAAAGCCAGATTCATCATCATCTTCGTCCTCTGATGTGTCAGGTGCCTCACATGTGGGTGGTGGTGTTTAGTCTGCATCACTGTGTGGCACTGACACATCAGGGGCCGGAGGTGGAATGTCTGCCTCACTGTGTGGCACTGACACTTCAGGGGGCGGAGATGTGGATGGAGTAGTAGCAGCAGCATTCATCCGCGCCAGGCCTTGTGGCGGCAATGCCATGACGAGGATCTGCAGGGCATGGAAGATCAGTGGACATGCAAGGGATTTCGCAGGAATTTTTGAGGGAACCCCCAACACTCTCAGCATTTCCAAGTCCCACTTCATGGACTTCAGCAATTCCAACCGAGTGGATTGCACCAATTCATTCTCCCCCAGGTGAATAACTAACACATCAGGCTGGCCACACTTTGCCTTGTAGTCCCACATGAGCAGCACCAGTTGCCCCCAATGGATCCCACCAAGGCCAAACCAATGCACCTTGCACCATCTTTCTCCAGCCCTAGCTGGTTTCCTACAAATTGCCTCTGGGCCTGTACTCTGGCCCACTTCACAAAGGAGTGCCCACAGACCCATACATCTCTCCTGTGAGATTTTGCACAAGGAGCACCTGCCAATAAACCAAGCAGCTGATTAGTTTAGTAATTGCTGTATGTACCTCCACACATAATTGCTCCTTCATGTACCCAAACCCTTCAATCTGTTCTCCCCCATCACCAGTCAGAAGCCCTCCGTTGTTGCCCCTATCCAAAATGAGTGCATGCCCTGGTCCCGTGCCAGCAAGCCCTAAGCCTGTAAGTATCTTCTCAGCACTCCCAGCACTTGCCCTGAGCTTACTGCAGAGTTGTTCTCATGCCAAAAAATTGGGGTCTCACCCCAGCCCCTTAACTCCAAAAAGGCCCGTAACTGCAACCAAGGGCATACTTGTGCCTCACCCGAATGTTGTAAGGGCACCACTGGCCCTTACCCTTCTGGTCAGTCTTAGACCTCCTCAATTGCACTTCCAAAATCTTTGCCTTCCAAACAAGGCCAGCCAACACCATCCCTGCTCTGCCTTTCCTACCTACAAACTCTGAAACCCTAATTGCTGAAAAGAACATAAGACTGAATATCACTCTAAAGAGCTGTGCTCATGTGTGAAGACCCGCATGTGACTCTCACCTGCCCCATTAGTGCCCTCAGTAACCCAATAGAAATTAGACGTCTTACCCGGGGCACCTCGCCATGCAGTCAGGATCAGTTGTCTAACTCTTTCCGACCCAACTCACCACTGCGTGGGTCATACCCCCATCGCATCTTCCTGTAGAATGCGATACATGCCAGCTTGCCCCCTATGGTAATCGCAGAAAACCCCTCCTCTATTTGCCCCAAGATGAATTTCAGCCTGTCCTCATGTCCCAACCACAACCGCACTCTGTTGTTGTCATGCCGTCTGGCACCCGGTGCTATCAACTCCCTCCAACCCTATTGGTACATTTTCCTCGTTGACTCCGCCTGCGATATTCGACTATTATGTATGCTTTCACAGCCCGATGTTCACAAGTCCTCTGAAACCTGAAGCTCTTCCTTCGCCGCATTCAGGACCAAACTACAGAACCTCTCCCACTGTGAATAAGAAAATGCATCAGCCACTCCATTATTCAGACCCATAACGTGCTTCGCTGTAAACAAGATGTTCTTATCCAAGCATAGCAAAGCAATTTCTCTCAGAATCTTCAACACCCAAGCATCAGAAGCAGACATCCTGTTAACCACATATATGACTGCTGCATTATCAGACACAAACGCCACCTTTCTATTCCTCAGCTCATCGCCCCACAGACACACTGCCAGCAGTAACGGAAAAAAAATCCAAAAGGCAATACGATGCCCCTTGCCTTTCCAAGCTTGTGGCCAGCTCTCCATGCACCAGTTCCCCTCCCAGAAAACCCCCACAAAAAACATTCTTGAAGCATCTGAAAAAATCTCCACCTTCCATGTCACTGGGCCATTTTGCAACCACATCATCATTCCATTATACTCCCCCCAAAAAACGCTTCCATACCAACAAGTTATCCTTCACTCGGCTGGACAAGCAAACCCTATGATGCTGCTTCACAGCCCCAAACATCGCAAATGTGATAGTCTTGCAAAAGGCACGGCCCAGGACCACTACCCTACATTCAAATTTCAGATCACCCAAAACCTTTTGCGCCAGATGCAGCTCACACTTCCTTCTCCATAGCAGCTCATCAATCAGCCCATTCAGCTCCTCCAATTTGTCGCTTTGCAGCTGTGACACTATCCCCCCAGTGTCCAATTCAGTCCACAAAAATGTCAACGTGGTTACTGGTCTTTCATTCTTTTCAACTACCAGTGGTACCGCAAATCAGTCTGCCACCACCACCAATGTCTTCATCAGTGTCGCACACTCACCTGTTAAACATGA
Source organism: Calotriton arnoldi (assembly GCA_963921515.1). NCBI lineage: Eukaryota > Metazoa > Chordata > Amphibia > Caudata > Salamandridae > Calotriton > Calotriton arnoldi. The sequence continues at coordinate 1,546,135 of CAWUFW010000246.1, read as the reverse complement.
AAAAAGCTCTGAGAGGCAACATGAACAAACTTTAGAGTACTGAGAGCACAAATGCCAGACATGTACACATGAAATGAGAGAATAACTTTATATATTCGATCCTTTATTTCAAATATTTTAATGGAAAGCTAATACAGCCAACGCGTTTCGCCCGTGGCGGGCTTCTTCAGGGCTGCAATCTATACAAACATAACATACATTACATAAGGAAATTTAACAACAAACATATCTCAATGCATAAAATAAAAAACATAGCAGTTTGGACAGGCAACAAATCATGAAAAGAAGCATATAATCAAGGGACAACAGTACATACAAGTAATTACTTAAAAACATTGAATTTTGTTTAAACTGCACACAACAGTACCCAGGTGAAAAAAGAAAAAAGAAGCAAAAATATACTACAGTCATTTAGAAGATACAGAAGTTAATGTTGTTGATGAAGCATACCAAAAGGTAGTATTGGTAGAATATATAACCAATTAGTCTAGACAAAAAAAACAATCGGCAATTCATCATGGCCCATTCCATCCTATACAAAAATACCCTCCACTTACCATGCAAAAGGAGACGATCTCCTTGGCATAAGTGTTCGGTTTCAGTGTAAATGATAAGAAAGGAGAACCACAAGCTAGGAGTTAAAAAGAAGAAAAGAGAAAAACAACGGATCAGAATTAAGTCATCCATGACATAAGCCATAGAAACACCTTGCGTACAGAGAAAAAGCTGATCCATTAGTTATCCTTGTCGCATTAGCTCCAACACATTAATCCTCACCTCAAGACTAACTTAATCAAAAGCCACAAAGAAGAGTAGGTGTGGAAATACTGGCATACCTGTATCTGTCGAGTATCTTTTGTATGAACCAGTATTGATAAAATATGTAAGAAAATTTCACTCACCTGTTAACCCTGCTCTCCTGACTAGCATGAAATTGTCCAAGTAATGAAGAACCTGCTCTGATGCCACCACTGTGCGAACCACCCATTCAAGGAAGGTGCTTAATTTCTCAAACACTGCACACACTATCAAACTTCCCATCAGCATGCACTTATCCATGAAAAACCCCAAAACTGTATTCCCAGCAAGTGGGCATCATCTGGGTGCACCAGCAGAAGGTGACAGGCCGAGTTAATATCTGCTTTGTCCATTTCTCCACCGGTGCCACAACTCCACACTAACTGAATGGCTATGTCTGTGATGGCATATGACACTAAGCAGTCTGCTTGGTCAATTAAATCCTCCTTCAGGCCATGACAGTTGGTGTATCAGCCTGAACTCTCCCGGGGCCTTCTTCGACACCGCACCTAGTGGGGACACTATTAAGTTCCTCAATGGGGAGAATGTGAATGGGCCTGTCACCCTCCCCGGACTCACTTTTTTCCCAACTTCTCCCTCACTACTGCCTCCATGGTTTTTCAGGACTTCAGGTTGTCCGCCTATTAACCTGTCGGTGACCTGTGTAAGGTACATGAAAACCAAAATAAAAGCCCTCCTTCAAGAGATCAGCCACCGCATCATCAGGATATCTTTACAAACACAGTAGCATCGCCTTCAGTTTAGCAGAGTATCCCTCATTTACTGCCAATCCTGCTCCGTCCCGCTGGTGTGGGTTGCCCCCTGCTGTGCACTGCAGCAGGGACTGCCTGTAGCCACACTTGGAACAGTCATGGCAAAACCTGCTCCTTTGTTAAAATTCCAGCATGCCCCCATGGGGGCTGCTTACCAGCCCTCTCCACCCAGCTGCCTCCGCCATGCTGCTCCCCTTCTGCCCCACCTGTGTCATGGTCGAGCCTGCCCCCACTGCTGCACTGACCTCTGCAGTCTGATCCACATTCATCCCCACTGTTGGTCCCTCCCCCTGCACCTCATCTCTGAAAACACCTGCACTTGCTACTTGGTTTCCCACTTCCCCTTGCAGCTGTGCCACCAGAAACCGCTCCTGTGATTCCCAGTATACCATCTGCATCCCTCAAACTCCACTGTGCCCCAAAGACCCCTGGACCCCAGTTGTCCGTGCCCCCATCTACCTCCCTAGCTCCCTCTCCATGAGCCTGCCCAGTCCACGTCATACTCACTGCCTGGCCCTTTTCCCTGGGGGCACCAGCTGTCTTTTTTCCTTGGCTGCCTGCCACCTTCCCGAAGCCAATCCATGCACATGCATCGTGCATTGATGTGCACCTGTCCTGCCCGGGCTACCCTCTCCACTGTCGGAGGCCTCACCCTCCACCTGTTCCCCTTCTGGACTATGGCCACTGTTGTTCTGAGCTCACCCCAGGCCAGTATCTGACCCCTCTACTCCTGAAGAGTAGGCCCCATCCTCTGGTGATCATTAGCATCCACACCAGACAGGTGAGCATCCGCAGACAAAGCATCACATGGCCCTTTGCCTTACCCCTTGGCATGCCCCTCATTTGCACTGCTGGCTCCATGATCCTTACCACAACTGACCTGAGAGCAGCCCTGTGCTACATTGCATGTACAGGCTTGTTTGAAACCCGCTCCTCATCTGCAGCTCTTCCAGGGCCCCCTGAATTACTGATAGCCCTGTACACCTCATCCTGCTGCCTGTTCCAGTTCCAAGGTACTGCTCAGGAACCCAAGAACACCCCCCTTAGGGTGTGAGCCCTTGACAGGACCTCATTCCTGGACCACAGGTGAAGTCTCTGGGGGCCTCCCACACTCCTCTGGAGGCCCTACTCTACCATCGTTCTGCATAGGCTGCTGTGGGCCACCAACACTGTCTCTGGGCCCTGCAGCTCCTACTTGCCAATGACTGTTCTGAAGAGGTGGTGCTGCAAATTCTGCAGCTTCCCGACCCCCACTCAGCCCCAGTGCTAGCCATAGGGATTCAAAGCCTTCTGGGCTGCACCCAAACTTCTCTCGTCCACCAGGGAGAGAAAAAAGATTATGTGAACTTCCATTGGGCCCCCCTGACTGGTGCGCCCATCTCGCTCAGCTCCCCAGGCCCGTCTGCCTCAAGGGGGGTACCCAGCAAGGGCCTTACACCAGACACTGCATGATGTCACCGAAAACTTGCCCCAGCTGCAGCCCACACCAGGCCGGCCAGGTCCGCTGTTTCACCTCCATCAAACTGGGCCCTGGTTACTCCAGAAGTCCTGGTTCAAAACCTGTCCGCCCCAGGACCGGTGTTGCTGTTCCTCCATAGAGCACCAGCAGGGGGAGATGCAGCAGCCCCCTCCCATTTCCAATTCTGGATCGCCTGCACTGCTCCTATGGGGTCGGGGGTAGCATGCCAAAATCACTGCCGAAACCACAGCCGAGCAAGCGTGACTGGGATGGTCACAGACCACTCCCCCCCCCAGTGTTCGATGCCAGCAGGAAGCCACCCCACCGCTTCCAGAATAGCGAACATGCACTAAATCTCGAGTTCTGTGGGGGTAATTGAAGCCGTTATTCGCCCATAGTTTCAAAAATTAACGCCGACCTGGCATAATATCAGTGCTGCTCCCAAAATGAGTAAAAAATAGTGCCATCTACATCCAACATTAGGCCTTCCGATAGCTGCAACACAAAGCTGAGAGATTTGCTTTAACTCAGTGGCAGGCGCAGCAGAAAGTGCGCTAACCACCCCAGGGCCGGTCCTAGAACTTCTGGGGCCCCGGGCGAAAGTCAAGATGTGAGGCCCCTCTAATTTGCATGTAACATCACAAGAAGTGACACCACAGAAAGTGACATCGCAGGACTAATGATCTTATTTGGCATCACTGAAGAGACCTAATGTGGATATCAGTAACATGGACAAAAAGAAATATGCAAGTGAAATAATTTCATATATTTTAAAACTGTATTAAATGGATTACATTTGTCACATTGGATGAAAAAGATAGGTGCAGGTCTCACAAAGATGCATATTTTTTACTCCATGTTAACTGATTGTTTCCAGATGAGTGCATGATAAACATTCCAGTTCTGTCTCATAAAGGGAGAGATCCTGTTGAGGTAATAAGGGGCGGGATCATTCAAAATATAAAATTAAACAAGAGAGAACCCCTCACCCCATGGATATAATCGCAAATTTCAAAAGGCTCTGTTATCTTTCCGTGCCATTATTGTGCGACCTTAGGATGACATTAATACTTAGTAATTTGTTTTAACGTAAATCCTCTCACCAGTATTCCACACGCACATGCTAAGACTCGTAGGACAATCTTTTTTGTGTGTGGGCTCTTTACTCGCCAGAATTATGTTAAGTGCAAAAACACAACACATATAATACAAAAATACAAGACACCATTGCAAACAAATAAAGATTGTACATAAATTTAAAAAAGACTTAGAACAACGGAGACCACTACTAAATCATACATTGACTTGAAGGTATGCTGCAGATTCAAGGGTTTTTCAAATCAACGTTTTTGATTTGGTGTTAGAACTGTATGAAGTGGTAGTGACCGGCTTTAGGGCTGGTAGAGCCCTGTGCAACAATGTTTGTTGGTGCCCCCCAATGACTCCCTCTGCCATGGATTCCCTCACTACCACCCTTTAACAGTGCCCCTCAAGTCTCCATAACTGCACTCTCTCTCAGATGCATTTAATTTGATTTACAGCGCCACTGATACCAGTGTAGGGTGTCAGAGCACTTTATATCACACACATTACACAGAGACAATCAATTATACATGTGTAAATCACTGTATAGGAAATTTTACATAAGATAAAGGACTACAATGTGTAGGAGTCACATGACAATCATAGTAGTAGGCAGTATAGTTTAATGGTGATTGGTCTGGAGAAACACAAACTCCGAATTTAGAACGTAATACCATGGTTGGGGGTTCTCTTTAAGAACCAGAATTGATTTCTATCCAAATGAACCCTTTTTGCAACATTAGGGTAATCAAAGACTGGGGAAATAACCATAATGCTCTAATTTATACCTTGCAGTTTGCATGCAGCTCTAAGATGACAGTTAATAGCTCACTGGTCTATGTTAGGATTTTGACTTATAAACTGCAAGTAACAAAAGGATCTCACTGACAAAATCAGTAACCCACTGACCTATTTACATTATGTGCACTTTGTGATCTGCATGGTACATGTCCTTTGCAGCAGGCACATTAACCCTCTGCGCTACCTTTTAACGAGTCAAAACTTCCACCTGACAAACTCCATCTCTTTCTAGGAAGAACATCAATTACCGGAGTTATCATGACATTTTTATTGTTGGTGAAAATTGCTGGAGGCCAGAAAGGAGGCAACAAATACTTTAAAAAACATAATATACTTGCAATCATGACACCCCCACCCGAAGTCAGCGCTCGGTGCAATCTCACCTGTCGCACCACCCTAGAGCCTCCCTGTTCAAGGGTCCTGTGCCCTCAGTGACAGTCACTGTTGCTCTAGGGTGTGCTGCTTCATAGGCCTGCCCGCAAGACTGGAGGTGAACTTCAGTATGGATTGTGGTGGACAGCCCTTCAAGGTTAACCCACACTTGCTACCACTAGGGTCCACCTGCTGGTGCTAAGACACCAGGGCTTCTAAAGTCTTGCGGTGCCTTCTAAGGTCTAGCATGGGAATGTGCTCCCTCAGAACAGTAGTCAGGTGGGCTGATCCTGGTTCCCCAGTCCCAAATTCGTCAGCTCTGACGATGGTGTCACATCCTACTGAGAGAAACCTGCACTGCCTTCAAATACAACCCAATTGTGCCCCGCTATAAACACCTGGATGCGACTCAGTTCAAATTACACACTAGACAAGAGTAATATGCTGCCTAAAAAATAAGTAACAACATCCTGGAAAAAGCAAACACTCAAGGGGAATGCAAGATTAAGTAACGCATGTTAAATGTTAAAAGGAACAGCATGGTTACTTTAACGCTTTTGCACTTATTATTCAGAAATCAGTGAGTGCTTTTGCCTGAAAAGTTAAGGACATGACTACAGGACCCAGAAGGGACCCATTTCAATGTCCATTACTTATATCCTTACAAAACGTAAGCAGTATGGTTTAAAAAAGACTGCATTCGTGAACACAGAGCCAAGGTACGCCTTTTAGTTTCCAATCCACCCATCAACCAGGTATTGCAGTACATCCAGGAATGGTGCACTTCCCCACCTGGGGAAATAATGTTGTTCAAAGAAAGATGAGATAACAAAAGTAGCGCTTCACTGGCAACCTCTGGAAAGTGGCACTAATGTGTTTTGGATGTGAATAAAATCAATCTGGCCACTTTGCGACCCACTCTGTTTTGCTTTATTTAGTTATTTCTATTTCTCACCATCCTGAGACTGCACTTTGGAATAGAAAAATGTCTACCAAAGACATTTCCAGCAAAAGTGTTTTTCTTTTTTGGATCAATTCCACAGAGGAACGAACAAATAAACGAAAGGAGAGGAAAGAGGGAGTAATGGCTACAAGGCCCAGGGAAGGGGGCCCCCACACCTGGACCTTGCAGCCTGCTCCAGTGCTTCGAGGCCCAGGGAAGTGTTTGAGGGTAAATGGATAGCCACACCCTTCTGCTTACCGGCTCCTGTGAGCCTGACCCGCACCCTGCTCGTTCACTTGAAAAGAAGGAACAACGATGTAAAATACAATGGCACTTTATTAAGCAGTTCAGAAACACAGAGAACAATTCAATTTAAATGTTGCCCATCAACACATGAGCAGAATGAAAAATAAAGGCATCGACAATGTTATAAATCAGTTGTTCAAATGCAGCAAAAATATATATCTATATATCAGTCTATGCACAGCTGCCCAAAGGGCAACCCTGAATTTAAAGATGATGAATAGGCTAGTGCCTAGAAGGCAAATCTTTTCTTAAGAAAGCAACACCATTCAAGACTACGCAGTTTAAGGTAAGACAAATGCAATGGCTTGGGTTTGGATGAGCTAAATTAGATAGGCTGACAAAGCCAAAAGGCTAATAATCAGATAGGCTAACAAAGCCAAAAGGCAAATAATCAGATAGGCTGACAAAGCCAAAAGGCAAATAATCAGATAAGAGCATTACCACCTTGGAAGTAGAAGTTCTAGGCCCAGTCAGGATGACGATCGATCGGGAACCCTCACCATGCAACTAGGCAGTGGTTAGAAGAGTTCGGGGCCACACCCTGGGTGCAGCTATTTTATATGGCTTAATGCAGAACTTCTACCCACGTCTGACGTGGGTCCTGACGCGGGCCCTTGACCGCACGCTTACAGTAACTATGGAAAGTTTTATGTAGAACTGAGAAGTGGTATCATGGTGAAACTAGGGGCTTTTAGCAGGTGGTCAGTGCTCTTGACCGCAGAAAGTAAACAAAGGATAACTTTTACCGTAAAATGCTCAGAAATTAATATTTTATATATTATTTCTCTGTCACGTTGCCGTCTTTTTCAGTTTCAGTTAAGCAAGCGCGGAAAGTTTCATAACTAAAAATATTGCAAACCTTGCTTGTGAAACAGCCAGATGTACCAGCAGAATGTCACGTACGTGTGGGCTAATCTTATTCTCGTAACTGTGGAAATTTACAAGGGGGGGGCTAGTGTCGCGGTGGATGGCACAGGTCCCTGCTGTCAGATCAGTGAAGCCTGCGAGATCTGTTTTATTAAAAAATGGTAGCAAGAGACACTGGGCTTTGTGGGCCTATATGTATGTATCTAGGAAGGTATGCTTGGGCCTATATGTGGGTATCTAAGAAGGTGGGCTTGGGCCTATGTGTGGGTATCTAAGGAGGTGGGCTTGGGCCTAAGTGGGATGTGCTAAGAGGATGAAGGAAAGTGGACAACTTAGGACATCTATCAGGGTCTGACTGGTGGGGCCTATCTAGGAGTGTCATGTTTGGTGGGTAGTGCAGAATGAGACGTGGGTTTCTTGTTAGATGGTAAAATGGGACCCTACTTCAAGCCCTCCTCTTGTTCATTGTTGAACACATCTCTGATATAATACTTTGCTGGACCCTCTGGTATCTGGTGCTTGCTGAGTGGGTCATTAACGTACAGGCACACAGCCTGGGGTGGCAATTCTGGTGTTATGGTAACATATTCTCCACCATCATTGCCAACTAACTGGTCATACTCGTTAGTGTCATGCTCCTCCCTCAAGGCGTATCTGTGTGGCGGAACTGGTGGAGCTGTGGGTGTGTTGGGAGAAGCGTCAGGGTCAGCTAGTTCTGTGAGTTGTACGTGGGTCAGCCCATTCCCATCCCCAGGAACGCGGTCCATGTCCTGATAATGTGCATTCTGATGAATTCCTGTGTTAGCGTAATTCATCCCTACCGCTTTGGTGCTACATCTGTTGACACATCTGATTATCACCTGTGCACCGCAACACACTAACATTAACACACAACAAATAGGTAGCACAATTTTCAAGATAGCAGACAGCCATGAAGGCATCCAGTCCAAGTTGAACCAATTAGAAATAACGTCTGCATCAGCACCTCCCTCGTCACGCATCTTTTTTCCCAGATTGTCCAGGTCCTCAATGGCCTTAGCGAGTGACCCGTTAGCGGCATCATTTGATGGTATGAAAGTGCAGCAGCTTTTCCCTATGGAAGCGCATACCCCACCCTGCATAGCTGTGAGCTGATCTAGAACATATCTATGCTCTAGAACCATAAGCCTTATAGGCCGTAATTCTTCCTGTATTGCGTTGAACCCATCTCGGGTGTTATTTATCAGAGTCATTAGTTCGTAGCGTGTGACCTGCAGCCATCGGGCATTAGCTGATGTTTGCCAGAGGAGCCACAGGCCCCCAAAGAATTCCTGGGCGCCATTGAACAGGCGAAACTCTTGAGGAACTTCGCTAAAGGCGTCGTTGGCAAAATATTGAGCACTCCTTCGGTGCCGGTGGAGCAGGGTGACATCACCTGTCATGGGGTGATCAAGCACTTGGGAAATGTTGGATGCCGGGACAACGAGATGCAGCTCATGCATAGTGACCATGGTGCATAGGCCCTTCCATTGAGGAGGCAACTGGAGATAGAGGCATTCTCCGCATGCCCAAAAGATGTCCATGAGGCCGGAGGTGCCGTCTTGGAGGTCCAAATTAAATATTGTTGTGTTGCAGTTGGTGTTGCTGCCCACAGCGCGTGTGCCATTACCTAGGAAGCAAAGAAGAGGATGTTTTAGCTTGTATGCTTGTTTCCATTTGTATGTTGTATCTTTACCAAAGGTGTACCTTCTTGTTTGCTGTGCCCATACCTCTTTGCACTGAGTCTCAACATCCCAATCAATATCATGATATTGATTTGTATCTGCACCTGGTGTTTGTATAATTGGTGTCCCAAGAGAAGCAGCCTTACATGAGAGGTTGTGTGGGCCATGCCACCTATTTTTGAAATAAATATTGGCCTGGAGATGTAGTGCAGTTCTGTAGTCACAGGGGTATTGAGTCCTGAGTGAAGTGTCGTTTAGTATTCGCCTGCTCTCTTTTGCTTGGCATATTGGTGAGGGCGTGGAAAAGAGGAAATATCCAACCTTCTTGAAAAAACTCTCATAGCCCTCTATCAATATCATGGGTGTTTCAGCTGTGTACTCATTCTCCAATTCCCTCTGAAACTCTTGTGCGTCTGTTACAACCTTATGGGAGATATACTTATAATCCCACGCTGTTTTGTTTACAAACACAACGTCTATTTCTGCTGACAGAAGCTGGATCAGCCCGTGTATACGGCAGAGAAACAAATGGAGGAGACATTTGGCGGTTGGGGGTGGGGGTGGGACTTCTTGTGGAAAAATCATTTTGTCTGCACCTACTGCATGAGGAATGTGTGAGCACACAAAACATGCTTCTTTTGTTACCTTTTTCCCTATTGTGGACATGTGCCGGTACCACATGTTATCTAACAGGGCATTATGGGCTCCATGATTCTCATCGAATTTGTCAGGACGTGTGGAATGGAAGTCGGGCCTAGGATGATGGTGTGCAATGTGAACCATTGTGTCCTGGAGAGCGGTGGCCCAATCTAGTTTGACCTCAGGCTTTGGTCTACGGGTCCTCCAAAACCTTGGCCTACCTCGTTTAACTCTACGGATACTGCGGGGAGTGGAATGGCGGGGCAATTGGGGACCTATTGTGATGTCCAGAATACCATCCCATGGAGTAGTAGTAGTACTTGGGACCAAAACAGCAGCTGTGGATGTGGGGTGTGTGCTAGTGTGTGCGCTATCAGTGGTACAATCTGGGAGTTGTGGATCTTCGGTGTGGTGTGGGAAGTGTTTTCGGGCATGTGTAACTGCTGGTGGTACAACTCGTTGTCCTGAAAATGGTGTGGTAGCATTTGCAGAATAATACAGCCTAATGGTTGTAAGATAAAACAGGTACCAATTAAATGCGGCCAGGGCCACTGTAGCAATAATACAGAATGTTAGGACAAGTGAAATACATAACTTGGCATCTCCATTATGGTCCTCAACAATAAGCTCGCGATGGTCATTGTCTTCTTCATCAAAGGAGGATGGAAGCCCGCTGTCTTCGTGGAGTGGTACCAAGGGTATGTCATTTCCCTCCTCTAGTCCATCGGCTGAGGTGGTGGTGCGGGGTCCAAGCGGACGTGGCTGCGATGGATCCATGCTTTTCTCTCAGCTATTCGTACTGCAGTTGGTGATGAGTCTATCACCTGGAAGGGGCCTTCGAATTTGGGGTCCTTCCAACGTCTGATGTTTTTCCGGACGAATATCTGCGTCCCGGGACGGATTGGTGGGAGCTCAGGATCGGTGGGGCCCTTTTCTTTCCTCTTGTATACCTGGGTAGAAAGGAACTGCGCTGCGCTGGTTAGTTGACACAGGTATTGGTAAAGCTCAGCCCTAACTATCTCAGAAGATGATTCACTATCTGTTTTAGGGCGTGTGGATGGAACTGTTACATTTATGGATCGTCCAGTGACAAGCTGATGGGGCGTGAGGTGGTGATCCGAACTTGGGGAGTTTCTTAGTGCAAAGAGTGCTATGGGTAGGCAATAAAGCCATTTCTTTCCTATTGTTGCGCTTATTTTGCTTATTTTATTTTTGAGCAAGCCGTTGAGGCGCTCACAAATGTCGTTGCTTTGTGGGTGATAAGCTGATGTCAGTTTGTGTTTAATGCCTAGCATTGTGGTCAGGGAGGAAAAGATGGCGTTTGGAAAATGACTTCCGTTGTCGGACCGGATGGCGTCTGGGACGCCCCAGCGAGTAATGACATCACGGAGTAGGAATGTGGCAGCTGCTTTGGCATCGCAGTGGACACAGGGTCCAGCTTCGATCCAGCGTGAAAATGGACACACTACTACAATGAGATAGCGGTAATTTTGGCAACGATCAATCATGACGACATAGTCAATGTGTAGCTCTTTGAAGGGGCCTGATGGTCTGGGAATTGTGGATGCAACAGTTTTGAGAGTCGGGTTCGGGGAATATTGTTGACAAATGAGACATTTATTAATGAAAAGCTGTATCTGCTCATGGGCATTGGGAATGAACCAGTCTGTCTGCAAGGTGGTGGACATGTTATCTCGGGTGACATGCGTAGGAAGGTGGAGTTGATCCAACGCCACTTGCAATAAAGCTTGTGGCATCACAGGTTTCCCTGTTATTGTTTGTCTGTAAATGAAGTCGGCGGAGTCCTGTTGTACTCCCCTCTTCTTCCACAACTCTTTCTCTTGATCTGGGGCACTTTCTTGCATTTCTCTGAGGTGTAATTGTGCAGTGTGATCATATTGCTGTGTTGTGTCAATGTCAAATGGGGTTGATAATTGGGAATGTGTTTTTGAAGTACCTTCATTGCTGTTGTCATGCTCTGTTGGAGGTAGTGTTTGGGAAAGTAAAATGGGGGCAAATGGAACTTCTGGTGTTGTTTGAGGTGGGGGCCTGTTGCTGGGGGCCTCTGGCTGCAGCCTTAGCTGCCCAATCTGCCAGGGCGTTACCTCTAGAGACAAAATCTTGGCCATTAGTGTGCGCTGCGCATTTGACTACGGCTACTTCAGCTGGTAGTGTAAGGGCCTCAATAAGTTCCTCTAGTAACGTCTTGTGAATGAAAGGTGTACCATCTGATTTCAGGAAGCCACGCCTTTTCCAGCGAAGGATGCTGGAGTGTGTTGTTGTGGTGACGTATGCAGAATCGGAGTAAATTGTAATGCGGTCATCAGCTCCAATGTTTAAGGCAGCTATGAGGGCTACCGGTTCAGCTGCCTGGGCAGAATAATGTGATGGTAATGTAAGCTGCTGTACAATGTCTAGGGAATCAGAGGAATCATGCTGCTGTGCTCTAACTACTGCAGCTCCTGTGTACCTGACTCCTGTTTCTTGATCAATGGTAGAGGAGCCATCAACAAAATATACAGTACTGTTTGGCAAAGGGTCCTCTTTTGCTGCTCCTGACTCATCTGGTGAATATGTGGCACAATCATGGGGGTCATCATCTGAAGTGGCAATGGGATGGGCAAAAAATGTGGCAGGGTTTACTGTGTGGCATTTGACAATTTTCAGAGAAGGCAATGACAGTATGACTTCGTAACCTGACACTCTTTGTGTTGTTAAAGTTGTCTTGGCTTTTTGTATTATTGCAAAGACGGCATGTTCGGTGTACATAGTCAGTGGGGAACCCATTACAATGGGGGTGCTTTTCTCAACAGCAAATGCTGCGGCAGCAAGGGCTTGCTCGCAGGGGTAGAGACCTTTCATGACAGCGTCCAGCATGCCGCTGAAGTAGGCAATGGGCTTATGGCCCATGGGGTATTTCTGGGTGAGTACTGCAGTCATGACTAGACCATCACAGTGGGTGAATAGGTAGAATTATTTTGTGTAATCAGGTGATCCTAACACTGGTGCATTTGTTATTTCATCTTTGAGCTGGGTGTAGGCTGTTCTCATTTCAGGTGTCCACTCTATTTTGTTGTGTCTGTCTTTGCCCATTTTCACTGCTTTCAGCAATGGGGCAGTTATTGTTGCGAAATCAAAGACCCACTGACGGACATAATTCACCAGGCCGAGGAATTTTTGCATGTCTTTAACTGTTTGGGGTTCAGAAGTGCTTCTTATTGCCTCAACTCGACCCGGAGTGACTCGTCTGCCTGATGCTGACAGTAGCTGACCTAGATAGTGTACCTCTTTTTGACAGTATTGTAACTTTTGTTTGTCAACTTTGTATCCTCTTTGTGCCAGAGTTGTCAGTAAGAAGATGGTGTCTTTCCTGCATTGTTGTTCTGTGGGGCTGCAAAGCAGTATGTCATCGACATATTGCAGTAGGGTGCTGTCACATTGAAAATTGGACAAGTCTTCTTTGACAACCCTGTTAAAGACGCTAGGGGACTCGCAGTACCCCTGAGCCAGTCTTCTGTATGTTAATTGCACATTTCGGAATGTAAAAGCCAATAGGTATTGGCTGTCTGGGTGCAGGGGAACGCTGAAAAAAGCATTTTTCAGGTCGATGACAGAAAAGTACTGTGCATCGGGGGGGGCGTTCGTGAGGATGACAGAGGGGTCTGGGACGATGGGGAACTCTGGTACAACTATGTTGTTAACGGCGCGAAGATCATGAACTAGACGCCATTGATTTGTCTTCCCCTTACGCACAGGAAAAAGGGCCGTATTACAAGGAGAGATACAAGGATATATTACTCCTTGATCCAGCAATGCTTGTATGGTAGGGGCAATACCCTCCTCTGCGGCCTTGGACAAGGGATACTGTTTTATTCTTGGCAGGATAGCGCCTTGTTTGAGAGTTATCTTAAATGGCGCGGCAGAGCTGATAAGGCCTACATCGTTTGGGCCTGTTGTCCAAAGATGTGCTGGTACTTGAGCCAGATCTGCCTCTCGGGCAGAATCATAGCTAGGGGTGACAGTTGGTGTTCTAATCTCCACTGTCACTGAGATGGGCACATTATTATCATAGATAATCTCTGTTTTAGAGTGTTCTTCAGGGGATCCAAATAGCTGGGCATCTGAAATGTCTCTGACTAACCCTTTAGGTTCAATGAAAATGACACAAGCCCAAGTATGAGCGTTGTCATCGCATGCCAGGAATGCGCCGTAGGTAGGTGTTATCTCGAGGGCGCAGATGTCAAGGGTCAAGTGTTTGTCTAATGCCTGTGAGCCTGATACTTGGGGTCTGAAAAGAAATTCTTTTGGTAACTGAACAGTGCGGCCTTGCAATTCGGGAGTGGTGGCGACAATAGTGTGGACAGCTGCAGAGAAGGCGTGCTCATCCACTGGACGTGCTCTGACCTGGCTGTTTAAGGAAGACTGTGCAGTGACTGCCATTATCCTAGTTAGTGGGGTACCTGGTATGGAGCAAATCATTGTTCCGTTGTCATCAAAGTGGATAGTCATGTTTAGTTTGGCCATGAGGTCACGTCCTAAAAGGTTGACTGAGGACCTAGGTGAATAGAGCAGTGGCTGTTCCACTACATGGCCTCCTATCTCAATTGATACTGGCTTGGTGAAGGGGACCCTTGCTATTGCCCCAGAAAATCCCTGTGTGTCCGCTATTTGGTCAGAAATGGGCAGAGGGCCACCTGTAATGCAGGAGTATGTGGCACCTGTGTCAACAAGAAAGCTATATGTTTTGTTATTTATCGTAACACTTGCAATAGGGTGCTCTTCAGTATTGCTAGTGCATGACAAAATTGGGCACACAAGAGTTGTCTGTGGGCTGTCCTAGCCAGTGTATCCTCCAGCCTGATATTATTGCTGGATGGTGCCCTGGGTAAAGGGGTTGTTGGAGGCAACAATCGTTCCTCCTAGGGGTACATTGTTTTGGGTTTGGGGGACCACTTGATAAGCAGGTACTTGCTGTGGCTGTGGCATTGGAACCTGCACTTGCTGAACAGTTGGCTGAACCTGGGCCATTATGGGCGCTTGGAGCTGCACCTGTTGCTGCTGTGCTGGTTGGGCATAAGAGTATAGTATTTGGGGCTGTTGAAGGTGTTGTTGCGTGCGCTGCTGTTGTTGGAATGGTGCTGGTGCTTGGTAACCGGGACCCATGTATTGCTGACCCATATCACGCATTTTACTGTGGCAATCTCTTTGTATGTGGCCTGGTTTCTGACAATAGTAGCACACGAGCGGTGGGGTCCCTAGTCCTGGCTGTTGTGGAAACTTCTGATGTCCCATCCCTCGCCCTCTTCCTTGTACACCTGTGTTCCTGTTCATATTTTGTCTGTTATTGTAGTAGGGCTGTATGTTGGCACTGTAAGCGGGTGGTGCTGGCATGTATTGTACCATTGGTGGTGGTTGTGGCTGAGCGTACTGTATGATAGGCTGTGGTTGGGCTTGTATGTACTGCACAGCAGGTTGTGCTTGAACCTGTTGTGGGGCAGGTTGGGCGTTGCCTACAAGAGCATTCATGGCAGCATGGGGGAAGGATGTTACTGCCGTCATCTGAGTGACCGGTGCTGCAAACATGACTGTGTCTGCATTGTCTTTTTTCTTATTGAGTTTCTGCTGCACCAATTTGGCAGCGGCATTCTCTATGGCCAGCTGTCTATTCTTCTCCTGTTCCTGTCTCTTCTTGCAATAATGTATAATGTGGTCCTGTATCTCAGGCCATGGCTTACATTCCATTGCAACTATGCCATCTAATTTTTCCTGCACTTCAGTGGGCAGACCCTTTTTTATTGTGTGATAAAACTAGTCTTCCGTACCCTCCTGCTGCATCCCATCGTTGTCCTAACTCCTGATGCCATTTTTCTTTCATTCTGGAGAGATAGTTGGCAGGGTCTTCATTTGGTTGCATGGTCTGTGACAACAGAGCCCCAATATCGGGAACATCAGGGAATTTCCTGCGCAACTCAGCCCATGCTAGTGTTCTAATCTCATTAAAGGAAACACCATCATGTTTGGTGTTTGTTTTTGTAAGGTTAGCATGGACACGTGTGAAGAGATCTTCTGCGTCTTCTCCGATGAGGGAGATCAGCAGGCTTTTTACATCTCCTATAGCTATGTTGTTACCTGTGGTGTAATTTTCAAAAGCCGCAATCCATTTTCCCGCACCCTCAGTGAGGGGTGGCAGTTGTTTTTTGAGATTTTCTTTGTCTAGTGTAGACCATGGAATATAGATGGGGGGATCAGTGACATTTTTGTAGAGCAGTGGCATCTGGCGCGTGACCCCTGTGCGTTGCACTGTAGGTCCTGTAGAGTCATGCTGGCGGGCATATTTTTGCCAGACCTTTAGGCTCTCCCTCATGTAGTCAT
Source organism: Calotriton arnoldi (assembly GCA_963921515.1). Classification (NCBI taxonomy): domain Eukaryota; kingdom Metazoa; phylum Chordata; class Amphibia; order Caudata; family Salamandridae; genus Calotriton; species Calotriton arnoldi. The sequence goes on along the minus strand of CAWUFW010000246.1, from coordinate 1,530,019 downwards.
AGTCCCAATCCTCACCTCCTAATCCTTTGAGGATACATTCAACTGCTGTTGCCATGTACTGAGGCTCAAAAGAGCCGTCTCTTGGCCAGGGGAGCATTTGCGGTGCTAAGGGCTCTGACCAGCCTGCCAAATCATCTGAGAAAGGGTTAACTGCATAGTCTGAGCCTTCCCCTAGTGTCACTATCTCATTGGGAGTGAGATCATTGCTGGTTTTTGGTACGCATGATCTGCTGAGATACATGTTACGTCTATTTTTCATCCTAACGGTACGCAAGGAAGCAGAGCCCGAGATGTCATATAGTATGTCGTCTGGGCATCCATGTGTCCCCAAGACTTTAAGTTTCTGTGCTTCGGTGGACCTGACCTTCCTTCTTACAACTGGGTCTTCTTCCTGTGGGGGTTCACAGAATATGGGGAGCTCACCAAATAAGGGATTGTGACCTTCTCATACCAGTGGTGGTCTCCTTTCCGGCCCTAATGCTGTTGGGGATTGGTAGGCTTGGTGTGTGTTGGTGACTGTTTGTGTTATTCCAGAGGCGGCAGCGTCATAGTGGTGGGGGTGCTCATTATGGAGATGTTGTATACTCCCTTCCCCATTCCTACTGATATTTGTCTGTGGGTGGTCCTGCATGAGCTGGTGCAGTGTGGGTGGTGGCGGTGCTGGAGAGTTGACCTTAGTGATCAGGTCTGCAATGTTTTTCTGCATGTTCTCTAATTTAAATGACATGCGTCTCATTGTGTCTATCTGTCCTGCGTGGCTGGGTGGTTGATGCATGTGTGACTGTTCTCTTTCGGGGGGCTCTGGCGAGATACTTTCCAGGCTGATGCTTTTGCTCAAGTCTGCACTTGGTCTCCAGTTCTGGTATGGGGTGGGAAGACCTGTGAGGGGGGCATGCTGTCCCTCAGTCATGCACAGCAATGGTGAGTTGTGGAACTCCATGAGCTGCTGCTGCTCTGTCATAAGGCCAGATCCTGGTCTCTCACCCAAGGGTGCAGTGGAAGTGAAGGTCAGGCTAGTTTGGGGTGGGAGGCACGAACTTGGGAACAGGTGCGTGCCGGTGTCAAGGAAGGGGTTGGTGTCTGCGGCTTGTTTAGTGCCGGTGTCACGGAAGGCATTGCTAGGTGTACGTGAGTGGCGAGATGATGCTTGAGAGGCAGAGTCAGAGTCTTCCTCATCCTCTTCACCTGGGCGTGGTTGTGCAGTATTGACAGTTGGTGTAAATTTCAGTGACAGTTGTGCATCTATAAGGCCTGGGAGACCGGGTACTGCTGTCTCCCTTATTGTACCATGGGTAACGGGCATGTGTATGTTCTGACGTTCAGTCAGGCGCGGGTACACATCACCGGGGGGCATGGGTGGAGTCGGTGGTCTGTCCATGCGGTGATACGGGTGACTGGGTGATGTGTGGGAAGTCTGGAATTCCTCCGGTTGTGTGATGTGTATATCTGGACCGAGGTGTGGTGAGGAAGATGCATCATTTGGTAGTGATTGGAAACCAGCAGCCGGAGAATCATTAGTGGTAACAGCTAGATCTGGTTGTTCCTTGTGAGTGCGTTCGGTATACATACCGCTGAAGTGGTAAGGCGGAGGAGGCGGTGGAGCATTGGGTATGGCTGGGTGTGTCAAGTCAGAGTGTGTTTGAGCCTTATCTTTGAAGATTCGCCAGAGATCTAAAGTAGCCTTTCTCTTCTGTAACTTAGTGCTGGAGTACTTAGTGTCTAGGAAGGTGGTGGCATGCTCTAGTATGATTGGATCAAAGCTCCCTTCTGACGGCCAGGGATGACTCATCTTGGAGGTACGCTTATGTAATTCTCTGTAGTGCTTTAGTATATGATGTTCTTGCCCTCCAAATGTTTTTAAAACATGTTGCAGTGGAGTGGCCATGTTGGTGTGTCTAACGCAGGGCGCTCTAGGCAAGGCCTGAACTAAAGGAGTGCGTGTTTCAGGTGCTAGGGACAATGTCTCTGATGAGTTCTTGCGCTACTGCCTGAATGACAATATCATACACACCGTCCTGCAAGTCTCGCTCTTGTGCTAGAGTATAAAGAGGGAAGCGAAGCTGGCCGTCAAAGCAAGCTTCAGCAATATAACTTTGGAGTGGGTGCCTTGGCCATGTGCTAGATAGTATGGCAGTGAGTAGTGATCCAGGGGGACGTATGATAAAGAAGATGTGAAAGTGGGTGGACGTTTTATACACTGTAGAGCTCAGTATGCCATTCATGAGGGGTTATTTTAAAAACACAATGCTTTTGAGGGTGAATGTCGCTAGTTTAGAAAGGGATGCAATTAGGTGTCAGGCGAGGGTTCAGCGTCAGGAGAGTGTTGAGTGTCAGAAGTAGGGGGAAGGAACGTCTTTTATTAGTTCCTCTCCTATGGCGCTAATAATAATGTGATATAATGTTTTTCTTAAGTCCAGTTCCTGTGGTCAGGTGTATATTCCGTTAGGGGAGAAGTCAGGGAATTGGAGCTGGTTACGAGAGAGAGCAGCAATGATCTTGCTTTGTAGCGGGTTGCGTGGATAGGATGTGGTTAATGTGGTAGGTATCTCCAAGCCTGGCGCTATTAAGCGGATGCGTATGTAAATGCAATCCGGTGTTTTATGAACAGAGGTACCTAAAATCCTGTTCATGGGGACCAGTAATACCTGAGGGACAATAGTGTTCCCTGAAATGTCAGTGCTTGCAGGGTTTTGGTTCTTTGACTTTGGTGGCAATGGGGTGCGGAAAGGACGGTGCTAGTGAGAGCGTTATCTGCTGTGCATGGGTATAATCAATCCCTAAAACTTGAAATATGGTGATAAGGACAGTGCTTGCTAAAGGTGTAACGTGGACAAAGGAAGATGGGTGACCAGTGGAAAGACCTACAACGTGATTATTGACTAAATATACAAAAATGTGAGATGCTGTGCTATCAGGGGAAGGGTCACACATTCCCTACAGTGACTGGAAGTGCGGAGGTGGGCAGGCAGGGGGAGGCACAATGAGGACGTCTGGTGCAGGGTCCTCCAGGTCCACTGAATAGTCCTGCAGGAGTGCCGCGAGGAATGGGGACTCATTACCAGGAGACAGTGGTTGATGAAGAGCACTGCTAGAGGCTGATGCTGATACTGTGGGAGAGGCAGGGGCGGTAAGATTAGGGAGTGTTGCCTTTTCAGAGGATGTCGTGGAGTGTGCGGAGTCAGTATTAGACTCCACGTCTATGGGAATGACAATGGGAGAATTAGCAAAGTAAACAGAGGAACTCAAGGATGGTGGGGAGCGAGAAGAGGAATTAGAGGAGTGGTCAGGCCAAAGCAGTTCAGGGCGAGTGGTGTCTGGACGTGGCGGAGAGTGGGAAGAAGCGATGGCTGAGGGAGGTAAGTCTGTGAGAGATAAGAGGGAAAGGCGTATTTCAGTGGTGGGTGTAAAGGTAATCCCTAAGATGTTGCAAGCAACAGCAAGAACGTCACTTTGGTGACGTGTAAGGGGGGTAAAACGATCAAGGGAGGTGTGGTAGACTGCAGTGGCTGTACCACGCACTGAATGAATAAGAAGACTAAGAATTTGCGGGGGGTCAAGGGACATACCTGAGAGGAAGGGGTTTAAGGGAGCTGACAGGAGGAACGGAGATACGACTCCACCCCCCCTTTGGCTACCAATTGGCCTGGACAAATGGTAGGCAAAAGGTGTGAGAGACAGAAAAAAGAGGCGCAATGAAGGTGCAGTGTGCAACGAGGGTAAGTGAACAAATACCTAGCGGGATTGCGGCTAATGAGGAAAGACAAGGCAATCCAGACAACAGCTACCTGGCGGAGTTGCCGCTAATGGGGAGGAGACAGTGGGGGGCAACTCAGACAACAATAATAACTGGCAGCCCTGTCACTCGGCTATTGACTGTGAAGTTGGCAGGGCAGCAACAGATGGGGACGGGGCAGGGAGACAACTGTAGTGGGGGAGCAGGGCAAACAAATGCTTAAGGAACGAAAGCACAAAAAACAGATACAATAGACAACAAATAAACAATGATTAAATAAACGAAGTGCATTTTCAAAAATAACAGTGATCACCGTGACATATTTAGTTTAAGAGCAGTCTGCGAAGGCAGAGAAAGGAGGGGCGAGGGGGAGCTGCTGCGAAGGGGAGAGGTGCACTTCCTCGTTCTGCGAACGCAGTGAGCAGAGGAAGGCGGAGGGTATCTCTGAAGGGCCCAGATGTTCCAAAAGAGCTAGTTCCTCTATTCGGAGTGGCGCAGTCAGAAATCGATAGAGGCGCCTGTCAGAAAGAGATATTAACTTGAAAGATAAAAAGAAGAAAGCACCCAAGCCATGCAGAATGGAATCAGAGAGGGACACGGCAGAGAGGGAGAAGAAAGAATGTGTGAATACACAGGAAAGAGCCCTGAAAAAAAGAAAGGCGCATCGAAAAAGGGGCACCCTAGCAAGGAAGACACTGAAGAAATGGAATGGAGGCGCAGGGCGTGGTCGAGCCACGGACGAAAATAGAAAACACAATATAGGAACAATGTAGCAAGAAGCACAATAAAGGAACAACTGGTACAAAGAGCAACCGAGAAACCGAAATATAAAGACGTGAAAAAGCAGTGAAAAATGGGAGCACTATAGCACAATATGAGAAAGCACTGTGAAATGAAAGTACAGCAATACAATATGACCAAAAAAACACTGTAAAATGTAAGCACAGAAATATGATATGGCGCAGAGACCACACCTTAAGTAGCACAGTGCAGGAGGACCCCAAGCTGGAGCAGAACAATAATAACAATTCAGACACGTGTGCCACCTGTGCACCGTGCCAAGGACGCATAGCCCTGTATCAGAATTCGGACAACATGGACGGTATCAAGGAATCCCAACCTGTAACAGAATTCGGCCAGCCACGTGCCGGCGCAGGACTCAAACCTCCAAGAGGGTGTAGACACCGTTAAGCAGTGCCAAGGACCCCCGGCCTCTATAGGAGTTCAGATACCCATGTGCCCAGGACTCAAACCTCAAAACTTCAAACCCATGTATACACAACTATGTTTAGCAATAAAGACCGCCCACCTTAAAACGCGGACAGAACCTAAGCATAATATACGTGAAAAGCAAGTGCACTACAAAGCAATACTGAGAAACGCCAAGAGAAACCAAGCAGAAGGAAGCCAAGACAGAGTCGATGACAGCAGAAGGGAAAGCACCGAAGAGCCTCAGCAAGATGTGACCAGCCACAGAGGACGTTGTGGCAAGACAGTCAACCACAGGGGAACAAAGGAGCAGACACAAGGGAGACCCTGGAGGGCAGAGGCAGCCAGACCTACCTCTCTACACACGCCACACCCTGAGGTAAATTCAAGGAAGAAAAAATAAAACTATCCCTGACTTACCCAGGTGGCCGTGAGGAGAGGAGAGTCCGAGGGGCAGCCACAGGTGTAACCCCAGTGTGTGTCCCAGGACCGCACCGTAGAGGACCCGCCAACCGAGACCTTCTTCTTCGTGGTCGCCACTGTTTGAGGGTAAATGGATGGCCACACCCTTCTGCTTACCGGCTCCTGTGAGCCTGACCCGCACCCTGCTCGTTTACTTGAAAAGAAGGAACAACGATGTAAAATACAATGGCACTTTATTAAGCAGTTCAGAAACACAGAGAACAATTCAATTTAAATGTTGCCCATCAACACATGAGCAGAATGAAAAATAAAGGCATCGACAATGTTATAAATCAGTTGTTCAAATGCAGCAAAAATATATATCTATATATCAGTCTATGCACAGCTGCCCAAAGGGCAACCCTGAATTCAAAGATGATGAATAGGCTAGTGCCTAGAAGGCAAATCTTTTCTTAAGAAAGCAACACCATTCAAGACTACGCAGTTTAAGGTAAGACAAATGCAATGGCTTGGGTTTGGATGAGCTAAATTAGATAGGCTGACAAAGCCAAAAGGCTAATAATCAGATAGGCTAACAAAGCCAAAAGGCAAATAATCAGATAGGCTGACAAAGCCAAAATGCAAATAATCAGATAAGAGCATTACCACCTTGGAAGTAGAAGTTCTAGGCCCAGTCAGGATGACGATCGATCGGGAACCCTCACCATTCAACTAGGCAGTGGTTAGAAGAGTTCGGGGCCACACCCTGGGTGCAGCTATTTTATATGGCTTAATGCAGAACTTCTACCCACGTCTGACGTGGGTCCTGACGCGGGCCCTTGACCGCACGCTTACAGTAACTATGGAAAGTTTTATGTAGAACTGAGAAGTGGTATCATGGTGAAAATAGGGGCTTTTAGCAGGTGGTCAGTGCTCTTGACTGCAGAAAGTAAACAAAGGATAACTTTTACCGTAAAATGCTCAGAAATTAATATTTTATATATTATTTCTCTGTCACGTTGCCGTCTTTTTCAGTTAAGCAAGCGCGGAAAGTTTCATAACTAAAAATATTGCAAACCTTGCTTGTGAAACAGCCAGATGTACCAGCAGAATGTCACGTACGTGTGGGCTAATCTTATTCTCGTAACTGTGGAAATTTACAAGGGGGGGGCTAGTGTCGCGGTGGATGGCACAGGTCCCTGCTGTCAGATCAGTGAAGCCTGCGAGATCTGTTTTATTAAAAAATGGTAGCAAGAGACACTGGGCTTTGTGGGCCTATATGTATGTATCTAGGAAGGTATGCTTGGGCCTATATGTGGGTATCTAAGAAGGTGGGCTTGGGCCTATGTGTGGGTATCTAAGGAGGTGGGCTTGGGCCTATGTGGGATGTGCTAAGAGGATGAAGGAAAGTGGACAACTTAGGACATCTATCAGGGCCTGATTGGTGGGGCCTATCTAGGAGTGTCATGTTTGGTGGGTAGTGCAGAATGAGACGTGGGTTTCTTGTTAGATGGTAAAACGGGACCCTACTTCAGAAGGGGGGCCCCTCCCCTGGGCCTCGAAGCAGTAACGAGGCCTTTAGCAAAACACTGCCCTACCACCGGCAGTTCTACATACATTTGAAATGCAGATTCACATGGGTGATGCAAAGGTTAACAAAAGCCAGTTGATCTGGCTTCTTCCTCCACCCCTCACTCACCTCTCCTTACCTGTGTCCGGCTGGTCCTGGAAACAAAGGGACCTTCTGTCACCTAGCAACAAAATGCCTTGAATGGCCGGTACTTAACAGAGGCCCCAATCTGTTTGTTCCTTCCTCCCACCCCTGCACCCCCAGGAATGCCACCACACCCTGACCAGCAAGGTCAAGACATCTCGCATTTATAATGCGATTGTGTGGGGCAGGGGGCCCTGGAGGAGCAGGTGGGCTAACTGTGAAAGTGGGGCCTTTCACAGTGAAGCGGGCCCCCTGTTTTATAGCTGAGCGCGAGGCCCTGGGCAGCTGCCCACACTGCCCATGCCTAGCGCCGGCCCTGAACCACCCTATGCACTGATGCTACCTGGGCGGCCCTATGGCCGACACGTCAGTGCTTCGTCCCACCCTTTCCTCTCAACCCCTCGAGTGAAGATCGCTCTGCGCTGCTCACGCTTCGGGCCCAGATTGTGAAAGGCAAACAGGTGTGCATTTGAAGGCTGTCAGTTATTAACAGATGCAATTTTATTTGATGCTGCAGTTCATTGCCAGTGACAGTGATTATGTTATTATGCTCGCAGATGTTTAGGGTCCTATTCACAGAAAGGTAAATATACACATAAATATTTACTCGTGTATATTTACTACTACACCTAAGTCTACACTTTTTTGGTATACATCAAGTACAGATTTACACCAAAGTGTAGACTTACATGTCTCCACCTCCTGGTGGAGCCTCCTAATACAAGACTTACAAGTGCAACGCCACTACTAGTAACTTTTCCCACAAAGGCACAGAGTCCATGCCCACTGTGGCAGAAATCTCCCTATAGGAAAGAATATGGAAAATTGTAAATGTTTATTAAACTCTAAAAACATGATTAAAATATTTTAATATAAAATGTAATCTAAAATCATGTTAAATATTTATTTTTTAGCCTAGAAGTAATAAAATAAAATGTTACAGCACATTACCTTATTAAACTAAATGTGTATTTAATAATATAGTAATCAAAATATCTTTATTTAATTTAGAAATAATATTTCCAACTGAATGTAATTTTTAAAAACTTCACACACAGTAGCATTTATATTTGTATTTAATATATATTTATATGTATGAAAAGCTACATATAATCTTAATGTACATTTTTGTAAAGAATAATACTTTAATTTCATTTTAATTTTAAAATATGTTTACTATTACATTTTAAAATAGTATAAAGATGGTTAAATAATTCTATATATTTTTAACACAACAGCATAAAAAAATATTTATTTTAAAAGTCATAATAATTGTATTTATTTAACAATATTTTCTATCAGAAGTTCTTTTAATTCCCTGCCTCCATTATTTTCTCTGGGAATTGGTTGCAGTCCCTATGAGTAGCAATGTATTGTGCAGCACATACTTCAAGGCTGCGCTGGAGTACATTTACTATCGTTGTGGGACCTTTTTGGCTATGGTAACTTTAGAAGAGTAATTAGTTAAGCAATGGGCTTATTATTTTGTGACTGGGTGTTTGTACTTGCATGTCCCTTCTTCAACCTCTCCTTACCCCTCTCTAAACCCCACCCCTTTAGGTGTAAGTATCCCCTGTTTTTCAGCCACTACTCCTGGTCTCTCTCACATTTACTACTAAAATGTATGCTTACATCTGTGGAGCTCTCCTCTCCGCACAGAAAGGTAGGCATGGTGGTGGTCTAGATTAGTGAATAGCATTTTGCAGTACATGAGTAGGACTGCAGCAATAATACTTCTACAAAATTAAGTTTATGAATTGGTCCCTTCCTATTTTTTTGTTAAATATATCCACCTACCACAAGGATTGCATGTACTAGAATAAAGACATCCAGGTATGACAAACTGTGAAAAAGATAGAGATGGGCAAGCCAACATATTGACAGGAAGCGTTGAGCCAAAGATTCTGGCTTGGCCCTAAGAGTCCGTGCACGCGGCAACGCCTTGGAAATGTTTGGCAAGTAAATCATGCAACACATATCATGTAAAAATATGATAAGATCTCTTCCAAATTCAAAGCAGTGTATCGAATTAACACGCAGCAGCTTTACACCTTAGGTACAACAGATTAAATCACTGCAGTGAGAACGGATTATTAAATGGGATAGTTTTTATGGTTTAATTCTTTTGATTGAGCAATGCAGGAAACAAGCTTGCATTAAACGGGCCACACAGAGCTCACTATAGATACTAATAAGTGCATTGATATTACAAAAAAACACCATGTAACTGATACAATCCCGCCCACCACCCCAAGAGAAGAGAGAAAAGAAAAAGGAAGAAAACACAGAGAGAACCGTCCATTCCTTCTATGCAGCGCTCCACAAAGCGGAGTGTCGTGCATAAAACTAGGCCAGCCTATGTGGAGGGGTCCGGTGCAGTTAGGCGAAAGAGGCGTAGGTATCTAGGGCAAGACAGCTCCCGGAAACCTTGTGCAAGCAGAGCTAGGAATGGTTGCCAAAGATCGCTAAAGGAGGAGCCTTTCCCGGCCAGGGTAAGAGAGATCTTTTCCATGCCCAGTACGTGCCACAATCGCCGATGCCACCCTGTATGTGCAGGAATTCGAGGGGTTCTCCAATGAATTAATATGTTCTGAATGGCTGTGCCCTGTGCTATGGCTATCTGCTTCCCTCGCCTAGATTTCAAAGGGTAGGTGAGCGGATTTGGTACCCCCAACAGGACATATGCAGGAAGCCTAGGGATTTCCGTGTCAAGGTGTTTGTCAACATCGTCAAGTATTTGCGTCCAGTAAGTCCGGAGATGTTCGCAGTCCCATAGAAGGTGAACCAGTGTGCCCCTCTTCCCACACCCTCTCCAACAGTCAGGGCTCTGTGTAACGTCGGCTTGGTGGAGTCTCTCTGGGGTGTAGTACCAGTAATAGACAAGCTTGGTGAATGTTTCAGTAAGGCCTACATGCGTTGCTGTGTGGCGTGCTCTGTAGCATGCACCCTCCCACTCCTTGGGACTAAGACTACGTCCAAGATCCCTCTCCCAGCGCGCGCGTCCCGCATGGTAAGTGTAGGTATAGCGGGACAAGAGCATCATATACAGATCCGAGATCAGCTTCTTGTCCGAGGACCGTGTGATGAGCCACCGTTCATAGGGGGTGAGAAGCCTAGTCGCCTGTGTTCGGTTGCCAGGATGCATAGCCCAATGTCGCACCTGTAAGTAGTGCAGACGTTCGGATTCTGGGAGGCCGTAATCGGCCCTGAGTTGCGAGAAGGGGATAATATCACCTTTATCAAATAAGAGGCCTAAGGCTCGGCCTCTCTCCACAATAGAAAGGACTGCAAGCCCATCCCGGGGCTAAAGTCAGGATTATCAAAAAGTGATGTAAGCGGAGAAGGGAAGGTCGTTAGGTCATGGCGCGTATTGGTCCGATCCCAAACTTTAAGGGTTGTGCGTGTCACCTGTGAAGCGTATAAGTTGGGGGGACGGTGGAATTTCCAGAGAAAGGGAATTTTCATGAGAGACGTGCCAGCAACTGCACGGTCTTGAAAAAGCCAGTGTTTCTCAGATTCAGCCCAGCTCCATTCGACCAGGTGTCAAAGCTGCGCGGCATTATAATAGAGCGTGAGATCCGGAATCCCAAGGCCCCCTTCGTGAGGTGGGAGGAAGCTGACTAACCGTTTCATTCTCGGCTTGCACCCTTGCCAGATAAAGAGAGAGAGTTCCGATTGCACCCTATGCAGCCAACCTGTAGGGGGCGGCAAGGGGAGCGTCTGAAAAAGGTACAACATTTTGGGGAGAATCGTCATTTTAATAGCTGCGACACGCCCCAGCCACGAGATCTGATAGTGTTTTCATCTCCGCAGCTCGGTGCGGATGTGTGTGTGGAGTTGGGAGTAGTTAGCCGTCCTCATGGCCTGCAAGGTCGGGGCCAGTTGTATCCCTAAATAAGGGACAACATCATCAGACCACTGCAGGGGGTGTTGAGCCTGAAGATCTGCCCGCTCTTGAGGCGACAACGAGAGGTTCAACGCTGTAGATTTCGTCAGGTTAACCTTAAACCCGGAGGCGCTCGCAAAGGTATCCAATTCCTCCAAAAAGGTCCCCACGGCTATCCCAGGGTTCGCTAGGGTGACCAGTACGTCATCCGCATATAGACTTATAGTGTCCGTGTCCCCTCCGAAGCGAATGCCAGTGATCTGAGGGTGGTCCCTGACTCTCTGCGCCATGGGTTCCATGTAGAGGGCAAAGAGCAAGGGCGACAAGGGGCACCCCTGCCTCGTGCCTCTGCTAATAGTGAATGGGGTGGACGTGTGACCATTGATCCGTACTGTGGCTGTGGGATAACGGTAGCAGTTAAAAATGTGCGTCCGCATCTTTTCCCCCATGCCAATGCGGACCATTGCCTGCTCGAGATAGGGCCAGTGGACCCGATCAAAGGCCTTCTCCGCATCTATGGTTAGGAGCATATAGTCTCCAGGGATGCGGGAGGCCTTTTCTATGAGGTGTGTGACACGTTTAGTGTTGTCACTCGTCTGCCTCTGTGGGATGAAACCAGCCTGATCGGGGTCCACAAGCCCCGGCATATAGGGGCTTGTGGACCCCGCATGCCGGGGTCCACAAGCCCCAGCATGGAGGAGGGGATCGCTCCGGGTGCCGCAAAGGAATTGAAGAGCCGGGTGAGCAGGGGGGTCAGCGTTGAGCAAAACTGCTTATAAAAAGCCGCGGTGTAGCCATCGGGGCCAGGCGATTTGCCCAACTTCAAACGAGCAATAGCTGCTATGACTTCCTCCGGTCTTATCTCTCTCTCTCTCTATATGAGCCGCCTGATCCGGTGTCAGGGCAGGAAGACGGGCCTGGGCTAGGTAAGCGTCTATATACGCCCTCTCCAAAGGCTGTTCGTCATAGAGTTGGGCATAGAAGTTGCGGAAGATCTCGGCAATAGCCGCATCATCCGAGCATAACACTCCTGCATGGTCCCTAATCTCCTGAACTCCCTCGCGCTGTCTAATCTCCCGGAGCTTATGCGCGAGCAGCCGCCCACACTTGTCCCCACCAGCATAGAAGGAATGCCGCAGACGCATCGCAGCATATTCTGCCTTGTCACAGTCAATGGCAGCCAGCTGTGCCCGAGCTGCAGTTAACTGTCGCCATATGCGGGGGGCCCCGGTGCGCTGATGCATCTGCTCCAGTTCTCGCACCTTCTGTGTCAGTTCCTCCCTTTTCGTTTTACAGTCCGCGTTGTCTGCAGAAGAGATGGCGATGACTTCTCCCCTAATAACTGCCTTAAGGGCCTCCCATCGGGTAGAAAGGGCAGTGTCAGGACTGTCATTGTGTAATAAATAGTCCTCTAGTGCACGCTGTATCCGGGCAACCGTGTCCAGTCGATGCAATAGAGTGTCGCGGAAGCGCCAATGTCTGGTCGGTCGCCGAATCTGTGGTAGGGCTAGTGTAACCACCACTGGGGCGTGATCGGACAGTGCCGCCACCAATATGTCAGCCGAGAGCGTGACATCGCGGATAGCCTTCGAACCCAGAAAGTAGTCTAGTCTGGCATATGTTTTGTGTGCGTTAGAGTAATATGAGAATTCTCTGGACCGAGGGTGATGCTGTCTCCACAAGTCTGTAAGACCTAGGTCGTGTAGTCTGGTGAGCCCTGTAGGCGAGAGAGCGCCAACCTGGCTTGTGCGCTGTGCCGATCTGTCTAAGTCATTGTCGAACACCAAGTTGAGATCTCCCCCTATCAGTATGTGACGCTCCTGGGTTGCCGTAGCTTCAGTGAGGGCCTCGTGCAAGAATCGTTCCTGACCCTCATTAGGTGCGTAGATAGACCCCACAATTAGAGTGTGACCCCCTATGGTAAATGGTAAGTGAGAAGTCTGCCCTTTATCTCAACCCTTTCTGCACCACCTTCCCCGGAAAGCCCTTGAGACCAAAATAGCCACCCCTGCGGTCTTGGAGGGTTTGGAGGAAAAGAATTGTGTCTGGAAGGCGCGGGACCTAAGCCGGTGGCAATCCTTAGGGAGCAAGTGTGTCTCTTGAAGGAGGCAAATATCCACCCCTGTACTCTCCAGATAGGAAAGAAGTGCCCTGCGTTTAATGGGGTTGTTGAGCCCTCTCACATTGAGAGTGAGAATCTTAACTGAGGATGGTGGCATCTAGAACCTAGAGATGAGGGTGTCGCCGATCATGAGCACCGGAGGTGCCAAAACCTGGGAAAGGCCTATAAGGGACGACCCTCAACGCCAGCGCAAGAGTGAGGAAGCAATAGCACCCCATGGACCGGGGGCCCCCTAGGAAAGAAAGACAGAAGAGGAGAGTGAGTAAAGAGAAGAATGGAACAGAGACCCGCAAAAATTGGAACAGAAAAAACAAGGCACAACATGTGCCAAAAAGGATCTTGAGTTCGATCATTAGTCCGTCATCCGAGGATGAACAGAGGGAAAGTCTATGGGGTTGTCGCGTGGCCAATGGTAGGCCCAACCCCTCCCCCAACCCCCAAGCAGCAAAGGAAGGATACACCATGATAGCCAGGCTCAGTCACGTGGTCGACGTCTTGGCTAAGGCTTCTGGCAGAGCCTCAAGGGCGGCCTGTTGCTCTTTCTTGACCACCAGTGGATCTGGTCGCTGGGTGCGGCGTCGTCGTCGCTGCTGTCTCCATTTCGGTCGACCATCGCTGGACCCTTGGTCCGAGCACTCCCCCTCGTCCGTGTCCTCCGGGATGGTAATCCCCAACAGTTTGCTTGCTTCAGACAGGGAACGGAGTTGGTACAACTTGCCATCATGCCGGAATACGAGGCGGAACGGGTGCCCCCAGGAGTAGGAGATATTGCGTTGGCGCAGGGCCTCCGTGATGGGCCGGAAGGTCCTACGCTTCTGGAGCGTAATAGCAGCAAGATCTTGGTAGAGGACGGGCGACTGGTTGCGGAAGGTGATCGGTTGAAGGGATCTAGCTTTGTGCAAAATTTCTTCCTTGGTGTGGAAGTCCTGGACGCAGACCAAAATGTCCGCCGGAGGCGCCGTTGCCGCCCTAGGCGGACCCACTCTGTGCGCTCGGTCCAGCTTAAGATCAGAGTCCAGCGGGTTGCCCAGGATATGGTTGAAGAGCTCACGCACATATTTAAAGATATCGCCAGCTTCTTCATTGGTGCTCACTCCTCGGATTCTAATGTTGTGGCGGTGGGAGCGGTTCTCAAGGTCCTCCAAGTGAGATTGAACGTCCACCTGCTGCTCGTGTATTCGGAGTACCTCCTGTTGCATGGCAGCCAGTTCGGTGTCCCGGGCATCGCTCCTGTCCTCCAGGGATGCCACTCTCTCCCCTATGTCATCCACATCCTTGCGGATGTCCTTGATCTCCGCCGTGAGATCACGTTTCACTGTCTGGAGGTCATCCCGCAAGGCAGCGAACAGGGATTCCAAAAAGGCCCGCGTCACTGGCGCTTCCGTAGAGGTGGCCATCTGCGCCGCCGCGTCCGGAGTCCGCCGACCCCCCCGCTCTGTGCCCGGGCAAAAAGATCCTTAAGCGATTTTTCTCTTGTGGCTGATTTGTCCTTCCTGCCTCGGGTGGATGTCATGCTCAGCTCCCCCCATGCCACCGGCACCGGCAACCACGGACTGGGCTGTACAATGAGTCACTGCGGCACGGCGTCGCCCGGCTCAACGGTCCCCGCTCCGCGTCCCAGGGACCGATCATGTGCGCACCAGCTCCAAACCGCTCCCGGTGCATGACACTGCAAAGTGTCAGCCGACAGTCCGCTGGGCCCCCGGGCGTCCTTGCCGTCCAGGCCCAGATGCGTCAGGGCACGGCGCAGCGTATGCCAGAGGAAGGCGGGGGAGCAAGGCCAGCAGCCTGTCACCAGTGCACGGCCCCCTCCGGCGTGATAACGAAGTTGTGCGGAGGGGGAAACCAGGCCCAGTACACGCGGGAGAGCGGCGGCGGCTGCCGCCGAGTGCAGGGCCCCTTCAATGATGCAGCGCCAGTCTCTGTGGGCCCAGTATCGGGAGATGGCAAGGCGACGCCATCAACACCGGACCACCAACTGCTCCACAATGTCCGACAGCGGGGGGACCCGCCCAGCTAATCCCAAAAAAGCGAATCCAGGCAGGATCCCTCCCCGTGGGCGCAGGATGGGGTGCACAACCAGAGGCCCGAGCTCCAGGCAGGTCCGCCGCGTAGCCCGAAGCGGCCTAGGCGCCTCCGAGGGGGCTCCGGGGAGTCAAAGCTGCAGCAGGGAATGGGGGCTTCATATGACTCACCACGGCAGCCCCCTGGTTTGTTCCGCTAGGCTGAAGGCCGAAATGCCTCCCGATAGCCCGCTCCACTCTCCGCTGGCCTCCAAGCCTGCGTGTGGGGTTGCTGTGCGCTCCGGCTCCACACAGGAGGGGCCGCTGCTCCTCACAAGATGGCGCCAACCGTTCCGCCGCCGATCACTGCCGTCGTCGCTCGCCGGTCCAATGCGGCGGAAGAAGCCTCTGGGTCCAGCCGGCGACTCCGGTAGAGTGATGTCACTCAGCGGCCAGGGACGCAGGACTCCAGCCCCCACAGCCGCGTCAGCGCCGTCTGCTGCTGCACGCCACCACTCCGCCGCTCGGGCCTGACTCGGGACCAGGGGCACGAAGCACAGCCACCGGAGCCCCGGGCGCCGCACCCGGTGAGTTGCCGATTGTGCCTGGGTGCTGAAGATGTAAATTCAGCTGCCTCCCGTGCGATTCAGAGCCAAAGGCCGGTGCTAGAAATCGGCGGGCGGAGGAGAGAAGGCAAAGCACGTCTTAGCTCTCCGCCATCTTGGCCACGCCCTGAGATAGTTTTTAAACGTTAATTTGGAAACAATCCTGCCATTCCTCAAACTACAATGGCATTAATAAACTAAGAGGCTAGTCATTTGTCATGTATACCATAAAAACGGCCCAAGTTCTTATTACAAATGGAACAGCATTGTAGTCTAATAAATCAAAGATAAAGTGGACATCCTGAACCACGTATCGTATCTGAAGGTGCTCTCATATGTGGTGATAAAGAAAAGGGAGGATCATTGAAAATAAAATATTCGCCTAGGATCACACAATTTACGAGCATGGAAGCAGAGACTGATCACTGGTTTTCTTGTTGCACATTATGCAATTCAGCCCAAAGAGGTGTAACCTTTTTCTTTCAATTAATGCTTTGTCTTCAGTTCTTGGTGCACGAGTTTAGAGCGTGGCGCCAGGCAGAAGCTACATGAAAGCTTGGCTCATTTTGGATTCAAGGGCCCAAGAATATCTTGAGCTGAGCCAGAGCCAGACATGTGGCTCGAGCCCAGCTCGAGCTTTCAGTGGCTCGACCACTAGTAGAAATAAAATGCTGCAAAGGATTAAAAGCAGGGCCGGATAGGGGAACCAAAAGCAGCACTAGCAAAAATGTTCAAACCTGCCCTGCCCCCTTCTTGTGCTAACTCTCTCTTTCCCTCCACTCTCTCTTCACTCTCTCTCTTCTCTCTCTCTGATAGTTTCTCTTTACCTCCCCCCCCTTCTCTCTCTCCTGAAACCTCCCCATGCCTGCTGCAATTAACATCAAGGAGCTTTGGAAAGTGACAGAGGCTTCAAGAACGACCCTAGGCATTCAAAACCGGTCTCCAAGGGCTCCAGCCCACGAGGGAAATGCCCGTGGAATAAACAGCCTGTCCGGCCTTGTTTAAAAGAGCATGTTGCACCCAAAGATCAGACTGCACCAATAAACAGAACGTGTGGGGGAGAGTTCTAAATGAGGGTTTGACAGTTACAAGTCCTTATACATTTTTTCATTTCGTTATTCTATTTTCATTTGCTATCAGCAGTTCTTTTGAGTGCTGTACTGGGGCTGATTTAATGGACAATATGTTCTCTCGACAAGTTCCAGAGGCGTCTTCCGCATCTGGAGCGCTCCACTCAAAAGGTCGATTGAAGACTCATCCTCTGGTGTTGACTGTCATTACAGCGCGTGACAGAGAAACCGACACATCAGCAGAGGTCGCCGCTGTTTTCAATCAACACCTGGGTATTAAAGTTGAGCCAAGGCTGAACTGTAGGCATTGGTGTCACACACTATATCCAACACCACACACCGCGTCAGCAGCATAGAATAATATATTAGCAAGCACACGAGTCTGCTAACAAGTCCACTTAAACTTCAACATTGTAGAATTTATTCAAGTTACAAAATAGCTCTTTCCTGCGGCTTTTTCTGGTTCCCTCTGTATTGCATGGCGGTTTGTAGTTGCCTTGTTTGCTACACATATATAGGCAATCTGCTATCAACTCGACTCCATCATAAGAGGATGGGTATGCTTTTTTATACAAAGTCTTTTTACTCGTTAATGTATAGTGATAATTACTTTTAAGTATTACTATCTAATACAATGTCACATATAAGCTGCGAAATGTTGAAACAGTTATATCAAGTTCATCATCAACACTTTTTTGACAATAGTTATCACATCGGGATAATTGACCTTTGTAAATCATTATTTAAGAATAGAATTATGACGAGAAAAGGTTAGAAAGGAGATGGGAAAAGAGTGAAGAGCAGGGACCCGGGGTAGGAAAGAATGAGAGGGGTAAACCTACATTTCATCAGAATATTACCTCATGCTCTAGCATACAATGAGCTTTAAATCATGTGAGGCTGAAGCATCTACTTGGTGCTGTCATATAAAAATCTCATCAAACATTGTTGATTTCTATGGAAAACATAGAGGAAATAAAAGCTAAGACCAAAACATGAAGTTAAACAAACCTTACAGAGTGTCTTAGCATTAAAAAGTAATTGGGTCAACAAGCATGCGACGGCCTTCACAGACCCACATGTCCCAGTGCTGATTGCTTTTTAAAAAGCTTCCAAGGACATAAATAATGTAATGTGAGATTGCATTTCACAGGATATCAGCATGGAGGGAACGTATGAAAGTCTTTATCGAGGTTCTTGGTTTACCTTGTTTGGTTTTGGCTGTCCTCTCTGCGTTTGTGTATAAGATGACATTGTGCTCTGTGAGCAGTGCTTAATTTGAGCCAGTGATTTCCGGTGCTCAGCACCAGCACATAATTGTCAACACTGGCGCTTGTGACAGTCTGCCACAAGGTGACGCTGTCTGGCTGATTTAGAGATTACCACAACAAAAGTCAATTATTAATACAATGTAAATTAAAAATGACTATTTCTTGCCGCCCTAGCCATTCTTATAGCTTTAGGGGCCTGGAATAGTCCGAATTGTCACACTTGTAGGAGTGTGATGGTTAGTACTTGTATTGTTACTATCGCTGGCAGCATGGCAGGGGCAATGGTTGGTACAAGCTATAGTGTGGCCTTTTGACGAGAGTCCTGGCACTTATTTTTTTTTACAAATTAAGCACTGTCTGTGAGCCTGTAGAGTGTGGTGTATCAGAGTGTTGTCTGTTAAGTGTGGTTGGGACCGAAAACAAAGGATGCCAGCTCTTGTTTGGTCGTTCACTTCTTAGCTTAAATGACTGACTGGCAGCAGTAGTTAAGTACACAATACCCAAAGGGTCACTTGGCATTGCCTTCTGTAAAATGAGAATAAGGAAGCCACTTTTTATGTGTGAAGTGCAAACTTTTTCTTTTCTACAGCAGCATGTGACCTTTTCTCTCTTCATCCTTCTGGATACTGAACCCAATGTATTTTATGTTTGGCCAGATTGGTTATCTTGGTGAATGAGGTCAATAGACAAGTCATTTTTCCTAAGGCCTCTGTCATGTTGTAGTCTTACACTAAGTGATTATAAGTTGCTTGTGAACTTTATGTCTGGCACATGATAAGGGAAATAAGTACTAAGAAAAAAGATGCCAACTGTACAGACATTTAGGTACAGACAGTAGCAGTGAAACGGAATGCTTAACTATTCGGTAGTCCCATAAGCAGGAGTAAATAAACGCAAGAAGTGATCAACTACCCCACTTCTAAAAAGCCTACACTGTCTGTAGTGATCACCAGCAGCTACAGACTAGGGGCACACTGAGCCTTCCTCATTTCCCAGTAGATTAAAGAATCAAAGCTGTGCCGCTTGATGTGAAAGAGGATCCGTTTATTTTAATTTATTGAGAGTTTATGTAGCAGTACAACGCAAAAGTGCATCAGGGCGTTTTCCATAGGTCACTATACATACAAGAGCACCAGAGATTTTGCAAAGGTCGCAATACCTGAAAGGATAAAATAAACGGTAAATAAATGGTTCATAAGCATAATAACATACACTGTCTTTAAATGTGGTATTTCCAAGTAGCATTATGGAAGTTTATGGAAGAGGCATTACAGCTGCCAGCATACAGCATAAATCAATCAATCAGGTTTCTTATAAAGTGTGACTACTCACCCCTAAGGGTTTCAAGGCACTGAGGGGGGGAAATGGGGGGGGGGGGAGGGTTGGGGCGGTGTATCTGCGGTTCAGTCCAACAGTCAGTTCTTGAGGTCCTTCCTCAATTGAGGCAGCAATGGTGATTGCCTGAGGTGCAGAGGCTGGGAGTTCTAGGCCTTCACAGCGAGGTAGGAGAAGGATCTTCCTCCAGCATCAGAGCTCTTACACGGTTCTCTGTGCATCAAGACACAGAATAAACCGGCCAGTGCATCACTTAATCTACACATGGAACAACTATCCAAGTAAAAGTTCAGGGTTATGAATAGGATGGAGGAGGCCAAGCCTGGCATATGCAGTATTTCCAATACTTACAAGAAGTTGTTTGGTCATTTCAAACATTTACCAACATAATCAACAGGGCAAAAAACTTTTATCCTATATAACGCAATGCAGCACACCCCTGAGGTACATAAGAGTGTTACAACGGGGCAAACAAGGATTAGAAAAGCGGACGGAAGGAAGAACTGGCCCAGGAGGAAGAGTTTTATTTCTGATTTCCCAGCATATATAGAGGCTAAATTACAAGCAGCAGGCTGTATGGCCTTCCAGATTTTGGGAGCACAGCCCTAAAGTGATTGATTCAAGGTGCATTTCTTGTTGACAGCAGGGGGTTTTATGGAGGAAGGTGTTCGAGCTGCAGTTTTGAGATCTTCAGCTTTTTTCATAAATAATGGGAATATTCAGGGGCGGCTCCTCCGCTAAGGCGGAGGACCGTCACCCCACTAAGTGCAAAAAGAAAAAGAAAATGATAATAACACTTAAAATTGCGTTATTATCATTTTCTTCTTCAGTAAGGAGCCAGCCAGGTTGGGGCGGGGCTGGGCTTGTTACAGCCTGGGAGAGGGAGGAGGTGTGGCTCCTGCTGCATCTTAAATGCGCTCGACGGTTTGGCCGGTAGTCTTGGGTCGGCCAAACCGTCATGCGCACTTTGCATGTTCTCCACAGGCTGTATTGTACAGCCTGGGTGGAGAACATGCCCCACCTCCCAGTCCCCATCTGCGCACCAAATCACGGTGCTCACACCAATCACAACACTGCATTGCAATATTGTGATTGGCTTAGGGGAGTCTGGGAGCCTGGGTGCTTCCTGTTCGTGCATCGGAGGAGAGGCTGCGGCTGGCAACAGGCGACGACAAGTTAAGTCTTTTTTTTTTCTAACCCCCCCTCCCCGCCCACCCGCCACCGTTCCCAACCAACCACCACTGGGAATATTTACAATATAACAGTTTGTGCACTGAGGTCAAATGGGCTGCTGCATACAGAGAGGCCTTTGTTGTGTCCCCAGTGGTGGGGGTGTGGGAAAGGGGTCCTGCTGTTCTGGGAATATTAGTCTCTGGGGACCACCCCAGGCACATGGTTAGAATGGCAGCGCCGAAAGAAACAGAGATGGGCACACTGTTCTGTCTTGGGCGCCGAACTCCAGGTTTATACTACGCGGTCATATGCCTGCCGGCCTAAACCAAACAGGCCCTCAAAGTCGGGTGGTCGCCCAGAACACCCCTGCTCTGGGACAATACTTTCGTCCTTTCCTCCGAGTTAAAACACAAACAAATGGAGCCTCATCCATAGGCATCTCAACAGTATCAGAATAGAACAGAAGGAAATGTGGTTACTAAAGTTTGTGATCTCCAAACTGAGTCAAACTGTCCTACCAGTCCGTGAAATAGTCGTGTAGCCTCTGGGAGGGAGATGGGTTGGGTCGTAGGTCATATGGTGTGAGTTTGACAAAGCTCCCTACATAATTGGGTGTCGGTTGCCTTTTTCACTACCCTCTGGAATGGTGGAGCTTGTCAGCAATGCCCTTGGGTGGGCACCTCTTGCTGCCGTCTGAGCCTGGCTGGATTGCAGTTAATTTGTCACCCTCCTCTCTCTCCTTTGAGTTGGGTATGTCCTCTCCTCTACCGCTGCAGGGGTTTGTCTGGCATTTCTTGAAGTGGGATGCGTTTCACATCACGGTCTCCGTCCCTCTGGCTCCTGATCTCACGATCCTGTGGACTCTCGTGACTTGCCATGGACGCTCTATTGAGAGGCAGAACTTGCTGTCTGTCCTTGACTAGCATCCAGTCTCCTACTTTGAGGGTCACGGACTGGGCTCTCCTCTTCAGTGACATCCTGCGATTCCTATCTTGCCTTTGCGGCTATGCTTGGCTGTGTGGGCTAGGCTTCTTCTCCCATGTCTGGCGGTGAGTTATGACATCTGTGACCTTGCACCCGAAATAAAGCATCCTGGGAGCTGGGAGTTGCGGGGGGGGGCAGATGGTAGTCTTGCAGCAGTTCATATATGATAGATATGGTCGTATCAGTGGTTCGCCTGAACCGTTCCACCTCCCCGTTAGCTTGGGGCCAGTGGGGAGTGATCTTCCGATGCTTAGTGCTCTTGGATGCTAAGTAGCTGGCTATCTCATGGCTGTTGAACAGGAGGATGTTTTCCGTGCGCAATTCCCTGATGAGACCATGGGTGGCCATTCCCTTCTCCAGTTTGGGTATCGTCTCCTCTGCCGACGTGGTTCTCACAATATTCACGTTAGGATATTTAGAATAGTCGTCGATGACGACCAGTAGATGCACTTCCACACTTGCCTGCTGACATGGCACTTTTGTGATTGGTTCCGTGATGATGGGTAATGGCGGGTCGGGGGACCCTATCGCTTGGCAGAGGTTGCATCGCTGAACAGTCTGTTCTACCTGGTCGTCTAGCCCCAGGAACCAGACCTTGCTCAGTAGGCCGCTCTTGGTCTTGACAATCCCTTGATGGGACCTGTTGGGGTTCTCGAGTAAGCATCCTTCAGAGGTGACAGTCAGTTCGCTCTTCATGTTGTGTAATGACTTCACGGTATACCTGGCATTGGTAGTCTTCTTCAAGATGTTGGTAATGATGCAGTCCTACCTCCTGGATTGGTAGTGGCGATGGCCAGCTGTAGGCAGTAGGCAGTAGTCAGTTTTGGTGTCTTTGATGAAAACTTAGAGGGAGATGGGGATCAGGCGTGACCTCTCGACGACTACCCCGATGTACTCTTTGGTGTTGGCAGATTCTTGCTCCTCTTGTGGAATCACGGGTCGTGCATGATGGAATACGTAGTCAGTTGGTGTAGGAAGGTAGGATCATTATAGCATGGTTACCCCACATGGTGTCAGTGTGCTTTTAGCCTAGTTTGCTTGGATCCTGCTAATCAAGACCCCAGCATCTGTGCTCTCTCCCCTAGATTGGTTCTTGTAAGTACTTTGGTACCTCCACAATTGGCTACTGGTGTATCCTTATAAGTCCCTGGTATATGGTACTGTGGTACCTAGGGCATAGGTACACCAGGGGTCTCCCATGGTCTGCAGAATGTATTGTGCCACCCGTGGGAAACCACTTAAATTGTGACTACAGGCCTGCCATTGCAGCCTGTGTGTGTTGGTTCTTGCCCCTCTCATGACAGATATACGTTTCCTTATATCTGAGGTCACTGCACTTAAAACCTATAAGTCACCCCTATGGCAGACTCTTCAGTCCTGAGGGCAGGGTGCTTGGTTACAAGTGTGAGGGTGCCCCTTCATGAGCAGGTCACCCATACAAACCCCGGAGTCGATTATCCAGGCTTTGTAAGTGCGGTCAGCCATTTTTAGATATATAGTGGACATCGGTCATTACGAGATGTCTAACAATATAATGGCTGCACCAAACCTGGTCATGTTTGGTATTAAACATGTTGGAATCATACCCCAACACCAATTTTGGTGCTGGAAGTATGGTCCTCTGTACTGGGGGGCTCCTTAGGGTACCCCCCTGTACTCCCGGTAACAACCTTTCAGGGTATCCCAGCAAGCTAGTGCTGATGCCGACCACAGACACGATTCTGCCCTCCTGATGCTGAGCTGAGCTTGAGCAGGGGAAGGCAGAGCAATTGGTTTCCTGTCACAGGGATGTGTGACCACCTCCCAGACAGGACTTAGTGTATTGGACTGGGGTAGGGGCACTTGCCAGCTCCACCAGACTGCTTTGAAGGGCACATTTGATGCCCTCCTTGCATACTCCGGTTTGAGCCAGGTCAGGAACCCTTGGTTTCTGCTCTGGCGCGAAACTAGACAAAAGACAGGGAAGTATCCTCCCCTCTGTCCAGCCCCTCCTCTGGGAGGGACCTTCAAGCTGTTCCAACCCTTTCCCTAGGGTATTTAAGGGCTCCCCTGTCAGTGGGTCCTTAGGTTCATCGTGGAACAAGACTCACCTCTGAAACCAAGACACTCTTTGACTGTCTGGACACTTGGACTTCGTTGGACTTTAACTGGAAACGAGACTGCACCAAGGAAGCTTCCTGCTGCTCCTGGTCTCGCTGTTCTTCAAGTCTTCTGCATCTTCTGTCTCTGTGCTTCCTTCAGGTTCTCCAGAAAGCCTGTGGGCATCAAGGCCTTCCGAAGTAATCTCCCTTGGAGTGAAGGAGTTGCTCCCCTGCATCTGCAGGCACCGCAATGAAGCTGACCGGTCTGCTGTTCCTGACGTCCTACGGACTTCCTGAGGCCCAGCAACACAGGTGGTGGTTCTGCAGCTCCCCAAAGCCCTGACCTGTCTTCTCTGCCATTTTGAGGACGGTATCTCTCGTGGGGCTGCTGAGATCAAACCCCTGTGCACTGCGTTGACTTGCCGTTGTTAAGGCTTGTTGGCTGTGCACTCCAGAGATCTTTCGGCTACAAGAAGCCCCAGCCTCCAGCACATCATCTTCCGAAGATCAGTGTCCTTACTGCATCCTCTGCACCGTGTGCCTCCATCCTTGGTGAGCTGCATGAGTTCCTCTTGCGACAACTATGCCCGTGGGTCCTCCTGAGGGTCTTCTCTTGCTTCAATGTGCTCTCCTGCATGCTCGGAGCCTGTTCTGACTGTCCTGCTCTTGGTGAGTCCCTTGGACCTTGTTGGTCCCAACTACAGCATCTCTTCACTTCCCACACCAGTTGTGGCTACCAAGGCTTGTTGGTGCTCCCACCGGACACTGACCACCTAGACACCGACCTCCAACACGGGACAGCTCATGCATGGCTCCTGGTATTCCTCAGCATCGCCTGGTCCTCACAGCTGCAGCGACAAGGTCACCGTTGTCTCTTCTGAACCTCTCGACATCGGTGGGCATTGTGCTTCTGTGCCTTCTGGTCACCTCCGAGTGGCATAGAGAGTGTCCCCTCTGCTTGCAGGCTCCTCACTTCATGAATCCACCCTTGAATTCCACTGGACTCTTCACAGTCTTCTCCAGAGGCATCTACTTCGAAGTCTCCTACTGTCGTCTACGGCAGGTTCCGACATCACTTCACCCCTATGCACCCGGCTTCCCTGGTGCAGGTAACCTGCTCCTGGGGCATCAACGGGTGGGGTGGCTCTCCAACCTTTTGTCTTCCGAAGGGTTACTTCATGGTCCTCTGGGAAGGGTCCTTTTTCATTAAAACTGCAACTGCAACTTCTCTGTTGACTTCTATTGGGCACGCGGCTGTGTTTCCACTCTGCACACAGCCTCCGTGGGATTCCTGGTTGCTTAGCTTGGGTGGTTCCTTGTTTCCTCAGCTCCTCTAAGTCTTCTGGTCCAAGTCCCATCCTCCTTTCCAGTTCGCATTCCACTTTCTTAATATATGGTTTAGTCTCCCCGGGAGGCCAGTGTATATTTGTGCTACTTACCTGATTATTTTGAAGTATTCTTGTGTATTGTGTTGATATCTCGGGGTAGGATGTTAGTGATTGTGTTGTGCAATAAATAGACTTATTTGTATAAAACACTATGTAGCTCTTTTTCATCTAATCTACACTGTCGATTAAATGTAGTAAAACAATCTGCTTTACACTCCTTCAAGATAAGCCTGTTGGCTGCTCTCCAAAGCTACCATTTTGAGAGCTTTCTATGGTTATCAAAGACACTAAACTATAAGGGTTGTCTGGATTAGTGCCAGGTGCACCACTTGGATAAGTGTGCACCATATACTAAGCCAGCCTCCTACAGTCAGGTTGTGCATCCCCGATCTGTATAAAATCGAGAAGTTGTATTCTTGAAGCTGCAGGATCCACTTCTTGATCTGTGGTGGTGACTTTGTTGCTGACCATTGGAAGAGTGGCTTGTGGTCTGTGGCCACAGTAAACGGGTGGCCATACAGGTAGATGTGGAAGTGCTGACACCCCCAGTGGATCACAATCGCCTCCTTCTCAGTGTGGGAATATTGTTGTTCCGTTGGCGTCAGTGCCCGGCTGGCATAGGCGACTGGGGCCCATTCTCCACACGGCTATTTCTGAGGCGGGACTGCTCTGAGTACCATTGAACTGGCATTTACCGATAGTTCTGTGTCCATAGCAGGGTCAAAATATGTAAAGGTGGCCTCTTCCGACAATGCTCCTTTGGTAGCTTGGAATCTCTTTTCTTGTTCTTCCCCCCACCGCCACGGGCGGCTGTTTTGGTTAGTTCCCGGAGTGGCTCAGTTAGTTGGGAGAGGTTTCGGATGAAATGGCCACAGTAAGTGACCATCCCCAGGAAACGTCTGACTCTTGTAAGAATTGTGGGCGCTGGTGCTCTCTGAATGTCCATGACCTTGGCCTGGTCTGGGGTAACTCCTTTCTCTTAGAAACGGTAGCCAAAGTAACAGACTTCCTGCTTGAGGGACTCACACATTTTGCGATGGAGGGTGAGTCCACTTTCCTGAAAGCTTTTGAACCATGCTCTCAGCCTGCAGAGGTGTTCCTCAGTGGAGGGTGTCATCGCTTACATCAGGACTCTAGGCAGGCCAGCCAATACCCCTCGGATAATGTCCTGAAAGACTTCTGCTGCACTGGAGATCTCAAAATTGAGGCGCTTGTACCGTTTGAGGCCTAGATGTGTGGAAAAGGTTGTTGCATGGCGAGATTCGCATGCCAAAAGGATTTGGTGGTAGCCAGACCTGAGGGTCATTTTGGAGAACCAGGGTAATCCTGCCAGTCCCCTACAATGTCATCCATCGTGGGCGTCAGGTGCCTCTCTCATTTGATCACCGTGTTTGGGAGGCACATATCCACACAGATCTAGACCTCTACTGGCTGCTTTGGTTTCTAGGCTATGATGGTTGGGGACACCCATGGTGTCGGTCCCTCGACTTGTTCAATTACGTGTTTTGTTCCAGTTAGGGCAGAGATGAAAGGCTATGCGTCGATGCCTCAGGATGACAGGCTTCACTGACTTGTCCATGTGCAGGTGCCCTTCTCGGTTCTTTAGACTGCCTATCCCTTGGAAGAGGCTCTCTAACTCTCCTAGGAGAGAGTCTAAGGTGCTCACATGGATTCCAAACGTGAAGTGGACCAAACGTAGGTGTTCTGCTGTGCAGCAACTTAGGAGTACTTCCCACCCCGATTGCGTGACATAGAACTTGGCGGTGATGGATTCATCCTGATGGCTGACTGTGGCTGTACACCCCCCTGCCAAAGGGTGGCATGTAGGCAAACACTCGGGTGTTATTGAGATGGAGGGCGGGTGGTGCAGACATGGACTTGTGGATGGTTAGGGGTACGATGTTGATAGACGCCCCTGTGCCTACGAGGGCTCTCAGCATTTGACTGTTTATGTTGACTTGGCATCAGGGCCCATGTTTGGCTCTTTTGGCGGCTGGTTCTAATGCATAGATCGCGTGCACTGTGCCTTCGCCATCATCCATATCATCTTCTGTTTCCATGGATTCTGCATCCACGAGGTTGACGGTCTTCTCGAAGGACCTTTCTATTGTGGCATAGACCTGCTGACCTTGGCAAAGTAATTTATGTTCCCGCAGGCAGAGCACTTCCTTTCCTTCACTGGGCATACTCCACCATAGGGAAGCCTACCTCCACACCAGCTGCAGGATCTGAGGGCTGGACATGGCCTGGTGTTCTCCCGCTTGTATCTAGGTGTGTTGTCTTTGACAGCTCTGTTGACGGGTTCAGCCTTCACTGTTCACTGGAGAGTCGCTTGCAGATGGGCCGTCCTTGCTTTGGAGAGCTCTTTGGACCTTGTGAGAGTGAGTATGTCCACCGTGCTCATCCCAGGAACTTGCACTGTCAGTTCTCATAGTTTGGCCGAGGAGCTGCCCCAGATGAACTGTGCTCTGATTTCGTCTTGCTTGTCTGGTAGGGTGCAGGTGCTCGCAAGCTCTCTGAGCAGGACGTGGAACTTGTCTACTGACTCCTCTGGCATCTGTTGGGCTTGGCGGAGTAAGAACCGCTCATAGTCTAGGTTTGCCATAGGGGAGAAGTGTGCGGTCAGAGCGGCTTTGAGAGTGGTGTAGGTGTGTGGAGGGCCGGCTTCTACCACTGTTTTCAAGAGCGTGTAGATTAAGACGCCTCCTAGTTGTAGTAGCATTGGGCGACAGCATTCTGCTTTTAGTTCTAGGGCTTCAAAGTATGTTTCCAACCTGTCTATCCACGTGTCCCATTTGGCTGCTTGTGAAGAGGGAGCGCTGGATGCTACAAACGATCCAGGGCTGGGAGCAATAGCATTCTTCAGCTTTAAGAGTCCGTCTAGTGCAGCGTGCCTTGAATCTCCGAATGATGCTGAGTGGCGAGGTGCGTCAGTATGCAATGGGTCGTGGGCCTCGACAGCAGGGAGGTGACATGCAGGTAGCTGGGCTTTGGGTGACTGTTCTGTGGCCTTGTGCTTATTTGTGAGGCCTGAAGCTGGACGCCGGCGGCGTGAGTTGGCGACCATGTTGGGCTCCTTACTTTTCTGTTGCAGACATCTTCTGAGCTTCCCCGGAGTAGTGTTCTCATTTGTCAGGGTCTCACTCTCAGGCGTGTGGTTTTTGGTGCTGGACCCTAAAAATAATGTCCATCTTGATGCTTGGGGGCTTGCAGGGCCACAGTAGGCTCTGGAACAGGTGGCACTGCTTGCCACGGGTCAGCCTGGGAATGGAGCAGTGAGGTACAGGCGCTTGTACTGTCAGGATTGACTATGTGGAAGGGGGCTTTCTTTCCAGGGCCCGTGCTGGGCAGGTTGGCTTGAGTTGCTGGTGTGGTATTCTCTGGCTGTCCCACGTGTGCAGGTGCCGTGCTGGGCAGGGCTGTGTTGCGATGGGCCCGCAGCAGCTTGGGGAGGCAGTGGCCGACTAAGGAACAAGGCGAGGCAGTGTTGGGCGAGCTGACCTCATCGCCAAGTTGTTATATCCACGGGGGGGCTGTTCTGAGTATATTGGGCTCCGGGGAACCCCCAGGCGTGTGACTAAAATTGCAGTGGAGAAAGAAGCAGAGACGGACACAATGTTTTGTCGTTGGGCGTTGAACTGCCATTCCGCGGCTCAACCCGTTTATTTTATACTACGCAGTCACATGACCGCGGGCCTAATCCAAAGGGGCCCTCAGAGCCATGTTGGTCGCCCGGAACACCGCTGCTCTGGGACATTACAGCCTTGAGCCGCATACTCCCGTTTGCGGTTGAAGAAGGAAGAGGGGGTCATACAGCCTTATGGATATTACAGATCCAACTTTACCTATCAGTTGAGTTTGAAACATTTAATCATAAAATCCCCTACATTAACTGCAAAAGGCGAACAGCAATAATACTCACAAGTGACACTGGGGAAATGAAACAATGCCAACATTATAATATTGTGGAGTGTTCCACGAGGATGATCCCTTTCTTCACATAGTCAATATAGACATGAAACACCTCTCAGGCGTGCAAGCAAACATTGCAATGGCTTTCATAACTACTCATACAACACTGAACAGTACTTCGAGAGCTCTTGAAACAACACATTTGACTTAAATATGATAAACAGCCATAAGTCCCTCATCAAAAAACAGCAAATAGTGTTTACTAGTAAACCGAATAAATCATTGTGGGAGGGCAGGCCAAACAAACAGACGTGGAGGCTGTATATAGTGTGCCAGCCGGCTAGTTTTATTCGCTATCAGGGAATATCTGTCCTTAGGAGTTGTTCTAGGGGTTCTTTGGAGGGTCTTCCGGGTCTTCTCCTGTTCCTGCGGTTCCTTGCTGCTTGTGGATGGGGGATACTCGTCTCCTAGCTGGTCGGTTCTCCCAGGGAGGCTCATGGAAGAGAGAAAATACAAGGAACCGTCAGTCGCATCGATCTATCATGCCCGTTGTCAGAGTGACCCGTAACCACACCCGTTTGGTGCTCTCAGCTATCCGGGAAGGGGTATAGTGTCTTCTGGTTTCGTGAAGGGAAAGGGGTTGCATGCAGGGAGGGTTGGTGTGTGGATTGTTCAGGGAACGTAGTGAACAGGGAAAAAACAAAGCAAAGAAAACGCCTCTTACGACTTTGGGCGCGCAAACACAGTCACTCGTGGGGAGGATAGTAGCTATATACCATGTCACTCTCCCTTTTGTGCTCCCATAGACCTCCCGCAACCCCGCTATACACCCTCAGCCCTCCCGCTCCCCGGTGCCCGTTCCCCCTGTTTCTGATCACTCACCGGCCCCGCCGCAACTCTCCCGAGCTGCGGCCGCTCTCCAGCCTCCTCCTGTGGGGACCACCAATCCTCGCACCACGTCTCGTCCTCGTCTCGATCGTCGTCCTCTCCGTTCCGTCTTTCCTCGTTTTCTCCGTTCCGTTCTCCACTCTCGCTCGACTCCTTCCTTCCTCCGGCTTGTACGCGCCCGCTTCCTGTTCCCTTGGGCTTCTTCTCTTCCTGCGAGGAACCACATCCGGGGTTAGTCCCTCCTACTGCCGCCTCTGATACGTGAGTATCGAAACACTGTCCGGGCCGAGGCCAAAGGGGAGGGGTCACTGTTACGGAAACCGTCTACCTACATCGGGACCTGTTGGGACACCTTCCTGCAGGTAGGGTATTGGGACCGAGTTGTCGTGGCGACCCTGGGTATCGGCATGTCAGGGTAGGGGTCCTCTCACATCCCCTTTCCCTTGCTGTCCTTCCAGTGGGGGGGTCCCCAAGGGGATATCGGGAAAGGAAATCCGCATTTGTCTGGTCCTTTCATTTCCTGTGCTTGGTATGGAATCTGTAGGGTTGTAATGATAGGAACCAGCGCAATACCCTTTCATTGTTCCCTTTGTTGCGTGCTAACCATTCTAAGGGAGCATGGTCTGTATATAGTGTGAATTCTCGCCCTTCCAGGTAATATTTCAGAGCGTCGATGGCCCATTTAATGGCTAGGGCCTCTTTTTCAATTACAGCGTAATTATGCTCTCGTGGAAATAGCTTTCTACTGATATACAAAATGGGTTGTTCCTCCCCCTGTTGGTTTCTCTGGGACAAGACCGCCCCCAACCCCTGATCTGAGGCGTCCGTCTGAAGGATGAAGGGTAAGGAGTAATCGGGACTGGCTAATATCGTGTCTGAGGTAAGAGACGCCTTCAGTGCCTCAAAGGCCTGGAGCACGTCGGGGCCAGGGTCTCTCAATTTGAGCTCAGTTTTGATGTTTTTCTGTAAGAGATCGGTGAGTGGGGCTGCTATCCGGGAAAACTGTGGTATAAACCTTCTGTAGTATCCGAGCAGCCCCAAAAATGCTCGGAGGGCTTTGGCTGTACGTGGAAAGGGTATCTGGGATATGGCAGTCAATTTGTTGTCCTGAGGCCGTATGACTCCTTCCCCCAACAGGTAGCCCAGATACTTCACGGTCTGGGCGGCTAAATGACTCTTAGCTGGGTTGATGTTAAGTCTGTGGTTACCTAGGGCTCGGACCACGTCACACAGATGAATTAGATGCTGTTCCCAGGTTTCGCTGTAGATAATGATGTCATCTATGTAAGGACCGGCATAGCTCTCATGGGGGCGGAGAACGAGGTTCATGGCCCTTTGAAATGTAGCCGGTGCTCCGTGTAGCCCAAAGGGTAGCATCACGAACTGGAACAGACCATCCGGAGTAGAGAATGCTGTTTTCTCTCTGTCCTGGGCTCTTAGGGGTATCTGCCAGTACCCTTTACACAGATCAAGGGTACTAATATAAGTGGCCTTCCCTATCCGCTCTACCATCTCGTCTACCCGTGGGAGGGGATACGTATCGAATTCTGACACCTTGTTGACCTCTGGGAAGTCAATGCAAAAGCGTACCGAGCCGTCCGGCTTCGGCACGAGTACTAAGGGGGAATTCCACTCGCTTACAGAGGGTTCTATGATACCCATCTGTAGCATTTGTTGAACTTCATTTCGAATAGTATGTCGACGGGCCTCTGGTATACGGTAGGGTCGGAGACGTACTCTTGCCCCGGGATGGGTTTTTATGGCGTGTTCAACCAACGTGGTTTTGCCGGGAGTCAAAGAAAACACACCCTGTAGGGGCAACAATTTATCAATCAGAGTCGTGGCCAAAGGGGATGGCAAGTCAGGGTCAATACACTGGCAATATAAGGGACTATTAGGTCCTATGTTTCCAACCAAGGAAGGAAGGGGTCCCTCCCATTTTTTTAAAAGATTAATGTGATACACCTGAGTAGTGCCTCTTTTCTTGTCCAGTTCGAGCCTGTAGGTGACGGGTGTCACCTGTTCCAGCACTACGTATGGGCCCTGCCATTGACCCAACAGCTTGTGATCCGATGAAGACATCATCAACAATACCGCATCTCCTGTTGAGAAGGACCTCTCTTTGGCTTTTTTGTCGTATTGGGTCTTCTGTGCCCCTTGTGCTTTTTCCATGTTATTCCTGACTATTGCACGTATTTGTCCCAGATGAGTCTTTAAATTGGTGACATACTCTATCAAAGGGGTAGCATTGTTAGGTTCTGTTTCCCAGGTATCACGAACCATGTCTAGTAGGGAACGGGGTTGGTGGCCGTAGAGTAACTCAAATGGAGAATACCCAGTGCTCTTTTGGGTTTGACATCGGATTGCATACAACGCTAGGGGTAACATATCCTCCCACCGCTTAGATTCGAGGGCAAGGAGTTTTTTAGGGTTGTCTTCAATGTGGCATTATAACGCTCAACGAGCCCATCCGTCTGGGGGTGGTAGGCCGCCGTCCGTATTTGCTTAATCCCTAACTGGGTGCACACTTTCTTCATCAGTTTTGATACGAACGGGGTCCCCTGATCTGTTAGGATCTCTTTTGGGAACCCCACCCGGGAAAACACCGGTATGATAGCTTTAGCTATGCTGGAAGCGTCGGGGTGTTTCAGGGCGATCGCCTCCGGGAAGCGGGTGGCGTAATCCACAAGTACCAACACATAACGACACCCGCTACGCGAGGGCAACAGAGGGCCTATTATATCCATCCCCACCCTACTAAAGGGCTCCTCAATGATGGGTAATGGATGTAATGGGGCTCGTGGGGGTTTGTATCTACTATTTTTTTGGCAAACGGGGCATTCTCGGCAGTATTGTTTATCTCGTCCATACACGCCGGGCCAATAAAACTGTTTCGTTATTAACTGCCCTGTTTTTTCCTCCCCGAAATGCCCACCTAATAGATGACTATGTGCCAGATAAAGTACCTTGTCCTGAAAAGGGTTGGGAACCAACAACTGAGGGGTACTATCGGGCTCTGCTTTCCTGTACAATAGTCCATGTCTAATGAAGAAATAAGGACATACATGTACTGGGGCTTCTTGGTTTTGGGCTTGGTTCCAAGCCTCTTGTAGGACCGGGTCTTCTCTCTGAGCCGTATGGAAGTGTCTGTCGTTTTCCCACGGGTTCTCCACCGGTGTGGCAGGGAAAGCACGAACATAGTTTCCTTTATCCTTTCATTTCTGGTTTTTGGTTTTCCTCGGTTTTGAGGGGGGCCAGTCGGGGTTCTCCTCCTGAGCGAAGGGAGCTATGTCCCACCAGTCACTTTCTGCGGCCGATGTTTCTTGTAGTAGTTCGGGTAGGTGGGGGTAATCATTTCCTAATATGATCTGTTCCGGTAGACGGGGAATGAGGCCGACCTTCAACTCAGAACCAGGATCCTTGGCGTTTTGTATTCGTACATAAGTAGTGGGATACCTCTTTGTATCCCAATGGACGCACTGAATATGTACGGTACCATCGACAGCCCCAATTCCGGCTCCCAGTTCCTGAGGACGCACCACGCTTTGTCGGCAGCCCGTATCGGCAAGGGCTGTCATCGGTTGTCCGTTTATGGTCACGCCACAATGATACGGGGGAGGCGTTCTATTCTGGGAGAGGCAGCAGTAATTTCTTGCAATGCCTATCTCCATCGGTTCCTCCTTCTGTGTACAAAAGCGAGCTATGTGGCCCAACCTCCCGCAGTTATAACACTGATGTCCAGGGGGAGGGGTTTTCAAAAGAGAAGGTCCGGGACCCCGAAACAAAGGGGGCCCTGGAACAATTGTTACAGGATCGGGTCTTCGGACCAGTGGGGGTCGGGTAGGACGATGAGCCCCGCCCATGCCTGTTCTCCAAGGGGTGTCTTCGCGACCCTTTTGGACATCTTGGGCTCTACTGTAGGCCCCTGAAATTTCTACGGCCGACTCCAAGGTGAGATGTGCGTGTTGTCTGACCCATCTCTGTATGGGTGGGTGGAGGGAGGCCAAGTACTGTTCCAGGTAGACTTTGGTCATGATGTCCTCCTTTGTGGCGGTGGTGGGTTTTAACCAACGGTCAGCCATGTCCTTTACCCGAAAGTATAGGGCCCTCGGGGTCTCGTGAGGCCCTTCCTTGATCTGTCTAAGTCTCATCCTATAGGTCTCATCGTCAACCCCCAGGCGTTCCATAATACACTGTTTTATGTCCGCGTAGGGGTTACCCCTAGGATGTTGGCCACTTGGTAGGATGCCTGTAGCTCCCCTGACAGCAAGGGCCCCAGGTATTGTCCCCATTTATCAGCCGGCCATGCCGCAGCCAGAGCCATCCGTTCAAAGTTATTGAAGAAGTACTCCGGGTCTTCTCCGCTGACATATTTTTGTAAGATCACTGAGGGAGAGTACTGGGGCCTCTTTGTTGTCCCATGGCGTCCGCAAGCTTCCCTATGGCCGTGTCATGGGTCTGACCCTGTACTGTCATAGCCTGCTGTAGCTTCCCCCGGTCCTCTTCCACCACGGTGAGGAATCTCTCCATAGCCTTCCCTAGGCTTTCCCGGCTTTCTGCCATTCTGGCGATCACAGCCTCCATGTCTTCGGCGGATCCCACTTCTGACACCACTTGTGGGAGGGCAGGCCGAACAAACAGACGTGGAGGCTGTATATAGTGTGCCAGCCGGCTAGTTTTATTCTCTATCAGAGAATATCTGTCCTTAGGAGTTGTTCTAGGGGTTCTTTGGAGGGTCTTCCGGGTCTTCTCCTGTTCCTGCGGTTCCTTGCTGCTTGTGGATGGGGGATACTCGTCTCCTAGCTGGTCGGTTCTCCCAGGGAGGCTCATGGAAGAGAGAAAATACAAGGAACCGCCAGTCGCATCGATCTATCATGCCCGTTGTCAGAGTGACCCGTAACCACACCCGTTTGGTGCTCTCAGCTATCCGGGAAGGGGTATAGTGTCTTCTGGTTTCGTGAAGGGAAAGGGGTTGCATGCAGGGAGGGTTGGTGTGTGGATTGTTCAGGGAACGTAGTGAACAGGGAAAAAACAAAGCAAAGAAAACGCCTCTTACGACTTTGGGCGCGCAAACACAGTCACTCGTGGGGAGGATAGTAGCTATATACCATGTCACTCTCCCTTTTGTGCTCCCATAGACCTCCCGCAACCCCGCTATACACCCTCAGCCCTCCCGCTCCCCGGTGCCCGTTCCCCCTGTTTCTGAACACTCACCGGCCCCGCCGCAACTCTCCCGAGCTGCGGCCGCTCTCCAGCATCCTCCTGTGGGGACCACCAATCCTCGCACCACGTCTCGTCCTCATCTCGATCGTCGTCCTCTCCGTTCCGTCTTTCCTCGTTTTCTCCGTTCCGTTCTCCACTCTCGCTCGACTCCTTCCTTCCTCCGGCTTGTACGCGCCCACTTCCTGTTCCCTTGGGCTTCTTCTCTTCCTGCGAGGAACCACATCCGGGGTTAGTCCCTCCTACTGCCGCCTCTGATACGTGAGTATCGAAACACTGTCCGGGCCGAGGCCAAAGGGGAGGGGTCACTGTTACGGAAACCGTCGACCTACATCGGGACCTGTTGGGACACCTTCCTGCAGGTAGGGTATTGGGACCGAGTTGTCGTGGCGACCCTGGGTATCGGCATGTCAGGGTAGGGGTCCTCTCACAATCATCACAAAATGTTTGTCATTGAACACACTAATAATCCTAGAAGCCACGCAGCACATCAACGTAAGTGGACACTAAAACTCCATGTATTAGAATAGTGAGAAAGTCTTCGAATGTATTTTGCGGCAACTGTTGCTCTTTTGCTTAATTTATATTGCTTAGGAGCATGTCAACCATGTATTTTATGTAGTAAATGTGTGAAGTTTTTATCTAAAGCCCTATAAAGGAGGAGGATTTCTCTATGCTAGAAAGAGACCTTTTCCCATTCTTTGAAGGTGAATCTATGCTGGATTTGAACTCTGCTGCGTTTGCTTTATTTTCTATTGAATTTAATTCTTATAGATCTAACTATGATTGCCCAGCTTGTGCATTTTTGTACTTTAATTAATTGAGTAAATCTTAAAACGGAGATCCATGTCTGTCGTTCGTTACCAGAAATGCTTTATTCTTGCCTTCTCTACATTCCCTACCTAGCTTAATAAGAGAGAGAGGTCAAGCGGGGAGCACCAAAGTCTGGCATGGACTACTAAACTGCTCCCGATCCGGTGCCAGCGCGCTCAGGAAGAAAATTAATATATGGGTTTGCGTGCTAACACAACCACACTCATGGGATATCTCATATCTGTGCACTCCCCTTATTGAATGCTGATTCTTGGGTGAACTGTAAAGCTACAACAGTCATACACAAAAACATCTATGGCAACATAGCTGAAGAAAGACATTGCAATCATCCACTAGTACAACCAGAGTACGAAGTTCCTCTGTGATTAGGTTAGGGAAGGTGTCGGCGGCAGGGTAGGTCAGACGCTTGGAGCGTTTACACGCCGGACCCAATCGGTGTCCTTTGTAACCGCCGGCTACTGTTGCAAGCAATACTTGTTGACAGTATAGGTCAACGACCAGAGAAGTTGGTATGTAGAATTTACTTACCTTTTAGTGTAGATAGTATTTCTTTGATCCTGAGGAAGTGCCCTGATCTCAATGACACTTAAGGCACGAAACATGTCGATCACACGAGAGCAGGGCATACATCACTAGATACATTGCTACTAGTCCTTTGCCCCTCTCGCTCTTTTACATTAGGCAGTTTACCTTCGGAATAAAATATTGGCTAGGACTAACTGACCTATTTTAGACTCACATCCCCTCACATCTACACACACTAGGACCCTTACACCCACTGCACCCACCGGCAGGAACATAAGATCCCCGATAAAGAGCCCCGGTCTGGGTGCCCGTTAGGTATTGCAGCACCGACCTGACGAGGGGCAGGCTCATATGATGAAGCATGACACCTAGCTTGCTGGGTGTGTGAGAGCCCTAGTTCCGACAAGGGGAATTCCCCCTTCTTTGCATACACATCAGTGGTCTTCAGTGACTCACTCATCTCTACAGCTTCCCTAACCTAATCACAGAGGCACTTCGTACTCTGGTTGTACACAGCCTTCTGGGGCATGTACGCTGGACCTCGGTAAACTTGCCCCTCTGTCCCTCTCTTGTTGGATACAATTATCCACTAGTACCTACTACCTTCATTTCCTGGCACCGCAAAAATGAGAAACCAGCAATTAAACTGACCTCATGAGCAAACATTGGAGGTAGCAGGCCCCAAAATGTAAGTCATTCTACCACTAGAAATAGGAAAAGAAGCAACCATTAGTCAATCCAAGAAACTTCATAAAATGTACCTTTTTGCTATAAATAAGTGTTATGGCATCAGGTACACACCCTGCTCAGACTGAAATGCCAAAACCAACAGAAATAGTAATAATTATATGTACTACATAGAAAAAACAATATACATAGATGTCCACAGTTTTAAAGAAGAAAAAGAAGCTAAAACAGAAAACAAGCAATTCAAACGTCTGCACAGAAATATGTATCAGAAACTCTCTGGCACACATAAAATTTGCACTTGGCTTCCGTGAATTTTTTTCCGCCCATTTTATCATTTAGTGTTTAAATGCAGTATTATTTTCTCAGACATTTTTCCCCGCTTTTTGCCTACTATTATGTAATTTCCAGCATTTACTGCTCAGCTTTAACACTAGCTTGTACCTGATGTTAAAGCTAAGCACTGAACACGAGCAAGCACAAGCAAAGCAAAACTAACAATCGCAGCACAAAAAAGTTCGCACCAGTTTTTGCACTAATGTTCTGAATGACGCCTATACAATCAACAGTTCATAAGAAATCCTCTAGCCAGGGTGAAAGAACATTGAAAAATGTTTTCAGATTACATAGAGAGAATACAAGATGAACCAGGTTCATGGGCAGAGTATCCTGTCAGCTGGAGCATTAGGAGAAAAAAAAAGTCTGAACTGAATATTGTATAATATTATATTGTAATTGTATCAATATAGCACATAAAACTCTTGTCAGGGTGCCCAGGTGCTGAAGTGCTTTAGCATGCTAATAGTACGCTACCTCGCGGGGGAGTGCTTGATTGGAAGAGAGTTGAATTTCAGTGAAGTGTTTTGGTATTGTGCGTGGGCGACCTTGGGGCGACCTTATCTAGTCATTGGTCGGTGTGCCTAGGCCAGAAGTGGCAGAAAGAGAAGGGGCCAATAGACGGATACTTTTTAAATTAACTCATTGGTGTGCCTGATTCAGCAAGTCTCTATGGATTCCACACATGAGCGACAGAAGCTCAGCCCACAACCACATCAATTTCTCTATGTATTCCCCTGGAGCAACAGGCGAGTGGCCCGCAGGCATGCATTGAATAGACGTAGCCATGGTAAATAATTGCAGTCCATCCAGAAGCCATGCGGAGTACCCAACAGGCATAAACAGAAGAAAAATAGTAATGAATCAAAACATAATACTGACTTTCTTCAAATAACATAAAATGTACCTGAGACTGCACACCTATCAATAAGATAAGTGCATTGCCCAAGAGAGCTTCTTTAGGACAGAAAAAATACTGAAAATAAAATGATTTTCTAGTGGAAACGAAGGTAAAGAGGCACAAAAGAAATATAAATAAAACTAAGAATGTATTGTGCTCAAGCTTTTTTAACCCTGAGGTCGGGTGTGTTGTTTTTAAAGGACAATGGGTTCTATTCGCAAAAGTAAATTTACACATGTAGATTTGCACAGGACTACATTCACTACTACACCTAGGTGAAAGTCTATATTTTTTTGCTATTCACTAATTTGAAAGTAGATTTACACATAGACATAGACATACATGACTCCACCCCCTCAATACAGGTATTGGAGCCTCTTTGCAAGGTAATATATGACTGTAAAATTACTACTGATAACTTTACCACAGATTTTACTTTCTGCCTACTTGCCAGATATAAGTAAAAAGAACAAATGATGGTCAGAATGCTGAACAAATCAAACATTCACCCCTAGTCACAGATCTGGGTTTAATCCATCGTTTCTTTGCTCACCACACCACTCCAGTTTGGACCCAGCCATAAGCAAATCAGTCTTAACCCTGCTCCCCATGGGAACAGTCCAGCCCAAACTGGCAGGCCAGGCCAGGTCCTCCCTGGACCGTAAACAAGCATCCTGGGACCAGTTTCGGGGTATCACACCTCATCAACCAGGCTAGCTTGAATCCAGTAGCACAGTGAGCACGGGACCCACATCTGGGCATACCCTTCCCACTTAGACCGACAAAAGCAAAATGAACAAATGATGGACGGAATGCTGAACAAATCAAACATTCACCCCTAAGCACAGATCTGAGTTCAATCCAACGCAGAGGATTAAATGCAATAACGACCGCAACATTCTCAACCACTTTGCTAACTTTATCCCGACTGCCTACCTCATCATCGAGGGATTTGCAGCAGAGGTCCGGATCCACGGAGCGGCAGGTGCCGAGCAGACAACAACGACTCCGACTCAAGTCCAGGAAGCAGCGACATCTGGAATTCCGCTCCCCACTTCGGCCTGGGAGCTCTGCCCCACAGGATTGGGTCCTGATTGCTCGTCCAGGGGGAGAAGCCCGGATCCTTAAAGCAACTCGGGCCATCGACGACTTGGGAGCTCCAGAGGCATCGGCATCGGGGCTCTGGGAGCATCTTCATCGTTGATATCACCCCCGATCTCCTTAAGTGACCTCGCCCCACAGGACGGGGGCATGGGATTGCGAGCCCGGTAGGGCTAGGGTGAGAGCTGACCGCGCTGCAGACCGGTCCTCCTAGTGTCTGTTGCACCGGATTTCCCTAATTTGTCTGGTCTACCAGGAGCATTAGAAGCGGTGCGTAGCCCGTAGCTGCTTGGGTCGTGGACTGCAGCTTCCTGCTCAAGATCTCCGGTCCCATCCAGCTTCGGTGTATTCGGCTGGCTCTCCTCCCCTGGTGACCTCCTGCCACGATCCCCCTGCCCGGAAACAGCGTTCGGAGTCATTACAGAAGGAGGGCACGGGCGAGATAACTGCGGATATGGATCTCCCCTAATTCGTCGGACTTTTTCAGCTTAGATGCACCCTGCCTCGCTACGTAAAGGGACCTCATTTCCGTTACCGCGGCAGAGCAAGCACGCTCGATGAACATCCTGAGGGCAGGAAGGACCGCCTTCACTTGAACTGGAAGGTGCACCGCAGACAAGATGTCAGCTAGGCGCTCAAGCAATGGGAGCATGGTGAGTGCACGGCGCCTCCTCGATAGCGGTGTTAGGCAATTATTGAATCATTTTGATGCAGTGACGCCGAGTCACACTATTTACATGGAGAAGTGCTGCGAGTGTGACTATCCATCCCACGTCTAACAAGTGGGACTTTGCCCCAGTCTCATGGCTCAATCAGAAACTATTTTGCTGATTCTTGGGCAACATTGAACTATTATCCTGACTACACTAGTAACCTCCTCTCAAGGTGGAGACCATTTTGTATTCCCCAGTAAGCAGCTGCCCCTATATTCTACTCAAAATGGCAGCGCTATCTTTACCTTTATTTAGGAAGAAAGGTCTAACAAAAACCATTGTTTAGTTGAAAGAGATATAGACTCCTGCCTAAAATCTCTCCCATAGATAAAGAAAGGTCCACCCACCTCACTGGAAATGGAAACAGGACTACACCCATAGGTGACCAACTAACGGAAATCAAGATAGGACTTCCTCCAATGAACAGACATTGGCAGCAAGTATGGCGGCCATCTTGAACTGTCTCAACCAAAATGACTTTGGCTCCCATACATTTCAGATACCATCTTCAATTCCTTAGTCAACAAAAAATCACAGGCGAGAGATATTGCTTGTTAGCCTATCTCCTCTATTGCATTACAGGACACACTGCCTCACGGATCCCTTGACCTTTTCGTACTGATTATCCTTAGCTCCTAGATCCCTTGACCTTTTCGTACTGATTATCCTTAGCTCCTATATAGCCTTACAGAACACACTGACGCACGCACTCCTTGACCCATTCATACCCCCTCGTATAAACTCTCAACTCCACGATGGAGCTCTCAGGTCTACACACATATTCCATTAAATACCCCAACCAACCTTAATAAGAAAGGAGCCAAAGTCTTTAAACATAAGCTACTAAAAGCTCACCCCGAAACTCCTATCTCCGACCCCTACTTCTCAAACAACAAAGGTCATATAACCAATGACATCATCTTTTATACAAAAAGACGAGCCCAATGGCGAAAAGCCTTTCTCGCCCTATTCTCGATCGCCTCCACTAGGAAAACAGCACATGGTCTCGTGATATCTATCATCCCCTCCCCTTTCTACAAAGCTGCAGCAACATTCACCATCTATCATAATGGGATCATCCTCATGCAATCATCAGATCGCAACCTAAACCTACTTGATAACATCTTTCCTCTCATCAAAGAAAAAGTTATTAGACCCCGTCCTACCTCCCCAACCGATCTCACCCCTAGTTCACCTCGCGACTCCCTGGCTGATTCACCTCCAATACATTTCCCCTCTATCGCCTATCTGACATACCCCCCCACCCCAGTCCTAACCGACTCCACAGCTGAAGACACCCATCTCCCCAAATCCGACTCGTCCCACAGCACCCCCATTACCCCATTTATACCCACCACACCCCACACCAGCACTTCCTCTCTCCCTGCCTTCCTACACGCCCCCCCTCCCCTCATCAAAGCTCCCTTAGGCCCACTCACACCCCATAACCACTCCTCCTCTCATCCTCAAGATAGCACAGACCTCCCTACTTCCTATTCCACCCCCAACACCACCAATACTCACTTGGTTCCAGTTACTCCTCACTCCCTGACAACCTCCCAACCAGTGCTCTTACACGCCCTCTCACCCCCCACCACTAATCCCACCATTCCACCTACAACACACAGCCATACCGCCTCACTCCCCACTCCAATGCCCCCGCGCTAGTGATTACCACACAGAAAGACTATTACACAATGAACCACCTGACGATGCCCTCCCAAATACCACACAATGATTACCCTCACATCCCTTACCCACATTCCACACCTCTAACATGTTAACACTGACACCTGACCCTAGACTCGATCAGATACTACTATCATTACAACAAGTCAAAGAGGACCTTCAAACTCTACATGACCTGATTCTGCAACAACCCAAGTCCATGCGGCCC
This sequence comes from Calotriton arnoldi, assembly GCA_963921515.1. Taxonomy (NCBI): domain Eukaryota; kingdom Metazoa; phylum Chordata; class Amphibia; order Caudata; family Salamandridae; genus Calotriton; species Calotriton arnoldi. The sequence goes on along the minus strand of CAWUFW010000246.1, from coordinate 1,488,029 downwards.
ACACTAGAATCTAAAGCATTCCACCATACCAATCACTCGAAATGCACCCAACAGCGCACAAGCTACCTGAAACATGAGCTCGCAAGGTGGAGAACAGTACCCTACCCCAACGCCGCATCCCGTCCGAGCCGGAGGACAAATCCGCTTTCAACGAATGACTTAACCTCCTTACTTCATTCGTATGAGCTCCCGTCACTGCCATTTAATACGGCGCAATCAGACATCTTACATAGATTTTCTATAATCCAATCCATCCCTTCCAATACCTTTAGAGCTACCAGACACACTTCCAGGGGTATAGTTGAAAACAACCTCATGCGAGTCCCCATATTACACGACCCCATCACAAGTCCTACCAAACCGCGGCTAAAATGTATGCTTCTAAATTGTAGGTCAGCCTCAAGACATGCCGCCGACATAGCCAACCTCATACTCACTAATGAACCGGACCATATAATTCTAACAGAAACATGGCTAAACGAATCATCCACACCCATCCTAGACATACTAGTACCCCCAAACTATCTCATCACAAGACTTGATAGAGCTGAACGGCCAGGCGGGGGTATTGCTTGCATACATCGGAGCAATCTCTCTGTGAATCACTCTGACTCCCAGGTACCTTCCTCTTGTGAATACATGTGTCTAGAGATGACTAGTAACAACAAATCAATTTGTTCATTACATGCATTCTACCACCCACCAGGGGATAACCTCACCTTCATCGAACATCTCATGGATATCCTAGCTACCAATGTGGATCAACAAAATATTCAAATATTCCTTGGAGATTTCAACCTCCACTGGAACGACCTTGACGACCCAGGGGTAAATAGCCTCAAAGCGTTCCTCTCAGACATTAACCTCTCCCAAATCTGTGACAGCCCCACTCATGATAAAGGCTCAATCCTTGATCTTGTAATCTCCAAAGCGGACTGCACCCAGCTTGAATCGATCCTCCCATGTGACTGGTCGGACCACCACATCATCACATTCCACATCAATAAATCAGTTAAACTACTTTCTATACAACCCCCGAGAAAGAAAATATGGAAGAGAAACTTAAATAATGTAGATCCCAACCTGCTCGCAACCTCTAGTCCTAACTTCATGCTTCCACCGAAAGGTCTATCCGATGTACAAGATCCGACTAACCATTATTTCCACTCCATGAACAGGTTATTAGACAACATAGCCCCCTTACATTTGAAAAGAGTCACCACAAAAGACTCAAAACCCTGGTATGATGGTAGGCTAAACGAAGAAAGACGTTCATTAAGAGTAATTGAACGGCGATGGAGATCCGCACCATCCTCTGACCATCTCAAGTTTCTAACAAGCACTAGAAACTCCTATTACTGAAAGATAAGAAGATCAAAAGCAGACTTCTTCAGTAAGCAATTAGATCAAGCCAAGAATCGTCCTAAAAAGCTATTAGATCTAATCAAATCCCAATCTAAGGGTGTCTCGCACCGCCCCCAAGCTAACGCAGACACATTACCAAATTGCGAGGAATTTGCCTCCTACTTCACTAAGAAGACTGAAAAGATAAAGTCTGAACTGCGCAAGGACCTATTAGCCCATACAGATATTCACATGGTCACTTCATTGCCCCCGCGAGGGGCCCCTCTCTTATGTTCCGCAAAGTTCAACCTCAAAAACAACGCCTCCTGGTCCTCCTTCAATACCTACAGCGAAGAAACTATATTGAAAACGCTCACGGCCCTGAATCACTCCAAACATTACTCAGACCCTCTTCCCGCAAACTACATAAGAGACTTTAGTAGTATATAACTTTATTCGGTTATTGCAACCATCAAAGTATCAACCAACATCCTATACGTCAGATGACCAATGACACAGCAAATATATGTACAATAACAACAATAATAGCAGCAGTATGTCCATATTTAAAGTGCATAGTGCCTCAAATTACGTTACAATTGTAAATACAATAATAGCAGCAATAGGTCCATAATTAAAGTGCATAGTGCTTCAGAGTTGGCTACAATAACAGCAGAAATAATATCATAGTTGTTAAAAGACAATGATTTCATTAGCACTGTACATATGATCCAACAACAGACAGTACCTAAAAGTTACACCTAACAGAACAATACAGAATAAATAATAAGAGACTTCATTCCTATGATATTGCCCCTATGGACCAAGATTATAAACACCTCTCTCCTTCAAGGAACAATCCCTGAAATCCTCAAAACAGGACAGGTATGCCCAATCCTAAAGAAGCCGTCGGCGGACCCTTCAGACTTGAACAACTATCGCCCTATATCCAACATCCCCACCCTGGCCAAACTGCTAGTTCATACACAGCTTGGCAACCGCATAGATCAATTCAGCTTGCTCGATCCTTTCCAATAGGGATTTCGGTCAGGACACCGCACTGAATCAGCCATGACCCACATAATAGATGACGCATTAAAAATCCTGGACCAAAACAAAGCATGTCTGTTAATCTTACTAGACCTATCCTCGGCCTTCGACACCGTCAAACACGACAACTTGCTTGATCTCCTGAAGCACAGAATGGGTCTGTCCGGTTCTGTTCTTAATTGGTTCTCCTCCTTCCTTCGAGATAGAACACAAAGATTCAAGATCAATCAATCATTATCCAAGCCCACTCCAGTCACCCTGGGAGTACCGCAAGGATCATCCCTCTCACCTATACTTTTCAACCTATTTATGGAACCACTCACCGAACTTCTCAGGTCCTGAAACATCCATTATCACATGTATGCAGATGACACACAACTTTACATAAAGATCCACTCACTTGAAGACATCAAGTCTCTCAATGCAACGCTCCAACAAACACAGATCTGGCTGGCCAAAAACCATCTGAAATTAAACACCCTCAAAACCGAATTCCTCTTAATAGCCCCCCCAACCAATCGACCATTATCCTCGAGTGGTTGAAACACCTAACAGCACTCAACGGTCAACCCCTCATTATCGACTCAGCGAAATCGCTGGGAATAATTCTAGACAATAAGCTAAACATGCAGAAACACATCAGCGCCTCCACAAAAAGAGCAAATTTTCAGATGAACATCCTGAGAAAACTCAAACCCTTCCTGCCCGCAAATGACTTCAAACAGGCAGTTCAAGCGCTAGTAATCCCTAGAGTGGACTATGGGAGTGTCGCTCTCTGCGGCCTTCCAAGATCTACGACGGCCCCTCTAAGAGCTTCAATAAACTCAGCTGCTAGACTCATCACAGGCTCCAAACGAAACTATCACATCTCCCCCGACCTGCGTGCCCTCAACTGGCTACCTTTCAAGCCGAGAATCCACTTGAAAATCGCCTGTATGACACACAAGGCACTACATCACAAAACACCTAGTTACCTAGCTGACAAACTGGTGCTCTCTTGTGGTATCAGATCCAACAGGAGCTCAAACAACCTACTATTGAAACCACAACGATTTGCTAAGAAGAAAACTTACAATCGGACCTTCTCAGGAATGGCTCCCAGGATTTGGAATGCCTGGCCCCCAGAAACGAGACGGAACCCTTCCACGGCATCATTCAAAAAAGAAGTGAAATCTATTCTTATGGCCAAATTTACCTGAACTATTGGTGTAGCCGTGCTTTTATTTGTTAATTTGTACTAGTTTACTATATCTGTTTTATGCGAATCTATATTTTTGCTATTCCTGTCTCGTGTACTCACAATTGCCTGTAAAGCGCTCGGATACCCGCAAGGGTCTTGTTCGCGCTATACAAAACCTTCAAAATAAATAAAAATAAATTGTTTTTTGCTCACGCATCCGCCCAGTTTGGACCCAGCCACATGCGAATCAGTCTTGACCCAGCTCCCCATGGGGACAGTCCAGCCCGAACTGCCAGGTCAGGTCCACCCTCGACCGGAAACAAGCATTCTATAACTGGTTTCGGGATATCACCTCTCATCAGCCAGGCTAGCTTGAATTGTTCTTTTTGCTTTTGTCACCCTAAGTGGGAACGGTATGCCCAGACGTGGGTCCCGTGCTCACTGTGCCATTGGAGTTAAGTTGAAGATTATATTAATTTCAGTTTACACTCCCTTATTCTCATACACTCCCTATCCCAAATAACATGGTTACTACATCTGGGGCATGAGTGCTTCGTAAAAGGAACCCTACAACACACACAGGTATGCCCATATAATATCAGTTTCACTAGCACAGTATATGGGATTTCTATAACGTTGCGTTTTTTGTACAACACCTTACTTTAAAATGGTGATTTATTAAGATTAATAACAGTGCTTGAATATAAGTTGGATATTCATGTTCTTTAAAATGTTATGGCCATGCATTTATTTTTATCTACTTTTTACATTTATTTTTATCTGCTTTTAAGGCCCTTAATTATTGTCCCATCCATCACCATCCACCACCTACACTTCTGCTTCTAGTGCTGCAGCCATATCAGGACTAGCTAATCAGATCAGACGGAGGAAAGAGACTGGTAGGTATACTGTCTGTTATTTTGGATTGTGGAACTAACTAAATTCATTCTTATTATGTTACAGGATATGTGTATGTCTATTATCCCACATTCCCATAGGCACTTATGTCCATACTTATTGTAAGTGTGCATAGTGTTAAACTATCTCATTTATAGTTAGACTAAGACTTTGCATTCTAATGACATCACTTAATATTTTTTGTTGGGCTGTGTGTTAACTTGCAGGAGATAGATCTTTGCCTGGTCATACTTTGTTTAAACCATCAACATAACCTCATTATATCTGGCTTTGGATAGCTTATTCATCTGTATATTTCTCTCCCTTTCTACCCTTCTCCTGTCAACTACAGTCAACAGCCCCTCATGTCAACATTGCGTCCAAAACCACTGACATCAGGGGACAGCCTGGCAGCAGCAGTTAGGCCTCTACCATCGGTCAATCAAGTAAGTCTGGAAACATCTGGGGGCATATTTACAAGGAAGTGGTGGAGCGCAGCGTTAACCTCCTTGGCTTCACGCTGTGCTCTGCCACTTCTGAAACATAGGGCTGCACCGTATTTACAAGAATACGGTGGAGCCTTGCGTTTCCCCCTGCGCTGGCGCTATTTTCAGCTGTCTAGGGCCAATGCAGGCACCATAGTGCAAGGGTGCCTGCATTGAGGGGAATGATTGTTTTTGTGCAGGACGGTGTGCCTTCCTGCACATAAAAAATCTGAAATGGCGTTTTGAAACTTCTATGTTTGGTGCTTAATGCAACACCCATAGAAGTTGCAAAACGTCATTTTTTTAAAATGATTGTTAATGTGCAGGAAGGGACATTTTCCTGCACATAAACAATCAATCGCGTTTTGCTGTTTCTATGTGTGCTGCACAACGAAGCACACATGGAAACAGCTAAAACGAGGAGAAACGTTTCTCCTCGTTGCGCCAGGGTAAGACCAGGATTTCCCTGGTTTAATTTTAGCTCTGCCCCATATTTATTCCACCCGTGTAAATATGGGGCAGCATCAAAATCAATGGGTGTTGCGGTGGAACGCCCACCACAACACCCATTGTCCGTCATTTTCACGCAGAGGGGCTTATTTACAAGCCCCTTGCGCCGCCGGTGCATCACTTTTTGTGACTCACTGGTGGTGCATTTTGCTGACCATTATTTACAAGGACAGGAAAAGCCACCCTGCGTGGCTTTTCCTGTCCTTGTAAATATGGCCCCTTTACACGCAGCACTTTGCTTGAAAGGGGTGCTGCATGGGTACTGCTGTGTGGGTTCCCACGCAACATCCATGGAACCTGACACAGTTACAGATTTACGAGAAATCATAAACCTGAAAATGCATCTTAATGCTGCGCCTCCCTAGGGGAGACGTAGGGAGGCGCAACGAGGAGAAATTAATTCATTTCTCCTCGTTTTTTTCCTCTTTCTATGCATGCTGCATTCTGCAGCACATATAGAACAAGGAAATCACCTCTGGTGATTGTTTATGTCCCTTCCTGCAAATATACAATCATTCAAAAAAAGACGTTTTGCAAGATCTATGTGTGCTAATGCAGCACACATAGAAGTTGAAAAACACCATTTCAGATTGTTTATGTGCAGGAAAGGACACCTTCCTGCACATAAACAATCATCCCCATGATGCAGGCATCAATGCACCATGGTGCAAGGGTGCCTGCGTTGGCGCATGGCAGCAAATTGTGCACCAGCGCAGGGGAGAGCAAAGGGATCGGTCATATCCTTGTAGATATGGCGCATCCCTGTGCTTTGAAAGTGCCGCACCGTGGCGCAGCCAAAGGGCTGGCGGTGCAGCGCTGCAGCACTTTCTTGTAAATAAGGCCCAGAGTATAGCGTGAAAGGGTGCCTTAATCACAAGGCAGCGTTAAGCCACATTAAGTGGCTTAACGCCATCTATTGAATAAGGTGAAGCCTCTATCGCCAACACAACATCGAAAAAAGTGACATTGTGGTGGCGATAGGGGCTTGTAAATATGTCCCCTGAGCTTTACTTTTATATCTGATCATTTTTACTTTCACAGCATATTCTGTATGTTGTTTTATTTTATAATGCTTTATTGTTTATCTACTTTGACAAAATTTGTGTCAAATATCACGTTTATATTTAGTTTAAAAATGTGTAGTTCTCATTTCACATTAATCTCCTTTCCAACTGTTGGATCAGGGGAAAGCTTACTAACTCCAAAGACACTGGTTCTGCAAATGATATTAAGGAAGACATCCAGTAAAGGAAACATCTGTGGCAGCAAATGGTGCGGTAAATTGAGTAATAATTCCATGCAAGGATCAACCCTTATCTTTGTATGTTTATTTCTCTTCTCATAATAACACATTAAATAGTTTTTTTGTATTGAAGTATTCTGTAGAAGAATTACAACACTTTATTGTTTGAACCTTTTTGATCTGCTTCTTTCAGATACTGAGACACTGAGCCTGACATTTATACTGAACCATCTACAAGCAGAGTACAGCAGGCAATCCCAAAAGAAAATTCAATCCTTGTCCAGCCAAATATTTCAGTGGCCAACACTGCCCAAGAAGACGAATAAGAGAGGACGGAGAGGAGGAGATGATGGTGGATGAGAAGAGAGTGGAAAAGGAGGAAGGAGGAGGACTTTGCCCCCACACAGAAAATCTCAGTCAAAACCACATCAGAGCTGGGCAGCAGTCCTCCTCCAAAATGACCTCTGAGGATTACAATTCCCCAGCCATTGGTGAGGAACATTGCTCCTCCCTTCTTGAACCTCTTCCCACAACATCCCAGATGGCATTGTTCTCTGTGATGGACAACCTGATGGCCAAGTCAGATGGCCACGATTGCTGAGTGGGTGGGCATGGCCACATCCTGTCCTCTGAGAGGAAACATTTTTCCAACAGCAGGCCAGTTTCTGAGGGAATATTCATGAATTGGTGGCAACTGTGTGAGATTGCAGACCACCTCAAAGGTCTCCCTCGGACGATTGAAAAGCAGACCCATGCCTTAGATAACATTGTGAAATGTTACAAAGACAAGGCAAAAATGCACCATGAACATCTTCGTAGTTTGAGTGCAAGGAACCTGCCATGAACATGAAGATGAGCGAGGCAATAACCAATAAATGTCAATGTCAATCTTCGATGCAAAGGCATGCACAAGATTCCTCAGACCTATCACAACCTGTGAGGTACACACCACCCAAAAACACTGCTGTCAATCCCCTTGTAACAAATACAAACCTAGGAGCATATTTACGAGCCCCTAACATCACAGGAGAGTCACTTTTTTTGACGCTCCGGTGGCATTGCGCCATTCCCCATATTTACAAGGTGGCGCTAAGCCACCTAACGTGGCTTAAAACCACCTTGTAAATATGCCCCTTACTGCTGCAGTCTGCTGCGACAAAGGGGCGGGAAATGGGTGTTGCTGTGGGCGTTCCACCGCAACACCCATTGCTTTTTGACGCTGCCCCAGATTTACAAGTCTGGGGCAGCTGCAAAAACTAAGGCCAGGGACTACTTGGTCTTAGAATGGCAATACAAGAAGAAATTATTAAGTTCTTCCATTTTTTGATCTTTCCGTTATATTCTCTTTTGTATCTATTATTTACCTATGTTTATGTTATGTTCATAAGCTAGATGGAGCCTTTGCGTGCTTTGACCAGAAAAGATGTGAAATTTGAATGGTCTGACATTTTGGAGGCACCAACCCTCAAAACATTTTGTATGGGTAAAGAATGTGTAATTACTGTGGATGCCAGTATGTATGGTCTAGGAGGAGTGTTGTCCAAGAGGTGTGGAAAAGAGGAATGGAATGTGGCGTTTGCATCTAAGACATTGAGTGAAGCTGAGAGAAAGTATGCAGTAATTGAGAAAGAATTATTAGGTTGTGTGTGGGCCATTGAACACTTCTGCAATTATGTGTGGGGGAAGTCATTTTTTACTTAGAACAGACCACAAGCCGCTTGTTCATATTTTGTCACCTGGGGGTGGTAGAAATGCCACTGCTCGCATTGCTAGGTTGATGTCCAGACTACAAGAGTATAGCTTTAAAGTGGAACATGTACCAGGGAAGAAGAATGTCATACCGGACTGTTTTTCCAGGTTACCATGCAGTGATGAAGATGAGAATGCAAAGAAGCATCAAGAAGATATTATTGGCACCTATTAAGGATGTTGTGGAGAAGGATTTTGAGGGCATTGATAAAAAAGTGTGGACAGAGATGTGAAAGGAGAATGAATTGTGGAAAAAGGTAAAAGAGCATGTGTTGAGGGGATGGCCCAAGAAAGATGTTTTGTTGCCAGAAGTGCTACCTTTCTTGAAGGTTGCGGATGAATTAGAGCTGGAAGGAGAATTATTGTTTAAGAGTGATAAATGTATTGCCCCAGTGAGAATGCAAGATATCATCCTCCAGTTGGCACATAGGCAGCATTTGGGTATGCCCTCAATGAAAAGGTTGGTTAGGTCCAGTTTTTGGTGGCCAGGCTTAGACAGAATGGTAGATCGTGTTGTAAGAGAATGTGAGGATTGTGTGAGTAGTGAAAGAGGTCTTAGAGTTGTTCCTGCACCCTTAAAACCTGTAGACTGGCCTGAGTTTCCTTGGCAGAAGGTTGCCATGGACATTTCAGGACCTTTTCACTCTTTACCGCAAGAAGCAAGGTTTGCTCTTGTCGTTATTATCATTCGAAATGGCCAGAGGTCAAATTTGTCAGCCATATTACTACAGATGTGGTCATTGAATTTCTCAAGGAGATATTCGCAAGAGACGGGTATCCTGAAGTGCTTATCACGGACAATGGTGTCCAATTCAAATCTAAAGTAATGAAAGAATTTCTTGTGCATTGTGGCATTCGCCATATGACCACTGCCTTGTATGAACCTCAAGGGAACGGTCAGGTGGAAAGGTTCAACCGTGTTTTGAAGGAATGGATAACAGGTGCACGCAAATTTGGTGGTGAATGGAAGAATGAGTTAAGGAAACAAATTTGGATGTATCGCACTACGCCCCACACTGTCACAGAGATTAGTCCATTTAGATTGCTCAAAGGGAGAAATCCCACCACTAAACTGTGTCCCTGGTGGTTCAAGAAGAAGTGGGAGAAGAAATGTGAATGTGTGGATGTGGAACAAGTTGGCAGAAAGGTGGGGAATAAGCAAAATAAAATGAAGGAGTGGTATGATAACAAATGGAAAGTTAAAAGGCCCAGTTTCCATGTTGGTGATTGGGTCAAGATTCGGTTGCCAGGCATTATTTCAAAAGGTATGCCTAGATTTAGCAAAGCCCTCAAAATTGTAAAGGTGAACATTACCAGTGTGGTCACACAAGATGGTAAAGTTTGGAATGTCAGATGTGTGGCAAAATGCAAAGACATCAAAGATGGTAAACTGTTTGAGGACTATGGTCATGATGTGGAAGAGGAACATGGGAATGAATGTTTTTGTTTGGACTGTAGAAGGGAAAATGTACCATGTGGTTCTGTGCCATCTACAGTCAAAGAGACCTGCCGAATGAGACATGCACCTTGCAGGTTTAAGGATTTCAATGTTTATTAATTTGTTTGTGTTTTTGAAAAAGGGAGATGTGTTATATTCTCTTTTGTATCTATTATTTACCTATGTTTATGTTATGTTCATAAGCTTTCCTGTTATGATTTGAATGTGTCTCACTGTTGCTAAGCACTGTTTTAGAATGTGGAATGCCTTGATGTTAGCTTTCCTACTGCAAGGCTTGAAGGCAAGACATGCGATGCTATGCTGCTCATTAAAGACGTATTTTCTACATTGAGTTTGAAGACTGAATTGAACACTTACTATGTGTACTGCAAGCGCCAATATTGATTGTTTATGTGGAGGAAGGTGTCCCTTCCTGCACATGAACAAAGGACAACATGGTGCAAGGGTGCCTGCGCTGGCGCTAGGCAGCTTTTTTAGTGGCAGCAGTAGGAGAAATGCAGGGGTGCAGCATATTTTTGTAAATACAGCGCATCCCTGCATTTTGAAAATGTCGGAGTGCGGCGTTGCTGAATTTGGCATAACACCGCACTCCAGCATTTTCTTGTAAATATCCCCAAGTATCTCTGCCTTAACCACCATCAACACCACTAACCCAATCACCCCACAAGCACCATTACAAACAGACTCATATCAAGTCTCATAACCATTATTCAATATTCATAGAATTAATTTCCAATACTAATGTAAAATGTTATGTTCTATACTGTACTCACAACACTCTCAGTGAAACGCAAACCTAAAATAACATTTCTGTGTATCACTGATAAAAATACTTGTGTGTAAGTGTCAAATGTGACTTATTTCTTAATTCAAAATTATTAGACACTAAACTAAAATGCTACTAAAATTCTGTAGTTTGTTGACATTTTAAGCAGGCCCACAGTCAGGGGTATTTGTTTCAGGGGTCATGGCACCCAGTGATAACAAAAATAAGGACGGTTTAGGGAAGGGAAGTGCTATCTCCTTAATATTTTTGGTATAATGCTGAAGCACTAAGGAGGTTTTAAAGCATATCGTGTATTTTCCTTTGTAGTTTTTACTACAGTACTGTTCTGTACCAATGACTTTTGGGAAACATTTGGGAACAAAGTGCACTTCAAACCATGTAACTCAAAACGATATAGTTTGAAAATAATTAACCAGAAGAGCAGTGTTGCCAAGGAATTGTTAGGAAAATGCTGATCCTTTTTGGTGAGTAAGACATTTAACCATGTTTGTGACAAACAGAAGTTGTTTATGGAAAACTCTATGGGCCTCATTTATGAGGCCTCTTGCACCCCCAGAATGTCACTTTTTGTGACGTTCCGTGGCATAGAAGCCTGCTCCATATTTAAGAGGCAGCACTAAGCCACTTTTTTTCAGCTTAACGCTGCCTTGTAAATATCATTTACACAGTTTTCTGTGTTAAAGGGGCATGCAATGGGTGTTGCTGGGGGTGTTCCCATGGCATCCATGGCTTTTTGATACTGTCCCAGATTTACGAGAAATCGGAAATCTGAGGCAGCGCCAAAAATGTATGCTTCCCCAGGGAGGCGAAAGGGAGGCACAACGAGGAGAAATATCTTTATTTCTTCTCGTTTCTCCTTTTTCTATGTGTGCTGCATTCTGCTGCACACATAGAAGGAGGAAAACGCCTCTTGTGATTGTTTTTGTGCAGGAAGGTTTCCCTTACTGCACAAAAATAATCATTCCTGCAAATGCAGGCACCATGGTGCAAAGGTGCCTGCGTTGGCACACGGCAGCCCATTGAGCGGCGGCGCAGGGGAAAAGGACAGGAATGTGCCTTATCTGATAGATACGGCGCATTCCTTCCCTTTTGCCGTAGGGCAGCGCAGCAGGAATGCTAATGCTGCCCTGTCATGTAGTTCCTACAAATTTATATAGGATCTGCGCGTTTAGACAACATAAACTAAGGGATTGGTGTTCAGACTGATTCCAGACACCCCCAAAGGATTCGTTAGTCTGTAGACCAGCTAGCTCACAGTGCCACTATAAGCCCCCCTTGCCAAGGAGCGAATAGTTTCTGGCAACTATCGAACATGACAACCCTGATCCCTCAGGGATCGTGGAAACAGTACAGTACTTTTTGCTCAGTCACTTGTGCTCACTTTGTCTCAGAGAGATACACAGAATAAAGGGTGGGGACGTTTTCAAAAAGCATTTATTGAACCAGCGTCATTCTAGTATAAAATACGTGAGCTGCAACAACCATGAGACAGAAACAGGTATATACGATTACAAGCACCAACACAGTAAATAAAAGGTAGAATTTTACCATGGTGCTAAAACAGTGAATATATGCAGGCATATAGATACATGGCAGGAATAATGCATACTCCTACGATGCAAACTCTAACTACAAGTACCAAAGTGTACCTAGCATGTATGTAGGTGTACAGCCAAGAATCCCCCTAGGAAAGAGCCAACCCCATTACCTGATGTGAGAGAATGAAGGACCCCGTCTTGGTCTCGAACGGGACACCCGCAAGGGATGTCAGACCACTGCATGCTGGAGTGTCTGCGTGCAGGGACTTCAGCGTCTCGTGTCAGCATGGAAGTTTTCTCCTCTGGCTTGTCCAGCGAAGATGTGGAATTTATATACCTGACAGGTACCCTCAGGGGTTCTACTTAGATGTGTCATGGTACTGTGGGCATGTTGGCCAAGGATGACGATAGTGGTGAGCCTTGTACAGAGTTATTATTATGGAGAAGATGGTAATCCTGCTGTGATACTAAGAATTCTCATGCATAATAAATTAGGCTACTTTTCAGAGAAAACCACACAACATTTATTCGGCACCTAACTAGGTAAAAGGTCAGCACCAGAACCGTTATGTAGAGCAAGGTGGGAAAAATGTAGTTAAAAGGTTGCACAACTACCTAGGCCTATATTGGGGTACACTGGGGTTCATAACACCCACTCCTCATCCAACTGGACGACAAACTAACAAATGCTAAAATATGAGTGTTCTAAAAAGCATAAAAAACATTGCTAAAATATGTGGGGCAGATTTACAAGCCCCTTGCGCTGCCAGTATGTCACTTTTTGTGACGCACTGGCAGCGCATTTCTCTGCCCCATATTTACAAGGACAGGAAAAGCCACCCTGCTTGGCTTTTCCTGTCCTTGTAAATACGGCCCCTTCACACGCAGTACTTTGCATGAAAGGGGCGTTCCATGGGTGTTGCTGTGGGTGTTCCCACGCAACACCCATGGAACCAGACACCTTTCCAGATTTATGAGGATTCGTAAACCTGGAAATGCGTCAGTATGCTACGCCACCCTAGGGGTGGCGTAGCGAGGCGCAACGAGGAGAAATGTTTTTATTTCTCCTCGTTTTTTTCCTTTTTCAATGCGTGCTGCATTATACAGCACGCATTGAAAGAGGAAAATGCCTATAGTGATTGTTTTTGTGCAGGAAGGTGCCCCTTCTTGCACAAAAACAATCTCCCCATGACGCAGGCATCCTTGCACCATGGTGCAAGGGTGCCTGCGTCGGCGCATGGCAGCTGTTTGTGCGCCAGTGCAGGGGAGAGCACAGGAATGTGACATATCATTGCAAATATGTTGCATTCCTGTGCTTTGAAAGTGCCACAGCGTGGTGCAGCCAAAGGGCTTGCGGTGCCACGCTGCGGCACCTGCTTGTAAATCTGCCCCCGAGTATAAAACATCTAAAAACATGGTATGTGTTAAAAACTATGCAAAAAGTAAAAAACTCTAAGTCCTCTAAATAGTCAATACACAGTTAGATCAACTGAGCATGCCAAAAGCCATATTGCTCAGTGAGAGCAAAAAGAGAAAAATAAAACAAAAATGATGTTGTTGAATTCCAATTTGGGTTGTTTTATAAAAAGGCCAAATTGTTCCCATCACACGGAGAGCCAAATACTTATGTGTCCTGTGTGGGAGATGCAACATCACTGCTGCTTGCCTTCACAGACCCCTGTAACACCTCTTGGATCAGGTCAATGGAGCAAAGGTGATCTTCTCCGGTTCCCACAGCTCCTGCTGAGGAAGCACTCGATGCCTGTGAGCCTGTTGCAGAGCTGGTGTCTATTCCGACAGAAGCTGAAGCATCCTGCGGTGACTCTAAGAATGCCGACATCAACATTGGAATACGCTAAGGACACTGCACTACGTGGGCCTTTAACGGGTCCAGCACTACATCCACGTCCAGAGGCGCAACCAATGGAAGTGTTAGACAGATGTCCAACACGCATTCGTATCCGCAGAATAGGCAGCAGAGTACAGGCAAGACGCAGTCAACCCACACTGATCTGAACGAAAGGAACTAATGCTCACTTAGCTCCCGAAGCCGAGGTGTGCCCAGATGGAGTACCATGCATTCATGCCATCTCTTTGGAATCTGGGATGTCCATTGCGTAGCAGGAAAATTAAAACCAGGATACCCACTACAAGTAGTAGAACCAGCGGAGCCCTCCAAAAACGCTTCCCAATAAAGAGTGTATAAATGATGGAATAACTCCGAAGATCGTCTGAAAGGTGCTCAATAGCCCAGAACCTATGCTATTAAATTAGTGTACTATCCCACTTGTATCAGACATGTTAACGATACGATGTACCATTTCCCCGAAATGGAGCGGGAAGTTAGTTCGGACTAGAGCCTGTATCTCAGCTGAAGACCTTGCAACCTGGAGATTAAAAGTCTCTCGTGGCTGAGGTTAAGGCCACATACTTCTGTAAAAGCATGGCTTTCAATCTGCTCAGAGTATCAAACCGTATAAAGGAAACATTCAACGAAGCCCATAGCGGCGCCTCCCTGACTGTGTGGGTAGGTGGAAACAATACTTGCATACAACAAGTAACCCTGGAACTTACTGTGACCAGCTAGGCGATGCCTGGCAGCATCCCACAACAACCTTGAACATTCAACATCAAATAACTCGCATTCTAGAGCATTTTGAACAATGGTTGAATTAAGGCAGCTGGAGAACCTTTTAAGTGACATGATAAGTTTGCGACCGAAGCATTACAAGCTTCATGAAGCATAATATCCTGACAAATTAGAGACCCACCTAACGAATTCTCACAGTCTGAACCGCTGAGAAAGACTTCTGTGTACCCGTTCCTACATCTAAACCTGTAAGGTAATTCCCAAGATTCACATATATATTCCTTACCCAACGCTTCATACCTGCCTAGTTGGTGATAACCGTAGACAGTATTAAAATTGGAATTTCGTGATTTGGCAATGGAATGTGGCCATGGATTAACCATTCTGTGGAGGGCGACGCAGCGGCGGTGAAATGTAATTGGTTTAATTTTTCAATGTGCAGCATTGTATATTTTGCATCTCTTCGTGCCATTGTTGTCTGTCTTTCGGTCAGATTGTATGCTGAAAACAGAGACGTACTGTTGATATATCACCAGGGCACGTGACCAGAGTGCAATGATTGTAGTGTCCAGCTCAATAATAGAAAGGATCGCAATTGTGACTGTCCGTGTTGTAGAATAGACAAATCCTGTTCTATTATATCTATTGCAGAAGATACAATGTTGCCCAGTGAATAAATCCTGGATGTTTGTGTGGTAATTGCCATTGTCCACCACTGCCAAAGCCTTTTCTAGGTTAACCCTGTCAATCTCACGCAATCTCTCTGCAGCTTCCTGTTGAGAGATTTTCCATAATTCATTATAAATAGCATAAAAGAAGCGTTTCCAATTAGCATTAGGCTTTCTCTGCCGTCAGGTCTCGATTATCGGCCTTGCTAGAAGCGCTATCACCATTTTTTAGAAATACTGCTTTAAATAACAATCATGCACTTTTAGAATTTGAATTTGTTTTACTGTGTTCGCTATCGCTCCTTTCGCCTAAGCCGACTGTTTCCGGCCCCTTGCTGCTCCTAGTGACTCCCCCGGTAGCAGCCAATCACGCTGCGAGAGGGCGGAGCTGAGGGCGGGGAACGGAGGTAAATGCAGCTCGCAGCGCGGGAGCGCAGTGGACGCGCGCCAAAGGCAAGCCCGTCTGCGCCCGTCCGCGCCCATCCGGGCCCAGGGGCCATTCGCTATGCCCGTCCTACTATCTACCCCTCGGAAACACTGAAAAGTATGCATTCTACCCATTTGCACCTCGCCCATGAAACCTTGTCTCTTACATCTAAACATGGAATCTTTATTAAACGGAGCAAGTTTCCAGAAATACAGATCCCCATCACTCCCAAGCACATTCTACATAGCCAGGCAAAACTCGGAGCTAGGCCCCTATCGATCTATTACCTCAACACCCGCTCCCTTGTCAGACATCAGCTGGACATATTCCTCCTCCTGACCACGGATAAACCTAATATTTTATTGCTGACTGAAACCTGGCTCACCGTCGACTCTGCCCCTGATATGTTGGCGGCACTACCCCCCGATTACTATATCATTCATGCTAACCGCCTGCCTGGTAAATCAGGGGGGGGGGGTTGCAGCCATCATTCATACTGATTTCAAGTTTTGCTCCTTGACATGTCTTGCTCTCAAGGAGGCAGAGAACATAGTAATACATCTTGAATCTGTCAACGACTCCTTCGTCTGCGTTTTAATCTACAGGCCACCTCATCAGATGCCTCTTTTTCCCCTCTCACTCAGTGAACAGATGGCTAAACTCGTGATTGAGCATGCCAAGGTCCTTCTCGTAGGTGATTTTAATTACTGGTATAATGACCCTCATGAAGGGGCACAATCAGCTGAGATGTCTGATCTCCTTACAAACTTAAACTTCACCCAACAAGTCTCATCCCCTACCCATTTGAAAGGGCATATCCTTGAACAAGTCTGGACTATTGGTCTGACCACTTCTACCCCCACAATTGTCCCTTGCATTTGGTCTGATCACCATTTAATAAAATTTACACTTGTTCTCCCGGCCATCGAGAAAATCAGTACGACCGAAGGCAGCTTCGCTAGGAAATGGAACACTGTCAATAAAAAAGATTTCCTTGACACGCTATCCAACACAGCCCCATCCCCTGGCACTGACATCAATGCCACGGAAATGAACATATCTGAGTGGCTACGTAATGCCAGTAACAAGCACGCACCCCTAAAAAAAGTTAAATTAGCCCGTCGCGCAGACGCACAGCGATGGTTCTCCACTGAACTTAAAATCCAGAAACTGACTTTGCGCCAACTAGAGAGGCAATGGCGACTGAAGTATTCCCCCGACAGAAAACTCCTCTATATCACAGCTCGGAAGGATTACAAGAAGAGCATCCTTACGGCTAAAGCCGCTCACTTTTCTGCGCGTATCCTGAATTCCAACAAAAGCTCTAAAGAAATATTTTCCATAGTTAATGAATTATCCAACCCTGAGAGAATCCTTCTGAAGGCTACGCCCTCCCAAGCACTGTGCAACTCTTTAAATGACTATTTTATTGAAAAAATTATCACTATCAAGGCCAGTATCCCTAAGTACTCTTTCACTCCGAACCCTCCCGTCTTGCACAGAAACAACCGTATTATTAGCTGTTTCCCTTCTATCAGCACTGAGACCTTCCAGGATCTCCTAGTAAAAATCAAATCAGGTGCCCCTTCTGACTGTTGCCCACCACATATACTTAAGGACTGTCTTGCTGTCTACCCGGGCCCCGCACTCGCCCTCCTGAACGAGTCACTTTCATCTGGCCAAGTTCCTATGGCCTTCAAGAAAGCTATAGTGGTACCCCTCCTAAAAAAATCTGGAGCTGATCCCGCGCTTCTGTCTAATTACCGCCCGATCTCTCTGCTTCCATTCCTGGCGAAGGTATTGGAAGCCCATGTAGCTAAATGTTTATCTAACTTTTTGGAGGAATCTAAATACCTGGACCCTCATCAGGCAGGGTTTCGGCCGGCTCATTCCACTGAAACTGTAATTCTCGCCGTCCTGGACACTCTACGGGACAACGCCGACAGAAGCTCTCCTCAGGCACTGGTATTATTGGACCTCTCCGCCGCCTTTGACACGGTCGACCATACTATTCTGTCTGACCGTGTCAAACATGCTGGTATTCAAGGTATGGCGGCTCTCTGGCTCACTTCCTTTTTGGAAGATCGCTCCCAGGCCGTTCGTCAAGGTCACTTTTTGGCTCCCCCACGCAAAACTACCTGTGGCGTTCCACAGGGCTCGGCTCTTTCTCCCCACCTGTTTAGTCTTTATATTGCCCCCTTGATTCAGTCCCTTAAAGATAGGAAGGTGACTGTTTTTAACTATGCTGATGACCTTCAACTACTCTTTAGGATTGACAATTCACACAACTCGGTCACGGATTTTCAGGCTACAATGCGGCACATCCAACAATGGGTGGACCTCAACCATCTCAAACTGAACCCTGGTAAGACAGAGCTTGTTCTTACTGGGGACAGTCACAAGTACTGGGGTCCCCATTACTGGCCACCAGAGCTAGGATCCCCTCCCTCCCCTTCCCCCTCGGCCAAAACACTAGGAGTTTCCCTCAACAATGACCTTTCACTAAAAACCCAGGTCGGTGCGGTTATCTCTAAGTGTTTCTTTCAAATGCGCAAGATCAGGAAGATACATCGTCTTCTCACTCAGGAAGCCCTGATCCAGGTCATAATAGCCACCGTCCTGTCACATCTGGACTATGCCAATTCTGTGTACTTGGGCATGCCACTCTACCTGTTCAAACGGCTTCAGATGGCCCAAAATCATGCAGCCCGACTGGTCTTTCGACAACCTAAATGGCAATCAGCGACTCCCTTGCTGAAGAAATTGCACTGGCTCCCCATTTCCCAGCGCTGCGCCTTCAAAATAGGCTGCCTCATTTTTAAATCCTTGCAAGGCAATAGTCCCGTATTTATTAATAGCCTGATATCTAGGCATACTCCCTCACGTAACCTGCGTTCTGCCCACCTCTCACTCCTCACCACTCCGACATTCAAGCGGGTACGTCAAGGAGGCCGGAGATTTGCTACTCTCGCCCCCAAACTGTGGAACTCACTCCCGCTGGAAATACGGTCTTGCACAAACCTTCTGCAGTTTAGGAAGTCCCTTAAAACATGGCTTTTTGCTCAAGCCTATAATTGATGTTTTCTTTGATAGCACATAGAGCCTTCTACAGCGCCATGAAACCACCTGGTGTACGTGCGCTTTACAAATTATTTTTAACATTAACATTAACATTCCGATGTGGCTTCTGGGGATCAAACAGAAAATCCCTAAGATCCATGTCATCTGAGAGTAAGTGTTGTTTCACCTGGGACCGTGTTGAGGTTTTTAGCTAATCTAGGCATAACTTCCCAACAATGTGTGGATGTCACCACCCCCAGATGTTCTCGTTGTGCATAGCGTTGTTCAGGCCTATGGATACTAAACCCTTCGGTGGCACCCCTGAATCTTGACTGACACCTATTTGTGTCTATAGGCCAAACCAACCATCCCTTCCGATTGGGGTCTAATGAATTGTATGAACCATCATGTAGAATGTGATTAAGTGTATCCTCACTATGTTGTGTATAATTCTGCCATCCCTCAAAGTGTGCAGGTGAGGGAATCCGAGGTATGTTCAATCCTTGATCTTGGCTAACCCAAGACAGGAAGTCTGTTGAACTGAGTTGTTCAGGAAAATATTTTGCAACGATATGAGGCATGCTCTAAATAAAGCCTTGGTTCCCTGAACTTGCCAATCTTTAGTCCCCCAGACTGATTTTGTGTCTATATTGTCTTTCCATAAGTTGAAACCCTGTTCAGACAGTTGGAAAATAAAGGATGAAGAGTATATCTGTTTCATGTTAGTAAGCATATTTTTCTTTGCAGTTGTAGGTGCAAGCTTATAATAATATGAGCGCGGGTCTGATGTGTTAATCCAGAAAAATAAGCAAACTTTTGTGCAAACGTTTGTGAATTGCCTTTTGGCGGTGTTGGGCAGAGTTCCCATTGGTGGTAAGGGAAAACATTATGTGGGATACTTGCTTTATGCAAGGAATGACGATCATAATGTTGGTAACAATACAGGGTGTCAAAATCAGATGTATCATCATATAATTCATTATTAGAGAATGCAGCAGAATGTTCTAAATCAGATAGCATACTATTTACCATTTCAAAGACCCAATCATCAGAGAAAGTACTGGAGGTGATGATATATTTCAAGGAAATTTTAAACAAATGTGGGGGCATATTTACTAGGCAAGTGGCAAGGCGTGTCATTAAGCCTAGAAGGCTAACGACACGCTCCGTCACTTTAGAAATGCAGGGCTGCACCATATTCACAAGAATATGGTGCAGCCCTGTGTTTCCCCCTGCGCTGGTGCTAAATTAGCAGCCTAGAGCCAACGCAGGCACCCTTGCACCATAGTGTAAGAGTACATGTGTTGAGGGGAAGATTGTTTATGTGCAGGAATGTGTCCCTTCCTGTACATAAACAATCTTGAAATGCCGTTTTGCAACTTCTATGTGTGCCGCTTAATGCAGCACACATAGAAGTTGCAAAATGGCATTTTTTTTAAATGATTGTTTATGTGCAGGAAGGGGCACCTTCCTGCACATAAACAATCATAGGCAATTTACTGTTTCTATGTGTGCTGTACAAGGCAGCACACATGGTAACAGCAAAAATGAGGAGAAATAAAGCATTTCTCCTTGTTTCGCCTGTTTAAGACCAGGTTTTCCCTGGTCTTAATTTTGGCGCTGCCTCCTATTTACGCTGCCCTTGTAAATACGGGGCAGCGTGAAAATCGATGGGTGTTGTTGTGGAACGCCCACCGCAACACCCATTGCCCTCCCCTTTCACACTAAATACAGCATGAAAGGGTGCCTTATTTACAAGGTAGCGTTAAGCCACGTTAAGTGGCTTAACGCTGCTTGTAAAGAAGGCGAGGCCCCTATCGCCATCACAGCGTCACTGAAAGTGATGTTGTGGTGGCGATAGGGGCTGATAAATATGCACTGTGGTATTTTCAAAAGTTCAGTGGGACCAAATACATCATATGAAACCCTATCCCAAACTATTCCTTCGGGAACAGGAACTGCTGTAATGTTCACAAAGGACAGGTCTCTTTGTTCACAATGAGAAGCTGCATATGGTTTCAGGGGCAAGTTCACATGTTGTACTGCAGAGTGTTCTGGGAGATAATATCCATTCTGGAGCAGGAAAAAGTCAATCCAGAGCTGTAGCCAGGGAGAAACAAAGTAAGTCTTTTTCAACCAAAGGTAGAGAACATGTATTTTTTCTTTGCTGGAAAATGAATCTGGCAGTGACTCAGGTTCCCTTGGATCCAGAGAAAAGGTATCAAAATCGATGAAGTAGCCAGATGCTGTTCGATCTATCTTTGGTAGCTTAGCAGGTTTTGTTGAACTGGTAGTTTTCTCCTGTAGAGGCATATTTATATATATGTCGGTATTAGGCCGAATTGAGATCTGTGTTTCATTCGTATTTTGTTGCTGTTCAATTTCCACAGGCATGAGTTCCATTCCATTGCTGATAACTCTGTTACTTCGTAGAGTAGAATCTTCAAAAGTTATTAGTCTTTCTGTCTGAACTTCCAGTATGGTAGTAAGAGGAGATCAGCGACTGGCCAGCTATTCAGTATCGGCCACATAGTGTGGTTTGATCAGATCAATTGAGATTAATCTTTTCTCTTTTTTGCCGGCAAGAGGTGGAAGAAGTACTGTTCTTGTTCCTTCAACATCCAGGACAGGTACAGGCGCTCTGTAAGATGGCCCAAATCAATTTTTGGCCACAATCTTTTCTCTTACCAGGTCCCCGATCTTTGGTACCCAGACAGGTCTTGCCGGAACAGCTTTTACTTCCCCAGTGGTGGTGCGTTTTACTTGGATGTTGCTTTGTAACGCCGGAATTCATTAAGTTCCTGTAAAACAGCCAAACAATCATTGATGTCAAATTCTTTTTCAACCGCCACTTTGCTGCCACAATCGAGGTCAGGTACCCACATTCTCGTCCCACACAGGACTTCATATGGAGTACGGCCTTCTAGGGTACTACTTGGCATGTTATTAAGTGCCCTCTGGACCCCATATAGGTGATTGACCCAACTGCCGCCTGAGCCTAATACCCTTGCTGTTAAGGATTGTTTTAAGTCCTGGTCTTTCCTCTCCACAATCGAATTTCCCTCGGGGTGATATGGAGAGGAGTACCGCAAGACCACACCCAAACTTCCCATAGCTTCTTTTTAAGCCCGAGAGCTAGACGCAGGGCCAAGGTCAGAATATAATGTGCCAATTGCGCATGTCCCCATGAAGACTCGCAAATCCTTTATAATAGTTTGAGTGTCAGCCGAGCCCTGGGGCCAAACCCACAGGAATCTAGAGCATGAATCCACTCCCACCAAGATGCACTTGTAAGCCCCGTTAAATTGTAAGGGGCCGCAGTGGTCCAAATAGACACATGCGAGAGGTCAGTCTGATATTAGTTGTGGTGTTTGTAGCGGACTTGCTACAGTGGAACCTTTCATCTGCTGACACATGTCGCAGTTGAGGACAAAACCATTGGTCTGTTTAGCAAGACCTGGCCACCAATAATGCTGCTTCAGTAGTGAAACAGTCACAGCCATACCTGCGTGTGCTGAACCCAGACCCTTGTGTGCAGCTAAAATTAATCCTAATTTGTGATCCATGTTTGTTATTACTCTATCCCCCACTCCTGGAATTTGAGCATATGGGATGTTTTGCGCATCTAACTTGTAGGAGTACTTGAGTGGAAAACTTTTTGGCAAGGCTGAGCTGTTGCATGTGGGGTTTATGTCACGTGGCCCATGGGGGCATTGTCGTCTTCACTAAGTTAGCATGAGCTCTGCAGACATTGCGCAGCTTTGCGCACGTTACTACAAGGCTTTATTTTTGCAAAGACTTTGTTCGTACTTTTCACATGAGAACTGCTGCTGTGTTCATTCTCTGCCAGTTCCTGGGATATAGTCTGAACATAGTAAGCAAGGTCAATAAACAAATGCCCCTTGTTATTCTGTTCTGGTCAGGCCCTAGCACCTAGACAAAACATACCAGTGCAGCTGTTGTTTGGAAATCATACTTTGGTCGTATTGGAATGCATGCATAGGGGGCAGACACTTGGAAAGACACCTTTCCAGGGAGAAGAGTGAGACAGCAACTATGATATAGAACTACCATCTGTAGTCTAAGGTATGGGGTCTGCACACAAAACCCAGAGATCTTCTAATATATAATAATACTGCTTCTAAGCAAGGGGAGGGAGGTTAGGCTCTATTGTCTTTTCATGATGACATCTCCCTCATGATTTGTGGACTAGCTGCTATTCCGACTGTATTTGTAT
Source organism: Calotriton arnoldi (assembly GCA_963921515.1). Classification (NCBI taxonomy): domain Eukaryota; kingdom Metazoa; phylum Chordata; class Amphibia; order Caudata; family Salamandridae; genus Calotriton; species Calotriton arnoldi. The sequence goes on along the minus strand of CAWUFW010000246.1, from coordinate 1,464,805 downwards.
TATGCATTTTCCTGCTTGTTGTGGCACGTATACTGCATGTTAGAGCACATTCCATAGTGAACTCCCCGTGAATGGTGTCGGGCAATGTTCCCATTGTGTATAATTAAAAGTTGGTCTCAAAGTGTTGGATTTGTGTAAAAAATGATGGCCATAATGTTGGTAACAGAATAAATCAGCATAATTTGCAGAATTTAAATACAAATCTTCAGTTTCAAAAGTAGTATAAATTTTAAATCTGAAAACAGCGAGTAAACAGCGTTAACATCCCAGTCATCGGCATGTATCCCGGGAATTACAACATCACCTAAAGATACTCGGAACACGTATGGAATTTGCAAAGTTTCCGTCGGAACGTAGACTTCAAATGGTACTTTATCCCAAACTATACCATCAACAATTGGAAACGCTGAAATATTAACTAGCAAAAGACACACAGTTGATGGACGGAATGCAGAACAAATCAAAACACTCACCCCCAGTCAAGAGATCTGGGTTAAATCCATCATTCTTTTGGTCACCATGCCACCCCAGTTTAGACCTGGCCATATGCAAATCAGTCTTGACCCTGTGCCTCATGGGAACAGTCCAGCCCGAACTGTCAAGCCAGGTCCTCCCTGGACCGGAAACAAGCATCCTAGGACCGGTTTCGGGGTTTCACCCCTCTTCAGCCAGGATAGCTTGATTCCAGTGGCACAGTGAGCCCAGGACCCACGTCTGGGCATACCTGGCGCACTTAGGGCGAGAAAACAAAAGACACACAATTGATGGACGGAATGCAGAACAAATCAAAACATTCACCCCCAGTCAAGAGATCTGGGTTAAATCCATCATTCTTTTGCTCACCATGCCACCCCAGTTTAGACCTGGCCATATGCAAATAAGTCTTGAACCTGTGCCTCATGGGAACAGTCCAGCCCGAACTGCCAAGCCAGGTCCTCCCTGGACCGGAAACAAGCATCCTAGGACCGGTTTCGGGGTTTCACCCCTCTTCAGCCAGGATAGCTTGATTCCAGTGGCACAGTGAGCCCAGGACCCACTTCTCGGCATACCTGGCGCACTTAGGGCGAGAAAGCAAAAGACACACAATTGATGGATGGAATGCAGAACAAATCAAAACATTCACCCCCAGTCAAGAGATCTGGGTTAAATCCATCATTCTTTTGCTCACCATGCCACCCCAGTTTAGACCTGGCCATATGCAAATCAGTCTTGACCCTGTGCCTCATGGGAACAGTCCAGCCCGAACTGCCAAGCCAGGTCCTCCCTGGACCGGAAACAAGCATCCTAGGACCGGTTTCGGGGTTTCACCCCTCTTCAGCCAGGATAGCTTGATTCCAGTGGCACAGTGAGCCCAGGACCCACTTCTGGGCATACCTGGCGCACTTAGGGCGAGAAAGCAAAGACACACAATTGATGGACGGAATGCAGAACAAATCAAAACATTCACCCCCAGTCAAGAGATCTGGGTTAAATCCATCATTCTTTTGCTCACCATGCCACCCCAGTTTAGACCTGGCCATATGCAAATCAGTCTTGACCCTGTGCCTCATGGGAACAGTCCAGCCCGAACTGCCAAGCCAGGTCCTCCCTGGACCGGAAACAAGCATCCTAGGACCGGTTTCGGGGTTTCACCCCTCTTCAGCCAGGATAGCTTGATTCCAGTGGCACAGTGAGCCCAGGACCCACGTCTGGGCATACCTGGCGCACTTAGGGCGAGAAAGCAAAAGACACACAATTGATGGACGGAATGCAGAACAAATCAAAACATTCACCGCCAGTCAAGAGATCTGGGTTAAATCCATCATTCTTTTGCTCACCATGCCACCCCAGCTTGTTTCCAGTCCAGGGAGGACCTGGCCTGGCAGTTCGGGCTGGACTGTTCCCATTGGGCGCAGGGTCAAGACTGATTTGCATATGGCTGGGTCCAAACTGGAATGGCATGGTGAGCAAAAAAACGATGGATTTAGGCCCAGATCTCTGTACTGGGGTGAATGTACGACATTGTTCTGCATTCTGTCCATCAATTGTTGTTTTTGCATTTGTCACCCCGAGTGGGACGGGTATGCCCAGACGTGGGTCCCGTGCTCTCCATGCCACTGGAGTCAAGCTATCCTGGCTGATGAGGGCTGAAAGCCCGAAACCGGTCCTAGGATGCTTGTTTCCAGTCCAGGGAGGACCTGGCCTGGCAGTTCGGGCTGGACTGTTCCCATTGGGCGCAGGGTCAAGACTGATTTGCATATGGCTGGGTCCAAACTGGAATGGCATGGTGAGCAAAAACGATGGATTTAGGCCCAGATCTCTGTACTGGGGTGAATGTACGACATTGTTCTGCATTCTGTCCATCAATTGTTGTTTTTGCATTTGTCACCCCGAGTGGGACGGGTATGCCCAGACGTGGGTCCCGTGCTCTCCATGCCACTGGAGTCAAGCTATCCTGGCTGATGAGGGCTGAAAGCCCGAAACCGGTCCTAGGATGCTTGTTTCCAGTCCAGGGAGGACCTGGCCTGGCAGTTCGGGCTGGACTGTTCCCATTGGGCGCAGGGTCAAGACTGATTTGCATATGGCTGGGTCCAAACTGGAATGGCATGGTGAGCAAAAAATGATGGATTTAGGCCCAGATCTCTGTACTGGGGTGAATGTGCGACATTGTTCTGCATTCTGTCCATCAATTGTTGTTTTTGAAATATTAACTAGGGCTTGATCCCTTTTCGTTTTATGAGACAAAGTGTGTGGGGCCAGAACTCCATCCACCAAGTCTACAGCAGAGTGTTTAGGTAAATAATGGCCATTTAAAAACTGTCACAAAACCGATCCACATGAAGAGAAACACCATCGTAAGCACCAGCCAGATGTATGTCCAAGGTAAGTTCTTTTACACCAGGAGATGAAAATACAAACACATGTTGAGGGCTCTGCCTCAGAGGAAGATGATGAAGATGAATCAGAAGAAAAGTTATCTCTGTCCATATAGTAACCACTGGAACCTAGACAAAATAATGGGGGTTGCTCTTCATTGGAAGATGAATGGATTGCATTTTCAGGAATGTCAACTATAATTTCGACAGGTGGGGAAACATACTCATTTGCCACAGTGGTAGATGTCGAAGGTAAAACAGGGAACAAATCAATTGAAGCCTCCATCTCCCCTTCCTGTGTTGTGGAGTTGTCGGGGAAACAGAAGACATTGGGCGAAGTGAAACATCCCGTTGGGGAATGCTTGTAGGCATACTATTGAGTATCACCCACATGGTGTAATTTGACATGTTCAATGGAAATAAATCAATTTTCCTTGCGTCCAGGCAGTGGAGGTAAAATCATAGTACAGGTACCCCCCAATCCAAGGACTGAGACTGGTGCTTGGTAAGAAAGACCAAATTATTTTTTGTTCTCCGCTTTCTCTAGGACCAGATCTCCAACTTTCAGCTAAAGAAGGAATCAGGCCACTCGGCATCCCCATTGTAAGGATCCTGTGTTTTTTAACAGGAGTCGTATGTGAAAAAACTGCCTCAAGCTGCTCAAATGTTTGTGAAAGCCAAAACGGCAAGTCATCACGATTTTGAGGACGTTTGCCCATCACAGAGTTAATCATGACAGGACTACTCACAAGCCCACCGTCGTGTCCTGGTGGCGGAGGAGCAGCTCCAGCAGGAGCTGCCTGTAGGGCATGTGACATAAACTGTATGACACGTCTATGAAGATGAACCAACTGTTTGTATAATAGATGTATCTCTACTATAGTGACATTGAGATAATTTGGATGTGGTGTAAAACATGCCAAAACAGGCCAAGTGGCCCCATCGATAGACAAGGGGCCCACTCAAACAAAAGAAACAGGGTGAGGAAGGGCACCATTAAACCAAATGGTATGCTCCCATGATGTCAACGGAACTTCAATCAACGCATACGGAAGCTGCTGGAGGAGCAGCGACCGTATATTCATGAAACAAATTATCATTCGCGTCAACTGCGGGAAATGTAACCCAAGAATAGAATACCTCAAAACGGTATGCTGGATCAGCCTCAACCACAAAAATAATGTTTGCCCCTGCATTGGGGACTCCGTGTTGAGTTAGGTAAGCCGTAACCGCCACGCGGTTATGTGCCGCAATAGCGACCGTTTGTGCCATATCTGAAATGGAGTAAAAGAACAAGTACACTGGTAGCGCAAAATTGGGTCTAAAAACCTTTTAAAATTCAAGGTTGAAAAACCTACAGAAATAGGTGCACCCTACAAATATAGGAGGCTAAGCCCCCCCACCACAGACGTCTCTGGAAACCGGTGAGAGGGTGTTATGGACAAGCACAAGCGCTACACAGGGATCTTGCGAACAAGTACCAGACCAAACGTTGGTGGCGCCATGTTGCAGGGATTCTGCCTAAGAACAGAACTATGCATAGGATTATGGGACCATAGTGTGTAGGGGCTGAGTCATCCTACCACCTTAGTACCCATGAGCCCAGAACCAACTAGCTATAGTGTCTCACTTGCCCTCCTACACACTCATAGAGAAACAAGTGATTAGACACCCCAGAACACAACACTTCCGGATCTCTCAGGACTCGCGGTAGAAAGACACACCCTTTCGCTCACACTCTTGTACCTGTCCACAATAAGATCTGACAGAGACACGAAACAGTTTAAAATATTTATTTTAACTAACATGCTCTAACATGCAGTATACGTGCCACAACAAGCAGGAAGATGCATAATACAAAATACAGTCAGCATAGCAGCTAGTCCATAAATCATGAAGGGAGATGTCATCATGAAAAGACAATAGAGCCTAACCTCCCTCCCCTTGCTAAGAAGCAGTATTATTATATACTAGAAGATCTCTGGGTTTTGTCTGCAGACCCCATACCTTAGACTATAGATGGTAGTTCTACATCATAGGTGTTGTCTCGCTCTTCTCCCTGGAAAGGTCCCTTTCCAAGTGTCTGCCCCCTATGCATGCATCCCAATAAGACCAAAGTACGATTTCCGAACAACAGCTGCATTGGTATGTTTTGTCTAGGTGCTAGGGCCTGATCAGAACAGAATAACAAGGAGCATTTGTTTATCGACCTTGCTTACAATGTTCAGACTAAATCCCAGGAACTGGCAGAGTATGCACACAGCAGACAGTTCTCAGGTGAAAAGTACGAGCAAAGTCTTCGCAAAAATAAAGCCTTGTAGTAATGTGTGCAAAGCCGCGTAATGTCTGCAGACCTCATGCTAACTTAGTGAAGACGACAATGTCCCCATGGGCCATGTGACACCCTCCCCTTGGTCAGGTCAGTACCTCCGAGGCAAATGGAACTCAAAGGCAAGCAGAGCCAAAGCGGGATGGTCAAAGGCCAAATAATTGTAAAAATTCAAAATCGGGTTGTATAGTGTGCCAAGAAAAAAAGAGAAAATCTTATATGAATATAGAGAATAAAAAAGCCTTCACGATGTTTCCCAGATGTCATTTACAGTGGGTTCTCAGAATTAAAAATATCATGGGAAAAGTGGAATGCCATTAGGCCGTCAGAACCTTCCATTACAGCTATCATTATTTGTCCGTCTATCCTCGTGCTGGAACAAGTGATTGCAGCAACGGCAGCAGTTCGCACTGTCGCCTTGACGGCTTCATCAGCCAATGAATTCCCTTCAACGTGCCCGCCAACACACTGATGACTCAACGTATGAATCACATGAGCCCGTGGCAAGCCTTTTTTCAGCTCTGCCACCTGTTCCCAGAGCAACTTGGGCTTTATTGTGCAACCTTTGGAATCTCTAAACCCATTCTGACCCCAATGGTGAAGATATTCACTATATGACTGGACACAGTAAAAGGAATCGCACACAATTAGTGTGGGGAATTCTTGATCCGTATTTTTAAGTGCCAGTATCAGGGTTTTAGTTCTGCCAGCTGTGCCGTGCAATCTCCTAGAGTCTGCATCTGCATATTGCTAGGACGGAACTTGCCGTCCTGCATACATCCCTTTACAATCGCACATGCGGCGCTGTATTGCTGTTTACTTCTTATGGCAGTCTGAGCAGATCTGTCAGTGTAAATTATGTATTCATACTGATCTAGAGGCATTATTTCATCTGGAGAGGATATTCTTGTTCATACTGCAAGAATGCTTGCGTTTTTAATGAAGAATCAAATTTGTAGTCTACATCTGTTTCAGTGAGAGATTTAGCCCATTGTATCCATCGTGGATGTAATGCCTTTTGCATTTGGAACGCTCGCTTTTGTAATAGCCTCTAAGGTTGGTACTGGAGTCACGACAATTATGTGTTTCCCCTGAGCTAGTGCTCTTTCTCTCACTATAGCAGTCTGTGCTGCTGTCAGTATTTTTTCTGTTGATGCAAAACGCATTTAAGCTTTTGTGTACAAATGAGATTTGTATGCAATGGGTACAGTTTCACCTTCATTGAAGGTTAGGTAGGTGTACCCGGACTGACCCGCTATTACACGGATCACCAAGTTCGTAGTGTTCACATGTATGTGTTAGTGCTTGGAAGCTATCATGTCAGCTTGTAAGGAACGGAGAATTTCTATGTGTTCCTGTGTCCAAAGTTGAAATGAAAAATCAGATCTAATTAAATAGTAGAAAGGTTTTACTTTTTCTGCATAATCCAAAATGTATGTTCTGGCAAAATTTTGGAATCCTAAAATGGACTGTAGATTTTTCAGTCTTTGGAGGGTGGAGCAGTGTAAATTTTTCCAAAACATTAGCTGCTAGGCTTTTCCCTTCACTTGAGAAATAGGACATTGAAATTGAAATTTTTGATTTTTTAAAGTTAAATTTGTAACCCTCAGAGGCGAACCCCAGAATTATGTTGTTCGCCCTGGTCAAATGATCCGATAGTTCATAATCCGTCAGATAAATATCATCTACATAGGACAATGCCTCCTCATCAAAATTTTGAAGCAACTCTGATACTCTTGCTGAGAATAACCCGGGGCTATTCTTATACCCTTGAGGCAATCTACAGAATTGACACAAAGAGCTGAGGGCCGAAAATGCTATCAAATATCTGCTTTCAGGTGCTATATTTTGGCAAAAGAATCCATTTGCGATATCTAGTGTTGTTTTCTATTTCTTCCGCACAATGGTATTCATTAATGCGGCACTGTGTGAATTTTGTACTGCAAATGTTTTTGTGCATGTGTTCAAATGCCTGTAGTCTAAAACTAGACGGTATGAATTGTCGGGTTTCATTACGGGGAAAAAATAGGATTATTCAGCGAAAAGGTGCAATTCTCAATAACACCTTGATATTCAAGTTTATCTAAGATCTCCCTGACTTGTTTTTTTGCGTCAAGTTTTATTGGGTACTGCCTTTGTGGAGTTGGAGTCATTTTTACTGGGAATTCATGGTGAGGTGACTCAGCATCCCACCCTACATGATTGTGGTATAATGCAGGAGCTAGTGCTACCGCCCACTCCTGCGCGTATTAATGTTTTAATGATTCTGGGACGAGGTCAGAGAAAGCCGGTAAAATGACGGTCCCTCCTTTCGGGCAGTTCATAACGAATTCAGGTGGCCAATCTTTTTCAGCCAAAAGGATATTCTATCCATATGTCAAGTTCTCCCAAAAGAGACCTTTCACTTTCCTTGGTTCGTCCCCCTCCTTGTGGAGTGTTATTTCATGTAACTGATGTGGGACGCTTACCCTTGTCCACCGTTATATGTTCACTCAACGCTGCTGTCACCAGAAATTCTGTCAGGTTCTGGCGAGCTATTGTTACTTCTGCTGAGCAGTCTAGCATTGTCAGAGCCCATTCCCCATTCAGAATCTGAGTCCTCAGTAGCGTGGGCATTTCTTATTTTAAGGCCAGCTACCTTCTTCTTTTTAAATTGAAGTTTATTTTTGGGTTTATCTTCTTGTTTGATAATGTAGTCTGAAGTGCGATGTGTGTCTCTTGGCTTGACTCGCTCTTCTGATCTGAGTTCCTACCGACCTTCCCTCTCTAAAATTATCACGGTTTCTAAGGTTATATTTCCTGTCAGAGGACTCCTGTTGAGGAGACCCACCCCGTGCGTTTGATGCCTTCTGCTTGTTTTTTGATTCTTTATTATCCCATTTCTTCTTGGAAGATTCGCGTGCTTGCTTTGAGTTATCCTTTTCAGGATTACCCATTAATTGTGGTTTCACAGGTCTAGCTCCCAAAATATCTCTACCCAGTGAATCATAGGTCTCTTCGATAATTTTAGGTAACTCCTGCTCCTGTTTGCAGGAGTGTATTCTCTTAGGTATTGGCGTATAGCCACTGCAGCTGCCTCCCCTTTTATGTTAGCTAACATAATTGTGGATACCTGGGAAAAATTGCCTATCAATTTCATCCCCAAGTCCAGGGCAGCTTCTGCCCCGTACTCATTCTGTATTTGTTTAAATACTTCTGGCATCACTGCTATTGAGGGGGAACCATGAGTCCTGATATAGACAGCAGTGAAAACTGTACACCAAGTGTTGCAATCCACTATCGGGGGAGTTATTCCCATTGGCAAGCAGATTGTCAGTATTCTATGTTTTTCTTGCAGGCCTGTGTGTGGAAACACTGCCTCAAACTGTGCTATTTTCTGTGCTATCCAGAATGCCATTTGCTCATGTTTAGTGGGCATTCTTCCCATAATCACGTTTAGCGTCTGTGGGGTATTTTTGTTGCATTCCCTTGTAGTTGGCCTGTTTAACTGACCCTTGGGGTTAAAGTGTGAATGTTCGCATAACGAACTGTGTAAGATATCTGTATAGCTTTATTATTTCTTTATGAAGTGGACGTAAGTCTGCTGCTGGCAATGTGTCAATGTCTGGATGCGGTGTGAAAGCAGCTAGGACCGGCCAAGTCGCTCCATCTCTGCTGAGCGGACATAGTCTACTTTTTCTGTGGTATGTGGGAGGGCACCTTTAAACCAGTTTATATGTTCCTGGTACTTTAACGGGACTTCTATGTCCTCGTATGGATTGTATTCATCTGATATTTCATCTGCAGTATAAGAATGAAATGTATGTGTATGTGCATCTGCAGGTGGGAATCTGACCCAAGAATATAGAATGCCTCTGTTCTGAATGCCTCGTGGGCCTCAGTCATGAAGGTAACAGTCCCACCTAATGCTGGGACCCCAAAGTCTGCTAATTTTAAAGTAAGTGCATTTTTGCAATTTTCCAAAATGTTTATAGCACCTTCCTGTTCAGCCTCCTCTGCATTTGCATTTAATGCAGCCGCAGCCTCATCTTGGACAGACATTTTACAAAGACGTTTTTAGTATGGAAAAAGAGGTAAAGTTTTGCACAATATAGGGAACTATAATCCTTCAAGCTTGAATATACCTACAGCCAAAACATAGGATATACCTACTTTGCTGTGTCGGATTTTCCCTCTCCAATCCAGATGTCTCTGGGTAAATGTGAGTAGGGGTCTCTGAGAAAGCACGACTGAACTACTTAGATTTGACCATTAAATAAGAACCAAACCAACGTTGGCGCCTATGTTGTGTAGTTCCTACAAATCTATATAGGATCTGCGCGTTTAGACAACATAAACTAAGGGATTGGTGTTCAGACTGATTCCAGACACCCCCAAAGGATATGTTAGTCTGTAGGCCAGCTAGCTCACAGTGCCACTATAAGCCCCCCTTACCAAGGAGCGAATAGTTTCTGGCAACTATCGAACATGATAACCCTGATCCCTCAGGGATCGTGGAAACAGTACAGTACATTTCGCTCAGTCACTCGTGCTCACTTTGTCTCAGAGAGATACACAGATTAAACGGTGGGGATATTTTCAGTAAGCATTTATTGAACCAGTGTCATTCTAGTATAAAATACGTGTGCTGCAACAACCATGAGACAGAAACAGATATATATGAATATAAGCATTAACAGAGTAAATAAAAGGTATAATTCTACCATGGTGCTAAAACAGTGAATATATGGAGGCATATAGATACATGGCAGTAATAATGCATAATTCCTACGATGCAAACTCTAACTAGATGTACCCAAGTGTACCTAGCATGTATGTAGGTGTATAGCCAAGACTCCCTTAGGAAAGAGCCAACCCCATTACCTGATGTGAGAGAGTAAAGGACCCTGTCTTCGCCTCGAACTGGACACCCCGCAAGGCATGTCAGACCACTACGTGCTGGAGTGTGTGCGTGCAGGGACTTCAGCGTCTCATATCAGCATGGAAGTTTTCTCCTCTGGCTTGTTCTACCTAGATGTGTCATTGTACTGTGGGCATGTCGGCCAAGGATGACGATAGTGGTGACCCTTGCACAGAGTTATTATGCGGAAGATGGTAATCCTGCTGTGATCCTATGCATAATAAATTAGGCTAGTTTTTGGAGAAAACCACAAAACATTTATTCAGCACCTAACGAGGTAAAAGGTCAGCGCCAGAACCGTTATGTAGAGCAATGTAGGACAAATGTAAGTAAAAGGTCGTGCAACTACCTTGGCCTATATTGGGGTTCATAACAGCCCTACAGAAAAACCTCATAAATGAGGCCCTATGTGTGGGTTATGTGTTCTCCCTCAAAGGAGTTGTTTTCAAATATTTTGGAAAATGCTGCATCAAAAGTACATTGGACCGATAACAATTGTGAATTTTGAATTGAAAGTTAATACAAGTTTATAGGAGACTTGTGTATTAACTCAAAGCAATATTTGAGAGAATAAGTGGGAAATGGTCTGTCGTGTAGCTCCTATAGTACCCCTGCAGGACCTGCACGTTTGGATAACATATACTGCGGGCTTGGTGGCAGACTGACTCCGTACACCCCCACCGTATATGTTAGCCTGGTTTTGCATTAGCTAGCTCGCAGTGCCACTAGTGTCTCCTCTTATCGGGGAGAGATTCGTTTCTGGCAACCTTAGATCATGACAACCCTGATTCCCTCAGAATCATGGAAACAATGTACTACCTTTCGCTCAGTCACTCGTGCTTACTTATTCGGTTTGTCTCAGAGAGTTACACAGAATAAACAGTCGGGCGTTTCAATAAGTATTTATTGAACAGTTGCTATTCTAGTGTAAAATATATGTGCTGCGGTAACCAGCAGACAATAGCAGAGATATATTATCAGCAGTACGATAAAAGCAAAGGTATAGAACAGTTCTATCATATTGCGATAATCATGAATACATACATGAATATAAAAGCATTATGCAAGTGCGTGTACTCCTACGATGCCTACCTAGATGTACCTGTGTGTACCTAGCATATGTGTGGAGGTCTAAAAGCTAAGAGCCAAGAATCCTCCTAGGATTTAGTCGAACCCCCATACCTGAATAGAGAGAGAGTGGGACCCCGTCCTGGTCTCGAGTTGGACACCCCGTCCGGGTTGTGTCAGACCACTGTCAGCTTGAGCGACTGCATGAAGGAGCCTCAGCGTCTCTGGTCAGTGTGTCAGCATGGAAGTCTCGGTTCCCTCTATCTTACCGGGGAAAGATGTGGTGTATTTATACCCTAAAGAGTCTCGGTCCTCAGTATGGTTTGTATTGGACATGAGGAAGACGTCAGGGGTGAACTTTGTACATACATATTATGCCGGTGGTGTATTCTTAGAAAGCCACACATAATTAATGAGTACAGTGTGGGCCTGTGTTTGGAAGAACCCTGCTGCATTCAAAACCACAGGATAGATAACGTTCAGCCCTCAGAGCTCGTTGTGTACTAGCTGGGACCAATGTAGGTGAAAGATCATGCCTATATAAGGAATCATACTATAATAGGACATGTACAGTTGTGCCCATAATTGGGCATATGCGGCATGACCATAATTGGGCAAGTACGAATATGACCATATTAGGGTAAATATGAATACGTCCATTTTAGGGCATGTACAAACGGGTCTACATTAGGGCATCTATGCGGGATATAACACCCACTCCTCTTCCGAACTGGATAATAAATGACCATACTTAAAATCTGGACAATTTAAAAACATTTTTAAAAGCAAGTAAAAACATGGTTCTAAAAAATCGTTAAAAAATGTTGGTGCTTAAAAAAAAATGTTTAAATTCAGCTTTTTCTAGTTGCCAATTAAAAGTCAATATCGTCTCTCTATGGAAGTTGTATTACCATAAGCAGGAGAAGGCCATGCTTTTCTCAAACGAAAGTGTCAATGTAAGAAAATGTTCCAAATTTAGATCATTTATTTTGAAATGAGTGAAGAAGCCGAATTCTTTCCCAGGACACGATGAGCCAATTCAAGATTACGCGTCCTGGCTAGGAAGCTCATTATTATCGGTGTCGGCTGCTGTAGATGACAAATCCAATGCATCACAGAGAACGTCAATCGCACATAGGTGGAATGTAGTACTGCCAACAGTCGGTGCTGCGGCAGCTTGTGCGGCAGTTGTTACCTGGGTGCCTGTGGAGGAGTCACCTAACCCAGCAGGAGCAAATGGCACCTGTGGATTCTCCAGGAATGCATTCATCAGAATCGGAAGCCGTTGAGGACAACGCAGAGTGTGGGCCTTTATGGGGTCCAGCATTGCATCCGTGTCCGGAGGCGCATCTGATGGAAAAGTTAGACAAAGATCCAACGTGCATTCTTCTCCGCAGAACAGGCATGGAAGCACAGGTAAGATGCAGTCTATCCAGACTGGTCTAAATGATAGAAACCAGGAGGTATTGAGTTCTCGCAGGCAAGAAATGCCCAGTAGTTGTACCATGCGTTCACGGTATTTCCGCTCCAGGAGCGTGTTCACCATTCCCTCGGGAAGTGGGCCATCCATTGCGTAGCAGCAATATTACAATCAGGATTCCTGCGATTAGGAACAGGATGAGCGGGAATCCTCCAAATACGCTTCCCAATACGGAGTGTATAAAATTTGGGATTACTCCGAGGACTGTCTGAAAGGTGCTTAACAGTCCTGACCCTATGGTCTTAAATAGGTGTACAATTCCGCTCGTATCAGACATATTGAAGATACGTCCCACCATTTCTGCGAAATGAATGGGGCAGTTTGTGCGTATGAGTGCCTGTATCTCAGTCGAGGTCCTTGCAACTTAAAGGTCATAGGTTTCTCGAGCGGAGGTTAAGGGCACGGGTTGCTGTAAGAGCATGGCTTTCAATCTGCTCAGAGTATCAAACTATATAAAAGAAACATTCAGCAAAGGCCATAACGGCGCCTCCCTGACTGTGTTCAGTGGCGGAAACAATACTTGCATACAGCAAGTAACCCTGGAGTTAACAGTTACTAGATATGCGACGCCCGGAAGCATCCCACAACAACCTTGATCATTTAGCATTAAGTAACTCCCATTCAAGAGCAGCTGGAAAACCGGCGTGATCATGGCCGCTGGGGTCCCTGACATGTGACAAGATAAGTTCGCCACTGAACCACTGCAGGCTCCGTGTAGAGAAATATCCTGACACATGAGAGAACCGCTCAAAGCGTTCTTGCAGTTTGTACCACTCAGATACACTTCTCGATCCCCATTCCGGCATCGGTATCTATATGGTAACTTCCAAGTTTCCTTGATGTGTCTCTTACCCATTTTCTCATATTTGCCTGCCTGCCTCTGCTCAAGGCAATATTGAAACTGAAACGTAGTGACCGGCAGAGTGATTTTGCCATGAATTAGCCATTCTGTTGATGGTGATTCGGCTACAGTGAATGGTAGCCTTTCCAGTTTCTCAATACGCAACATTGTATATTTGGCTCCCCTTTGTGCCATTTCTGTCTGTTTATCAGTTAGATTGTATTCTGAAAACAGAGACGTGGTGTTTATAAAATGCCATGGCACATAGCCTGCACGCAAAGATTGCAGCGTCCAGCTTAACATCATAATAGAACGTAGCTGAGATTGCCCGTGTTGTAACAAGGCCAGATCTTGTTCTAATATGTCGATTGCCGAGGACACAATGTTGCCTAAGGAGTAAATCCTGGAGGTCAAAGTAGTTAACCCATTATCCACCACTGCCAATGCTTTTTCTAAGTTAATACGGTCTATCTCTCGTATTCTTTCTGCAGCCTCTTGTTGGGATATTTTCCAGTTTTCATTATAGTAGGCATAAAGGCCTGCATATATGAAACGTTTCTGACGTTGTTTCCTGGGACCTAGTAGAAAATCTTTAAGATCCATGTCAGGTGTGAGTAAGGTCAAGTGGTGCTTTACTTCTGTGAGTGTCGAGGTCTCTAGCCAATCAAGGCACAACTTCCCAACACTATTCGATGTCACTACCCCTGGGTGTTGTCTTTGTACATAGCGTGGATCTGGCCTATGGATAGTAAACCCTTCGGTTGTATTCATAAATCTCTGTTGACATTTGTTTGTGTCAATGGGCCAAACCAGCCATTCTGTCCAATCAGGATCTGATCTGTTGTACTGGAAAATGTCATCTAATCTCACCCCATGTGTAGTAAAATTCTGCCCCCCACCCATCTGAGATGGTGTTGGAAACCCCGGTGTGTTCATTTCCTTGCCTTTGGCTAAACCAAGACAGGTTGTTTGTTGCACAGTTTCATTCAGAAATAAAATCTGCTGCGGAATGATGCATGCTCTAAAAAGTGCTTCTATTCCCTGGACTTGCCAGTCCCTAGAACCCCAGATCGATTTGGAATCTATTGTGCCCTTCCATAGGTCGAAACCCTGTTTAGACAACTGGTTCAGAAAGGATGCAGAGTAAATATGTTTGGTGTTTGTTAACATAATTTTCTGAGCTGAATTTTTCGCCACTTTATAATAAAATGACTTCGGGTCGGATGTGTTAAACCCTGAGAAGTATGTGAATTTCTGTGCAAATGCTTCTGAACTACCTTTTGGATGTGTTGGGCAGTGTTCCCACTGGTGGTACTCAAATACATTTCTAGGTGTTATAGATTTGTGCAAGAAATAATGATCATATTGCTGGTAACAGTACAATGTATCATAGTCTGAAGTACCTTCTAACATTTCATTATTCGGAAATGCTGCAGTTTTTTCTAAATCAGACATCATAGCATTTACAGTTTCAGTGTCCCAATCATCAGAAAATGTACTGCAGGTACTGATATCACTTAAAGAAATTTTAAATACATGTTTTAGCTTTAAAAGTTCAGTTGGACCGAATACATCATAATCAATCTTGTCCCATACTATACCGTCCGGTATAGGAACTGCTGTAATGTTCACTGAAGACAAGTCTCTTGGTTCACGATGTGAAGACTGGTGTGGTTTTAAAATCAAATTGACTCTTTGGGTAGAGCTTGGTTGGAGGTATCGTCCATTAATAAGCATACTAAAAGTTATTATTAAACCTAGCCAGAAAATGAAAAATAAAATCCCAGTGATATACCATAGTTCTATCCAAGGTGACACCAGGTAAGTCTTTCTAAAAAAGTTCAAAAAGTCATTGAGTTTCTGTTGGAGTGATTTTTGGCTGGCGTTGTTTCCGGTTCGCTTGGATCCAGTGAAAACGTATCAAAGTTCATGAAATAGCCAGAAGCAGTTCGATCAATTGTTGGAATTGCATCGGGATTTGTTGAAATCTGATTTTGCTCTTGACGAGGCATGTTGACGTAGATGTCTGTATTAGGTCTGATTCCAACTTGGTTGTTAAGTTGGTTTTCATTTTGAAGATGAATTTCTTGTTGAAGTGGAACAAGTTCCATAGCATTGTTGCTTAGTCCATCATTCAGTACAGGTGGCTCTTCAAACGTGATGAGTCTTTCTGTTTGAACTTCTTGGATTGTAGCGAGAGGAGGGCGTCTGCTACTGTGGAGTCCACGAGGCCTACTGTTTAGTATCGGCCACATAGTGTGGTTTGATTAAGTCAATTGAGACGAATCTGTTCTCTTCCGGCAAGAGGTGGCAGAAGTACAGTTCTTGTGCCGTGGATTGCAAGGACCGGTACAGGCTTTCTGTAGGATGGCCCAAATTCTTTCTTGTCAGCAATCTTCTCTCTGACTAGATCCCCGATTTTTGGGATCCAGATAGGTCTTGCCGTTACTGCCTTGACTTCCTCAGTGGCGGCCTGTTTCTGGAGCACGTTACTTTGTTGTGTCCTGGATTCATTTAGATCCTGTAAAACAGCCAAACGATCATGGATATCAAATGGTTTTTCATCCGCCACTGTGCCTTCACAATCAAGATCAGGTACCCACATTCTTGTCCCAAATAGGACCTCGTAAGGAGTGACACCTCCTAGAGAGCTTCTTGGCAGAATATTGAGCGCGTGCTGTACCCCATAAAGGTGATCGACCCATCTACCGCCCTTGCCTAATACCCTAGCTGTTAAAGATTGCTTTAAGTCCCGCTTTTTCCTCTCCACAACGGAATTTCCCTCGGGATGATACGGAGAGGAGTACCGCAATGCTACGCCCATTCCTTCCATGGCCTCTTTGTAAGCCCGAGAGCTAAACGCCGGACCACGGTCAGAATGTAACGTGCCAACTGCTTATGTGTTGATAAAGACTCGCAAATCTTTTATAACAGTTCGAGCGTCAGCCGAGCGCTGAGGCCAAACCCATAGGAATCTAGAGCAGGAATCCACTGCAACCATGATATATTTCTTGGACCCATCAGATTGTAAGGGTCCGCAGTGGTCCAAATACACACATGCGAGAGGTTTGTCTGATTTCAGTAATGGTGTCTGCGCTGGGCGTGTTACGGTGGAGCCTTTTATCTGCTGACAGATGTCGCATTTCAAGACAGTCTTTAGTCTGCTTCGTTAACCCTGGCCACCAGTAGCGCTGTTTCAATAAAGAAATAGTCGCTGTAACGCCTGTATGCGCAGAACCCAAACCCTCGTGTGCCGCTAAAATCAAGCCTAGCCTACGATCCATATTTGGTATTACTCTATCCCCCACTCCAGAAATCTGAGCATATGGAATGTTTTGTGCATCTAACTTGTAGGAGTACTTGAGTGGAATTTTTTTTGGTACTGAGGTGCTGCCTTTGCGTGAAGCATTGACAGCTACCATAATCTCGCTGTCTACCCTCGTCTTTGAACGAGTAACTGCAGCTACGGAAGCCATGCGAACAGCCCCCTTTGCGGCTTCATCAGCCAATTAATTCCCTTCAACGTGAACGCCATCACGCTGATGACTCAGTGTATGTATCACGTGAGCCCTTGGTAGTTCGTTTCTCAACTCCACTACCTGTTCCCATAGCATTTTATGCTTAATTGTGCCACCTTTTGCATCTTTGAACCCGTTTTGTTCCCAATGATGTAGATATTCATTGTATGACTGTACACAGTAAAAGGAATCACACACAATAAGTGTGGGGAATTCGTGATCCGTATTTATAAGTGCCAGTATGAGTGCTTTGAGTTCTGCCAACTGTGCCGTGCAGTCTCCTAGAGATTGCGTTTTAGTGCAACTCGAATGGAACTTGCCATTGTGCATGCGACCTTTAACAATCGCACACGCTGCGCTGTAAGCTTGCTTACTCCCTATGGCCGGTTGAGCAGATCCGTCAGTGTAAATAATGTATTCATACTGATCGAGAGGCAAAATTTCATTTGGTAGAGGATATTCTTGTTCGTATTGCAGGAATGCCTGTGTTTTTAAACTTGGATCAAATCTGTATTCAACATCTGTTGCAGTAAGAGAATTAGCCCATTGTATCCATCTTGGATGTAAGGCTTTAGCATTTGGAATGCTAGCTTTTGTAACAGCTTCTAAAGCTGGTACTGGGGTCACAACAATTATGTGTTTTCTCTGAGCCAGAGCTCTTTCTCTTGCTACAGCTGTCTGAACTGCTGTCAGGATTTTTTCTGTTGAAGTGAAACGCATCTCTGCGTTTGTGTACAGGTGTGATTTGTATGCGATTGGTACTGTTTCACCTTCATTAAAAGTTAAATAAGTGTACCCGCATTGACCCGCTATTACTCGGATCACTAAGTTTTGTGCGTTTACGCGTGTCTGTAAATGTTTAGAAGCTATCATGTCTTCCTGTAGGGAATGCAGGATATTTGTGTGTTCCTGTGTCCATTGTCTAACTGAAAAGTCAGGTTTTATTAAGTCGTAGAAAGGTTTTACTCTTTCTGCGTAATCCAAAATGTATGTTCGACCAAAATTTAGGAATCTCAGAATTGATTGTAAATACTTTAATGATTTTGGAGGTTGGAGCAGTGCACATTTTTCTAAAAAGTTAGCTGCTAGGCTTTTTCCCTCACTTGACAGCTCATATCCTAAAAACAGGACATTGAGGTGGGCAATTTTTGATTTTTTGAAATTAAATTTATAGCCCTCAGAGGCGAATCCCATAATAATGGTGCTCACCCTGGTCAAGTGCCTCTTTAAGTCATCGTCTGTCAGATAAATATCATCCACATAGGTCAATGCATCTTCATCCAAATTTTGGAGTAACTCTGTTACCCTTGCTGAAAACAACCCCGGGCTATTCTTATACCCTTGGGGGAGTCAGCAGAATTGCCGTTGAGACCCTAACGCACTGAATGCGATCAGATACCTGCTTTCAGGCGCTATATTTTGGCCAAAAATTCCATTTGAGATATCAAGTGTTGTTTTATAGTTTTTCTGCACAATGTTATTCATTAATGCGGCACTGTGTGCATTTTGAACTGCAAATGTCTTTGTGCAAGTGTTTAAATGTCTGTAATCTAAAACTAGACGATATGTGTTGTCAGGTTTGGCTACGGGGAACAAAGGATTGTTCATAGGTGAAGTGCAATTTTCTATCACCCCTTGATATTCAAGTTGATCTAGAATCTCCCTGACTTGTTTTTTAGCTTCCTGCTTTATAGGGTATTGCCTTTGAGCATTTGGGGAAACTTTTAACGGGATCACGTGGTGGGTTGAATCCTCATCCCAACCAGCATGATTTTTGTACAATGCTGGAGCTAGGGCAACCGCCCACTCCTGCGCATATGCATGTTTTAGGTGAATGGGAACAAGGTCGGAAAAGGCTGGAAAAATTATAGTTTCTCCCCTAGGGCACTCCATGACGAATGCAGGCGGCCAGCCTTGTTCTGCTAATAGAATGTCATAACCAGATGACAGATTTTTCCAAAAGAGACCTTTAACTTTTCTGGGCTTGTCCCCCTCCATCTGGAGTGTTATCTCATGTAACTTATGTGGGACACTTACCCGAGTATCAGGTGTTTCCACCATGATATACCCACTCAACTCCGCTGTCACCAGAAATTCCTTCAGGTTCTGGCGAGCTATCGTTACTTCTGCCGCACTGTCTAGCATCGTCAGAGCCCATTCCCCGTTCAGAAGCTGTGTCCTCAGAATTCTGGGCATGTCTGATCTTGAGACCTGCTACCTTCTTCTTTTTGAACTGAGGTTTAGATTTTTGTTTATCTTCTTTTTTAGGCGCGTAGTCCACAGCGCGTTGCGTGTCTCTGGACTTTGTATGCTCCTCTTGTCTGTGTTCTGACCGTCCTTCCCTCTCGGAGTTTCGTGTTGAACCCTGAAAGGAACGAGAGGAACGAGTATCAGTATCCTGATACCTGTCAGGTTTTTTAATATTATCCCTATTCCTGAGGTTATACCTCCTTTCAGAGGGCTCCTGTTGAGGAGACCTACCTCTGGACTGAGATCTGGTGTCTTTAGACTTTTGTTGTTTTTTATTTTCCCACTTCTTTTTAGAAGAAGTAGGTGTCTTCTTTGTAGTGTCCTTTTCAGGACTGCCCACCAGTTGTGGTTTTAATGCTTTCCCACCCAAACTGTCTCTGCCTAGTTCTGCATATGCAGTCTCAATTATTTTGAGTAGTTCGTGTTGTTGATCCTCTGGACCGAACTCCTTCAGGCGTTGGCGGATCGCCACTGAAGCTGCTTCCCCCTTAATATTAGCTAGTATTATGGCTGATACCTGGTCAAAGTTATTTAGTAACTTCATCCCTAAATTAAGGGCAGGCTCTGCTCCGTACTCATTTTGTATCTGTTTCAATACGTCAGGTACTACTGCTAAGGACGGGATACCATGTGTTCTGGTATATATGGCAGCAAAGACTGAACCCCAAGAGGTGCAGTCCTCTACTTGTGGTGTGAGACCCATGGGCAAGCAGATTGTTAGAATTCTGTGTTTATCACTGGTTGTAGTATTCGGGAATATTGCTTCAAGCTGAGTTATTTTCTGAGCTATCCAGAATGGGATTTGTTCGCGTTTTGCTGGCATTTTGCCCATTATCGCATGTAATGTTTGTGGAGTTATTTTATTAACTGTACCTTGGACTGGAGTATCTTGTGCTGCAACCGGTGCAGGTTGAACTGTTAATGTCCTCATCAAAAATTGTGTGAGGTTTCTGTAGATTTTAATTAAATCTCTGTGTTGTACGAGTAAGTCTGGCTGTGGCATTGTGTCAATGTCAGGATGCGGTGTGTATGCCGCTAATATGGGCCATGTGGCTCCTGCTCCTCCGAGCGGGCCTAATCTTGCTCTTCCTCGTACGTGGGGTAGGGCGCCTTTAAACCAGTAATTATGCTCCTGGTACGTGAGCGGAACCTCTAACTCCTCAAAAGGAGTATAGTCCGCTGGTGTTTCACCTTCTAGGTAGTAGTGAAATACATTTGTAATTGCATTCGCTGCTGGGAATGTAACCCAAGAATAGAACACCTCTGTTTTATTGGATTCGTGTGCCTCACTCACGAAAATTACTGTACCACCCCTGGCTCTTAAGCCATGTTCTAGAAGTTTTATGGTGACTGCCCTTCTGAAATTTGGTGCAATTTGTATTGCATCTTCAGGGTCTTCTTCTAAACCGAAGAGGTTTGTTGTAACTCTCCCTGTTGCGTTTGCTTCTTCCACCATTTTTAATTGGAAGAAGGGAAGTTAAAGAATTTTTAAGATAAGGTGTAAAATGCATAATTGTAGGAACTATATGTCCTTCAAGCTTTAATAACCAACAGCCAATAAATAGTATTCTCGTACTACTCAGCTACGGCGGATTTTGTGCCCACCCACTCCAGACATCTCTGGGGTTTTGTGAGTAGGTTCTCTGAGAATAGCACGACTGAACTACTCAGATTCTACTGTTAAATAAGTACCAAGCCCCACGTTGGGCGCCATGTCGTGTAGCTCCTGTAGTACCCCTGCAGGACCTGCGCGTTTGGATAACATATACTGCGGGCTTGGTGGCAGACTGACTCCGTACACCCCCACCATATATGTTAGCCTGGTTTTGCATTAGCTAGCTCGCAGTGCCACTAGTGTCTCCTCTTATCGGGGAGAGATTAATTTCTGGCAACCTTAGATCATGACAACACTGATTCCCTCAGAATCGTGGAAACAATGTACTACCTTTCGCTCAGTCACTCGTGCTTACTTATTCGATTTGTCTCAGAGAGTTACACAGAATAAACAGTCGGACGTTTCAATAAGTATTTATTGAACAGTTGTTATTCTAGTGTAAAATATATGTGCTGCGGTAACCAGCAGACAATAGCAGAGATATATTATCAGCAGTACAATAAAAGCAAAGGGATAGAACAGTTCTACCATATTGCGATAATCATGAATACATACATGAATATAAAAACATTATGCAAGTGCGTGTACTCCTACGATGCCTACCTAGATGTACCTGTGTGTACCTAGCATATGTGTGTAGGTCTAAAAGCTAAGAGCCAAGAATCCTCCTAGGATTTAGTCGAACCCCCATACCTGAATAGAGAGAGAGTGGGACCCCGTCCTGGTCTCGAGTTGGACACCCCGTCCGGGTTGTGTCAGACCACTGTCAGCTTGAGCGACTGCATGCAGGAGCCTCAGCATCTCTGGTCAGTGTGTCAGCATGGAAGTCTCTATCTTACCGGGGCAAGATGTGGTGTATTTATACCCTAAAGAGTCTCGGTCCTTAGTATGGTTTGTATTGGACATGAGGAAGACGTCAGGGGTGAACTTTGTACATACATATTATGCTGGTGGTGTATTCTTAGAAAGCCATACATAATTAATGAGTACAGTGTGGGCCTGTGTTTGGAAGAACCCTGCTGCATTCAAAACCACAGGATAGATAACGTTCAGCCCTCAGAGCTCGTTGTGTACTAGCTGGGACCAATGTAGGTGAAAGATCATGCCTATATAAGGAATCATATTATAATAGGACATGTACAGTTGTGACCATAATTGGGCATATGCGGCCATGACCATAATTGGGCAAGTACGAATATGACCATATTAGGGTAAATATGAATACGTCCATTTTAGGGCATGTACGAACGGGTCTACATTAGGGCATCTATGCGGGATATAACAGGTCAGTAGCAATCATCACAGTTAAGGTACACATTTGATAAACAGCTACAAGCATCAGAGCAGCTGTGCATTAACCACTGAACAAGCTTCCTTGTACGTAAAATGATTCCCTGAACCACATGCACTCTACAGAGGAGCTCTATATCTTTACTAAACAGAGCAGCTATGTGTGTGTGTGTGTGTGTGTGTCGTTCACAAGTGCATCTCCCATTCCTACATCAACTAAGACCTTAACCAATTTATTCTCCGTGTACACACTGACTTTGGTTTCAGTTGTGGCTCTAAGCTGCTATTGTCAGCCTGCACTGTTTCTTCTAATCCCGCACCTCTCAGGTCTCTTGGAGATTTCAGTGTGTGGATGGCACTGTAGTAAAACAGTCCAATTAATTGTGTTCAGTTCAAGCTTTCTGCCTCTGCCTTGTAATGACAGGCTTTGCGAGTGAGAGCTTCAAAGTGCACAAATCCTGATTGGCCTGAACACTAAAGTGAGCATTTGGAAATTACCGAACATTAGGCAGAATTTGGCAAACAATGAGATCTAAAAATCTCTGATTCACACCCACACATCATTCTGAAACATTTAATAAAATTAGATATTAATTGCTGTTTGTGATAACTATATGTGCACAGGAGGGTATTGAAAATGGTTCATGGTTGGCTATAGGGAGTACCCCTGACACCCGGTGAGAAGTATGGCCAAAAACCCTCACAATGACACACCTCTGTCTTTAAAAACAGTTTAATGAAGTGTGAGCAGTGGGGTGTACATAATTTACACTGTAGCACATTTTATTATTCGCCGGTTTACTGCTGAACAGAAAACTGCACCAATGTATTGCTTCGTAGGGGTTTTATCTGGGGTGGGTTCCAGTTATACAATGAAGCAAGTGGATCATTCTAAGTTGCTGGAGTCAGATAGGATTTCTAATTCTGTGCTTAAAATGTTTCCTACCTGGTGGTAACGTCTGCTTATCCTATATTCATTCAAATTACTCTATTGTGCCACCTAACAGAAAGATTAATAAACCATTTTTCGCTATGATCTGGCAAGTAAAATAAATGTTTTAGTTGTGCTTCCAATTTTCTATGTGTCACAGACAGTGGCAGCTCCTTCGTGAAGGCAGAGGAGTGTCGCCCCACTGCTTTTTAGCAGTGAAATAAAGGAAAAATAAAATGATAATAACTGGACGTTATTATCATTTTATATGTTCCTGCTGTGGCAGATTTGCAGGGCAGGGCTGCTCTGACGACAGGAGCAGCGGAAGTGGTGAGCACACTTTATAAGTGCGCATGAACATTTGGCCGGCCGTCTCGGGCCGGCCAAACATTCATGCCCACTTTGGATGTTCTCCACCCAAGCTGTATTGCAGCATGGGTGGAGAACATGCCCAGGCTCCCACTGCCTGTCTGAGCACCAAACCACGGCGCTCAGATCAATCCGAACGCTGCATTCTGATTGGCTATGGGAAGCCTGGCTGTGCTTCCTGTTCCAGGTCGGAGCGGGGGACTACGGAGGAGAGAAGCAGCGAGGAAGCGGGTAGAAGGTATGTTTTTTTGTTTTCTATCTTTTTTTACACTCTCTCCCCCCCACTCCCCTGCCTCACCACCCTCAAAACATGCTGGCCGCCACTGGTCACAGAGCACCTCAGTATTTTTGTGCACCAATTTTTTCAATTGGTGCCCAATGTAGGGCTAGTATTTTATGGTTATGCCTTGAGTAGTTGACACTTACCACACACTTCTGAACTGTTATTACGTCATTATGGAGACGTCCATAGTAATCATGGTTACCTCCTATTGGGAATAAGGGAGCACCTATTTGCATAGGTTCGTCAAGCTTGACTCATAAAAAGTAATTACTCGTTCTGTGGGTTTTTAAATTCTTTTGTTTCATTTTAAAATTGAATCCATTCGTCATGGCAGCACCTATTGTTAAAGTGGCCAATTGCAGGGAAGCATTTATGTAACGGTGTTAAGGGATTTATAGAGCGCGTGGCCTCCCCAACAACGGGGCTTCCCAGCGCTGGACCTCAGAAATTGGAAGTAGATGCTAACATCCTTTCAAAAGGAAAACAAAGGGATTTAGGTAGAAAACAACCATGTCTCCAGAGATTTCCTGAATAACAGATGGTTTCCAATATTGCTAATGGAAAGTGGAAGTGCATTCCAAAGGAGGAAGCCTTAGCGTGGAAAGAACAGCCACCAGTTTGGGTCCTCCGAACTCGGGGAACAGTAGCCAAGTTGAGGTCAGCTGAGCCTAGGTGGTGGGAGGGTCTGTAGCGGGGTAAGAGATTAGACAAAATAGAAGCTCTTTGGGAGAACAGGATCTAATGGGCTGTACACAAGATCTTGAAATGGATGCGCTTCTTTACTGGAAGCCAGTGCAGTTGGTGAAGAAGGCCAGAAACAGGGCAAAACTTTGGAAGGGCAAAAAGCAGCCTAGCTGCCGCATTCTGGGCAAGCTGGAGTCTTCTGATGACTGACTTGTTAGTGCCAAGGTACAAGATGTTACAATAGTCAAGTCGGGACAGAATTACTGCTTGAATAATAGTTTGGCAGGTAGTGGAATCAAAGAGGCCAAGGATAGGTTTGGGGCTTCTCTTAAGCCTGAAACATGTGCCAACAACTGATTTAGTATGTGCCTCAAAGGCCATGGTACTGCCCATGATGATTCCTAAGTTTTTAATGGTTTAATCAGCAGCTCAAAACTCGAGGTGTCCCCGAAGAAGGGGGGGGCAGTTACTTTGGTAATAGCTGTACATACAACTTATTCTTTGAGACTTTTTACTCTTGGGTGGAGGTTGAGACTACTGATGCTGCTTCAGGGTAGTTTTATTAATATACAGCGGTAGATCTGCCTGCACGTGACAGGGCTTGCCAAGATTTGGAAATCACTTTAACTTGCCAGGAACATCAAAATTGGTTTGGTGGTCAACTGCCACACACACACAGAAATGTTTGTTTGGGGTCACTGAGCAATGACAGGGCTACATGGCCCGTCTTGGCTGGTAACACTCCTGTTCCTCGCTCTGATAATCTACTCCATGTGGAGGTAGTAGGGGTATTAAATAAAACAGTTCCAGACCTGCTGTCACAGTAGTACCTGCTGTTCTCACACAAATTCAAACCATTAGTCCAAAGACTATTAACACTATCATGGGAAAAGTGCCCATGAAGCATGGCGAAATGGCTTTATGGATTGCTTGCAAGACCAACCAGTTAGAAGCAGTGTATCCACATACTACCCCCCAAGACAAACGCAGAATACTGACTATGTGTCTTCCTCTTGAGATGGTCCCTCCAGTAGAGCAGTGTAATTCCTGGGGGAGCATCTTTGTATGCATTGATACCAGTACGAATGGTACACATTCATTGGCAGTCCTCCCTGATGTACTTAGACAAGTACAAAATGATCACCGATCTGCACCATCTCTGGATTTTAAAATGAAGTTCATTGGAAACTTCTCCACAGTCTCCTCTATCATTCTAAGCAACATAAAGGGAGAGGCTTCAGTTCTGGCTATTTGTCAGAGACTGGAAGCAGTTCTGGTTTAAATCATGAATAGGAATTACCAAAATTACGGAGCTGATCTGAGTACAGAAGAAAAGAGAAATCTAGTAGGAAAAGTAAAGGAGGGTGCAAGATTGATGTCAGCGCAAAGAAGGAATTACCAAAAATAATTGTGGAAGATTATACCTCTGTAGGTAGAGATACCTTAGGTACTCGACCCGTCAAGCCACACTTAACACCTAAAAATGACACAGAGGGTTCCATTAAGGAGAAATCTGTAACAGAAGGGAAGAAAAAGCAAAAAGATAAAGATTAACACACAGGGGAGCTAAATATGCTCATTGAGGACATTAATCCGGACTTCCTATTTCTAACTGAAACATGGACGCATAAGGACTCAGCCCCTGATGTGGTCCGTACATTGCCCTCAGGCTATAATATCCAGCGCAAAGACCGCGTGGGAAAAAAAGGAGGTGGCATTGCCATAATCTATAAAGATCTTTTCAAATGTCGAGTCAAATCCAACTCAGTACCTAACTGTGAGAGTCTATTCTTTTCCATATCACTCTCAGCCACACTGTCCTTTTCTGGGATTCTTATCTATCGACCGCCGGGGCCAGTGGGCCATTTTCTTACCTCATTGCCAGAAGTTGCGGCTTCGCTGGCTAAGTCATCCAGTAATTTTACGCTGATAGGGGATTTTAACCTATACTTTGAGGACCCTAGTAAAGGCGAGGCTTCAGAGCTCATACATGATCTCGCTGCAATACAACTCATACAAAAAGTCATAGGGCCCACTCATATAAAAGGTCACACCTTAGACCCCGTGTTTACTAATATCATGGAGTTGACGGTGGAGACTCCTATCGCCCTACCATGGTCTGATCATTTAATGATCCCATTTTCTCTAAAATCACTCACTCATTGTGAACCCAAGGAACACAGCTCTAGGAAAGCCCGCCCGTGGTCTAAACTTTCCGCTGAGGCGTGGTCGACAGAGCTTAAAAACTCAAAACCTACTTTTGACTCAGACATTACTTTATCATCTAGGACTTTTAATCTTTGGTTGGAATCTTCACTGGATAGAGTCATCCCTGTTAAAAACGTCAATCGTAGGATGAGAGAAAAAACCTCTCCTTGGTACTCACCCAGGCTTAGACTGCTCAAACAGACATGTAAACAGTTAGAGAGGAAATGGAGGAAGGACTTTAGTGAAATCAGTAAAACAATATACAGAGAATCCATAAAATGCTATCAGGTTGAAATCAAAAGGGCACAGGCACTCTACTATGAGGAAAAAATCAAGGCAGCAGCAAACGCACCTAAAGAAATCTTTCGGATCACCAAGACTCTTTTGGAGTCTACTCCCCTGGATACATTCTCAAGCACAACCACTAGTCAATGTAATGAACTGGCGGGTTATTTCCAGGGAAAAATACAATCCATTTATAGTACACTCCCTGCCTCCCCAGGGCCCAGTGATCTCTTCACCCCTTCAACTGAAGCTACTGGTCAGGATGGGTCCAATCCAATGAGCAGGGTGGAAGGAACCAATCCCACCCTGGAGGAATTTCCACTTCTGGATATGGAGACTTTACCTGATATCTTCACCCAAATTAAATCAGGCTCACCTTTAGATCCCGCCCCCCCCTCATATTATATCCAAAGTAAAAGACGTGGTATTACCAGTCATTCGGAGGTGTTAAACCTCTCCATTTCCAATGGACTCGTGCCACCGACTTGGAAGTACGCCATGGTAAAAGCTCTGCTGAAAAAACCAAATCTGGACCCCGAAGTACTGAGCAACTATCGTCCAATATCCCTGCTACCCATGCTTAGTAAGATCTTGGAAAAACATATAAATTCTACCCTGTCATCCTTTCTAGAAACCCATGAGCTTTTACATCACTCTCAGATGGGTTTTCGCCCACAACACGGAACAGAATCCGCATTAACGGCTGTGGTTGAGGAAGCTAGGAGGATAGTAGATCAGGGAGGAGTAGCGGCCATCATCCTCTTAGACCTTAGCGCGGCCTTTGACACAGTCAATTTCAATGTTCTTATTGAAAGGCTAAGAAAAGCCGGGGTAGCAGGAGGAGCCATCTCCTGGATTCAATCTTTCCTTAACGGCAGGACGTTTCAGGTCTTCGCGGGGGAATCCACCTCCGGGTCTTTACCTCTTAATTATGGAGTGCCCCAGGGATCCTCTTTAAGTCCCACGCTTTTCAACGTATATATGAGGCCACTGGCTGAGGTCATCCAGCCGTTTGGTATTAAAGTAGTCACCTACGCAGATGACACTCAGCTGGTGGAATCTCTAAACCACCTGCGGACTGATCCTTCAAACCTGGAACTCTGCCTGGAAAAGGTTGCCACTTGGATGCAACACTCACGTCTCAAACTCAACGGAGACAAAACTGAAATCATGTACTTAGGCAATACAGCTAATTTAGCCCCCACACTGTCCTGGCCTCCATGCCTGGGCTCCCCCCCAGTCCTGAAGGCCAAGATAAAGAGCCTTGGCGTGTGGCTGGATAAATCTCTCAAACTTGACCAGCAAGCAGTGGCAGGGGTTTGTCACGGCATCCTCAGAATGCTGCGGAAAGTTCTCCCCCTATTGCCCAGGGAGGCAAAGAGAGTTGTGGTCCAGGCCCTGATTCTTTCGAGCCTGGACTATTGTAACTCACTGTATCTGGAGCTCCAAAATCTACTCTAAGGAAGCTTCAGGTGGCACAGAATTGTGCTGCGCGACTTCTGATTGGCTCTTGTAGAACGAAGTCGGCCAGGCCCAGTCTGAAAACCTTACACTGGTTGCCGATTGAGGAGAGGATTTCCTTTAAGGCCTTATGTACTGCTCACAAGACTCTTATGGGCACAGGCCCTCGCATTAACCAGTCTTTGATCACCACGTACCTTCCTAAGAGGTCTCTCCGCTCTGCGAATTTAAATCTAGCCAGCATCCCAAAAATTAATAGGATGCGTAGTGGAGGTCACTCCTTTTCCTACAACATAGCCAGATTGTGGAATACCCTCCCTCTCAATCTACGTTTAGAAACTTCCCACCTTACCTTCCGGAAATGTCTTAAAACCTGGCTATTTCTGAAGAGTAATTGCTAGCCGCCTACTTTCACCTGTTCTGCTGTTAGCGCTGGGATGCCTTAGGGTAGCCATGCGCTCAATAAATGCTAATTAATAATAATAATTAAGGATGGACTGGATCGCCCCCTTCTTGGGAATCCGGCTGGGGTGGCTATAACTTAAGAGACCATGAAAAAATGTAAAAACCTGACCGGTATCAGTATTCTGATAGCTGTTCTTCATGTTCTTTTCAGGACACTGATAGTAAAAGGACAGAAAGGGGGAGATGATCAGAATACAAAAGAAAAGAGGAATACAGTAGGAAAAGTAAAGGAGGGTGCTAGACTGATGTCAGTGGAAGGAGGGAAGAGAAAGTATATGACTCTAACGCCCCCGTAAAAAAGAAGAAAGTAGTTGGACTTTCTAAAAAACATGCCGATCCAGCTAAGAGTCTTCCTGCAAAACAGGACTTGGGCGAGAGCGATTCTAGACAGCCCCGCAGGAATCACAGTAGTACATCAGGCACTTCAGAGGTTTCTGAATGCGAATCCAGCTGATTGCTTGATACAGATCAAGACTCCAGATCAACATTGAAATCCTCCTGATAAGGTTTACAACCTAAACATACAAATTGAAGGGCACATACCACATACTATCAAAGCGGTCTTCTGGATACAATTATCTGAGGATTATGTCATCAACCTAGCAGAAGAAGACTGGCCTCCAGCCTTCATTAGGGATGCACCCCGAGGGGAGGAAGTCATAAGGGTAGCCTTCTCTGCCACAGTACCTGATAATATCAAGGAAATTTGTGCCTGTGAATGGGCTATGAGACAGGCTCCAGCCTTATGCAGAAAGCAAGCAGAATCAGAGGAACACTCTAGTCCACGTTATTCCCCTATGTAATGAACCACCAAGCACAATACTCTTTTAAACCAGAAGCAAAATGTTGTATCAAAGCATTATTATAAGACCAATTGCAGAATCAGGGAATAATAGTGCCCTGTCTCTCACCCATGAACATACCCCTTTTTTCCATCTTTAAGCCAGACCGATCCTATAGAATAGAGTGGCGGTGCCTCCATACGAGCGGAGGAGCATCACCCCCTCTCACACTGCTGCTAGAAAGCTGGAAAAATAAAATGGTAATAAAAATGATTTTATTAACATTTTACTTTTCTAGCTTTCTGCTGAACGGAGTGTGGGGTTGGAGCCAGTGTGTAATTGTTGCCAAGTGATTGGCAGCAATGAGGAGTGGCCCTTCAGTGTGAATTGTGCATGTAGGTTTGGCCGGCTACCATGCTACGGCCAAACCGACATGCGCAATTCAAACTCTCCAACCCAGCTGTCTTTGACAGCTGGGTTGGAAAGCAGGCACAGGCCTCCAGTGCCTTTTGAAGCGCTGAGGCAGCCTCCTCCAGCCAATCCAGACGCTGCTCTGAGCTGCCTCTGGATTAGATAAGGTGCAGTTTGCCTTCCTACGTCAACTCGTCCTCAGAGGAGTCGGAGCCAAGGACTAGAGAGCGTGAGAACGTGCTGCAAGGTAAGTGAAACTTTTATGCATTTTTCCTTCCTGACTCGCTGTGTGATTGATTGTGTGTATTTCTATGGGTGTGTTTATGATTGTGACTGTGTGTGTGTGTGTGTGTGTTTGTGAGCTTGTCTGTGTGCCTCACCATTTTTTATTGTCACTAACCGCTGCTGATAGAATAGTCCTAGACTAAAGAAATCTGAATTTACACACCTGGACATATGCAGTAGGAAATGCCCACAGGACAGGTTTAATGACGAACCTGGTGTAAAAAAAACACAAAATGACCCTGGATATTTCCAATGGGTTTTTCAGTCAGAATACAGCGTATGAGAGTGACTATCTAACCACTTTCAGTTTCGACGGAGTGCAATTTTTTCATTCTGACATTTGCCCATGGGCTATGAGAATAGTGCTGGCCTATTTTCAGCACGAATCATGGAGATCTTACAACAAGATTCTGAGGTATTGTCATACATTGATGATATCTACTTAGCTGACGATGGCTTGAATCTACACCTTACCAGAATAGACAGAGTAGTGACTATGTTAACATCACATGGTTACAAGATTAATTAAAAAAAAAAAAACATTATACTTCCTTGGGCATGAATTATCCAATGCGGGTAAGTGTCTAGCTCCAGATTTCCTCCAGAAGTGTGCTACCTTGCAGCCTCCCAACACACTGAAAACATTGCAGCCCCTGTTGGGATTTCTAAACTTTGGATGTACTTATTTGCCTCACTATGTAGAGAGAGTGAAGCCTCTGTATGACCTGATTTCTCCACTGTTTTAATCTAAACAGTGGCTGAACGCTCATACTGATATGTTGCGAGCTGTATAAGCAAATATGCTTGAGACTAAATATTTACAAACTAGGGACAGTAAAACCAATCTAGTTCTCAGAATCATACCAAGTCACTATGGTTACACCTATGTGACCAACAATGAAGGACAGTCAGTCCCCATCGCCTACAAGTCCCACCTGTATTCCCTGGCTGAACCATGATTTGCCTCCATTGAAAAAATCATGATGGCTGTGCAAACCGCTATTCTAAAGGAGCACCCTTTGGCACAGGTAAAACATATCATTATTGTTTCTCCCGTACCAGCACTGACTCCAGACACTACCTGTTGAGTCTTACCAGAGCATCTTTTACACAGGTCGCTCTGCCCAACCTGCAGTAGGAATCAAATGAAAGTACTTCACAGCCTGCGCAGTCCAAGATGTAGTGAAAGATGGTGAATTCATCCCACAACGCACCCACACCAAACTCTTAGGTGATAGTACTGCAAAATATGCAGAATTACATGTCCTGCTACTTGCATTATAAAAGACTGACTCGTAGGTTCCCGCAATAATTGTGTCCGACTCGCTTTTTGTGTGCAAGTTAAGGTCGATTTGCAACATTGGCGATTGAATAGATTCAAGGATTCAAAGGGAAAGCCTATAAAAAATAAACAGATTTGGTGGAAAGATAGCTGTCTTACAAGACAAGCTTCCTTTGGCCCATTTGAGGCACGCTTTGGGCCATCAGCATAGTGGTATTCAAGCTAAAGGGACCTGTGCAGCTGACCTAGCGGCAAAAGCTGTAATTCAAGCTGGTTGTGTAGCAGTCCTAACCAGATCTCAAACCAAGATCAACATAGATACTTTAACAGCCATAAGTGCAACAAAGTTAACTGGGAAACCTCCTGCGGGTTTTCCTCCCAAATACTCCTACCCCCTCAATTCAGAACACATTCTGGTAGTTATGATACCAGGAGTGGGAGATAGCATAATACCTAATGAACTGTCTAGATTAGAATTAATCAAAGAAGCACACATGGGGTTGGCTTCTGTACATGCAGGAATTAATGCAACCGTAGCAATGCTACAGCAATGCTACTGAAGGCCTAGTTTATATAAACGGATTAGGGACTATGTTAGAAAGTGTGATATTTGTAAGCAGATTAAACCCTCCACTGTTAAAAGACCCTTGCCAGCTACTCTCATGATCTCAAATATCTCCTTCCGGATGATTTATTTGGACCATATCGGTCCCCTAAATTCAGCCAACCAATATAAGTACATATTGGTAGCTATTGATTCATGTTCTCGATTCCTATGGGATTAGCCACAGAAAAATGCAAACGCTTCAGCAGTCATAAAACATTTGCAGAGCAGGTGTCTCCAACCAGTTGATCGTGAGCTACCAGTAGTTTACAGAAGCCTTCAGAGTACCTCCCAGCCTTGAGTTCATTTTTAACTAAGAACTGCAATAAATAAGTGTTGCGTTTTCCTATTAAAGTTAAGGAAAGGCTATGGTTTTTTTACATTATTATCAGGCTGGAGATAGCAGAGCTTGATAATGAGCAGTGCTCCACTCAGATTTATGACCCATGTGGGTCACAGAGGTTCAGAACTGAAGCACTGAGGTATTTAACTCCTAAATAAAAGTTGTTCTCAATTTAATATTGGAGCATTAGAACAAAATGATATTTCTGAATGCTTTTAAATTAGACAAAATCAAAATTAAGAGTTAACTTAATGATGAAGTTAACTCTTCATTTAAATTTTCCTCCTTTTCAAAGTGTCACATTTACAAACAGAAGGCATCTTGCCCCCAGTGGATGGTAGACACAGTGCCATGCTTATAACTGTAAAATACATCATTTTCTTTTAAATGGGAGACATTTAAAGTGAAGAAAAATGTTTCTATGAAACATTGTCTTAATGTTTTTCTCTACTTTAAATTAAGACAATTAAGTCTTAATGTTTTATAAAGCAGGTTTCTTCACTTTAAATTCCTCACATTCAAACAAATGACTGTATTTTCCTGTTATAAATATGGCACCATATTTACAGGCCTCTGGGAGTAATATGCCTGCTGTCTGTAAAGACACATTGACAAGGGAGAAAATTAAAATGATGAGTTTTATGTAAAGCATATAAACATAAAGTTAACTCTTCAGTTGAATTTTCCCGCATTTCAAAGTGTTGCATCTACACACAGCAGGCATCTTGCTCCCAGTGGCTGGTAAACATGCTGCCATATTTATAACTGAAAAGTACAGCCATTTTTTTTTTTTAAACGGGAGAAATTTAAAGTGCAGAAAAATGTTCTATTGAGTGCAGAAAAATGTTCCTGTTGCACCTGACATTTTTAGTGGGTTTCCCCTAGACTTTTTGCTTTTTGGCCTCCTGTTTTTGACCTATCTTTCTTTGGCTTTAGGACTCTGGGCACTTTACCACTGCTATTCAGTGCTAAAGTGCATATGCTCTCCATGTAAATTGTGTTACTGATTGGTATTTCCATGATTGACATATTTGATTTACTAGTAAGTCTCTAGTATTATGAACAGGTGTGCCCACAGCCAGTAAATCAAATACTACTAGTAGGCCTGCAGCACTGGTTGTGCCACCCACACAAGTACCTCTTCCAGTGTGTCTCACGCCTGGCACTGCAGGTGTGAGACACACTGTCTCAAGGCTGTCAGGAGGAGAAACTGCGACATTGCTGCATGCTTTGCTAGGTTGGCCTGCTGCTTGCTGCTTTTGTCTTGGGCAGGGAAAGGACTGGACTGTTCCTTCTGCACACTGCTGTCTATGTATCTCCAAGGTCTTGAAGTAGAGCTTGCCTCCTGTTGGAAGTCTCAGGAACATCAAAGACTTCAAGAGATTACTTTGGACTACGGAACCTGCCAAGAAGAAGAGCTGGGAGAACTGTGAGGAGGGACTGCCAGATTGCTGTGTTGCTTTGCTGTGTTGCCCTGCAGCTGCTGCTTCTGTCTTGGGCAGTGAAAGGACTGGACTGAACTTTCTTGAATACCGATGTTAACGTTTTTCCAAGGGCTTGAAGTAGAGCTTGCCTCATGTTGGAAGTCTCAGGTACATCAAATACTTCAACTTCATCTGCTTACCAGCACTGGGAACTGTGTGTTCATGCTGCAACAGAAGAAAAAAT
Source organism: Calotriton arnoldi (assembly GCA_963921515.1). Taxonomy (NCBI): domain Eukaryota; kingdom Metazoa; phylum Chordata; class Amphibia; order Caudata; family Salamandridae; genus Calotriton; species Calotriton arnoldi. The sequence continues at coordinate 1,430,598 of CAWUFW010000246.1, read as the reverse complement.
AACCCGATGCCAACACCCACGCCACTGACTGCTCCGTGACCTGTTGGCACCGCACACCACATCACCTTGCTTCACAACGCAAACCTGGTCTCACAGACGACGCCCAACACCGTCACCGAGCCACTGCTTGCACGTGATCTGTTGGCACTGCACGTTGCATCGCCTTGCTTCACATCGCAGTCCTGGTGGCAGCGACGACGACACTCCACGACGTTCCACGCTGACTTTGGCACTGCTGCCTGCACCATGGCCTGTGGACAGCGAGTTGGAGGTACACAAAGCATCGCCCCATCCCACACCGCAACCCTGATCTTCCGACGTCAGCACCATCAACTCCAGTATCATCAATCAATGCTGCACCGTGACCTATGAAAACTGCACATCGCATCACCCCGCTTCACACCGCAGTCCTGGTCTCACCGACGACAAGGGATGCTGTCACAGAGTCGTTGCCTGCACCATGACCTGTAGGCAGTGCATGTCGCATTGCCCCACCTTGCATCACATCCCCAACGCCGCTGACACCGGCACTCCTGACTTCAACTTGAGGGACTAAGATCTACAATGCATGTGACTTCAAGGGCCCAACGACTCCTGCACCGACCTCTGAAGCCGACGCCTGCAGACGCTGAACCATCTTCGGATCTCATTGTAAGGTTCCCTACGCCCTGCATTTTCAAAGGTACTGTTTTGCGGTCTTCCCAACACCATAGCTGACCCACGACCTTGTGGTTGGCATGAACTGTTGGATTTGTTGCTCATGATGCCGTGCGAGACCGGGACGGAGCTATTGACTTCAAGGAACTGTCTTTCAAGTCTATTTTTGCAATATTCATATTTTGATTACTGTAAGTTGGATTTTCATTGTTTTGGTCTTGTTTTACACAGATAAATATTGGCTACTTTTCTAAAACTGGTATGGTGTTCTTTTGCAGTGGTTTCACTATATTACTGTGTGTTATGTAAAAACGCTTTACACGTTGCCTCTGAGATAAGCTTGACTGCTTGTGCCAAGCTACCAAGGGGGTTAACAGGAGTTATTTTAGGGGTGTAACTCCCATTACCCTGACTAGTAGCAAAGGGTCCCTACTTGTACCGGGTACAAACCTACCAACTAGAGACCCCGATTTCTAACAGTTCCTTATTATGAACATTTTTGCAAAACATTTTTCTGCACTTTAAATAACACCCATTTACAAAAACAATGGTTGTATTTTTGTGTTGTACATGTAACGGTGGTGAAAAGTATGTTCAATTCCACAAGTACATATGACATAGGCTCTCAGTCACCCATACACATATATCCCATTCATTCACACCCATGTTCGTACATCTCCAGAGACCATGCACTCACTGACGCGCATGGCAGCCCTATCATAGTACCACTAGTCACAGTATTTTGTTTAAACCATAGCATCGGGACAATAGGTTCAAAGTTAATGTAACTGGGCAAGGGGGTGTCTGGTACCAATGCGTGAGTTACTTGGCCTTCAGTAGTTCACGACGATATTCACTGATCAGAATTAGCTCTCATTACAGAAAAGGTTGGAGACACCTGGCCTAGTGTCAATTAGGGCAGTTAATTCATTTCATTCAGATACCGGGCCTGTGTATGCCTCCAACACTTAAGGGATTCAATATCTGCTCTGGGAGTTTGTCTGCAATTCAGCAACCTGTTCAAAGCTGAATAAAACGGCATTGTAAAGAGGGCCAATAGCATGATTAAACAAGCTTTGACTTCTAGGATGTTAAGTTCAGGTCTTAGTTGGTACCATAATCTGTTTGAAGTGCAGAGAGCATTAAATAACTTAACTAGACAAGTACTGGGAGAACGCAAGCCATATGAGGTTATCTTCGAAATTCCTATGTATGTGCCTGGCTTAGATAATTCTGGGAAGGTGGCGAATGAAGATAAATTTGACTTGGAGAAACGTTTGAATGTTTTACAGAGTATCTTAGAAGTCAGAGACAAGCTGTCTAACACAAACCACTCTGATGCTACCACCTGCGAAGAGAAGGTATTTACTGCTGCCGACGGGTGGGCTCCCAAAGTTGGAGACCTAGTTTGGGAGAAAATCTGCAACAAGCAAGCCGTTGAACCTTCCTACAGACCACCCATCATTGTTCTTGGAGGAAAAGGCAACAGAACTGTTATACTGCCTCCTCTGCCTGGATCAATAAGAAACAGATAGGTGTCTATTGACCATGTTAAAAAGCACTATGAGACTAGTCTTCTGCGGCCGGCCGCTGCAGATACCAAGAAGGATTCAGAGTATGGCCTCCCTGCCTCCCCAAACTCTAAATACCCTACTCCATGAACAAAGCAGTAACATTCCTAGCTAAAGTTCCCAGCTGGGGATATTTGAGCTTAACACTCCACTCAGAGCACTAAGCGCAACAAACACAGCTGATGCTACCGATATGACAGTGGCAACTGTCCAACGTAATTCCATGGTCTACTATGAAATTCCACCTGACATTACATCATTTTACTGGTACCCTTTTGAGAGACCCGAGAGACCAATGACACTGAAAATGGCTCTGGAGGTTTCTCAGAAGATTTTTCAACCCCTTTTACAGTCACTCATCACCAGAGACTGCTTTGCGCTTGTCAGTGGTTTTGTGACAAGTATATGATTCCTCCGTGGTCCTATGCCTGAATCACTTTAGGAACCTTTCTTTTTATCATGTGGTTGTCAATGATATTCATTGTTCTAATTTTGTCCCTGCAAGAACAATTTGCATCAACTGTGGTTTGTGAACTACAGCCCCACGCTGGGCACCAACTCGTGCATAAGTTGCGACTTTGGTGCAACTCTACAAGGTATGCTTTCCCACCCACGGGTGACATGGGTGAACTTGATTCAATGCACCAGCGATGAATGTGAAAGACAAGTTATTGTAGCCACTATTCAATGTGTAATTGATATAGTGGTATTGCATTTGGGTACCTAACAATCCCATAAAAGGATCAGGGGCATAGTGGAAACAGCAACAAACCTTATTTCATTATTCACAGTGTTACGCACACTGTACTAAGAAGAATGAACACTTTTAAGTTAAAAGTATTTATTACTACAGAAACAATCTGCTCTCAGTACATCTAAAACAACTACACAGAATATTATGAAAAAAAAGCAACCAGTCACATTATGGATAATGAGAATAAAATGAATATTTCCATCATTGTTAAAATGTCATTTAAATGTCATCTAGAACCTAACACCCTTTCATCTACGTGCTGTATTATGAGAGCATTGAAGGCAGACCAACTTGCAGTCAAGAGTTTCTGAGGGAAGAGAGACGGACTGCATATCTTTTTGACAGCAATGGCTGTCTTTATCATTGGAGGCATGAAGACAGTGTTCCCCGCAAAGGGCAAACACACACTGCGGTAGAAGTCAGTCAGTCTTCCTCCGGGACTTGGCTTTATCACCTTCAGGTGAGATGTAGTATCTGCGAAGTGTGAAGTGTGCAGGCAGCATGTGAGACTGTCTCTGGCAGAATCTCTGGTGGTAATCTGGGCGAAGGACCTCTCCTCCCAAGTGGTCAAGTGGTAGTCCTTATATACTAAGAGGCTTATTTATGAGCCCCTTGCATCGCCGGAGCATTACTTTCTGTGACGCTCTGGTGACACAGACCCGGACATCATATCTATGAGGCCACGCAAAGCCACTTTGTGTGGCTTTGAATGGCCTCAAAGATATGGAGTAAGGCAAGGCAGCACAAATCACTGCGTTGCCTTACAGTGCCCTCAGGAGGAGTTGCATGGGCATTGTGATGGGTGTTCCCACGCAACACCCATGGATTTTGACATTTCTCCAGATTTCCAAGACCATGTAAACCTTGAAATGCGCCAAAACCTTATGCCTCCAGAGGTGAGGCGTAACGAGGAGAAATAACTTTATTTCTCCTTGTTTATTCCTCTTTCCATGTGTGCTGCACACATAGAAAGAGAAAATGCCTCTCAGGATTGTTTTTGTGCAGTAAGGTGCCCCTTCCTGCACAAAAAAATCCTTCCGACAACATAGGCACCCTTGTACCATGGTGCAAGGGTGCCTGCGTTGGCGCTAGGCGGCTGAAACTGCACCAGCACTGGGGGAAAGGACAGGAATGCACTGTATTCAATAAATACGGTGCATTCCTGCCCTTTCACTTTGATGTAGGGCAGTGCAGCAAGATGACTTGCTGCGCTGCCCTACGTCAAAACCCCATAAATGAGGCCCTAAATCTGATCAGAAATTGGAATTTCTGGCATATATTTACGAATGTCTGCCATAGACTATGTGCATCAAGGTACGTGTCCCAGATGTTTCCTTAAGAACATATAAAGCAAAAGTAATTCAGACTACATTTTTATGGTTATATGTCTGTATGTGTTTTGATTCAACTTTGACATGGTGATGAGTAGACATTTGACCCAGACGAATGTTGCATTAGATGTTGTATCCATGTCATTAATCAAAGAACTTGATGATATCACAGTTCCTAGAAAGAGACGGTCTGGTGACATCTGCGTCTAAAGGCAGACATGACAATGATTCTGCATAAATCAGGGAATATGGCGACTTCCATTATCTAGGTTAAGAAAGATGACTCCATGGACTAAGATGGAGTCGAGGCCTTAGGGACTTACGTCAGCCTGATTATAATACCTATGCTCAGCTGTCATGGGCAACTAGAAAACACTGGGAATGTCTGTTCCTTAGTCTCCATTCAGTAAAATCCTTTCGTTATGATTGCCTCCATATTTACATAAAGGCATGTCCTTCAGCATCTGAAGCAAATACTAGGTGAGATCTTGGTATCTGTGAATCTAAGACTACACATGATCTTGGTTTATTCTAACACCAATTTCCAGCACAGTACACAACTATATGACTAGTGGAGTTGACTCACCTGTGAAGCTCTGTCAGAGGACTGTCAAGGGGCTATGTGTCTTGCTTGGTTGGGCCAGATGGCACTGAGTATCAAAAGGTAGTCCTTTAAATTTAATTTGTTTTACATTTCTTTGTTTCAGTTCCAGTGTTTAAGGAACGGTAAAGTGGTTTGTCACAAACACTGTCAACTGAGTTGTTCTAGCCATGACCCAATGATCATATTTTATGCTTAGGTCTGATTATGTACTGTGGGAAATTGGGTTACTGGTTGAGGGGTGAAACAATTTTTCTCAGGGTGAAACACAAGCAAACCCCAAATTAACCTGTGCTCAACCCTCTGGTAGCTTGGCACATAAGCAGTCAGGTTTTACTCAGAGGCAATGTGTAAAGTATTTAGGCAGCACTTCAAACAGTAATAAAGTGAAAACATAACACAATAAAAATCCCACACCAATTTAGAAAAACAGAGTAATAAATTATTTGACACCAAAATGACAAAAATCCAATCAGTAGAACCGGAGATATGCAATTTTAAAGGTTTAGGTAAAAATAGTGATTAAAAGTAAATGTTACTTACCTTCGGTAACGCTATATCTGGTAGAGACACAGTCTAGCCGCAGATTCCTTAACTTTGAATTTCCCCCAGGAGCCAGTCTGGATCCAAAGATTTTTCAGCAGTACCTCTGCGCGCCGGGGGGTGGCGTCGTACGGCTCCGTAGTGATGTCAGTGGAGCTATAGAAGTCCCCTCCGGCGCGCTGACGTCAGTTTTCTACAGTGAAACGTTTCTGCGCCAGAACGCGGAGCCACTACAAGAACTGATTGTGGAAACAGTGTGCCAAAAGATCTTTGAAACAACAATAAAAATAAACCACAAATAATACGCAAATACCAGACATGGATTTTAGAAAAAATACCCAATAAGATACATTTTAACATAGATCCACAAGAAACTTTGCGCCCTAGAGAATAATCCATACGAGGTGAGAGACCATACCCTCTACGGACCAATCATTAAGTAATGACTGGCATGGTAGTAGTTAAACAGAACCTACCACAACAGCACTATTTGTTTAAGTCACACCAATACATGATCTATGGACATCACCAGTGTCAAGGTGTAATGTGTACCAATACGAAATAAATTAAAATTGCTCACTGGTGTAAAAATCAGGGTGCAAAAGAAGTACACACATACTTTACCAACCACACCCATTCGAAATAAGGGTGGTGAATGGAACATTTAAACAAAAGCTAAATGCCTAGGTCGAGGAGTTTGTTTAGACCAAACAGATTGAGATAGTGATCACTGGCATATAAAGCCAGCATTGAAAGGGTATAACCCCTATCTCAGAAGATCTTCGCAGAGCGGGGAGGATGGGTGGAGTGTTAAGTAGTCTGCGGCTAGACTGTGTCTCTACCAGATATAGAGTTACCGAAGTCAAGTAACTTTTACATATGAAAGAGACATCTAGCCGCAGATTCCTTAACTTTGTATTAAATACCATAGCTATACTCCACTGGAGGAGGGTCTGCGAACTAATCCCACAAAGGATCTCAAAGAGAAGTAGGCGGTCGAAGAATGACTGACCAAGTATATGTGGGAATAGTAAAACAATAGCTGGCTCTTAATAGAAACTATGAGCTCTGTAAAAAAGCCTTATAAATTAAGGCAACCTTACAGGTCCGGGAAAAGTCGGTCCTTGAAGGAAAAAAGTTAAAAACCTGTAAGAATCTCCGTCAGAAGACAGACATGAACCCTTAACCCTTAAAAAAAAAAAAAAGAATAGTTTGCAAAACTGGATGCATGAATGCACCAAACTGGTGATAATTTTGGGACAAGTTGGACCAATCGCAAACCTACGGCTGCCAATATACTGCACCACCACCTATATTTCAGGATGATAATCATGTCTATAGCAGGCACTGTTCCTTACTCTAAAGGAAGAACTCACAAGCGAAAAGCACCCGAAGAATGCAAATGTACACTCTGAACTAGAGAAACGTTCCAACTTGCTCAACCTCTTCAAAGTTCTGATGCACTCAAATGCACACGTAGGGCACTAAGAGCAAAAACATATCGCCCGGAGTCTACTGGTTTCGAAAAAACCATAGATTTGTGTAAGTGCAACAGAACCCTATGAAAGGTTATCTCAAGAAGAAAATAGAGCTCTTAGCTCACTACAATAGTCCTTAGAAGAACATAACGCCAAGCCGAGTAGGACACGGCTGTAGAACAGAGAGATTCCAAATTGGGGAAATACGTTACCAATACTCCACATAGATTAAGTCACATATCCATAAAAGGGGTATAATCTCTTGAGACTAGCTCTTTAGGGACTCAAGGCTATCTTTTAAATCAAAGAAAATTTAAAATAAAACTAAAGCAGCTACCCAGCTGCAAACACCATCCGGGAATTAAAGACCCAAACCCGGAGACTAATATTCTCATTATAAGTCAAAGCGATGCTTTACACTTCAACACTACGAATTCAATGAAGGCCATAAACATAGGGACCACAACCATGGACACCATAAGATAAATTAACAAGACCTGATGAGGTCCAATCACAAATTGCCAGCCATAAGGCGCTGGACTGCGGAGTAAGCATGGCTATCACATAAATTGATTCCGTCAAAAGGTAAGTCCTTTAGACTCTCCTGAAAATTCTCTGGAAAACTGAAATCACGCAACCAAGCGTGCCTCCTCAGAGCTACTGATCTAGCCATAGCTCTACCAACGGAATCCGTTGTGTCCATCGCCAACCTGATAGTGAATTTAGCCATTTCACGAGCATCCTGTATTAGCTGAAAAAGTTAATCTCTAACTTCCTCAGGGAGAGAAGGAAGTAGTCAGTTGACAGAATCCCATAGGGCAAAAGAAGCCCTTACAAACACAGAGGACATATTTAATGATCTTAGGGCCGAACTAGTGGACGCAAACATATTTCGGCTACACGTCTCCAACTACCGAGAGTCCCTGCTCGGTGGAAGCAATGGAGGAGCTTCCAAATTCAGCAAAGCTGAAGTTGCCTGCACAACAAGCCCTGTAACCTTAGGGTGTTGACAAAGACAAACAAGATCGTCTGGAGCAGGTCGCTGATGGTGTGCAATGGCACGCTCAACAGAAACTCCTGACTTTGGCCATGCCCATGTCCCCAGAAGAATGTCGTATAGCGACTCTCCAAAAGGAAGTAATGGCTAAACCCAAGTGTCTCTTTGATGGAGCAGACCCGATAAGGTATCAGAGTACAGGGACACCACAGCAAGCTGTAACTTTAAAATATCAGCAGCCTTTTTACTGACCCCAGCAAAAGCTGCACTAGCCTCTGTCGCTATCCTAGGTGGTGAAACTAAATCATAGGTAGGGGACAGATGTAGACTAACGTCCCCAACAAAAGCCAAAGAACCTTGTGAATGAGGCTGGGCAAGAGCACCCAAATACTCAACTCCACCAGTATCTGCAGACTCTTCCTGCATCACTGGGGAAATGGCAACCAAGTTAGCCTCATCCTCAATTTGTAGAGGAGAAGGTGCAGAAGCTTCAGTGGCAAGAAACAGCGTCTCCCGGGCCAACCGGCGTTGAGACGGCGTCGTATCGACATCCACCACTAAAGATGTCTCCGGCGCTGAACGGCGTCGAGACGGCATCGTATCGACGTCCACCCTTAAAGGGGTCTTCGAGGTCGCACAGCCACGATGTCATAACAGGGAGCCGCACCGGGCTGTTTCTCGACATCATAGCAACTCCAGCTGCGGAGCAAGTGTCCTCGATCGGCGCCGAGGGCGAACCCGCCAGCGACTCCCAATCAGAGGCCCTTCAACCTCTTTGGGGCCCAAAGGCACACCAGGGAGAGGTGTTGACCCACAAAAGACTTGTAACGCTTGGAAATATACTTCCATTTGGGCCATAGTCGCCCAGGGTATGGTGGAAAGCTCGGGGTCAACTCCTGCGCAAATGCCCCCTGTAAGGACCAGGAGGAACTGGCACCGATGTCACGACCTCGCGAGGCTGAAGGCCTCCGTGAATTCGATCTCTTCCGATGGGATTTACCTGATTTTGACAAGCGACAACGACGGGAATGGCTCCTCAATCTGCCCATAGCAGGAGCCTCAGAACGGGAAGGAGATCGGCTCTTGGACTCCGATCAGGACAGCCGAGCCTACAGCAACTTCAGCCGACGTTCCTGTAGCAACTTGAGCCTCAGCTTCTTGCAGGTGTCGCACTCTTCGGAGTCGTGGTGCTCTCCCAAGCACCACATACAAATGGCATTAGGATCCGTCGCCGACATCTGCCGCGCACAGGTCCCGCACGATTTAAAGCCCAAAGGAATTGACACACTGTCCCAGACGTGAAAGGCGTCGAGTAGGCCACAAAACAAAAAGGGGGCCTGAGGAACCACTTCTCCTGGCTCCGCGTTACAGAGCAGAAAAGAAGAAAACTGACGTCAGCGTGCCAGATGGGACTTATATAGCTCCACTGATGTCATATCCGGAGACGACGTCACTACGGAGTCGTACGACGCCACCCCCCCCCCCCGGGTACGCAGAGGTACTGCTGAAAAATCTCCGGATCCAGACTGGTGCCTGGGGGAAATTCAAGGTTAAGAAATCTGCAGCTAGATGTCTCTATCAGATGCACAAAGCGCCAACTGTCGTTATATGGTTGCGGTGGACTGGGACAAAGTCACAAGTTCCATCAGACCACAATGAACCACGGACCGGATACAGGGACCGAGTTAGGCCTACTGAACTAAGTACATAAAATCCTGGTTGCGGAGCTTTGCAAGATCCTGCGTTGAGGATGTGTTGCACAGCGGTGGGTGCGATGTCTTTCGTTGAGGATGCACTGTACAACCGTGGCTCCGAGGAGCTGCCGGTCTGCAATGTGAAGTCCTGTGTCAAGGTTGTGTCGCTCAGTGGCGGTTCTGAGGAGCGGGGGGCTGTGATGCAAGGCCCTGTGTCTAGGATCCATCGTGCAGCAGTGGAACTGTCGGGGATGCGTTGCCCAGTGGTGGTTCCCATGCGGAGCTGCAGGGTGATGTGTTACACTATGTGGGTTCTCCTAGGACCACAGCTGGGCTGGACGAACACAATCAGACCCACTTACAAGGATCCAGGTCTGGGGTGGCACCACTTGGGGGGAAGGACTCATTGCAGGCAGAGTCCAGGAGCAGGGTTGGAGCCTTTTCTGTACCTTAGGCTCTGATCAGGAAGCCAACCAAATAGCCCTTGGAGTCAGTCTGGTGGTCCTGGGTTCCATGTGCAGGTCCAGTCATTCTCACTCAGGCAGGATGGCAGCAGAGTAGCAACCCTTCTTACAGCAGCACAGTAGTCTTTCCACAGGTCCAGAGGTGTACTGAAGAGTTGGGTAGAGGGTCCACTATTTATCCTTAGTGCCAGCTTTGAAGTGGGAGAAACTTCTAGAGTACCCCCCACAGAGGTGTCTGGAATTTCCTGCCTCCATGCCTTGGCCCCAGCTTGTCTCAGGGCACTAAAGACTGGTGTGAAACCATTTGTGAGTGTGCTGAGGCAGAGACTTTGTGATCTGCAAGTGTGATAGGTGACAGCTTCGCCCTCCTATCAAGTCAGAGATGGCCCATCCTACCAACACATATTCCCCCTTTGTCTCATTGCCTGGGAGCAATACACAAAGATCAACTGCCAGCTACACCTAGTCATGTGACTCAGGATACAGGCTGCAGGCACCAAATGGTTGGGACAAGAAAATGTCAACTTTCTAAAAATGGCATTTGCAGAATTGTGACTTACAATCCAACTTTACCATTAAAGAGGGTTTTAAATGACAATTCTTTAGAGACCAAACTCGATATTCCCATCTGCTCCCAATTGAAAGTTGTAACTTATTAAATGTAATACGGTAACCCAATGTTATCCTATGGGAGAGGCAGGCCTTGCAGTAGTGGAAGACAAGTTTAAGAGTTTTTCACTACCAGGACATGTCAAAGTTTAAAGTGCACATCCAACTTTTCAGATACATTGCACCCTGCCCCATGGGTTGTTTAGGGCCTACCCTAGGGATACCTTATATGTTGTAAAAAGAAAGATGTAGGCCTGGTCCAAGGTTAATTTTGCCAGGCAATGGGAGGCCTGAGACATGTTAAAAAGAGCTACTTAAGTGGGTGGCACAATCAGTGCTGCAGGCCCACTAGTAGCTATTTTTTGCAGTTCTTTATATAGTGCGAGCTTAACCCAAAGGTATTGGAGCGCTTTACATGAGCACCAGTGTCATTACACAAAGACACATTCATTTTATTTTTTTATTTAATTTACAGGCCCTGGGTAAAGGCAATACCACTTTACTAAGGACTTACAAGTAAATTAAATGTGCCAATTGGGTGGAAGGCAATGTTACCATGTTTTAGCGAGAGAGCACAAGCACTTTAGCACTGGTTAGCAGGGATAACGTGTGCAGTCCTAAGGCCAGCAAAAACAAAGGACCTGATTTAGATCTCCACTGACTGGTTACTCCATCACAGCGGTGACAGATATTCCGTCCGCTGAAATATAAATCCGATTATATCCTATTGGATTTATATTTCGGCAGACGGGGTATCTGTCACTATTGTGACAGAGTAACCAGTCTGCTGAGATCTAAATCAGGAGCAAATTCAGCAAAAACAGGGAGGATTGAACGTAAAAAGTTGGGGTAAACTACACCAAGTCAGGTTCAAAATGTACGATGTAAGAAAAAAATTATGACTCTTTTATTGAAAATATGGCTGATCAATAGTGAGTACTACAGGCAAATTTTGCTTTTATGGTAAATTGAATCAATCAGTCAGTAAGTAATGTTAGGAAATATAGGGATTCTGCCTTACAGATGACAATATTGCCATCAATGAGAAATATCTGGGACTGAGTTGTTTTTAGTGTCTGCATATAACAGGGCCCTCAGTTTTCTCTCTTTTAAATCATCATGTTGCTAAGGAAGCAGTCAAGACCTGGAACGAGCTACCGGCAGACATCAGACTCGCCCCCTCCTGAACACCTTCAGGAAGACCCTCAAGACCTGGCTCTTCGGCTAAACAGATCTGTGGACCCCCCCGCTCAGCGCCTTGAGACCCTCACGGGTGAGTAGCGCGCTTACAATTCCCTGATTGATTGAAGGAACAGATATTTATGATTGAAATTTATTGTAATGGATTTTTTTAATTACAGACTATAAACTTAAGACCGGCAGGCCTCCCACTGTGTTTATGCTTGTGGTGTAGACTCTGGAACTGTGTGATCTTGGTGTCTGTAACTCTGAAGCTTTGTATGATCTTTGCAACTATGCAGCTGACAAAGAGTGCAATCATAGTTGAATTGTACTCCTCCCGCCATCATATTGGCAGATGAGCATCCAGAGCTAACCTTGCAGAGCTTTGCCAGCGGGCCCCCATAGGTTGCATAGGTATGCTTGGTGTGGTGTTTGTGTCAGTCTGCTGATTGCAATTTTGGAGGTTCGTTGATCTGACACTGTGTAATCTCTTTTCAGGGTACACTAACATCTTGGTATCTTTGCACCTAGAACTGCCTGATCTTGTTTAGAACTAACATCTCTGTCCTTTTTATTTATACCTCAAAGCTGGCACCATACCGTGGGGCCTGCAAATCAAAAACATTCCCGTAATATTCACTGATGATCCAGAGTACAAAAAGGGTTTTAGTTTTATTAGTACTAAGTGTAGTCGCGACCTCATGGTCCATACCATAGAGACAGCACAACGTTTGTGTCAGAAAGAAGCGGAAGAATTGGACAGTTTGATTCAAGCAATCCAAAACAACCATACTGTAACGGAAGGCAAAGCCTTACTGGAAAAAATAGACAAGGAAATACAAACGTTTAAGGACAATACAATAAACTTCAAGACCACTAAATGTGAGAAGGATTCCAAAGCATTTAAGATCGAGACAGTGTATCCTCATTTAAAAGAGGATTACTATACCAAGGTGGAATCGCGTAGAACCTTATCAGAGTACCAAGGTCGGTCAAGAAATAGATTCACAACATTCTCTGAATCTTCATCATCTGACTCAACAGGAGAATTGGATCTTAGAGAAGGAACCTCCAAAAGACAGAGCTCTTTTTTAGAGAAGTGCGAGCAAAGAAACAGAGTAAGGTTCAAGCAACAACAACCATGGGAAATGAGGACTTGCAGAAACTTCTACAAAACATGAATGACACCTCTATAATAAATCTTTCAACACGATACGTGACTGAACCACAAGATTCAGTTTTAAATTTGGGAGTGAAATTTGTCCCTAACCAACGTACTGATTTTACAAATCTCAAAATAGGAGCATTACAATTCATCCGCAAGATCAAACGAAAGGTATTTTCCATGGAAAAGATAACAAAGGAAAGAATGAACCATCCGGATTAACCAAGAAATCTTCTTTTGTTCCACCACCTCAGAGTCTACCCAAACAAATATTTGCCTTTGAACAGGCGGTCTTGTCCTCAATTGGAAAATAAAAAGCAATACATCAAAAGAAATATTTCTCAAGAACAACAGAAAGCCATTCAAGAATTACAAAAAGATGATTCTATAATCATAAAGCCTGCAGATAAGGGTGGAGCCCTGGTCATTTGGCCTAAAGATATGTATATGACAGAAGCCAAGAGCCAGATCCTCAACAATGAATGGTACCGGCAATTGAAGGAGGATCCAACACGGCAGATTCAAGCTGAGATCACAGCAATTCTAAAATTTGGATTGGATGAAGGAATACTGGGTCCAAAGGAATTTGAATTTATGAATAAAAGTCATCCACGAGTTCCTGTGATCTACTTTTTACCTAAAATACACAAGTGTCTCAAATCACCACCGGGTAGACCTATTGTTTCTGGCTGTGATTCAGCACTAGAGCCTGTTGCCAAATACGTGGATATTTTCTTAAAACAATTCATTCAGCAAGTACCATCGTATATACGGGATACAATGGATTTCATCACCAAAGTTGAGGACCATCCATTTGACAGTGAGTTCCAGTGGATGGTCACATTAGATGTCACCTCCCTATATACTCAAATACCACAGGAGGAAGCCCTGCAGGCCATGGAGCACTATTTGGAAACCAGGAATAGGCCCCACAGAGTACCTACAGAATTCATATTGAAGCTAGCAGAAATTGCTCTCAAGAGAAACTATTTCAAATTTGATGATACATATTTCATGCAGATAAAAGGGACCGCAATGGGATGTCCCTTCGCCCCAGAATTGGTGGTCCTGTTCATGGCCTGTTTTGAGGACAAGTTCATTCACAACAACAACCCATTTGAAAGACATATACAACAGTGGTATAGATATATAGACGACGTGTGGTGCCTCTGGAATGGCACAGAGGAACAACTACAATCCTTCTTTGAATGGCTGAATAATCGTCATCAAGACATCAAATTCAGTATGAACAAAAGCAAGACAAACTTGACTTTCTTAGATGTTGAAGTAATACCCAATGAACACAAATTAATGACTAAACTGCACTGCAAACCCACTGATCGAAACACGATTTTGCATTATCAAAGCTCCCATCCGAGGAGCTTAAGAGACAATCTCCCGTATGGGCAACTGTTGCGCATACAACGCAATTGTACAAGAAAAGAAGACTTCATGAAACATGCAGAAACATTATGTGATCAACTCAAAGAAAGAGGCTACCCACACAAATTGTTGAAACATGCCACTAAACGGGCTTGGTACACACCAAGAGAAGATTTATTAAAGAAAACCATTAAAAAACCTCTTGAGAAACTCGTTTGTGTAACAACGTTTGGCCCTCATACAAATAAATATCGGCAGATAATCCTCAACAATTGGCACCTTCTTTCTGGACTTGAACACTTGAAAGACCCTTATTCGCTATGAAAAAAGGCAAAAGCATTGGCCAAAGTATCATTCGAGCAGACATAGCACAGAAATCTCTAAAAAAAGATCTGTGCGCCCAGTGGAATATGACACCCATAGAGGGGCACCATAAATGTGGAAACTGTTCGGTCTGTTCAAGTACAATAGAAGGAAAAGAATTTATTCATGATGCAATTAAATGGACACATAAAGACTTCACAAATTGTAAAACGAAGAACGCAATTTATGCCATCAGATGTCCTTGTCCAAAATTGTACATTGGAAAAACAATTCAACAAGTGAATCAGAGAATTGTCCAGCACAGATCCAGAATTAAAAAACAAGTTTTGACTGCCCCTATGGTGTCCCACTTTGTTGAAAAAAAACATACAGAACAAGAATTCACTTGGACAGTGCTATTAGCGCCTAAACAGTCACCGAGAGGAGGTAATATAGAAACTAAACTTTTACAAAAGAAGCATACCTTATTTTGAAATTTCATAGTGGCCAGACAGGGCTAAATGAGATGACTGAATTAACGAAAATTTCAATCGAATAAATCATAAATTTCTGGAAACAACTACAATACCCAAAATGCACTGTTCCCATCTACAATGAGAATTGCCATGTCCTAATCCGTGAAACAAACATTTCATAATCGACAAATTTAAAATCAACAAATTAATTGTCTTGAGAAGTTCTCAACGACAGCAAATGAAAAAAATCGCCGGATTCATCGCATTGTGAAGCTTCGAATCATCAAAGCGAAAGTCACATGACCATTACAAAAGGAACGCCGTAAACCGGAATAGGAACAGGAGTCTATCGGAAGCAAAACCGAGGAGAGACAGAGCCCAGAGTTCGTGCTACCGCAACGTTTCACTCAGTAAGTTTACTGATAAATAGTATTGTGAACTGAAGCTGTTCCTGTTTAATCGCGGATTAATGGAAGCGCGCTCATTTCAGCTTTTCAGACCTCGGAACAGTGGTCCACTTTCAGCTCATTCATCGCGCCGCACTAAAAGATTGAATCACTCAATGGTACAGCATTCCCCAAGTGAGTCGAATGTAAATGTTTTTTCGTCAGTTGCAATATTAGTTAATCAGGTAAAACGGACAACTAAGTAGCAATTTGAATTTGCTTAATTTTTAGGAAATTGGTAAAATCCGTGAAGTTATATTAAGCATGCCAATGGCAGCACTTTCGAACAGTTGGCCCACTTTCTGCTCATTCATCGCGCTTCAGTAAATGGAACCATTATTACAGTGACGCATCCGCTAAGTGAGTAGGATACAATGTTTCTATTAGTGACATCAGAAAACTTGATAAAACGGACAACTAAGTATCTGTTGTGAACTCGCTTATTTTCCAGAAAATGGCAAAAGCCGTGAAGCCACATTAAGCACGCAGCTGGTAGCAGACAGAGAGCATCACAAACAATATACAACACGAAGTTCTTAAAGTAAGCAGCTCAGCAACATGTTTGTTTGTCAAAAATTAAGTAAACCATCCCGTTTTCAGATAACAACTCCTCTTTCTTTTCTTTTGTTTATAGAGCATTAAAAACAATTTAAATAAAAGAAACTCTTGAACTACAAGCAAAGGCCCAGGTACTTTTGCCCCATTAAATAATCGAAAATAAGAAAAAAGCAGTACCGAATTCTGAGAGGGGTTTAGCTTTAATTTTAATAATCTTTGTCCTTTATAATTACAGATTACACCGAGTCAATTTGCCCTGAAGATAATCCCTTGATAAAACAGGGATTTGAAACGCGTCTGCACTTTTCTTTTGATACCATGAGGGCTGTTTATGAAATGTAGCCCGAAGGCAAGATAGGGATTATTATTTGAAAATACCTCCCACATAGTCCTTGAGCTCAGCCCCATGGTCTAGGAACTCTAACCAAGTCAGTTAAAATAGTTCTTTTGTATAGAGTTCCAATAAGATATGAATTTTGACAAATTGTAGGTGTAATGTGACTATTGCACTGTTTAACCTATGTGACTTATGTATTTTATATTTGCTTTTTCTTTATGTATTGATTGATTATGAGCACAAAGTGTATCGTTTTATGTTTTGTCATGTATTTGAATGTTTAAAACAAATCTAAAAAATGTTTAATTATTGGCAATAATATAGCCAGGACCAAGAAAAAGTATTTCCATTTGTCCCTAATATGCTAAATAAACAGCAGGAACTGAAATAAGGTGGTCAGATCATCTTTTTATTTTTGTGGCATAGACTTACAAAAAAAATACCCATCACAATTGCTGGCTCAGGCCACACCTAATGGCTTTGCTAATTCTTGTGCTCTATTTTTATTTTGTGCTTTTTCGATGGGAGTGTATTCAAGTACCTACACATGGCCATGTGTGGTGCTAGGCTTACTCCAAGGCTGAGATGGAGTACACCTGGGGGCATATTATCAAGCACGGCGTTAAAATTATCGCCGCTTTAGCGGCAGAAAACTGCAGCTAAAGCGGCGATAATGGGCTTGATAATATGCCCTGGAGAATTCCAATAGAAGCCCATGTTGACACCAGAACATGGGCTTCTATTGGAATTCTCAAGGGCATATTATCAAGCCCATTATCGCCGCTTTAGCTGCAGTTTTCTGCCGCTAAAGCGGCGATAATTTTAACACCGCCTCTTGATAATATGCCCCTTAGTACTTCTTTGGGACCTTTTCGGCTTTAGTAACTTTAGAAGTATAATTTGTGAATAACAATGGGCTTTACCCTTTTTTTTTGGGTGGTTGTTTACATTTGCATGTCCCTCCCTAAACCCCTCCTTAGCCCTTCCTAAATCCCTCTCATTTAGGAGTATTCTTTATTTTCCGCACTCCCCTCAGTCCCTCTCATATGTACTACTAAAACGTAGACCTACATGTGCAGAGTTTGCTGCACAAAAGGCTGAGACCTCCGTATAGAAGAAATACGAGTGGAGGAGATCTTAGCCCATAGGTTAGTGAACAGCATTTTGTGGTACTTTAGTAGTTCTACTCTAGTACTACTTCACATGCTACAAAAGGCAATTTGTGATTAGTCTCCTTAAGGTACATCTAGTATAATGGGGTGACCCAGTGCCCCTCAGAACTTGGGTGTACAAGAATGTGGAGAATGTTGGTTCTGTCGGGTAGAACCAACATTCTCCATAGTCTCCTTAAGGGGCTTATTTACAAGCCCATTGCGCTACAGGTGTGTAACTTTTATTGACGCATCAGTGGCGCATTGTACCTGCCCATGTTTACAAGGCCACTTAAAGCGACCCTGCATGGCTTCATGGACTTGTAGATATGGCCCCTTTCACGCATTACTCTGCGTAAAAAGGGACGTTCCACTGGTGTCGCTGTGGGTGTTTCCAAGCAACATCCATGGAACCTGACGCATTCCCAGATTTACAAGGTTTTGTAAACCTAGGAATGCTTCAGATTCCTACCCCTCCCCAGTGGAGGCATAAGGGAGGTACAACGTAGAGAAATTTTTTCTATGTGTGCTGCTTCCTGCAGCACACATAGAAAGAGGAAAACACCTCTTGTGATTTTTGTGCAGGAAGGTGTCCCTTCCGGCACAAAAACAATCACCCATACAATGCAGGCACACTTGCACCATGGTGCAAGAGTGCCTGCCTTGGCGCATGGCAGCCTATTGTGCATCAGGCAGGGGAAAAGGACAGGAATGTGCTGTATCTTGTAGATATGGCGGATTTCTGCCCTTTTCTTTTGACACAAGGCAACGCAGCAGGAAGCCTTGCTGCGCTGCCATGCGTCAAAATATTCTAAATGAGGCCATAAGTGTTTAGCGGGGATGGGGCCTCCATTAAGTCTACATGGTACCAGTAACTGAACTGTAGATAATAAGGGGCAGATTTATAAAACTTTCACGCAGTACAGCAAAGCAAGTCACCTTGCTGCGCTGCATGAAAGGGATAGGGCATGAATGCTCCGCATTTAACATTACTTGGCGCATTCCTGTCCTCTCCTTGCACTGGTGCCCTTTTGGCTGCCTAGCAACAATGCCGGCACCCATGGGCCATGGTGCAAGGGAGCCTGCATTGTAGGCAGCATTGTTTTTGTGCAGGAAGCAAGCATTTTCCTCTTGAGGAAACAATGAGGAGAAATAAAGATATCCCTCCTCGTTGTGCCTCCCTGGGCAGGCGTAGTATTTTTACGCATTCCCAGGTTTGCCAGTGTTCGTAAATCTGAGAATGCGCCAAAATCCATGGGTGCATGCGTGGGAACACCTACAATCCACCCATGGAACGCCTCCCTGGAACACAGTAACGCAATGCAGCACACCGCAATGCAGCGATTTGTGCTGGGTTGCGTTACTCCAGATGTATAAGGTGGCCTTGTGAGACTTGATAAATCTTATTTTAGTTTTGCGTTGCCCGTGTGCCCCCTGGCATGGCGCACGGGAAACACAACACATTGATAAATATGCCCCTAAATATGCACTGACGGTAGCACGTATCCTTCATTTAGCGATCGAGTTATCGTCCTTGGAAATTACAGGTGGTTCAGCTGCTTTCATCTCTACCTCCAGCAAGCATTGTACAGGGATCAACAGAGAGCTGTTACCCTGCTGGCGAGGGAAGTTTAGAACTGTAAGAGAAAGCTCCATTCTCAGGGGCAGATTTACAAGGCCCTTGCGCCACTTTTGTGTCATTTGTAACATGGGAAAAGTGACGCAAAAGTGGCACAAGGGCCTTGTAAATATGCCCCTCAGTATCGAAAGGAACCGAGACTGAGCACCAGGCACCACCTCTGTGTGAAAACGGACCACACATGCAATTTAAACAGCGAAAGTGGATATTACAGTGACAGAGGACGAAACAAGTGCGTTGAATGAAGAAATCAATGGAAACAACGTCCACGTTCGTTGCAGCTGTCTTGCCGTTAGACTCCACAGCTTTGCTCTTTCCCTAAGGCAATGAAGATTCCTGCTGAGCAGAAGGCCTTGGAAACGGCAATCAACCTCATAATGTGAAATATCCTGTCGCTGGCGTCATCAGCAGGGACCTGAGCCGATTTCGCCGGCTGGAAGGCTCAGGCTGCTTACAGATGAGTCAGACACTAACCCTTTTTCATAACTTCTTCGTTCTTGAAGGTCATTCTTTCAGCTTCGAATGTTACTGGAAAAAACCACGTGAAGCATAAAGATGTCCGTAATTAGACCAATATGAAACTATTTTTATTAATAATGTGCAAATTCATGCACAATAAAGTTATTAGTTTCCTAGTAAACCAGTCTGCAAAATGATTCCATGTTCTCGTAGGCTAAGGCAAGGCTCTCTTATTCATTGCTCATGACGGTTTTAGTGTGGAGTTTACCGGTAATATCGTACACATTCGGTGACAATTCTGAAGTACTTGCACAACAGTGGTGTGGTAAGACTGACAGCTATTCCCCTCCCCACCACACCCACCCTGAAGGCGTTTTCAGAGCCCAATGCTGTAATATACATATATTGGTGGTCACCACTGGGGGGCAGATTTACAAGCCCCTTGCGCCGCCGGTGCGTTACGTTGCATGACGCACCGCAGCGCAACCTGCTGCGTGATATTTACAAGCACACGTAAAGCCACCCTGCGTGGCTTTACCTGTGCTTGTAAATAACGCCCCTTTTCACGCAACACTTTGCGTGTTAGGGCCGTGACATGGATGTTGCTGTGGGTGTTCCCACGCAACACCCATGTCCACTGATGCATTTCCAGATGTACAAGCAGTCGTAAATCTGGAAATGCGTCAGAATGCTAGGCGACCCCCAGGGGTGGTGTAGCGAGGTACAACGAGGAGAAATGTTTACATTTCTACCCGTTTGTTTCCTCTTTCAATGCGTGCTGCATTCTACAGCACGCACTGGAAGAGGAAATCACCTGAATTGATTGTTTTTGTGCAGGAAGGGACACCTTCCTGCACAAAAACAATCTCCCCACGACGCAGGCGTCCTTGCACCGTGGTTCAAGGGTGCCTACGCCGGCGCATAGAAGCAGTGTGTGTGCCAGCGCAGGGGGAAGCACAGAGATGCAACATATTGTGGTTAATATATCACATCCCTGTGCTTCGAAACTAACGTAGCACGGTGCAGCAAAATGACTTGTGGCACCGCGCTCCGTTAGTTTCTTGGAAATCTGCCCCAGGGTAGTTATAGTATGAACCACATTTCCATTGGAAAAGCATTTTTTGTTTTCCCGATGACTTTGGTGCCATTTGACAAATCTTCACGATACTTTCCCCAAAAAATGTTCTTACACCTCAGCTCCTAACTGGAAAGTTTGAGAGGGATCCGTCAAGCAGGGGTGCGAAAAAGTGGGGGGGTCCCACAACACGTTTTCTCTATTCATTTTTTCCATAGGAACTTTAGACAGCTACAGCCCAAACAGCTGAACGTATTTACACCAAATTTGGCAGAAAGCCCACTTTTTGTGATTTAGTGTACATCGGTTCAGTAGTTGTTGAGGAAGACCCAACGAAGCCGACAGATCTCATGATGAAATCTGATTGGCTGTCACCATATCAACAACGATGTGGCAGTAGCCATCTTCGGACTCGGGAGTCAGTCTGGAGTCCTAAGAAAAATGTATAAAAAAGACATAAGGGGGCAGGGTAGGAATACCCTGAGCCCCAACTATTTTTGAGTGTGTCCCAGAGGGACCCCACCGGTGGACAAAAACGTTTTATTCTTAAAAGTTTTGCATTGAATTCACAGAAGATCAGCAAATACGAAGTAAAATTCCCCAAAAAATGGTCGGGCTCCTGTGTGTTTAAATTCCCCCCTGGGGTGGGTCAGGACCCAGGGGGTGAGGCATTTTTATTTAGGGAGAGTGAGGTGCATGGCAACCCTCCCTAAGCCTCTAAGAGGCTCTGGGGAGCCCATTACCTGGGGCTGATATATTAATAAAGAAGGGGCACGCTGCCCCCCCGCCCCATGCCTAAAATGCCCCGGGGACCCCATTCCCCGGGGCCGCAAGCTTGGAATTGGGGAGATGGCACGCAGCCCCCCCTCCCAGACTCATTGGAAAGTCCTGGGGACCCCATCACATTGGGGCCAGCTCAGGGACGGTGCCCGGGTTCCCCAACCCCCAGGACATAGTCTAATTTGTTACCGCAGGGAAAGTGTAATTTGCTCCCACCCAGTGAGAGAGCAAAGCAGCTCCTGCCAGGTGGGAACACAAAACGTTTTCCCTGCCTGCACTGTCAGGCAGGGAAAAAATACTAAATTGCTACCACCTCACAGGAGCAAAAGAAAACTACTTCCACAGGGATGGAGCGATGCTGGTTCTCGCTGCCCCAATGAGGAAGGTGCTGTAGGGTACCCAGGGTAGGCCGTGGGGGTCGGCAGGGTCACTTGGTCCCTGGGGCTCCCACCGTGGCCCCCTTTAAAAAAAAAAAAAAAAAAACAGTGGTGTCCGGGGTGGGAATGGAACACCCAGAAAAAAAAAACCATGAAAATCAAATAATAAATGAGCAGTCACAGCGGCTCATTTATCATTCACTGCTCCTTCAAAGAGCACCCATACTGCCCTGTGTGGACTATATGCATATTTTTGGGTGATGTCCCTAGAAGGGGCAAGGGTATCACCAGACATATTTTTATAATGTTGTTGGGTGATGGAGGGAATTCTGCATCCCCCCCAGCAAGATTAAGAAAAAAAACACTAAGGGGTCGATTCCGATCTCGGCCGGTAGGGCACCGAATCGGATTCGGCTCAACCGGATCCGATTCGGAGCCCTATTTCCCGACCGATTCGTACGTGCGTCCAAGCGAGTAGGATGCGTGCGCTCGCGAAATCGCCGACCGACTCGTTCGCAGAACCCGACCGCTCCGACCGACTCGCACGGACTCGACTCGCACCGCGCAATGGAGACGTTCCTCGGCCGGGTAAGTACGATGCGCGCCTCGAGCAGTCCGACCGACTCGCGCAGTCCGGCTCCAGAGAGCAGTCGGAGCCGCACTTTGGGGGTCCATGTCGGACCCCCTGTACGCACACGGGGGGGACCCATGGGTCCCCCCTACCTGTGCATGTACGGCGCGAGTCGCTTCGATGCGTACCCGCTGTAGGGGGTGCCCTTGTTCGCCTCGCACCCATTGAGTCAATGGGAGCCCGCGTACGCGTTGTACGACCGGCTCCCATTGACTTCAATGGGAGTCCGACCGAATCGAGTCCGATAGCATACGTGCGCATCGTACTCGTTCGGTCGGGCTAGTAGTGTCCGATTCGGTCGGAAATCTCTCCGGGTCCCCCTCGGTCGGTGAGATTTCCGGCCCGAATCGGAATCGGCCCCTAAGTCTTCTGGGTCATTCAGTCCATGACCCATGGTCCTCTTGTGGTGGTTTCTATGATTGCATTTTTGGGGATAAAAAATGTTAAAAGAAACACTCAGATATGTTTTTTTTATTTTACACAAAACAAATGTTTCGATTTACATTAATACTTTTTACCCACAAAATGTAATAATAAAAACTATGTAAAAAGAAAGTCACACACACATTTCTTAATAAAACTTTATTACATTATTTTTAGTATTCAACATTAATAAACATTGCATTGTGTGAATAATTGAAGTGTACATTTGAATAACATTATTGGTGATTGCTGGAGAAAGGTGATAGATCTAATTTGTATATGAATATGTTCACCCCTTAATAAAGTCAATAGGCTCATGGTTTATATTGTGGTGTTGCAGAAGGCTGTGCGTGGCATAGGGTTACCTGCTCAGAGGCCATGTCCTGCGGCTAACCGCTAGCCACGCACAGAGGGGTGGGTGCAAGTGGGGGTTTGGCCGCAGGGCCTGGACGCAGGCGGGGGTTGGCTTTACATAAGGTAATAAAATATTACTTTATGTTAAAAAAGATAGAAATTCATTGAAAAAAACCAAAGGTTAGAGTGACGTAGTTAAATGAAGATGTCAGTTTTAATACTGCAAAACCACTGGAATTCACCAGGTATAGTTAACTCAAGAAGCTATAACTCGTGCCCTAAGGTAACAATAACTCGCACCCATGTGGTGTGAATTACCCCACATATTACATCATTCATGACAAGTTCAATGACTTCATTGATAACATCACTGAGAAAATGCAAAAATAATATAGATGAGAAAACTGTGTGTGGTGGAGGCACGAGTTATAGTTACCTTAGGGCCTGAAATATAGTTACTTGAGATAACTATGATTGTTGAATCTCAGTGGTTTTGTACATTTAAAATTGCATGTTTTAACTGACATCTTCACCTAACTATAACATCACTTTAACCTTTTGTTCGACTTATTGATATTTTGTAGAACAATACTGCTAAAGGAAACCCAAAAAATAAACTAGGCTGCATATGCAAAGTTTCCGATTTACTACATGAACAACTGAAAGACCCATTTATGGTCACATGCTAGTGGAAACCTATAAACAAATATGTAACTAATAAAATACATCTTAATCTACATATGTTTTCTATGCATACTCTCTGGCTCACAAAAAAAAGTGGCCCAACAAGCCAAACAAAAACCATCTTTCTTATGCACCACTGTGCAACAAATTGAAAATTTGCCCAGCAGTGAGCCACACAAACTACTATTTGGAGGGCATGGTAACTGGCCACTAAGAAATAAACATAATAATCTCAATTTTTATAACAATAGCAATGATTGCCTTTCATTCTCTTTGGCCTTCATATGCAGCACAATCCTACTAAAAGTAGCAAGGAAGCCCAATAAATAAACTAGACTGAATATGTAAAGTGTCAGATTTACTAAATGAACAACTGAAAGACCCATTTATGGTCACATGCTAATGGAAACCTAAAACCAAATATTTAACAAATATAATAGATCAAAAAAAGAAATCACATTAAATCTGATTGCCCCCTGTAGTTATAGTTAGTATTCCCAAAGATAGGAGTTCCTCGGATATTAGCTTCCTAGTAACTTTTCAACTGTTTGATGAATCACTAAAATTATTTCCAGACCTACAGCTTTTTCTACATTTTGAGATAATGTACACTTTTGAGGTGAATCGTTAAGGGGTGAAAAGATAAAAAAGGGTCACAAAACAAGTTTTTATACCAATGCATTTTCCATAGACTATTGTATTTGAAGTAGTGCGAAAACCGCTGAATGGATTTACATGAAATTTGGCAGGATTA
Source organism: Calotriton arnoldi (assembly GCA_963921515.1). NCBI lineage: Eukaryota > Metazoa > Chordata > Amphibia > Caudata > Salamandridae > Calotriton > Calotriton arnoldi. The sequence continues at coordinate 1,405,722 of CAWUFW010000246.1, read as the reverse complement.
TACATTATGGTGCAGAGATGATGCTTTTTGGGTACTGCAGTTAAGTGGGGTAAGTATTTTTTGTTAGAAGGCATTTAAACTGAGTGATAGCTGTCCCTGCAGTATTTTCACAGAATTTCACAAAATGTTCCGAAACTACTGCGGTACATGGCTGTAAACGTATTTAAAATATATAAATACATTTCCCTACCTTTTACCACTTTAACAAAGTGGTAACAGGTAGGGACTTATTACTTACCTATATCTAAGGCCCTAACATTGAACACAGCCAAAGTGTAGTAAAAACAATATGGCTTCCTTTTTCTTTCTTTAAAAACAACCATTACCCGATTTATATACTGGCTTGTCATTGCCTTGTACCATTGTATACTACAAAGTTATCATGGTATACCATGGTCCAAAAAATAACTAAGGCTTAGATGTATTATAAGATTGAGGAATCCTTGAGTCACTCATGGTGTCGCATGGGCAATGCAATGCTAATGTTAGATTTATAAAGGAACGCAAGGCCACCATGCATGGCCCTGCGTTGATTGGTAAGGCAGCGCAATTCACTGTTTTGTGTTACTCTGCACACCATAATCTACATGGCTGCTAGATTTCACAGACATCAGTATGCCACGCCACTGTAGCTACTGTATGCTATTCAACTCTATGCCACTCCACACTCCGCCTCCACGCTGTACGAGTCTCCACTATATGCAATTACACTGTACGCCACTCCAGTGTACATCACTCCACTGTATGCCATTCCACTGGCCGCTACTCCACTATACCTTATTCCACTCTGCCATTCTACTGTATGCTACTCCACTCTACCCTATTCCACTGTATGCCACTCCACTCTACAACACTCCACTGTACGCTGTTCCACAATACCTTATTATACTCTATGCCATTCTACTGCATGCTACTCCACTCTACTCTATTCCACTGTAAGCCACTCCACTCTACGCTACTCCACTCTACACCACTCCAGTGTATGGCACTCCACTCTGTCACTTCATTCTACGCTATTTGATTGGACTCCACTCTAATGTACGTCACTCCACTGTATGCTATTACACTCTACCCCACGACACTGTACTCCACTCTATCGTATGCCACTCCGCTATACGCTACTCCAGTATATGCTATTTCACTCTACGCCATTCCACTGTATGCCACTCCACTGTAAGCCACTCCACTTTACGCCCCTCCAGTGTATGGCACTCCACTCTGACACTTCATTCTACGCTATTCAATTGTGCCCCTCTCTAATGTATGAAAAAACGGGTCGGGACCACTTTTGATCCCAATCAAGCAGCACAGCCATCCGATATGAATGAATCCAATCAATCGATTCAACTATAAACCTTTAGCTTTAAACCACTTTTGACTTCATATTTAAACTTCTTTTTCTTTTGCATTTTATCAATCCATTTTACTCATTCCTTCGGTTGTTCGTGATTGTTCATAAAGCACAGGAGAATTAAGTGTTGCCACATGTCGCAATTTTATTTAAAAACCCAATGCATTTCGGGATAAACCCTTCGTCAGGGGTATCTACAATAAAAACAAAGTGCATGAAAAACCATCAACTCGATTATCTTACTTCTACAGAGAATACAAAACAGCAAAACTACATTCTTTTCCTGCTCTATTAGTGAAACACTGACATCGCAAAAAAATGTATTTAAAAATGTTATTAGCCTGCGAACAAACCATCCCCATTTACCACAACCCATGCTTAACAAGTCTTCTCTCCAGACTCTAAAATATCCTGGGTCAGGTGCTCTCACAAACTCCAAAATGCTCAAGGCATCGCATTCACCCTTTAGCCCGTATTCACAGCATGCTTACCGTGACATGTGTTCATCTATTTTTAACACAGGAAACATTGCTGGATTTCAGCTCGTATTCTGGACCGCTGTGGCATACCACTCATGTTTCCCAATGTGTGCATCCGCACCTCAAGCTTGTTAAATAATGACTGCCAACCCTCTCTCGGGCCCCTTTCCAGCATTTTCTCCCCTTCGTTTCCTCCAGTGAATTAGTCGCGTGAATTCTGTGTTTAAACTAAACTACGAACTGGAATTCGGATCTAATTCCCCAGCTGTTGGTCCCGTTTTGTATTCTCTGTAGAAGTAAGATAATCGAGTTGATGGTTTTTCATGCACTTTGTTTTTATTGTAGATACCCCTGACGAAGGGTTTATCCCGAAATGCATTGGGTTTTTAAATAAAAATTGCGACATGTGGCAACACTTAATTCTCCTGTGCTTTATGAACAATCACGAACAACCGAAGGAATGAGTAAAATGGATTGATAAAATGCAAAAGAAAAAGAAGTTTAAATATGAAGTCAAAAGTGGTTTAAAGCTAAAGGTTTATAGTTGAATCGATTGATTGGATTCATTCATATCGGATGGCTGTGCTGCTTGATTGGGATCAAAAGTGGTCCCGACCCGTTTTTCTAAATTGCAAGCGCAATTGGACGGAGCGCGTTTCAAGTGTGCACGCCTAGAGACGTTTGAAACAGTTTATGAAAGTAAATGGCACTAAAAGTTTGTAAAGATTGGTGTGCACCACGCCACTCTTCAATGCCTCTCTAATGTATGCCACTCCACTGTATGCTATTACACTCTACCCCACGCCAATCCAGTTTACACCACTCCATTATACACCAATCCACTGTACGCTGCTCCACTATACACTATTACACCCTACGCCACTCCACTGGATAACACTCCGGTCTTCTGGAGCACCGGGGAAGAAGTTAGATTCCAGACGATCTGGAAATGTATTCAACAGGAAAATTCTGAACCTGGATAATTGCTGGTCATGATAGAAACCGTGTTTTAAAAGGACCATATTTTTTCTGACGTTTTTCACTTTTGAAAAGAGAGGACTATGCAATGTTTCAATGCCCAAAAACAAGGGCATTGTTAACACCAGGACCGGCCGTTTTTGACAATTTTGAGATAAAATTCTTCCTTTCATTCAAAAGCATACCAATTCATGTTTTATATATCACCGGAAAACTTCATCAAAGTGATGAATTATTGTGTGTTGTGTGCGCGCCCGTAACGCACACAAAGGCAGGACACATAGGCAGGATGGTATCTTAATTCAGCACTTATTCCAGTACGTTCCAACACAGGAAGCAGGTCCTCACGGTTCCCCTGCCTGCAGCAAACTGCCCTTCAACCGAATGTTTGAGGGCATTTGAATATGACTTAGTAAAACCCATTCCAGAACCCAACAAAGTACACACCGTAACATTGTGCCATTTTAATAATTACATTGCTTTGTTTTAAACTAAATTTCATAACTGTAACTGTGTTGTGCTGCTGTACATCTACTAAATGCACTTGTCTGTGAGCCGGTCTTTGTCACTTGTGCCAAGGTACAAAGAGTAAGCTGGGCATTCCCCACAGAAAAGCTGCTTTTACTGCTACATTCTAAATTGTTCTGACTCTGGGGAGCTGAACAACAGCTGGACAAAAACTGAGCCTGTACTTCTCATAGACAAACAATCCAGTAAAATGCATGCATCATATGACAGGGTGACCACTAAATTCGATGGACCACACAGAGAAGGGTACTAATTGCCAAGGCTGCCTGTGGCATGCCATGAGTGCTCATCAAATGCCAGACAGAGCTATGCTATAATGGTGATGACGTGATGTGAAAGGACAGCCATTGTTTGCCAAGGTATTTGCTCACCATCCATGCTCAAGCACACACATACAGGCAAACACAGATCAAGGTCCACCGACAGACAAGAGCACAGTGATCTTTTGTGAGAATATGTTACAGACATTGTTCCTGAACTTCCTACAGATTTTCATGTTAATCTGCATCTGATGGCATGAAATAGCTCTAGTGTATTGGAATAAATTACATTATTTTCTTGTCAATATGTGCTTATTAAAGTCCAAGTTGGGGAAAGAGAAAGCAAATGCATTTAAAAAAGCCTAATATATTGTCATAGTAACAGGAGGAGTGGTAGATGGTAAGAGAAAACCGGTTTACCCTTTTCCTTATGGTGTTAAGCATCTTGATAAATGATCCGCATCATGTGTCACAAAACTGAAACTGTGTTGGGTAGCAAGTATGAGAAGTGAGATGCATTGGAAAAATTCTGTGTCATTCTGATACTGAAATTTCATTGAAGCTGCACTGTGTGTGTGTGTGTGTGTGTGTGTGTGTGTGTGTGTGTGTGTGTCCCCGCCCCCCCCCGAGGGGAACATGTGAGTAAGAGAGCGAGTTAAAGGAAGTCATGAAAACTATGGGGTCGATTACCAGTCGGTCAGAAAGGCTCCAAACGGCATTCGGTTCATCCAAATCTGATTCAGAATCCTTGTTTCCGACCGGAAACATTTCTGAACGACCGATTTATGATGATCGGAAACTGTTTGGACTTTCCAACTCGGTTCCGAACGGCATTCGGAGTAACCGAGTCGGTCGGAGCCGACTTGTACAGGTCTACAGGCTGGCTTTTCCGACCAAGCGATTAGGATGTCGGCTCCGGACAGCCATTCCGCATCGGTTGTTCCGACAAAGATCAGGTGTTGGAATCTGACTTTGGGGGCCCATAGCAGGCCCGCTTTCAGCCAGGGGCCCCTGAATAGGGCCCGTGGGGGTACACATGGGTCCCCCTTTTCCAACCATGCACAGTGTGGCAGGCACCTTGGGGTGCCCGCCACAGGGTGCATGGTTTTCCACAACCACCCCTTTCTTCAATTGGAGCCTGTGTAGTCGGTCGGAACACAGGCTCCCATTGAAGTCTATGGGAGTCCGACCGAACGGTGTTCGGGACCATCGTAATCGGTCAGTCGGACTCCCCAAATCCGATTCGTTCGGCAACCATTCCGAAACCGATTCGGTCGGAATGCTGACCGACCGACATCGTAATTATCATATTGACCATGCGTTCTTACCTTGAATCTGCACGGTTGAGTTTCGCAGAGACGTTATGGACCAACTTCCCAGTACCCTACCTTATAACCTGTGTATTGATGATTCACTAAGGATATGTGATAGGGTTCAGGGAGGAGGGCCGGATACAGGACGCCTGATGACTCCTTGTTGTCGACCTGTGAGGCAACAAGAACTAGTGTTCAGTATTTTACCTCTACTCTGATTAGTATTTAATTCTTCCCTAAACAAACTACTCGCTCATCTACGTATTGCTAAATATTCCTACCTGCGATTTAAAGATGATTGTCACAGCGTCCAGGTGTTCTTGTTATAGTGGATGAAGGTCTGTAATCTTTTTGGATGGCGTAGTTTACTTCACTAGGCTCTTCTATGTTGATTGTACTACAACAAGAAATATCAGACAATTAGGGCTAGACACATAATAATACTAACGATTGTTATTTATCGCTTTTTTCTATAATACTTACTAATCTGACCTTTTTCCAGCAAGTAGAAGAAACACAACTTCTACCAAGTCTTTGTACAAATATTAAAATGTAAATGCTCAAATAACACTGTTAATAATTTGCTCTAATCAAGGAGTCTCTGGCATTAATGCAAAGTTCTTCAGTAATTCTACCAATTACCAAAAACAGGTGTTTCCAAAAATTAGTCTGTGTTCTTGTTAAACACTATTGTTGCAAACTGTAATTTCTTTCTTGCGATGGGCGTCAATAAAATTAAGTATTGCACTTAGCTTTTCCTTGTTGTTGTTTTTCTCTCCAGGTTCAAATTCTGAAGGAAGCCGGAATGCAGGATCGTGAAGAAGACTGCCGGATCAGCTGTCAGGTAAAAATACTTGAATGCAGCGTGGAGCGTCCCTAGATACCAGCACTGACGACAACCGGAAGGCTAAGCACCTTCCAGAACTGGGTGTGGCCTTAAATAGTCTTGCCACACCCAATATGGCCGCCACGCTGACGCGCGTATAGCGTAGCACTGTGTGGGCAAAGGTCATTTCCTACCTGCAGAGCTCTGGACCAGACGCGTCCGATCTGATCGTTGTTGCGCTCTGTGAGTGTCTCATCTTTTCTTTTAAATGTGTCCCGTCCTTGAATATAATTACAAATACGTGTCACCAATACAAATCAAGTGTGCATACATATACCAAAGCGCACGTAAACTGAGCGCTCATTAGTACGAAATGGACGCATTCAGCACAGAACAATTATCGTGACAAACGCTTCAAGTATCTAGTACAAAACATACTCCGCACACATTATCAAAACGCTATTTTACATAAACAGGTCGTGCTGGTTGCACGGGATGGGGTGGGTTTTTTATTGGGATATTGAGTACAGGGAGTAATATGAATCCTTTTATTCATGTATTCCTGGCACTACTGTACAGTCTAGATTAGCACTGTCTAGATGGGCAATCATGACAGTACCCCCCTCTCAAAATCCCCCCCCTAAAACCAGAGGTATAGGTTTTGGTTTCTCAGGATAACGCCTATGAAAGTTTTTTACAAGTCGTGATGGTTCCCAAGAACGCTCTTCGGGGCCATAACCTTTCCAATCCACTAAATAATGTAATTTTCCCCGTATTCTTTTAGCATCAAGCAAGGTTCTTCAAATTCAGGCATTCCTTCTATGTCAATAGGCGGTGGAGGAGTAGTTTTACGAGTCATAGGATGAGGTTTCAAAAGAGGTACATTAAATACTGAATGAATTGGATATTTTGAAGGTAAGTTTAGTTTCATTGTCACCGGATTAACTACTTTTGGATAGGAAATGGCCCAATAAAGCGAGGACAAAATTTTCTATTACCATGAAGGCGCAAATTTTTTGTAGGCAGCCAAACCTTATCTCCAACAGAGTAAAGTGGTTGTGGAGTGCGATGTAAGTCTGATGACAATTTTTGACTTTCTTTAGCTTTGGCTAAATGGAATTGAGCTTGTTGTTGGATGGACATTAATTTATTCACATATTCATGAATGGACGGGCTAGGTATAGTGGATGGAATTGTTCCAGGAATAGTTTTAGGGTGAAATCCTTGAGCACAAAAAAACGGGGACGTACCAATAGATGAATGTTCAGAGTTGTTATATGCGAATTCCAATGCCCACAGAGGTCCGACCATTCTTGATCACTATCTGATAACATACAGTGTAAGTATTGTTCAATAGTTTGGTTAGTGTGTTCTGTTAAACCATCAGTTTGAGGATGGTAACTTGAAACGTGCGCACTTCCATGTTTAATGACTTACTCAAATTTTGCCAGAAATTAGAAATAAATTGAGGGCCACGGTCTGAAATAACAATGGCAGGGATTCCGTGTAGTCGAATAATGTTTTGAGTAAATACTTGTACCAATTCTGCTGCAGAAGGGAGTTTTTTTTTAACGGTATGAAGTGTGCCATACGTGTAAAATGGTCAATTACAGTTAGAATAGTATTATAACCTGTTGTGGTAATGGGGAGTTCCACGATAAAGTCTAAAGACACTGTGTGCCACGGTTGTGGAGGTATCGTTAACGGCTGTAGGAGACCACTAGGGGCTTGATGTAAAGATTTATTTTGACTACATATAGCACGAGTATCTACATAATTGCGAATGTCATGAAACATGGAAGGCCACCAAAAAGAACGTTTGATTAACTGATAAGTTTTTGTAACACCCGGATGTGCAGATAAAGGAGAATCATGATGTATTTGTATAACATGATCTTGTAACACTTTAGTTGGTACAAACAATTGCTCACTCATCCACCACAGTTCGTCTTTCCATAAAAGTGAAGGTAACTCTTTTTGCCATTCTGATAGTGACTTGGTCTTTAACTCTGCTTGTATTTCGGAAATCAACTCTTTGTTTGAAATACTAGCTTGAAAACAATGAGATGGAAGGATTGTCTGTGGCAATGTTTTTTCACTACAAGTTTCGTCGATACCTATACGTGATAAAGCATCTGCTTTATTGTTGTCCTTCCCAGGTCGATATGTTATAATAAAATTGTAATCATTAAAAAACAATGTCCAACGCAATTGACGTGCAGACAAAGCCTTTACGGATCTAAGATGTTGTAAATTGCGATGATCTGTATAAATAGTGATTGGATGTCTAGCTCCTAACAAGTAGTGGCGCCATTCTTCAAACACAGCTTTAATGGCCAATAATTCTCTATCTGCTATGGCATAATTTATTTCGGCCGGTAACAATTTTCTGGAAAAATAAGCTATGGGGTGCATTTGACCAGTATCTTTATGTCTTTGTGATAAAATGCCTCCAATAGCAAATTGCGAGGCATCTGCTTCCACAATGAACGGACGGGAAGGGTCTGGATGCATGAGAATGGGTTCAGAATTGCGTTTTTAAGTCTCAAAATGCCTTTTCAGCTTGTTCATTCCAATCAAATTTTACTCCTTTACATAGTAGTTTAGTAATTGGAGTGATTATTTTAGAAAAGTCACAAATAAAACGTCTATAAAAATTTGCAAATCCTAAAAAACTTCGGATTTGTTTAGGTGTAGATGGACTAGGCCAATTTAGTACTGATTCTATTTTTTTAGGATCCATTTCTATGCCTGTTGGACTAATAATATATCCTAGAAAATCGACTTTGGCTGTATGAAACATACTGTTTTCCAATTTTACATACAACGAATGTTTCAATAACTGTTGAAGAATGGCCCGTACTTGTTGTACATGTTCAGTTTGATTCTTTGAGTATATGAGGATATCATCGATATATGCCACGCAACAGATATCTAAAAAGTCTCTTAAGACTTCATTTATAAAAAAACTAAAATGCGGCAGGAGCGTTGCAGAGTCCGAAGGGCATGACTTGATATTCAAATAATCCAAATTTTGTTCGGAATGCTGTCTTCCATTTTTCGCCCTCACGGACTCGCACCAGATGATAAGCTCCTCGCAAATCTAGTTTAGTATAAATGGTGGCATCTTTTATTTGATCAAACAGAGTAGGTATTAACGGTAATGGATAGTGATTTTTAAAAAAAAATGTTTTTTTTATTGTTACATTGTTCAAAGCACGGTAATCAACACACGAGCGCAATTCTCCTCCCTTCTTTGGTATGAAGAAGAGGGGAGAGGATACAGGAGATTTGGAGTGTCTGATGAACCCGTTGGCTAAATATTCATCTAAATAAGTTCGTAGGTATTCATTTTCTTTCTCTGTAAGAGCATAAATTCTGCTACATGGTAGTGTAGCACCGGGCACTAAATCTATTTGGCAATCATAATCCCTGTGTGGTGGTAAGGAATTTGCCTTTTGTTTATCAAATACATCAATTTAGTCGGAATACACTTCAGGTACTCCTTCCAGAAGTAATATGCTCTTGGGTCCTTTTGGAAAATCATATACTTGTATCACATGTGTGGTTACATTATGTAATAGACAGGAGTTACGACAATGATCTGAACTAAATGACAGTCTTTTTTAACCAGTCGATATGGGGATTATGTTGCACCAACCAAGGGATCCCTAAAATAAGGCGAAATTGTGGTGCATCAATTATGTCAAAACTAATATTTTCACTATGATCGTTGGTGCAAATCATTACTAGATTTTCCGTCTGTGTTGTATTAAACCAGAAGTTAGTTCCTTACCGTCTACTGCTCTTACAATTTCTGGTTTATTCTTAGGTACGGTGTTTAATCCTAATTCTTGCAAAAATTGTGTGTCTATAAAGTTACCGGTAGCACCTGAGTCTATTAATGCATCGACTGACCATTTGGGTGTTTTCTCACTCTGTGATTGTAGTGTTACTCATATACTAAGATGATGGGATGATGTTTCAGGTGTGGTAGAGGCCAAACTAGACAAGAAACCCGACAAACTGACCTCGTCTTCTGCCGAGCTTCTTAGTTTTCCGATTGTTGAACACAAACTACGTCTGTTGTCTTGAACTTATTCTTATTTGGACGATTTGGACATTCTTTTACAAAGTGTCCAGATTTTCCACAATATAAACATTGATTTAATTTTCTACGCTTATCTTTTTCCTCTTTCGAAAGCGGACCTCTGATAGTTCCAATTTGCATTGGTTCTTCTTGATCAGTCTTAACACTTGGATCGACTTTATTCCCTTTCTCCTTAAACATAAATACTCTGTGATCTGTCCTACTGCGTTCTCCTTTTCGTTCTGTTAAACGATGATTTAGTTTTACCACTAAATCAATAAATTCACTGCAGTTCTCTGGTGGATCTAAGATTTGTGTAACCATATCTTTGAGCTCGTCGCATAAACCTCTATAAAAAAGTGACACCCTTTTTTCTTCTGACCATTCTGCCTCGATCACCAATCTATTAAACCTAGAAATATAATGCAGTAAATCTGAGGAGCCTTGTTTTAAATTAAGTAACTCGTTATCTGCAGATTGCACAAACACATGTTTAGCGAATAATTTTTTCATGGTTTCTTTGAAAAGTCGTAAGTTATACAAGATTGGGTCATCCTTTTCTATTAAAGGCACAGGCCATAATGCTGCGTCTCCTCCTAAATAAGATAAAATAAATGACATTTTGTAGGCGTCGTCTGGGAAAGCTGTTGGTTTTGCTATGAAATGTAAATGACACTGATTTAAAAAAAATTGTAAACTTATTACTATTGCCATGAAATTGCTCAGGAGGCGCCAATGGAACTGGAATGGGAGTTATCACTTGAGTTTGCGTAGGAGAAGTTGTAGTGGTATCGAAGGTATGAGTTGTATTTTGAAAACTTGATGGTTTAAGAATTGGTTTTTGTGAGGGACCACTCCAGGTGGGACGTGCTTGTAAATTGCTTTGTAATTGAGAAAGATCTCTGCGTAAAGCAGCATTTTCAGACCGGATGTCTGCTAATACAGATGCTATGTCCTGAAGGGAAATTTGCTGGGCTTGATCCATAACGCCTGGGAGAAATATTCTTCGTGGGCTTAGCCTTCTGTCAGATTAACGATGCGTTCTTACCTTGAATCTGCACAGTTGAGTTTCGCAGAGACGTTATGGACCAACTTCCCAGTACCCTTCCTTATAACCTGTGTATTGATGACTCACTAAGGATATGTGATAGGGTTCAGGGAGGAGGGCCGGATACTGGACGCCTGATGACTCCTTGTTGTCGACCTGCGAGGCAACAAGAACTAGTGTTCAGTATTTTACCTCTACTCTGATTAGTATTTAACTCTTCCCTAAACAAACTACTTGCTCATCTGCGTATTGCTACAAATTCCTACCTGAGATCTAAAGATGATTGGCACAGCGTCCAGGTGTTCTTGTTATAGTGGATGAAGGTCTGTAATCTTTTTGTATGGCGTAGTTTACTTCACTAGGCTCTTCTATGTTGATTGTACTACAACAAGAAATATCAGACAATTAGGGCTAGACACATGATAATACTAACGATTGTTATTTATCGCTTTTTTCTATAATACTTACTAATCTGACCTTTTTCCAGCAAGTAGAAGAAACACAACTTCTACCAAGTCTTTGTACAAATATTAAAATGTAAATGCTCAAATAACACTGTTAATAATTTGCTCTAATCAAGGAGTCTGGCATAAATGCAAAGTTCTTCAGTAATTCTACCAATTTAAAAAAACAGGTTTTTCCAAAAATTAGTCCGTGTTCTTGTTAAACACTATTGTTGCAAACTGTAATTTCTTTCTTGCGATGGTCGCCAAAAAAATTAAGTATTGCACTTAGCTTTTCCTTGTTGTTGTTTTTCTCTCCAGGTTCAAATTCTGAAGGAAGCCGGAATGCAGGATCGCGAAGAAGACTGCCAGATCAGCTGTCAGGTAAAAATACTTGAATGCAGCGTGGAGCGTCCCTAGATACCAGCACTGATGACAACCGGAAGGCTAAGCACCTTCCAGAACTTGGTGTGGCCTTAAATAGTCTTGCCACACCCAATATGGCCGCCACGCTGACCCGCGTATAGGGTAGCACTGCGTGGGCAAAGTTCATTTCCTACCTGCAGAGCTCTGGACCAGACGCGTCCGATCTGATCGTTGTTTCGCTCTGTGAGTGTCTTGTCTTTTCTTTTAAATGTGTCCCGTCCTTCAATATAATTACAAATACGTGTCACCAATACAAATCAAACGTGCATACATATACCAAAGCGCACGTAAACTGAGCGCTCATTAGTATGAAATGGACGCATTCAGCACAGAACAATTATCGTGACAAAAACGCTTCAAGTATCTAGTACAAAACATACTCCGCACACATTATCATAACGCTATTTTACATAAACCGGTTGTACTGGTTGCACGGGATAGGGGTGGGTTTTTAATTGGGATATTGAGTACAGGGAGTAATATGAATGCTTTGATTCATGTATTCCTGGCACTGCCGTACAGTCTAGATTAGCACTGTCTAGATGGGCAATCATGACAGTAATCGGCCCCTATATTGGATTATAATCGCTGGAAATGTTACAGACCATCACCTTGATGCAATACTTTAGTTAAACAATACAGTTTTGATAATTTTTCCTAGCTTTACTTTATTATTTGCTTTTGGACTTGTCTTTTTCATCTCCTTTTGGAACTTCATTAGCAAACCCAGTCACTTTTTTGTGATTTGTCTATTTTATATGATTGACACTCACAGCGAGCCTATGGGACACATGAGCAGAAGCTTCACATCACACACTAAAACGCAGTGTTATTATATGTTCTGACTGTCTGTAAGGACTGGCTGTAAAAGATTAAAAAGTCCAAGACATTTACTGAAAAAAAAAATGATTATAGGGAAATGACGTGTCTCTAATAGGATCATATTTATCCTATGTTAGGCCTTGAATAACAAGTTACTTACTTTTGGATACTCTGGCTAACCTCAGATTGCTTACCTTTGGCCCGATTCACAAAGGGACTTACGACTCGTAAAATTACAAATCCCCGCACTTTAGTGCTCAGTGCGGAGATCCTGCACCGAGTGCGGAGATTCTGCTACGAGTGTGAAGCCTCTCCACTCATAACTCTACGAGTCGTAAGCCCCTTTTGTGAACAGAGCCCTATCTGAATATTTCCCCAGGCGTCAGACTTGATCTGGAAACTTTAAAGCAGAACTCTTCCATGCCGGTAGGTAGCGTAGTGCAGTTCCACATTAATGTTATTCTCTGCGAGTGACAAATGGAGCCACCTACAAGCATCTCCAATGTGTGCTGGCTGATGTCAGTTCCTTTCTAGGCTATCCACGCCCTCATACGCAGAGCTCATCAACAGATTGGGACCAATTTTGATGGAAAAGAGTCACGATCACAGAAAGGGGAGGTGGAAGGGATAGAGTATCCACAAGAAAGATAATTTCTGAAGGTAAGTAACTTGCTCTTCTGAAGGACACTTATAACTGCAGGTTCTCATCTTGTGAAAAGATATCTTAGCACTACTTCCCAAGGAGGTGGGACTGTGAAGTGTCTCAAATCAAAAAGTACTGCAGGTCCAAGCAGGCAAAATGCCCCTCTTGAAAGACCTGACTATCAAGACAGTAGTGCTTTGTAAAGATGAGTACCAACGTCTGCATAGCTGCCTGACAAATATCCAGGACAGGCCCTCCACGTGCCAACACAGTGATAGCTGCTTTAACCCTGGTGAAATGAGCCCAAACGCCTTCTAGAGGCTGCTTCTTCATCAGTGTGTAGCAGATCTTTATGGAGAGAACAATTCATTGAGAGATGGTCCATTTTTGCACTGCCTGTCCCTTCTTTGCTCCAGAAAACCATACAAAGAGCTGATCTTCCACTTGATGTTCTTCAGTGAGATTTACATAAACGCTTAGTGCCGTTTTGGGATCTAAACAATGAACTCTCTCTTCCTCCTTAGAGGAATGAGGTGGAGCAAACAATGCTGAAAGAGTAATAGCTTGCCAGACATGAAATGGAGTGACCACTTTTGGTAGAAAGGAAGCTCGGGTCCTCAACACATGCTCATCTGGAAAAAAAGTTGTATAAGTTGGATTGCCAGAAAGAGTCTGCAGCTCACTCACACAACTAGCCGATGTTATAGGGATGATGTGCAGGGGCTCAAAATGGGTACAAATCATAAAAATGAGAACTCAGTTCAAGTTCACCTGGGTCATCACAAAGGGCTTTGGTGGAAACAAATGTTGCAAACCTTTCAAGAAACTCATCACAACAGGTGATTCAAATAACAAAGGTCGGTCCATAAGCCACAAAAAGACCAAAAGAATAAATAAGTAGCCCTTAGAAGTGCCTAGAGCAAGCCCTTGCTGGGCTAGGGACAGAACAAATAACAAAGGTTTTGACAACTTTGCTTGTAGTGAGTCAATTTTTGGGTGCCACACCAACTCACAATTTTTCCCCAACGACTGGCATACACTGATTTGTAGAAGGATGCCTCGCTGTCAAGATGACATCAATAACCTCAGGGGGAAGGTCAAAGGAGGTCAACTTCCGCTGATCAATCTCCAAGCATGGGGATGCATATTGAGCAGGACCGGGCGCATTACCCTGAGGCTGCGGCAAAAGATTCTGCTCTGAAGGGGCAGCTTTATCAGAATACAGATGCTCATGCCCAAGATTTCCATTTATCGCACTCTCCTGGCCCAATCAGGTTCCACAAGGGTGACTTTGGCCTGGCCATTCTTAGTATTCTTTAGTATGCAAAGCAGGAGAGGTAGTGTCGGGAAGGAATGCAGGAGTTCTGAGCTGCATTCCATATGGAAGACATCTCCGAGAGAGAGGTGCCCTGAAAATTCCAATGTGCAAAAGTGCTGACTGTGTGCTCTCAGCGGTGGGAAAAAGATTAAGCCAGGGTTCTCCCCACTGTTGGAAAACACCCTGCACCGCCTTCTGATGTGATTTTTTTTTTTTTTTTTTTTTTTTTTTTTTAGCTAAATTTGAGGGTTGCAGGGGATTCTGGGTAAGAAAACATTGTGGGATCCACGCAAGCCACACATCCCTGGACTCCCCTGGGTGTCTAGTTTTCACAAATGTCTGGGTTTGGTAGGTTTCCCTAGATGGCTGCCGAGCCTGGGACCAAAAACGCAGGTGCCCCCCTTGCAAACCCAGATCACTTTGTGATAGATAATTCTGATGTCTCCACAATACGTTTTGGGCCCTTCCCTGCAGCGTGTACTTGGCCCACCCACAGAAGTGAGGTACCATTTTTATCAGGAGACCTGGGGGAACGCTGGGTGGTAGGAAATTTGTGTCAGCCCTGTGATCCCACAACATTCTTAAACCGAAATGTGACAAATGTTTTTTTTTTGTTTTGTTTTTTTTTAGCTACATTTGAGGTTTGCAGGGGATTCTGAGTAGAAAAACGTAGGGGGACCCACGCTAGCCACACCACCCTGGACTCCACCAGGTGTCTAGTGTTCAGAAATATCTGGGATTGGTAGGTTTCCCTAAATGGCCACCAAACCCGGTACCTAAAAGGCAGGGGAATCCACAAAGGCTGGGTACCTTTAGAATCCTCAAGATGTTGGAAGAAAAGGACGCAAATTTGGCTTGGGTACCTTATGTGGACAAAAAGCTACAGGGGCCTAAGCGTGAACTACCCCAAATAGCCACAAAATAGCTTAGAACAGGGGGGGGGAGGCCTAACAGCGAAGGGGCTAAGGTGCCAGGCGAAGAAGAATCTTCAGGTAGCTAGAATATCCATCAGAAAGAGTGTTACCAAAGGTAAGTAACTGTTCCTTTGATGGATACTTCTAACCAAGGATTTCTGACCTTTAGAATGGATACCCAGACAATGCTTTCCAAAAGGTGGGGGCTCTGAGGAATGAACTCAAACCAAAAAGTTGTGCAGAACTCAGAGGGCTGACCTGACTGTTGAGGAAGTAGTGCTTGTTGAATATGTGCATGGACAAACATGTTGATGCCTGACAGAAACCTAAGAATGGAACACCCCTTACTAATGCCATTGTGACAGCCTTAGCAGTGATGGAATGGACCAGTTGACACTCAGAGGGCTCCTTTTTAGCCAAAGCATAGCATACCTTAATGCATAGAATTGTCCCCCGTGAGTCGTTTTCAATACCGCCTTTCCCTTCTTGCTGCCTTTGAAGAGCTGATCGTCTGCATGGAGGTGCGCCAAATAGAAAATCTCAGGGCTCTCCTTGGATCAAACTGGTAGAGCCTCTCCTCCTCTTTCCAGGGACGTGGCAGAGAAAGAAATGCAGTAAGGGTGATGAACTGACCATGTGGAAGGGTGATACAATCTTAGGCAGAAATGCACCCAGATCCTCCGCACCAATTTCTCAGGAAAGCAGGTGGTGTATGGAAGATGCACCAACAGTGCCTTCAGTTCAGTGACATGGCACCCAGAAATGATTGCAATAAGAAACACTGTTGTGATGGTCAGGAGCTGCAGGGAGCAAGGAGGCATAGGATCAAACAGTGTACACAGCAGAAATGTGAGGACCAGGTTATGGTTCTATTCATTGACGCCTAATAATGGGCTTTGGTGGAAACGTGTGTCAAACATTTCAGGAACTGTATCACAACAGGTGACAGTAATTAGAAAGGTTGATCAGGCAAACATGGAAAGGCCAAAAGAGTCAACATTTAACCATTAACTGTGCCCACTGCAAATCCTGTTGTGCCAGAGACAAATCAAAAACTACATCTGAATAACGTGGCCTGCAAGGGATCAGGGTGTTGGTCTCTACACGATACCACAATCTTTTCCCAACATCCCAAATAGATGGATTTGGTTGAGTGATGTCTGGCCGTGAGGATCAGATCAACCACTTCAGATGATTATTCAAAACTACTTAAATGTTGCCGCTCAGTCTACAAGCGTGGAGATATTGATTGCGGGGATGGGGCTGCAGGACCTTGTCCTTTTTCTGAAATAGGTGGTCCTCCCAAAGGGATAGTCGGGTCATAGAGGAAAGAGACTGGGGTAGGACGCTCTCCTGGCCCAATCTGGGGTGATCAAGGTTGCTTGGGTCCTGCCTGTTCTGACCTTCCCCAGAGCCCGTGGTAGGAGAGGTCACAGTTGAAGTGTGTACAGAAGGCCTGTGCTCTACTGCAAGCGGAATGCGTCTTCTAGAGATCCACTTGGAGAAAAATCTAGTGTGCAATAATACAGACAATACACAACCAAGGACCATCCTACATCAACCATCGACTAAACGTTCACCTGCCCGCAAGACACCTACACTCTGCCTTGATCGCCCTCGCTCACACTCCCGGCATTCATCGCAGCCGCAGCAGGGGCCTTCCTTCTCCTACACTGCCGACAAGACCTGGAACAACCTGCCCCTCCACCTCCGAACAGCACCCTCCCTGGCGGACATCAGAAAGAAACTCGAGATCTGGCTTTTCGATGGAGACACGGCACCCTCAGTGCCCAGATACCCTTAGGGGTGACAGGGCTGCACTATACAAATACTGATTGATTTATTGATTGATGCACATTCTCAGTGGTGGCAAAAAGATCCAGCCAGGTCACCTACCACTGATCAGAGATGTCTTGCACCACAACTGAATCGATGTCATTTATGGTCCACCAGCCGACATCTGCTCAGTTAATCTGCTATGGCAACCAGTAACCTTTCCAGGTGATTAGCCATCTGCTGTTGATTCACCCACCTCCAAAGGTGCAGTGCCTCCCGGCTTTTAGGGCTAGCTTGATGGCACAAAGCCCCAGGGGGTTGACATGCTGGGGACCACAAACACCAGGGCCCAGATTTATTAGGTGCTTGCTTTGCCCTTGAATCACGCAAGGCAATGCAAACCCTTAAGTCAGATTTTCTAAACTGTGCAAAGTCACCTTGCTTGGTTTAGAAAATCTAGAGTAACACAAGGCATGTTACTCTGCTTTGAGAGTGTGTTCCACAGGTTGAGTGTGGGCATTCCCATGCATCCCCCATGGATTTTGGCACATTAAGAATAGTAAACCTGGGAATGCATCAAAATGGTAGGCCATTCCAAAAGAGGTATAATGAGGAGAAATGTTTATTTCTCCTCATTAATTCCACTTTCTACATATGCTGCAGTCTGCAGCACACATAGAAAGAGGATAATGCCTCTGAGGATTTTTTTTGAGCAGGAAGGTGTCTAGACAGGAATGGTATCGGTGAACAGTTGTGCAGGAGTCCCAAGCTCCACTTGAGATGAAATGTGTCTCTCAGCAAGAGCCACCTTGGAATCTCCAGCGCACAGAAATGCTGACATTGTGCTTTCTCTGTGGTAGCGAATAGATCTAACCAAGGTTCTCCTCAATCTCTAAAGAGATCTTGCACCACCTCTGGGTGGAGACACCATTCATGATCCGGAAGGCATCGACGGCTGAGTTTGTCTGCTCTGGTGTTCAGAGAACCTGCCTGATGCTGAATCACCAGGAAAATGTCCTAATATTCCAGCCATGTCCAGGGAGGCAGGGCCTCTTGACACAGGGTCCACGACCCCACCCCACCCTGCTTGTTGCATTACCACATAGCGGTGTGTTTTTTGTGAATACCTGAACTAGCCTTCCCTTGATGGAAAGAAGAAAGGCTTTCAATGCCAATCGGATCGCTCTCAGTTTCAACAGGTTGATGTGGAGCTGAGACTCTACTGGAGACTAGAGTCCCTCTGAGCACAAACTCTCCTAGATGGCTAATCCAACCCAGAAGTGACACATCTGTCACAACTGTGAACTCTGGGTGTGGAAGGGAGAGGGGTCTGCCACTGACTCAATCGCGATCCATAAGCCACCACTGCAGAGTTTTTGCAGTCCCCCATCAATATCCGGACCAGATCGGAAAGAATCTCCTGATGCTGTGCCCATTGGGTCGTCAAATCCCACTGCAGAGCCCACAAGTGCCATTAGACATGTTTTTCCAACAGGGTGCAGGAGGCGATGAGGCCCAGCAGCCTAAGAGTTAGTTCTCACTGAAATCCAGAATAGAGGCTGAAACATCGGAATTATAGCTCGAATAACCAGGACTCGCTGTTCGGGAAGATAAATCCAAAACTGCACTGTATCCAGAACATCTCCAATGAAAGGGAGCGTCTGAGGGAATCAGGTGTGACTTTGGCACGTTTATGGTGAACCCCATCGAGAACAGGAGGTTCATCATAGTCTGGAGGTGGGAGACAGTTGCCTGAGGAAATCCTGCTTTCAACAGCCAGTCGTCGAGGTAGAGTAAGACTGGAACCCATGACCTCTGGAGATGTGCTTCAACCACCACCATCACCATGGTGAACACCAGAGGGGAGCACAGAAAACTGATAATGCTCTTGGCCTACAGGTAATGCCTGTGGGCAGGCAGGACGGGGATATGGAAGTAAGTGTCCTGCAAGTCCAACGCTACCATCCAGTCTCCAGGGTCAATGGCAGATAAGACCTGAGCCAAGATGAACATCTTGAATTTTTCCTTTTTCAGGAATTAGTTGAGATGCCTGTACCCTCTAGATGGCTCCTTTTGCTAAAAGAGCCAATACTTCCGTCAGCCAATCAGAGGATGGTGGCAAAGGTAGTGGGATCTGTTGGAATGGAAGTGCGATGCCCCACTGGCCAATTTGAAGCACCCACTTGTCTGAGGTTATTTGCCACCATTGGTGAAAGTAGTACCAAATCCTGCCAACAACTGGGTGCCCATGTTTTAAGGAGGATTGTCAGTGGTGGTTGCTGGGGTGAGACAGATTGGGTTAACCTCTGGCTACCACAAGATCTGTGGGAGCCGTGTCTGTGACTTTGATGAATGCTGCCTGTGGTGAATAGGGAGTGGACATGGCTGGTAGCCACTACTGTAGCCACGGGAGGGGTGAAAGAAGTAGTGTTGCTGTCGTGGAGCCATAGTGAGCCCCAACGACCTAACGGTGGTCCTACCATCCTTGAATCTTCCCTGAGCTAAAGCTGCCTTGTGGCCAAAGAGGTGAGTCCCATCGAAAGGTATGTACACATGGGAGGCCTGGACATCCCCCTAAAAGCCAGTATTTCTCAGCCAGGTGTGGCAGTGAAGCACCACTGTTGAAGCAATAGCGCTGCCCAGAGAGTCAGTTGTATCCAATCCGCATCTTATTGGGTACTTCGCCGCATTTCTCCTATCAGCAATAGCTTGGGAGAGTATGGCCTGGGCCTCATCCTGGACCACAGGTAGCATTTGGGCAACCATATCCCACACTGTGTGTGAATAAGGGCCGAATAAGCATGCAGTGTTCATGGACCACAGTATCAGGCTGGTGTAAGAGAAAATTATCTTACAGAAAGTATCCAGCCTTTTGGATTCCCTATCTGGTGGTGTGGTAGAAACTCACCACGATTTATCCGGAAGGTTGAGGCCTGGACCACCAGGCTGTCGGGAGTAGAGTGGTGGGGGAGGAAGGCTGGGACCCCGGGAGAGGGGCAATGGTCCTTTGCGCAGGATTGGCTGTGCAGGGTTTGGCCCAGACCCGAGAAGGACATCTGTGAGGGCTGCGTTAAAGGGTAGTATGGGTTCTGAAGAGGATATACCAGGCTCAAGCACCTCTGTAAAGAAGTTAGTCTGACCTCAACCATGGGCAACGTCAGGTCCAGGATATCAGCCACCCTTCAGACTACCATTGCAAAAGAAGCCCCTTCCTACATAGGCAGTGTGAGAGGAGAAAGGATGCAAGTGTCTGATGCGGTGTCTAGACCAATGGCGTCTGCCACATCCTCGTACCAGGTGTCATGGGCCATGGACTCTACTAGGGGGTCGGAGAAGCTACAGAGATTCTCAGATCCTCTCTATTTGTGTTCCTCCGTGGGCTCTTCAGAGAAATAGGGCTCCATCTTCAATTCAGGCTGTGTGCCTGGTCAGCGCTGGAGCTGACGTCATGTGATGCAGGTCTGGCTCTGTATCAGAATTGCAGGAATCACGATAGGTTCGACAGGAATGGCGCCAGTAGAACGGTCCCTGGAGGAGGTCACGCAACTGTGGCCAGAACTGATATGGATCCACCAACGGATCATGAGGGGCTGACTGCCATTGAGGGTTGGACAGCCACTGGAGCTCCAGTTGAAGACCCTCCTGAACCCATGGGGCCCAAAGGCGCTCCAGAGGAGTTCAACCTCCCAAATATGAGACTCATGGCCTCATAGAATTCCCGGAGTTGGGCGGGGGTCACTCTGGGAAACTTGGGGACGCATGGAGTGGACCCAGTGTCATACACTGGCTGCACAAGAGCAACCTGTGAGCAGGGCCTGGATTTATGGCGTTGTTTCCTCGTGCAGTCCAAAGATAGGTCGGCACTGCCAGGAATGGTGCCAGTAGAACGGTCCCTGGAGGAGGTCCCGAAGCTGTGCCCAGAACTGATCTGGATGCACCAACTAATCATGAGGGACCGACTGGAGTTGATGGTAGACCCGCCGGCGGAGCTCCAGTCGAAGACCCTCCTGAACCCATGGGGCCAAAAGGCACTCCAGAGGAGTTCAGCCGCCCAAATATGAGGCTCATGGCCTCATAGAATTCACAGAGTTGGGTGGGGGTCGCTTTGGAAAACTCTGGGGCTCATGGAGCAGACCCAGTGTCAGACACTGGCTGCACAAGAACAACCTGTGAGCAGGGCCTGGATTAATGGCAGTGTTTCCTCGTGTAGTCCAAAGAGTGGGAGCGATGCAGAGAAGTTGAAAAGTGCTTTGACTTCCTTGATTCTTCTTATAGCACTTACCAGAAGTCCTGGAGTGCAACGAGTATTAACTTGAGTGGATCCGGGAGCGGTCACGAGACCTCCCTCTCGAATAGGACTTGGAGTGGCGGAGTGGCGCAGTGGCGCATGGCAAGCAGCCAAGAGCTTCACGGCCCGCTTACGGAGGGCCTTGGGGTTCATGGTCTGGCAGTCCGTGATGGGCCGTTGTGGTCACTCTCCAGAAACCACAGACACACCAAGTGGGGGTCCGTCACCAACATTTGTTGATGACAGGCTCCCCAAGGCTTGAACCCAGTAGGTGTCTTTGGGGACATCTTCTGAAAAATAAGGATGGAAAAAGGCACACTTAACAAAATGTAAAGAAAATCCAGTCCAAAAATGACTGAAGGGAGCTCATTCATATCAGTGCTTTTGGCGCAGATAAGAAGGAACTTAAGTCAGCGTGCTGGGGTGGTGCCCATATTGGAACCACACATTTCACTTCCAGCATGCATGATGCCAACAACACCACGAAGAGTCAACCAATGCCACCTACCGGGGTGAAGGGGATTGCTCAAACATTTTCAGGAATATTCTATGGTAAGGAATCAGTGGCTAGAAGTCCCTATCAGATATAGCCCCATCTAATAACCAGTCAAACAATAGTATCAACCTAAGCAACATATATGCCCCTCTCACCTTTCATCATGAAACTTTGAGATCGCCATGCACATCAGTAGCAAAGTGATAGTGATACAAAGAACACAGTCATGTGTTATCAAGAATCGCACATACACCATGCAGCACACAACTAAGGACGCATCCATTTTAGGGCATTACATATTGTCTTGCCAGGATTTCTACTGATTCTGCATACTCCACAGTAAGAAGAAACCCTGGCTGTCCAGCGCCAAACACAAATGACTTTGCAAGGACGTAGGAGAAGGGCCTAGATCCACGTGAGAAAGCAAAGTTCCTGAACCCTTATTCTGATTGTTTACTCAAAAGCAACAAATATGTTGTTTACATCAGATTTCTGGTTCACATTCCTTTGAGCCACAGGTGACTCTATGAATCTGGAGTGGGGCTATATTTCACACACCATGGAGACACAGAGACTTGGAGACATTTCTGAACCCTAGCCATGATTGTGTAGTGTGCACCAGCATGTTTCTGCCATTGGAAATACTACCATGCATACTTCATATAGGCATTAAACATATTTCAACAACTGAAAAAAGAGCATGTGGATGCTCACAATCACATCTCACCTCTACATGCTTTTTAGGTGATGTAGGTACACCTTGAAGCAGTAGTTCATGTCTTCTCTGCAACAACCAGGCAACCAGGGACTGTGCAGGAGCAATAATGTAACGGGGCACATATCTGGACAGGTTATGCCATTGATGAACAAGTTACTTGCCTTCGGTAACGATGTATCTGTAAGAGACATAGGTTAGTTGTAGATTCCTTACCTTAGAATTTCCCCCAGGCGTCAGACTGGATCAGGAGATTTTTCTTTAGCAGTACCCCTGCACGTCGGTAGGTGGCTTCGGCCGACTCTGCGTCCGTCGTCGGCATCGTGGTTGCTGGGATGACGTTAAGGTGCCGACTTAGATGCCGCCCCTGCGTGCTGACGTCAGTTCCGACACGACTCTCCATGCCAGAAGCACAGAGCCATGAAAGATACTGGGAGTCCCTATCCCTAGAAGTCAGTTCGCAGAGCGGGGAGGATGGTAAGGAATCTACAACTAACCTATGTCTCTTACAAATACATAATTGCCGAAGGTAAGTAACTTGTTTATCTGAAAGAGACAGTTAGTTGTAGATTCCTTACCTTAGAATAGATACCCCAGCAATACCATTCCCGGAGGAAGGTCTGCAAACCAAGTTCAGACTAAATAGTCCTGGAGGACCAAACAGACAAAATAGCCGTCCCTCCGAACTTGACTGTCCAGGCAGTACTGTCTGGTGAACGTGTGCAGAGATGCCCACATTGCCAATTTGCAGATATCAAGGAGTGGGACTCCACACGCCAATGCAGTGGCCGCTGCCGTGGCTCTAGTGGAATGAGCACGTAGCCCCACTGGAGGATCCTTCTTCGCTAAAGCATAGCAGATCTTTATGCAAAGGACAACTCATCGAGAGATGGTATGTTTTTGAACAGCCCAGCATTACTTGATTAATCCAATAAAGAGTTGATCATCCACCCGGAAATCTTTTGTGTAATCAAGTTAGAACGACAGCGCAAGTTTAGGGTCCAGACGGTGGAGTCTCTCCTCCTCCTTGGAAGGGTGCGGAGGTGGGAAAAAGGTGGGCAGGGTGATATATTGTCCTACATGAAATGGTGTAACCACTTTAGGAAGGAACAAAGGCCTCGTTCTAAGCACCACTTTGTCCGGATGCACAGAGAAGAAAGGGGCTTGTAAGACAAAGCTTGCAGCTCACTCACCCTGCGAGCAGAGGTGATGGCCACAAGGAAGGCAGTTTTCAGAGTAAGGAGCCTAAGAGGACAGTTATGAGGAGGCTCAAAGGGAGAGCACATAAGATATGTTAGAACAAGGTTCAAGTCCCACTGGGGCATTATGAAAGGAGATGGAAGAAATAGATTACTAATGCCCTTAAAGAATCTATTTACAATAGGAGACTTGAATAAGGATGGCTGATCTGGCAGCCGAAGAAAAGCAGAGATGGCAGCAAGATTTCCTTTGAGAGTGCCCAGAGCAGAACCCTGCTGGGCCAAAAAAAGTATGTACAAGAAGACCTCTGAAAGAGGGGCAAAAAGGGGATCCACAGCCTTTGCTGTGTACCATGCCACAAACTTGTTCCATCTACAGGCGTATACCAATTTAGTGGAGGGACGCCTGGCTGCCAAGATGATATTATAGACTTCGGGCGGAAGGTCGAAAGCTGTCAACTGTTGCCGCTAAATCTCAGCGCGAGGAGGTGGAGACTGTACAGGTTCGGGTGTAGAACCGTCCACTGCTGCTGCGACAGAAGATCCTCCCGAAGGGGCAATCTGATAGGAGGATCGAGGGCCATGCTCAGAAGCTCGGGGTACCAGACTCTTCATGCCCAGTCCGCAGCCACAAGAATAACTTGAGCTCGGTCACGCTTGATTTTCTTGAGCACTCGGGGCAGAATTGGTACAGGCAAAAAGACGTACAGGAGGCTGCAGCTCCACTCCCGATGAAAAGCGTCGCTGAGCGAGTACCGCCTTGGACACTCCAACAAGTAAAACTGCTGACATTGCGTGTTCTTTTCAGTGGTGAAAAGATCTAACCAAGGCTCTCCCCAACGCTGAAAGAGACCTTGCACCACCTCCGAGTGAAGACACCATGTGTGATTGACCAACCACCGATGGCTGAGATCATCCGCCCTGGCATTCAGAGGACCCGCCAGGTGTTGAACCACCAGGGTCATGCCCTGATGTCCCAGTCATGTACAGAGGCAAAGAGCTTCCTGACAAAGGGTCCACGACCCCACCCCGCCTTGTTTGTTGCAGTACCACATGGCGCTGGTGTTGTCTGTGAACACCTGCACCACTTTCCCTTTGAGAGAGGGAAGGAATGTCTTCAGTGCCAGATGGATTGCCCAGAGCTCCAGCAGGTTGATATGGAGCCCGGACTCTGATCTCTGCCTCTCCCAGATGGCCGCCCCATCCCAGGAGTGATGCATCTGTCACCACTGTTAGATCTGGTTGGGGAAGGGAGAGGGAACTGCCTCTGACCCTAGCTTGGTTCGTTATCCACCACTGCAATTGTTGTGCAGTTCCCTCTGAGATCTGAACACAGTTGGAAAGATTCCCCTGATACTGTGCCCACTGGAACTTCATGTCCCACTGCAGGGCCCGCATGTGCCATGCAGGAGGCCATGAGGCCCAGCAGCCTCAGTCATTCTCACTGAAATCCGGGATAGAAGCTGAAACATCAGTATCATAGCCCGAATATCCGGGACTCACTGCTCGGGAGGATAGGCCCTAAACTGCACTGTGTCCAGAACAGCTCTGATGAAAGGGAGCATCTGAGAGGGAGTCAGGTGTTACTTCGGCCCATTTATAGTGAACCCCAGCAAGTGCAAGAGGTCCGCCTTAGTCTGGAGGTGGGAGACGACAGCCTGGGGTGAGCCCGCCTTCAACAGCCAGTCATCGAGATAGGGAAGGACTGGAGCCCCTGATCTGCGCAGATGAGCTGCGACCACCGCCATCACTTTTGTGAACACCCCAGGGGCACTGGTAAGGCCAAAGGGGAGAACGGTGAACTGAAAGTGCCTGTGGCCCACCATGAACCGTAGATAGTGTCTGTGGGCTGGCAAGACGGAAATATGGAAATATGTGTCCTGCAAGTCCAACGCCACCATTCAGTCTCCGGGGTCGAGGGCAGACAGGACCTGAGCCAACATGAGCATTTAGAACTTCTCCTTCCGGAGGCAGTGGTTGAGGGCCCTGAGGTCTAGAATAGGACGCAGGACTTTGTCCTTCTTGGGCACCAGAAAGTAGCTGGAATAGCAACCACAACCTACTTCTGGCGCAGGGACCCTCTCTATAGCTCCTTTGGCCAAGAGAGCTAAAACTTCCTGGCGGAAAAGTGCCAAATGATTCTCCCACATGCGATCGAAAGACGTTTGCATGGAGGAAGGGTTAGTTTTGAAGGGGAGGGAGTAGCCTCTGTGGACTATTTGCAAAATCCACCTGTCTGACATGATGGATTGCCAGTGGAGGAGGTGATGGTGAATCCTGCCTCCCACTGGCCGTTGATGGGCCTGAAACATTGGACTAGGAAGGTTTGGAGGCTGCGGCAGGGGGGGAAAGGGTGGACTGGCCTGCCAGCTGGCTCCCAGATCCGTGAGGTTGCTGGGTCCCACGTTCGCGGCCACGCAGAGGCTGGGCAGCTTTCGTGAGCTGGTGGCTAGACTGGGCCGGACGTGGTTGGGTACTCCTTCCATGAAAGGGACGAAAAACAGACTGGAGTGGGCGAGAAGGCACGGCGAGGCCCAAAGATCTGGCCGTTGCCCGAGAATCTTTAAAGGGCTCCAGCGCCGAGTTTGCCTTGTCACTAAAAGATGACGGCCATCAAAGGGCGCATGTCCATCAAGGTTGACTGGACATTCCCCGAAATGCCAGATGTCCTCAACCAGGCGTAGCGCCTAAGGGTTACTGACATGGCAATCATTCTGCCCAGTGAGTCGGGGATATCCAGTCCACATCTGATCGTGAATTTGGCTGCGTCTCTCCCATCCACCACTGCCTGGGAGAGGATGGCCCGGGCCCCCTCCAGGCACTGAGACAGCACCTGCGCAACCATATCCCAGATGTTATGGGAGTATCGGCCCAAGAGGCATGTGGTATTCACAGACCGCAGTGCCCAGCTGGAGGAAGAGAACATATGCTTCCCAAGATGGTCCAGCTTCTTGGATTCCCTATCTGGAGGGGCAGAAGGAAATGCACCATTTGAAGAAGAGGCTTGGACCACTAAGCTCTCGGGGGAAGGGTGTTGGGTTAGGAACACTGGGTCGCCCAGGGCCATGCGGTGGCGGCGGGCAATCATCCTTTCCACAGGAGCCCCTGTGCTGGGCTTGGACCATGTGCCCAGGAGGACGTCAGTGAGGGCTTCGTTAATGGCAATAGGGGTTCAAAAATGGGCGCCGCAGGCTGAAGCACCTCAGTCAGGAGGTTAGTCCTGACCGCCACCGAAAGGAGTTCAAGGCCTAAGACCTCAGCCGCCCTTCTCACCACCACAGCATAGGACGCTCCCTCCTCCGTAGCCACGGTAGGGGGAGAAAGCAAGCCAGTGTCTAGAGAAGTGTCCAGACCACTAGCATCACCCAGGTCCTCTTGCCAGTCCGGTTCTTCCAGCTGGTCATTTAAAGGGTCCAGCGACCCCTACCAGTCCTCATCACCACCCTCTGGTCGATAGGGAACACCAGGTATGAACAGAGGAACAAAAATACCCTCAGGCATCGGTTCTGACGTCGGCCGACATCGGTCTGGCTCTGGGTCCAACTTGGGGATGAGGATGGCGACAGTCGGTCGGGGGCACGACTAGTGTTGTGGGCATCGTCGTTGTCTGGATTGGCACCGGGGAAGGTCGAGTGAGATCAACTAGCGTCGATCCGGATCCAGGCCTGGATCCACGGGGTCCCCTGGTGCCGGGGCCGGAGGCACCGGCATTGAAGGCCCAGGACCCCGGCCCGCTCTGCGGGGCCCGAAGGCATGCCAGCGGAGTCTGGATGCCCAAAGACCAGGTTTAAGGCCTTGTAGAACTGTCGAAGTTGGGCAGGGGACGCTCCAGCTCCCGGAAATGGGGGGAGGTGCAGAGTCGTCCCTGAATCGGGCACGGAGATGGAGCCTTTGAGCGATGACGCTCCGAATCCCACGTCGCATCAGCCGACCAACAGGGAGAAGGTGAAGAGCACTTGTGCTTCTTCGCCTTCTTCTTGTGTTTGGACTTACCCGATGACCTCGACGGCTTGGAGTGCAACGAGGAGTGGGGGCTCAGTGAACGGCCTCGAGACCGGTAACGAATCGGAGCTGACCGCCGGGCCTCCAACAACTTTCGGGACTGCTCCCACAAACTCTTCGAATGCATGGCCCGGCAGTCAGAGCACGACTTCGGGTCGTGGTCGCGCTCTAGACAGCACAAGCACACGAGGTGTGGGTCCGACACCGACAGCATCTTGTGACAGGACCCGCAAGGCTTGAAACTGGTCAGATGTTGGGGCATCCCTCGCGCACCCGAACTCGACAAAACCTCACAGAAAGGCTAACCAAAAAGTGGCTATGGGGTAGCTCTTTCCGGATCTGCGCTAGGCTGGTGCGGAAAAAGAAAGAACTGATGTCAGCACGCAGGGGCGGCGTGTCATGCATCGGCACTGATTGCCTACATCTCCCATAAGACCCAGAGACATGCGTAAGTGGGCCTTTAACCAGGACACTATAAAAGCCCCGCCCAACTGCAATCAGGTGCTTGTCAATCCTGATCAGCCCAGCAACCCACGAGACGTAGAGGAGGAACGCTGTAGCGGAAAAAGAATCCCCAAGCCCCGAGACCTTCACGAGTCCGCGTTGGAGCGCGGCCCGTTTGTACCAAGAGGAGCGCAAGAGTGCGTAATCGAGCTGTGGGAAAACCAATCACGGCATTTCTTTGTCTTTAGAAGCCCGGCTCCTTCCCGAGTCCGCACCAGAGCACGGCCCCTTCTTTACCGAGACACATGCGCAGGAGTGCGCGTTCGAGCCGTTAGGAAACCAATCACGGCATTTCTTTACCCTTGATGATTTTGTTTCCATTGCCGAGGACATCGTAAGGCAAGAAGAGCGGTTTTTAAGCTCCAACTTAACTTTCATTTTTCACGATGATTTTGTTCAGTACCTAAAGGCGCTTGGAGCCGTTGAAAGGCTCGGAGAGCAACGCTTTCATCATTCTTTCGTTATTATTAATTATCTATAGCAAGAGTGCGCTTGGAGCCGTTGAAAGGCTTGGAGAGCGACGCTATCCTTTATGTGGTGAATGCGGTTATCAGCCAGGAATTGGAACGGAAAAAAGGATACTTTACCTGTAAGTGTTTAAGACTTGATAGATACAGTCCAGGCATATACGTCTCTATGCTACTAGATTCCTAGTTTTCCATATATATGTTTGTCTTTTATTACAGGACACACAGGGCTAGGCAGCCAGAGTGAAGCCTCCAACTCTAGGTCAGCTCCCCTGAGGGTGTCTCGCAGCCACATCGTTGCTTGTTTCTTTTACTCCCTGTTTACTTTTCCCTTTTCCCCTGTGGTGGTGTTGCCTGTGGAGCGGTATTTTGTTGCTCACAGGGGATTCCGTTGTGGGGATAGGGTTATTAAGCATCTTACATCGCTCCTGCTGTATCCGGCATATAAGGTTAGTGGTTAACCTGTCTGTATTCTGATACGGCGTCTAAGTAGACACCGAGACATCATCCCGGCAACCATGATGCCGACAACAGACGGGGAGTCGACCGACGCCACCTACCGACGCGCAGGGGTACTACTAAACAAAAATATCCCGATCCAGTCTGACTCCTGGGGGAAATTCTATGGTAAGGAATCTACAACTAACTGTCTCTTTCAGATTGTGTGTTTGGACTGTTGATGGTGGCAGTCAGTTGTAGCTACAAGAGAAGCGGTGCTTTAGAACAAGCCAGATAGGATTTGCCGCATCATGGACCTAAATGCCATTTTACACAACGTAGCTGTAAGGCAATGTTTTCCATAACAGAGGAGGTGGGAGAAGGAAGAGGTAGTTGTGACACTGAATAGGGTTAAGTGGAGCATGAGAGACTACAAGAAGGCAATGTCAGTGCCACGCACACCCCCATAATGGCATAAATGTATGATAATGAGCATACGGCATATGATTCTGCTATGCTAACATTTTAAATACCTAAAATAACACCAAGACTTAGGAGCCCATACATTTATGTGTATCTCTACAACTAAATTATATTTGAGGGAATCTCCATGCCAACACCAGGCAGCAATGTAACCCTTGCTGGTCTCCTCCTTGGCCTTAGAGATGTGTGAGGAGTGGAAAAGGAAATGAGGTGGATGGAATGGAGTAAGAAGAAGTGTTATCTCTATCAACAAAAGGGGGTCATGTGGGATAATGTCATATCCTAACATTCCAAGACTTTGGCCAGATGTAGGAAAGTATGTTATTAGTAGGTGATGACATGCACCCTCAGCTAGTAATCGTACTAAAATCACTAATAGGTCCATTCAAGTCTCAGTAAATTAATCCTTGTTCAACCTTGGGTAGGGTAGCAAAAAAGCAGTCAGGCTTAACTTAGGAGACAGGTATGTGTAAAGCATTTAATACCAGGAAAACAGTAAATAAGCAAAATACACAACACAGTAAAAATACAAAACCACTTTATACAAATAGAGAATATTTGTATCTTTAAAATGACAAAAATCCAATGTAGGAAACCGGAGATGTCAATTAAAAGAATTAATTAAAAAAATTCTAGCACCAAATAGCTTAAAGTGCCACTCGAGGGTATGTGGTTGCCCTGGCACGAGACAAAGTCACAGCTTTAGGCCGACCACGATGGAAGGCGAGTCGGATAGGTTGAGGGCTAGGTCCTGGTCTAAAGTTTACCCTCAGACTTATTATTTTCTGGAAGCTACACTCTCGACTGAGAGTCCACAGATTCCTCGGATCTGGCATCCCATTTGACGAAGGCGGCCTGCTGCAGCATGATGCCTTTGTAAGCCTGTGGAAGTCTTTGCCCTTAACGTCGATGGTGAGGAGCGCCAGAGCTTTCAGCGGGACAAACCAGTGTGGTGAGGCCAATTCGCGATTCGACAGCGGCGGCTTGACTCTTGACGTCGAGTCGGTCTTCTCCTGGAGCTTTTCTGCCAAATTTTGCAGAAAGTTTCCAAACTTTTAGTTCTTGCTGTTCTTTGGCTCCTTTGGAGAAAACAAGGGTCCAGTAGCACCAGACAAGGGTCCAGAGACTCTGGGGCCAATTCCGATTCCAGCCGTAAATCTCTCCGACCGAGCCGGACCCGGAGAGAATTCCGACCGAATCGGACCCTAGCAGTCCGACCGGACGAGTACGATGCATTCGCATGCTATCGGACTCGAGTCGGTCGGACTCCCATTGAAGTCAATGGGAGCCGGTCGTGCAACGCGTACGCGGGCTCCCATTGACTCAATGGGTGTGAGGCGAACAAGGGCGCCCCCTACAGCGGTTACACGTCCAAGCGCATCGCGGCGTACATGCACAGGTAGGGGGGACCCATGGGTCCCCCCTGTGTGCGACTCGCGCGCCTACGCGTACAGGGGGGGTCCGACGCGGACCCCCAAAGTCCGGCTCCGACAGCTTTTTCGAGCCGGACGGCGCGAGTCGGTCGGACTGCTTGCGGCGCGCATCGTACTTACCCGGCCGGGAAACGTCTCCATTGCGTGGTGCGAGTCGTGTCCATGCGAGTCGGTCGGAGCGTGTTGAAGCCGTGTTCGAGTCGGTCGGCGATTTCGCGGGAGCTTGCATCGTACTCGCTCGGCCGGACCCGCGTACGATTCGGTCGGGAAACAGGGCTCCGAATCGGATCCGGTGAATCCGAATCCGATTCGGAGCACTACCGGCCGAGATCGGAATCGGCCCCTCTGTTTTGCCTCTTGGGGACTAGGACTCAATTTCCGACAATGCACCGCCACAGTC
The DNA here is from genome assembly GCA_963921515.1 of Calotriton arnoldi. Lineage (NCBI taxonomy): Eukaryota > Metazoa > Chordata > Amphibia > Caudata > Salamandridae > Calotriton > Calotriton arnoldi. The sequence goes on along the minus strand of CAWUFW010000246.1, from coordinate 1,374,082 downwards.
CAGGAAAAATCCAATTACAATTGGTCAGCTGGGGTGATCCTCTATTTGGCTTGGCAGGTGACATCTTCCAGTTCTGTTGTACCTATTGCTGATCAGGGAGTCTACTCATTTTCCTTCGAGTCAGACGCAGTCCTGTCTTTGTGGAGCCTTGTGAGTGCAGCAGGTGCAGTCCTTCTGAGTACAGTCCTTCTTCTTCTGATGTTCCAGGAAGTGATCCGATGAGCTTCTGCAGATCTCCCATATTTATCCTCCATTCTGGGCTGTCAAGAGGGGAGCACCCCAACCAATAGGGGTAAAGTTACCTCCCTCTGCTATGACCACTTCCTGTGAAGTATGGTATATTTGTGACCCAGAATGCACTGTTTTGCCAAAAATCAAAACCGAGAAAATCTCTCCTGGGTGTGTTAGTCTGTGTAACCAAACACAAAGGTGTGACTACCATCTGATTACACTGCCCTTCCAGCCCCTCTCCTAATCTAATTAGGGGGTCTCCCACGATCAAGGACGTGGGGGCTGGCCAGGCTCCTGTGACATCTGTTCTCCTGTGTTTTTAAGTTCAGCGTATCTCCCCAGCCCCCTTCCTCTCCCTCACTTCTCCAGGAAGCAAATCTCCTCCCATCACATGGCTGTATTGTTTCAGCCCCAGGCCACTTCATACCTACCGGGCTTGGCTCAGGCTATCAAAGGCTGACCAATCAGAAGAGGCTGCTACAGGGCTGTTTTAGGTAACTTCAGGCTAGTAAATTCTAAAACTACTTTCCTGTAATAGTTATATTAAATACTTTGGCAAGTTGTTTAATTTAATGTGATCATTAATTTGATACTTTGAACGATATTGCTAGCTAGGTACAATCAAAAGTTAGACTTTATTAAGTTTAATAAAGCCTAGGGGGTAGCAGTACTACAATAGGAAAAAAATGACTCTGTTTTTCTTTACCAGAGCCTAAAAAATATATTTTATATTGTCCCTGCTTTTTATCACAATGCCCCCTACCCTTGGGACACCTAGGGCAGACCTCAGGGGTGACTTATAAGTTAAAAAAAAGTTTGTTCTGGTCTTTGGAAGTACTTTCATTCCAAAATCGAATTTGAGCATAATTTTATTATAAAACCAGCCTGCAAGGCAGGCCTGGCTTTAAAATGACACCAGAGACCACAGCTGTGCTGTAAGTCCACTGGGGTCTCCAAACCTACATGCCCTACCATATACTAGGTTGTCTTTGCCAATTAAAATTATACAATTTACCATAAACCTTTAGAGGACAGACCACTGGCCCTGAGCCTGGTTAGCTGAGCCAAGGGCACTTTCAAAGTGAGTAACCTCCAGCATCAGTCAAAAAATTAGGGTGATCAGGACAAAAAGGATGACTGTCCTACACCAGTCTATTCATTATTAGTCCTATTGCCAGTGCTTTAAATGGGCTTGTACTGTCAGGGACTGAGTAATTGCACTTCCTTATTTGGACAGAGAGATTACCTGTACTTCTCGGCAGAGGTGCAATTATTTTAATTGAAGAGTACTGGCACTTCTCAGTAGCAAGTAGGTACTCTAATATAGGGCACCCGCACTCTTTCTTTTCGCTTTCAAGCATTGCCTGTTGACCCTTACCGCCTGCCGTCCTGCGGCTGATGGTAGGGTTGGAGGTGCTGAGTCGGTTAAGAACACGAGTGGGATTTTGCCTGGTGCTTTTGTTACATCTATTTTGCCTAGGCCTCCTGAGTAAGAAAGTCTAATTATTCCCTCAAGATGCCCCTGATCACAGTGAGTAAACACGCTGCTTCAGTAGTCTATCCATAATTGGCCAGGAGAGTTTTCTGTCTTTCTTCAATGGCACTGATTCTGTGCCTCATCTACTTTAGCACTTGGACTCTCCTTCATCTCACTCTTCGTGGAGGGATTACTTTTTCCCCTCCTAAGTAAGACTAAACCATATATCTTGTTGTAGGCCCATAAAATGTAATACCTTGGGAATGTTGCATATGAACCCCCAATTCCTATGCCAAGTGGTTGCATGTCAACAATTTGTGTCATTCAAAACTGTGCATTATAAGAAATATTGTGCTTCACTGATCACATATGTTCACCTTTATTAGTCCACACATATTTCCCCTGCCTAACTTCAAAAATACTTGTCACTAACTTTTACATGCAGAGCTTTGAAAACAAACATTTGGTTCTACTCCCTCGTTGTTAATTTATTCCAGATGTACGTTTCGTTTTCTCTGCATGATATTTAAATAGTCCATTGTTCTCACACTCTGTCATTGCAGGGTGCCGCCGATTTTCATTTTGAACCCTACAACTACTTGATCTCATGACATAAAGATCACGTTTTGCATTTTTATGATGACTTCTTAACACAGCTATGTGCACAGTTGGCTATTACATTTTTTTATTTTATTGGCTAGCAGTAATGGAGGCTCTGGACTGTTTCTGAAAGAGTTCACGTTAATGAACTACATTTTTTATACACATTGTTTATTACAGGAATTACAGAAAAGAGAATAAATATAAGCTCATAAAAGTATACCATGATCATAAGCTAAAAATCATTGTCATAAATGCACCTATGCACACAAAATACACTTGTAATATTTCATGTGCATAGAATAATTCATCACAATTCCATTTCTATTAAATATTAACACATCTTCATTATATTGACTCCAAGATTTAAAAATGCTTTTAATTCATTAATTCCCTTGTAAAAGACATATTCATGGTAGCACTCCGTGTCAGTTTAATTAAACAATCTGTTCCAGAGGGGAATCTGGGCATTTCTAGTTCGCCATAATCAACGGATGTGCTACTGTCATATCTACACAAATATATTTCTGGAAATGCATTTCAGGAAACATTAAAAAGTAACTCACGTATCCTAATAATGCAGTTTTACATTTTAGATCTAGGGAGTTGCTTACATTTCTGACTTGAGCTATAAAATAGAAGTCACCAATAAGCTTCTAGATGCGGACAACCTCAGACCATTCGAGCCAGTCTCACATTTGAGATGCATTATATCGAGGGCAGTCAACAAAGATATTGGAGGTACATTTAGTCAAAGAAGACAGAGTATTGAGAACATTCATCCACCTCATATGATGAGCATGTAATGATTCATGAATTATAGCATGAATATTCTTTCAATCTACAAATGTCAAATTCATCTCTGATGCTCTTTGTCTCACAGGAGTTGACAATCTTCAGCACTGACTCAACTTCACTTGCTCCCTGCCTCAGCATACATTAGCTTTACTAGCGCGTTTGGATGATAAGTTATCCCAAGCATAATGTTTACAAAGAACTTTATAGCAATTAATAGAAGACATAAAACCAATTGTGATGAGGCATATTACTATATCACGAAGAAGCACATTGGAAAGTTTCAAATGATCTTTAAGAAATCTGCAACCCTCAGGACTCCCATACTTAGCCATCCCCAGAGGAGTAACTAATTAACGGCCACATCTTAGTTCAATTTACAAGAGTTGATTCACAATGTAAATCTGGGATGTTAAAAATATCAAAAGAGCGATACATTTCTTGCTCAAGTTGAGAAGCGACTTAAAGGAAACTGATTTAGTTACATTTTTGATATGCTGTATACTTGGAATATCGGGATCATTTCGGGTGTAAATTTAAATTGCCCATGCGAGTTATCAAACAAAGGACAGGTGTTATCAGATAAACTAAGCATCTGAATCACAAAGACAAGCCCACGCTGCTGCCTCCATACATGAAGGTGGCACAGACCGATGTATGCGTGGCCAAATGCATGTGATTCCCAGACCATCGGCCTTCGAGCAGATTTCTTGAGAAGTGTTCAATACATAAATTGGCTAAATTGCTACAAATCTCTGGTGAGTACAGTTTATAAAACTTTGATGGAAACACATCTTCTCCTCGGCTTTACATTCCCTGGTATTAATTTGTGTATGTATGTATGTATCTGTTTGTGTAGTGCGAAACACGCCCAAAGGCACCACTTCTCTTGCGGCTGAGAGCTGTCAAGGTCAAAGGCCAGCATACTGCCAATGAGTGACAGGAGAGTTAGTTGGTTATTGGGTTTTTACTGCATTGTAATGTGGTGTTCTTTAAAGAGGTGTGTATTTAAAAATCTGTTTTTCTGGCAATGATTTTTGACGCATTTTAAACAGGGAAGCTGCTTTTCATGCATTATTCTCTATAGTCATTTTGGTTATGGTAAATGTATTCTCATCGTGTCAAATATATTTCTTAAGCTAAGCGTTCAGAGGCATTATTCAGCTTGCCAACTTCATATTTTCACTTTTTCTGGTGCAGTTTCCTATTTGTGAAATTTTAGTGTATGTTTGAAGCATTGATAACGATTATTTAGCTACACTTAATACTGATCTGTGTTTTTGAAGCTTTCTTTAACAACATTTCAGTCGCCCTGTGGCTATCTGGGAACACTTTAGGTTCTCTAAATTCATTTAGGTTCTTCAAATCTCTTTCTCCTTCAGTGAGCAGCTGGCACGGGCCATTTTAACCATTGCTCCTGCGGCAGAAACTCATTGTTGTTGTCGCCGTTTAGGCAGTAAGCTGTTTGCTGTAGATACATATTCCTAATTTTTCCGGTTCATGCACTTCCCTTGTTGCCCTTGCTATAAGCACCTCAGGAAGTCTCACAACGGAAATGGCCCATACCCAGAATGACAATCAGCACCGGCTTTTTTTAAATATTTTTTAAAATTGTTTAATTAAGCAGTTTTCTCCATGTATGTCTATGCCCATCGGCATTAGTAGGGCAAAAAACCTAGCTAGTGAGCAACATAGCACTGACTTCCCATTCAGGGTCGCTTATATCGGAGCAGGTTGCTCGTGGGTGGTGAATCCTATTGTATGGAGGTTCCATAAAGAAAAATACCTCAGAATGCCACAGCTCTGGAATCCCCTAAAGTTACCTTAGTTTCATTGTTTCAAAGGGGTTGTCTTTGACTTCTTGACTGCTCCAATCAGGAGACACCCTTACAATGATCCAGCTGTCTATGTTCTTGTTGTGATCATTATCTCTGTTGCGAGATTTACTGGCTAAGGAAAGTCCCTTTTGTCAGCCTCAGGCTTTACTTTTGTCATCCTTGCCCATCTTCTCACCAATGTCACCGGCAGCCCTTACAAAAAGTGGCAAGTACTATGTCTTGGTCCACACTTCTACTACAGAGCCTATTCAGTGGCTGGGATAAAATGCGTTTCCCCTACTCTCTCCATGTTGCCTTAAGCCCCTCTTCATCCAGCTCTGGACTGTTTCTGAAAGAGTTCATGTTAATGAGCAAGATTTTCATGTACTCATTTTTTACTGCAGGCATTACACAAAAGAGAAACGCACAACTCAATGTGCTACTGGAACCAAGCTAGACCCGACTGACAAGTCCCAATCAGAGTGAAACCAGTCTTGGGTTGCTTGTGCTCCGATTCAAGGAGGGCCTGGCTTGGCATTTTGGGCTGGACTGTTCCTACTGGAGCTGAGTCAAGACTGATTTGCATATGGCTGGGTGCAAACTGAGGTGGCCTGGTGGGTAAAGGAACCATGGGTTGGAAGGCTACCTCTATCGATTTGCTAGTGGTTAGAATTATTGCAATCCTTCCATCACCTTTTGTGTGTTTGATGTACCTCTTCATCCAGCAGGCAGCTTGACTGCCAGACAGTTCCATTTGCTTTTGAATGGCTCCGTTCTCTAGCATGTTCCTGTGCGATCACAGCCCAGGATGTGGGCTAATCACAAGGCTCTGGTCAGCCTCAAAAGCACTCTGGCGGGGTTGTCCCATGCTGCCTCACTCAATGCATGGTTTATAGTCAGGACTGGTTTGGGCACTGCTGCTCCTGGGCGGGCATCTCTAACTTGTGCTTGAGCTGTATGGCTGCAGCCATTTTGGATCCTCAGTGATAAGGGGCTGTTGGTCTCCTATGGTCTGACCCTCTTTCTGCACAGATAATATTTTATTCTCATAAGGCATTCCCTTTGCTAGTCTTGTACTCCCAAGGCCTCATACTCATTCCCCCATTATTGCTATCTTGAGAAGAATAAGTAACTTATATTTTGTACCTTTTTTGATGAGCTCTATCTTTATGCAGATTACTCATCTACAAATGTCCCCCGCTACAAGTCTAGATCTGACTACAGATCAGTCACCATAAAATGCAAGAACTCTGGTTGTGGTGGCACATTAGATTTGTCCTGAGTTACTCCTGTGCCTCATAAAGGCATTGACCATCACGTCACTTTGGGCTAATTTACCTCTATCACATAGAAAAGAGAGAAATTAAGTCATCGGAAGGAAACTTTACCAAACCACGTATAAAATCCCCTGTGCGCCTTAGCGTTAGGCAAGTAAGATGCAGGCTTTTCATCAGAACATGCACTGCAAGAGGTAAAGTTACTTGTTCTAATGAAGACTGCTTACATCAGATTACTTATATAGAAAGCCGTTCACAGCAATAAACCAAAACATGCAGGATCTGAAAAGAAAAAGCCAGGAAGTAGTGGGGAACATCCTACACAACTGAACCCTCATCACTTCACTTCAATTCAAGAAATGATGCCATGTAAATGAGTGCACAGGGGCCCGCATTTCTTTATTGTAGATGTCTAAAATGAGCACATTGCTTAAAGGCCTGGAGAAGCATCTTTACTCCTCATAGGACGCATCATGAAGCCTTCGGGTACCTTTTATGCCAGTTCATAACCCATCACGCTACACGTCACTCTCTAGCAAGGAACTATCTGTTTGGAGACCTTACATTTCGCCTTCAAAAGAGCGTATAATACTGCTTCTTCACACCAAAGTTACAAGAGGAAATGACGTGGGGGTGTATGGCTTGTCAGTCTAATTAGTGAAATCTCTTCTCGTAATTAGAAAAATGAGGAGTCTGGAAAAGCTAGAACCTGGATATCTTTACTACAATGAAGATCAGTCGCCTCTATTGGAAGAAAAAATGGTCCATCTCTCAATACCTTTATCATGGAAGGAGGATCTGCACAAAGAGCGTGTGACTCCACCTCAGTACTGGCAGATGGAACTGAAACCCTGATCATAGTCTTAATACTCAACAGTTTCTGTGACCAGGAATGAAGAACCTCAAAGGAAGTTCGCATCAAGAAGCTTAGCACTAGATTAGGATCCACAGGGATAGAATGAACAGTGGAAACATGATCGCTAAACGTTTTGGAAACATCATAACAAAGAACATTTCAAATGGTGCTCCTATTTCTGGAGAAAAAAGTGAAATGAACTGCAAGATCCCAGTTTACCCTTCAAGGATGCCAAGAAGGTCCAACCTTATGCCAGCAGTGAATGCCATATTGACAGGGATATCAACTTAGGCAATTGCCCCAATCTTTATGTGAGCTGTGAGTGAGCTTCCTCACTGTCAAACCTCCTGTAAGAAGTGAAGAACTTTCAGTAAGAGTATCTTTGAAAACCTTCTGTAGCAAGCCAGAGCGTCAAGGCAGTGTCCAGAGAAAACAAGTGTGATATGTCAAACAAACCACTATACGGATGTTCAGCAATAGAACCAAATCCTTTATAATGTCCACAATTTAAGTAAAATGCTAAAGCTTTAATAATAAAAATGAAACAACATGTAGAAAAATTGATACAACCATTAAAAGCAATATAGAAATATATTTTCACCCCAGAAAGGAAATAATGAAAAGTGAGTGGGGTAAAATAGCACTTGCTCCACAGTGACATGGTCAAGAATACGTTTATCAAAATTTTCTACCTTATAGCCGGAAGAATCCCACCGGAGCTTAGCAAATTCAAGCCAAATGGACATTATCGACTCACCCACTGATGAGGCACAAGGCCTGTGCAGCAGGGAGGAGCAGGTCCTTGACCCAGCTCTCTCCTGTGCCAGCTGCGCTGCCAGCCTAGTATTTCTCTTCTCATTCCTTCATCCTTCAAGGTTCATCCCTCAGCCCTACCCTATTCAACACCTACATGACTCCTTAGCCAATGTTGTCAGATTGCATGAACTGAACATCATATCCAACAATGACGATACCCAGCTATGAGATGACTCCTCCACCACGCTGACCAGCTTCCGCAGGTCCATGACGAGCATCGCCGACTGGATGAGAGACAACTGTCTAAAACTTAAGACAAGACAAAAGTGCTACTCTTCGGGAACAATACCTCCCAATGGAAAGACGCCTGGTGGCCTTCCAAAATAGGGCCCTTGCACACCCTTACCACCCACGCCTGCAACCTTGGCATCATCCTGGATAGTAAGCTCACCATGAAAAGACAGATCAATGCTGTTTCATCCACCTGCTTCCTCACCCTTCGCATGCTCTGTAAGATCTTTAAGTGGCTCACCACTGACAACAGACAGACGGTCACACAAGCCCTTGTCACCAGCCGACTGCACTACGGCAACACACTCTACGTAGGAATCACCTCACACCTCCTCAAGAGACTGCAAACAATACAGAAGTCAGCGGCTAGACTCATCCTAGACCTCCCTAAACGTAGCCACATCACCCCCTACCTCAAGAAGCTCCACTGGCTCCCCATTCAGAAGAGATGCCAGTTCAAGATGTTGATCCACACCTTCAAAGCCCTCCACTGCCAGGGACCAGCTTACATCAACCACCAACTGCATTTCCACCTTCCACACAGACACCTGCGCTCTGCCTTCCTCTGCGTCACCCACACCCCGCATTCGTTGTCATACAGTGGAGAATGTTCCTTCTCCTACCTCCTGCAAAGTCCTGGAACAACCTCCCTCTTCACCTCCAGACCTCATCCTCTCTGTGGGAAGTCAGAAAAGAACTCAAGACCTGGCTCTTGAACTGAGCCTCCCTGCAGCAGTGTTCTTAGCGCCTGGATACCCACATGGGTGATTAGCTGTGCCCTACAAATCCAAATTGATTGATTCACTGACTGATCTCACTCGCTCTTCTCCTGCCTGTTTTCCAATCTCCCACCAAACCCTCCCCTGATTGCTGCTCTCTTGCCTAGCCCCGCCCACTATCTCCCAGCACCTCTCCCTCCTTCCAGGACCTACTTAATGAAGGCCGTGCCGCCGGCGTGCTGAAGGCACACCATAGGCAAGTCCATCTGCGTCCATCATGCCTGGACTGCGCCCACATCAGGACCCCTGGTCCTCAGCCTACCCACAGATAGGACACCGCCACCCTCTATGCCCTGAACACCGGACGACCCAGCAAAAGCTGCTGCCACACCACATCCTACTATAGGACTGTTCTCCTGCACCAGATGCACCTTCTCCTGCACCAGCACAACCACCGCCACATCACAAAACAGCTCGCCGATCTCGTGACACCACGCCAAAAACGACAGAGCGACTCCACTGCCTACAACTCAACACGTGCTCTATGCGCAAGTATTCCACCGAATTATGGGACCTCATCACCACCCATGTACCCGACATCGTCTTCCTCACCAAGACCTGGCTCAACCCCACATTCACCCCGGACATTGCCACAGTGATTCCTGACGGATATAAAATCACTCACAAGGACTACACCAACCAGCCGGGAGGAGGAACAGCCATCATCCACAAAGAGACCACACAGTGTACCACCACCACCACCGACAACACCACCACCCCCCCATGGAACATCTCAACTTCAAGCTCCACACCGACGACAAAACAACCATCAGATGCACCCTCGCATATCGACCCCCGGGCCCGTGCTCCAGCTTCTGCAACCCCATTGCAGACTACATTGCACCACTTGCCTTAGACTCCAAGGTGTCATGATCCCCCTCCTACGCCACCTGCATAGTGGGCTAGCATGCAGGGCTCATGTTGCTTTATTCCTAATGTGCTTTATGGCATGCTATGATATCATGACTGATGTTTCCCCATCATCCGCATGACCGATGTTCCCCAGCACCCTCATAACTGATGTCCCCCCCACCACCCTCATGACTGATGTTCCCCCAACCACCACAATACTGATGTTTCCCCAGCATCCGCATGACCAATGTTTCCCCAAGCAGCCTCATGACTGAGGCTTCACTAGCACCCTCATGACTGTTGCTCCCCCTGCACTCTCATGACCGATGCTTCCCTAGAACCCGCAATTCCATTGTGCTTAAATCCCAGCAACTGTTCCCCAAATCCAGTGAACCAATGGATTAACTGCTCTCGCTGCTGCTAGGTCCTTGGTGTGGTTTCCTATTGAATCCCTGCAAGCTTCCCCCAGAATCTCATGAGCCAATGGCAAGCCTTGCTCTCGCTGTTACTGGGGTCTGGGTGTTGTTTTCCATTATGCACGTTCGAGGGAAAACAATATATTTGTTTCCTGTTTTGTTCCAATCAACAAGTTGCACCTGCCCATTCTGTAAGGACAAAAAGAGTGTACAAGTATGTGTTTTCTCCAAGGTTCGAGAACCATCCAGACAGACATGTGTACCATGTGCGACACATGATCTAGCTACATCCATTGAGCCTTCAAGAGGGTATATAAACCCTGCCTAAACCCGAATCGTGGCTTGGCCTCGCTCCATGCGGAACAAGCCTCACCCTTCCCACTCACCTGAAGAATCCTGCGGGAAGGGAAAAACGCTCCAGTCTCCTTCAAGTCCATCTGAACCTTTGGTTCCCGTGGCACAAGCTCCCTTGATATCTTCCTCCTTGCTCCCTCCTGCACAGCTGCTCTGGCCCCCCTTGACTCCCTAATTCAAAGCCTTGAGATCTTCCTAGAACTTCAGTCAAGTGGAAGAACTAGGCTAAGTACTTGATATCAGGTTAGTGCGCACTAAACCTCCTATAGTAGTAAACAGGACCGAATAGTCTTTTCTTCAAAGACTGTAGACTTTTCCTCCATGTCCTCTCTTGTGATTTACTCTAGCACTTCTTGTGTGTTTATACTCCGGACCCTTCCTACAACCTTGGTGCTAGAACTGTATCACACAAGGACTAAAGTGTTGAGTTTTGTGTGTCTCTGATAAACAGCAGTGCCAAGAGAAAGCACTTCCGAGTCCTTGATATATGCATGAACTGTGTTCCCCACCCTGTGTTCCGAGTGCATCCTTGGGAGTGCAAGTAACTCCAACATTTGCTCTGAGTGTCCTTGGGAGTGCAAGTAACTCCAGTCTTTGCTTTGAGTGTGTCCTTGGGAGTACAAGTAACTCCAACTTGTGTTCCGAGGGTATCCTTGGGAGTGCAAGTATCTCCAACCTTTGTTCCTAGTTCATCCCTGGGAGTGCCAATAACTCCAAACTGTATTTCAAGTTTATCCCTAGGAGTGCCACACTCAAATCTGTGATTTTGGTTATTCTGCTCTCATGCCGAGCTGCTGATGAAACATGTAAGTTTATGTCACTGAAGTTAACGCATGTTCAGTGTATGTAGAGACCTGTTAGTGTACTGATGGTAACTGTCTCCTCTTGTTATTTTCAGTGCATTGCATCATCGCAAAGCCAGAGGTTCTGGTCCAGAGCACATCTACCTCGCAAACGTAGAAGGTCTCAGAAGTAAAAAAATCCAGTTATGCAGTGTTGCACAGCCGCTGAGCAGATCCAGTACCGCAAGTCTCTCGTTTCTTATTTTATCCCAACCCCAATTCTCCCCAGGAGACGGTGTGAGATGTAAAGTTTTGGTTTCCTTGACTTGCATTGTCCTCGGGAGGGATAGGAGGTTCAGCATCCGCTCCAGTGTCGTCTCCGCGGTTGGGACCTGGTGAGTGCATGACACAAGGACTACATCTTCCTCTGCGACCTAAATTTCCACATCGACGACCCCAATGACAAAAACACTGCACAACTCCTCATCAATATGAGCAGCCTTGGATTGACCCAGATCGTCCACAACCCTACGCACACCGCAGGACACATACTCAACCCCATCAGTAATCGCATCAAATACAGCCATGCCACAGAACTCACAAGGACCAATCGCTCCATTATCCACTTCAGCATCTCCAGCCACCGCACCGCTACCCCCATGATGAACAGTGCCCCCCACCGGAGGTTGAACAAAATATCAGAGACCAGCTGGACGGATGCCATCAACACCTCCAACCACACTACCACTTCCAACCTCGAACCAGGAGTTAAGAACTTCAATGCCTGGATCACCAACTGCTCTGATAGCATCATCCCCATCAAGAGCAAAACCCATAGAAAAACCTCCAAAAAGGCCCACTGGTACACCCAACGACTCAAATCAGCGAAACGGGAGAGCAAACATCTAGAAAGGAGATGGCGCACCAGCAAGGACACCTCCGACAGGCAGCCTTCAAGAACTCCCTCAACTACCACCGACTGAGGGCAACAAAGAAGACAGTCCTAGCTGCATGCATCGAAACCAACACCACCAACACCAAGGAACTTTTCAACATTGTTAAGGAATTCCCCATCCCAATTGCCAGCGAAAACATCACACCCTCACAGGGGCTGTGCGATAACCTCACCGACTTTTTCTATGAAAAGATCGCAAACATATACAGAAACTTCAAACCCCAACCCACACATGTGGACTTCCTCGACAGACCCGTCACCACCACAGCCGACACGACCCACAGACTGACCACTTGGAACCTCCTCTTCAACCAGGACACCACTTCCACCATGAAATCCACCCACTCAGGAGCTCCCACAGACCCATACACACACACCACATCTTCCATCTTGGAAGCAAAAGGATTGGCCAGGAACTCACCACCCTGCTCAACACCTCCATCACCACGGCAATATTTCCCAACGTCTGGAAACACATCAAAGTCAGACCTCAACTCAAAAAACCCTCCGCCAACCCCAGGGAACTCAAAAACTATCAGCCTATCTCCCTGCTCCCATTCCCAGTGAAAGTACTGGAAAAGACCATCAACAAGCAGCTCATGACACACCTGGAGTTATACCAGCTACTTGACACCTCCCAATCCAGCTTCCATAGCAATCACAGCATCGAGACTGTCCTTATCTTAGCCCCAACAACATCCGATCTCTCCTTGACTGAGGAGAGACAGCAGCCCTGATCCTCCTCGACCTCTCGGCAGCCTTCGACACCATATCCCACCATATGCTGATCGAAAGACTCCACCACATTGGTATCCAAGGGGACATGCTCAGATGGATAGCCTTCTACCTCACCGGAAGAACCCACAGGATCCACATCCCACCTTTTGCCTCCAAACCCAAGGACATCACCTGCAGTGTCCCCCAGGGTTCATCCCTCAGCCCCACGCTCTTCAACCCATATATGACACCGCTGGCCGACATCGTCAGATCCCACCGTCTCAACATAATTTCCTACGCAGATGACACCCCACTCATCCTCTCACTCACCGATGACCCCACCACCACAAGAACCAAATTCGATAGATGCATGACAAGTATCGCCGACTGGATGAACAACTGAACACAGACAAGACAGAAGTGCCAATCTTCGGCAACAACAGCAACACATGGACTGACTCCTGGAGGCCATCACACCTAGGATCCGCATCCACTCCCTCTGACCATGCCAGAAACCTGGGATTCATCATAGACAAGCTCACTATGAAATCACAGATCAATGCCGTCTCCTCCATCTGCTTCCTCACTCTGCACATGCTACATAAGATTTTCAAGTGGCTACCCCTGTACATGAGGCGCAGCTAACACAGGCCCTCATCACCAGTCAAATGGACTACGGCAATACTGCATAGGAATCGCCACACACCTCCTACAGAGACTTTAGATCATACAGATCTCCGCACCCAGATTCATTCTCGACCTTCCCCGACGTATCCACATCACACCCCACCTCGGGCAACTCCACTGGCTCCCTATATAGAAGAGGTGTCAATGCAAGCTGCTGACCCACACACACAAGGCGCTACACAACCAAGCACCTGCCTATGTTAACCACAGCCTGTACTTCCACCAACCACTGAGAAGACTATGCGCCACCTCCCTTTTATTTACTAACACGCCCTGCATCTACAGAAGTAGAGGTTGCTCCTTCTCCCACATAGCAGCGAAGACCTGGAACAGTCTGCCCATGCAACTCCAGACCATAACCTCACTTCAGGAACTCAGAAGGGCCCTCAAGACCTGGCTGTTCGAATGAGCCTCCGGGGCCTGCTAGCGCCCAGATACCCTATCGGGTGATTAGTCGTGCTTTATAAATCCTGATTGAATGATTGAAATAGCCAATGATGAAAGACAGAGAAACAGTGACACTCCGTGACCATGTCGTTCTATGTTTTAAAATGCCACCGTTAGCACTAATAAAATGCTGCAGTGCAGTTTGAGGCCAGCTCTATTCACATTTCCGAGGCTCTCTCAGACCAGATAGAGCATGCCAAAACTACAAATGGAAAAGAAGGGCAGGAGAAGCTTTCACTCAGGATTCATCCACAAGCGATTATAACAATGACTGGTACCAGGCATGAGGGAAGTGCTACAAAGATGCAAGAAGATGCCAGGACAGAGAAGCTATGGACAAAGAAGTGGTAGTGGCCCTCAGGGCAGGCAGGATAAAACCAAAGAACTGGAGATCAAACAGAGTGCTACAGAATAGACTACTTTGGCTGACATGAAGCAGAAAAATGCTGTCAATCACAATACATGGCAAGAACAGAGGTAAGCAGTTCCTAAGGGAGGCGTGAACGGGAATGGGAGAGCGAGGGAGGGAGGGGAATAGTGGACAGTGGATGTTTTGTTGTTCCTGGTGTAGAAGGGGAACTGTAAATGGAGTAGCTCCAATTAGGAGCAAGGGCCCTCACACACCCCGAGGGGTGTCATGCTTCATCATTGGGAAGCTCCTCGTTGGAGGTCTTCTCTGGTTGCCGACGTGAAGCTAGGGGCGTATGTGTAGTGAGTAGAGATGGTAAGCAAAAAGTGTGAGTTAAAAATAGCTAGAGGGTTCCCAAAAATAATTTTATTTTATGGGTTCCTATGCTACAGATAAAAACAACCGACTATAAAAGTCGTGGCTGGCGAGGAAAATTATACCTGCTTCAGCTCAGAGTGGTGTGTGTGGGGTGGAGATGGTCGACATGTTTCATGCCCTAAATCGTCCAGTCAGATCTATGGCATTTCTTCAGGACTGGGGGATCCTCATTCACATTCTAAATCAGCCCTGCTGCAGCTTATTTTCTTCCCCTGCTAACCATGCCTAAAAGAAGTGTGCTTCTGTGACGTTTTAGCACCTCTCTTTCACATCTTAGTTCTGAAAAGAGGAACTCCTGCTTAGCTTGCTCAGCCAAAAAAGTTTACATTCTTGTTACAGCTGAAGATCGCCATTTCCTTTTCCATAATTTCAGGCACCTGTGTAACCTCTTTGCTTTCCAAAGTCATGTTATCTCCTTTGAAATCTTGCACACTGAGTTTGAATTTGTACCTTGCTCCCTGTCAACCAAATCTGTGCGTCACACATAATACATATTTTTCTTTTTGTTAATAAATCTTTTCAGACTTCGAGGGGCTTGTGCGCACACTTTCTTTAACAACTATGCTGAGTTGGTGCCAGGATGTGGCTCTGCTTGATTGGATGCGGTGAACGGAGCTGAACTGGACTACACACAACAGAGAAAAGATGGATGATTCTTGGTGGGGAACTTGAGTGAAGGATGGCCTGGAACAGAACTCATCATCCAGCTCAGACAACACCAGTGCCCTTTGAAATGTATGTAATATGCAGTCTAAATGTATTTATTGATATAGAGATTTCACTGAAGAACATGCTACTTACTATCCATATTGACTCTTCTGGTAGAGACTCTAACTGCAGATTATTCACCTTGTAAATACCCACAGGCATCAGACTGGATCCAGTGAATTTTCTGTAACAATTCACACACACACATCAGTAGGTGGCACTGTGCTGCTCTGGGTTGATCCATCCCTTGTTCAAGCCACTATATCTGTCCAACCTCTACATACTGATTTCAGTTTTTTTCTGATCTCTGTCTTCACTGTCGGACCCTGAGCCCATAGAAAACACTATATGCTATGTTGCAGATCTCTAGATTGGAATATCATTAATGGACTGTATAAGTCCATTCCACAGAAAGAGCAGGAAGGTGGGTCAGTGAGACAGTGTCTGCCCTGGGTCCAGGGAAGATAAAACTAGGGTCAGGGTGAGCATCTTCAACTTTGTCCTTCCGGAGAAGGAAGTTCAGAGGGCAGAGATCAAGGATGAAGGCCTCCATTCTTTTTCACCACAAGGAAATAACAGCAGTACCTTCTCTGCAGAGTAATGGACAGGTGGTCCTCGGGAAGGTGGTGTGGTTGACATATCCAGGGGGTGAAACAGGAAGGGAGTAACAGTGTTCCACAATTTTGAGCACCCATGGGTCTGATGTGATGCTCCTCCACCCCGGGAGGTATAAGGTGATGCTTCTTCCCACTGGGTGATCATGTGGTGCTGGGTACCAATCAGAGTAGTTTTGCTGCAGCTGCAGGGAGGGGTTGGGGATTGGGTAGATTGTTGCCCCTTGCAGCTTGCTCCCTGCCTCAACTTCGAAAGGACTGAGAGGTCTGCAGTTGCTAATGTATGTTCTGCAATTGCATAAGTTGGTATCCCCTACCGAAAGCTTGAAAGGGGCTAAATTGTTGGGGGAGCTGCCGGACAGATGGAGCGATGCCCAAGGAGTGTGCAGTGGCCTTGCTCTCCTTTAAACAGTTTGAGAGCCAAGCCCTTCTTTTCTCCAAAAAGTCTAAAGTCATCAAAGGGCATGCCCATTAAAGATTGCTGGACATCATTAGAGAAACTAATAGAGTGAAGCCATGCATGGCAGTGAAGCACCACGCTAGTCCTGAATACCCTACCAAGAGATCGCACATCGTGGATGGACATTTGGCTGCCAGGATGATACAAATCACCTTAGAAGGAAGATCGAAGGCCATTGTAGGAAGCTGGCTCTTTATGTAGTTTACCAAAACAAGGTACACTATATAGAAAGTCCATACAACCCTTATTGGCTTACAGGGCTTAAATTAGTAACTCCAAATGCTCTCTTATGTGGTAGTGTGGGTGAGCAGTTTAGGCTTATTAGAGGGTAGTGTTAAGCATTTGGCGAACACACAGAGACAATGAATGAGACACAAAAGAAAAAACTCAAGACCAATTTTAGAAAAATAACAAACAAGTTACTTAACTTCGGTAACGCATTATCTGGTAGAGACTCTATCTAGCTGCAGATTCCTTACCTGAATTTCCCAGGCATCCGGCTGGATCCGGGAACTTTTGCTGAGCAATACCCATTGCGCTTGCCGTCGAGTGGCTCCATTTGGCTCTGCGTGACGTCGGCGGCAGCGTCGGTTATGACGTCGCGGTCACCTATATAAGCGCCACCCAGGCGCGCGGACGTCAGTATTTTTCATTTTTTCCACGCCATATGCGCAGATCCACTAAGTAACTGACGTGGTCGTGTGCAAAACTAGGGCCCTGAAAATGGGAGTAACCCTAGCTCTAATAAAATTATTCCGCAAATCGGGGAGGCATGGGTGAGGCTGTAAGGAATCTGCAGCTAGATAGTCTCTACCAGATAATGCGTTACCGAAGGTAAGTAACTTGTTCACCTGATAGAGACTTCTAGCTGCAGATTCCTTACCTTCAAATTAGATACGCAAGCCATACCATTCCGGCGGTGGGTTGCAGACCAATACCTTACACTAGGATGTCCTGCAGGACTGAACGAGCAAAATGCCCGTCCCCGCAGACCTGACTGTCCAGGCAGTAGTGCTTTACAAACGTGTGCCCACGTTGCTGCCTGGAAGATGTCCAGGTCTGGGACATCCCAAGCCAAGGCCGTAGTCACAGCCTTTCCCCAGGTGGAATGGGCCCTTAATCCCTCAGTGGGCTGCTTCTTGGCCAGGGCATAGCAGATCTTAATGTAGAGAACGACCCAGCGAGAGATGGTCCTTTTCTGCACTGCCCTCCCTTTCTTAGCTCCCAGGTACCCCACAAAGAGTTGGTTGTCCACCCGGAAGTCTTATCTGCTTCTATGGATTTTCTGGTCAGGATCACTTGGACATTCATAATTCTGGGCACATGTTTATTGCCTTTGACAGGGACAAAGGAATCTGAGGCCTTAGACACTCATGTAGTGGGTGAGCGATTACATGGATGGGGGGGCCTCATATGAGGTAAACCTTCTGTGTTTAACTCTTACGCCACAATCATGATTCTCATTATGTTTTATTTTTTATTGTAGGAATCACTGTGCCAGGGAGACTGGGTCATCAGGCTATCAGACGTACCAATCCAGGTATTTCTGTCTTCTCTTCTTCCCTTCCCTACCCTCTCCTTTCCTTACCTCCTGTTATCCTTTAGCATATTCCACAGACACTTTGTCTTGTAAGTGCTGGGGACTGTTACTAGTGGGTATTGAGAAGATCATATTTGCTCCTACAGGTTCCAGGTTTCAGGTGAGTGGAGACTTGACAGTGGTGATGGCGTATCCTGCCCCCCACTGAATGCCCATGATGGTCGGAGGGCACACTAAAGGGGTTTGGAGGCTGCAGCTGCCGGGGGTAGTGGACTGGCCCAATTTCTCGCTACCTATCCCACGTGGCCTGTACGAACCGCATCCTCGGTCCCAAAAAGATTGTGGGATTGGCTGGCCATGGCGGCGGGATGTGCCCCTTTTTGACATCGTCACCCCCACTTTTTGCCTGGGATCTGATGCAATTTTGACTGAAGTGCACTGGGCTCCTGCTAACCAGGTCCCCAATGCCAGCTTTCTTTCCCTAAAACAAAGTAACTGTGCAATTGTTTCCCAATTGGCAAGACCTTTAGCAACCCTGTAAGTTCCTGATAAATTGTACCCCTGGCACTTGGAGCATGGGTACTAAAGAGGGTCCGTAAGGGCTACAGCATGTATTGTGCCAACCTAAGGAACCCATCACCAAACTCATGCAGACTGCCTTTGCAGGCTGCGTGAAATGGTGCAGACAAAAGTGAAAACGCGACATTGCACACACCCTGTGTGCCATGCTCACAGACACCTCATGCAATATATGTAAGACGCCCCTACAGCAGGCTTTAAAGTCCTAAGGCAGGGTGCATTATATTACATGTGAGGACATATCTGCAAGAGCAGATATGCCTGTGTGCTGTCTAGTTTAATTACTACTTAGTACAAGTGAAGAGGAAAGCCATCTTAACTATGTGTATTGGGCACTGGTCAATACAAGTTCCCCAATGACATGATGGCTTCACTGAAACCCATGGACTCTGGTATCAAACACCTTCTTAATAAATTCCTATTGATGCCAGTAGTGGATTTGTCAAAACATGCACCCAGAGGGCAACATAGAGGTGCCCCCTGAAAACCTACCAGCCTCTCAGTTAGCTGGCTGGCTGACTGGTATCATTCAGTTGCCACCATAGACAGATGGCTGACCCCTGCAGGTGACAGCCCGCACCCTCTGAGGCCAGAAACAATACATGCTCCAGAGGAAGGTGTTCACACCTCCTTCAGCAGGATGGCTAGTGAGTCTACATACCAAGGCCAGGGACTTCAAAGCCCCTGCAGTCTTTGATATGCAATCCCAGTTTCCCCGAAACCTAGGAGAAGCCACCCCCTCCACCGAGGCCCATTTGGCACCAGGACAGGTGGGAAATTAGTTATGCTAGGAGGCGTGGTGCACTACCAGCAAATTCACACCACTAAGGTGGGCTGCTTGATGTGACCCACGAAAGAAGGGTTCCACCATTTTTATTTTGGTGGAACTAGGAATTCTGGGACAGGGTTATGCTCACTCCCCACAGGAAGTGGTCATATAGGGGGTGTAGTGGCCCCAAGGGTAAGTAGCCTATTGACTACTACCCTACACTCCCCTGAACTCCCCTAAATTGAGTATTTAGGTGGCCCACCTGACACCAGGAACAGAGAATCGACTGACTGAAGAAAGAAGAGGACAAAGAAAAGCCAAAGAAGCAAGAACTGTGGACTGCTGGTGGACTTTGGCACCAAACCCTGCCTGCCTACCTGCTCCTGTCCCAACAATTGCCTTACCCCGACTTGTCCTGCAGCTCTACTGCCTCCAAAAGCCTCGGAGTGCCTCCAGCACTATGTCAAGCCATCAGCATCTCCCTTGAAGTGGAGGAGCCACTTCACTGCAGCCTGCAGGCACCGACCGCGATGTCTGGTTTACAGTTCTGCTGTTCACCGGGTCCACCGATGCAGAAGCCACCCAGTTAGAGGTCACCATGCTCCAAGAGGTCAGATCCGTCCCTCCACCAAGTGAGAAGATGCCAGAACTAACCGGAGCCACCCTGCGTCAATATCCGGGGTACCGTACCTCTTGCAGCAACAAAAACTTGTCTGAGTCTAATCTGGACTCCAATGCTGCAGAGACTGAGCAGCCAATGAGGGGCATCAGCATTGCAGAGGCCAGCATCGAGAGTGGCCCAGCTATCCTGATTTGTCCCCCTTTGCAGGTCTAACCGAGATCTGTGGGTGCATTTGACGCACGGGCACCAGCCAACCCAAACCCTCTGCACCTGAGCTCCTCCGCCTGGGTCCATGACAACCGAAGGTGCTCTCCTGCTCCCGGGACCCCCACGAACCAAGCCCCTTGTTGGGAGCTCCCGAACTTGTCCCCAAGTCCCCCTGTGTAGCCTGTTTCTAGGTGGCCCCCCTCTTTGTCTATGGTGTAGTGCACAAGGATA
The DNA here is from genome assembly GCA_963921515.1 of Calotriton arnoldi. Lineage (NCBI taxonomy): Eukaryota > Metazoa > Chordata > Amphibia > Caudata > Salamandridae > Calotriton > Calotriton arnoldi. Next base: position 1,353,476 of record CAWUFW010000246.1, on the reverse strand, counting down.
CCAACCCATCTAGCACCTCTGCATCTGTACACTCCAGGGCAGGTAAACCCAAACTGCTGGTGGTACTTTGGACCTTGGCCCCCTAGCACCTTAAGTCCTAAAGGGTACTCCTGAGAACTGTTTGCAAAGAACCCTATGCAGTATATGTCCTTTTCTCCATATGAAAGCATTACCGTGTAAAAATGCATTTGAGTGAACATTTTACTTACCTGCTAAAATTGCTATCAAGAAAAGTACTTATCCAATAACAAAGTACTTGGTGTTTAATATAAAAATACTTGTTATTTTTCAAAATTGATCTTGAGTTTCTTCTTGAGTGTGTGTCTCATTTATTGACTCTGTGTGTGTTCAACAAATGCATTAACACTACCCTCTGATAAGCCTATACTGCTTGCCCACACTACCACAAAAGTGAGCATTTGGGATTATTAATGTAAGCCCTGTAAACCAATAAGTGTCATCTGGACTTTCTACATAGTATACCTTGTTTTGGTATACCACATAAAAAGCTATCTTCCTACACTGGGTGTGTAGAGATCTGGTTGAAAGCCCCTTCCCTAGCTGCGGAAGGTGGACTAGGCTTGGCTAGGGGCCATGGAAAGTCCCAAGCACCTGGCCGTAGCCCTGTGGTCCTTAAAGCGCTCCATTGCTGAGTCCGCCTTCTCTCCGAACAAATGAGAACCATCAAAGGGAATGTCCATGAGCAAAGCTTGGACATCCCCTGAAAAGCTAGTGGTTCTCATCCAGGCATGGTGCCTAAGGGCCACCGACAATTAAATCGCTCTGCCCAGTGATTCTGTCGTGTCCAGCCCACATCTCATGTTCACCGGTCGCAGTGCCTGAATGTCAGAAGAGAACATCCTCTTCCCAAACGTATCCAGCCTTTTAGATTCCCTGTCTGGTGGGGTGGCAGGGAATGTGCTGGAGTTGTTTTGGAGGTGGAGGCCCTGGATCACCAAGTTCTCTGGGGTGGAGTGCTGAGTGAGGAAACTGGGGTCCCCTGGGGTGAAGCGATGCCGGCAGGAAATTGTCCTATGCACAGGAGCCCCTGTGCAGGTCTTGGTCCAAGCCCGAGTAGGAAGTCAGCAATTGCTTCATTGAATGGAAGTAATGGTTCAGTGAGGGTAACTCCACTTAGGGTAGCGTAACGTCAAGGACCTTAGCCACCTTCCGCACCACAATTGCGAATGAGGCACCCTCCTCCATAGCCACGGAAGGGGGAGAGGCCAGGCCAGTGTCTGGGGAGGTCTCCAGCCCACTTGCATCTGCCAGATCCTCATAAAAGTTGTCCTCAGGATCTTATAATGTTTAATACCCATAAAGATATGCAGACCCCTCCCAGTCATCACTCAATCCAGGCCTGTCATATGTATAAGACACTGGCTCCGATATGTGGAGTCTGCCCCCTGTTGGCACCGGAGCTGACATTGGATGACGCTCGTCCGGCTCCGTATTGGAATCAGCGATGATGATGGGGGCAGCACCACTGCTGGGCGTCGGTGGGGCCGGGGGCATCGGTACTGGAGCGGGCACTGGGGAAGGTTGTGGTAGCTTGACCAGTGCCGCTCCGGATCATTCAATGGATCCTTGGAGCCTGACTGGTGCCGAGGGCGAATCAGCTGTCCGAAGCCCAGTAGGGGTACCTCCCGGACCACTGGGGCTCGAAGGTGCTCCAAAGGGGTCATTGCACCAAAAAATGAGGTGCATGGCGTTGTCACATTCTTTAAGTTGGGCGATTGTTGCTCTGGCTCCCGGAAATTCAAGGAGGCGCAGAGACGGCCCAGACACGGGCTCCACCACAGAGCTAGGCCTCGAGTGCCGATGGCCCTGTGACTCATTCAAAGACATCTGTCAGCGATAGGCCCTGAATAGGTTAAAAACTGCCTTTCTGGTAGACATCCTGCACATCAGCAGACAATGTCTTAAAAAATCTTCGACAAAAGTTAAAAAAAGAGGTCAGTCATAAAGTGAGTGGGGGTAGCACTTCTCCGGATCTGTGCTGACTGGCGCTGAAAAAACCAGAACCGACATCAGCGCTCTGGGGTGGCATGCATATAGGCTCACCTCACTTCTGGTGCAGGTGACGCCAGGCAAAGCTGAACAACGTCACCTACTGGTGCACCAGGGTACCGCTCACAAAGTTTCCGTATCCAGTTTGACACCTGGGGAATATTCTAAGGGAAGGAATCTATGGTTAGAACTCTCTATCAGATTGAAAGATTTTATTGACAAAAGAAAAATTAGTAGTCAGTGAGTCACAGAGTCCTCCAGTCAGGGCTTCCCCTGGAAAAGGTTAGTGGAAGCAAGCTTGTACAGAGGAGACAGGACTCAAATTTATACCCTAATTTACAAACGTTTCTAGTAGTGGTTGCATGGTAAATTCTTACAAGCAGGCTCTCCTGAGATGACAGATTGACCTTCCGATAGTAACAAAAATGTAAGCAGATTTCGGTCGAGCAAGCCCATCTTGACCTTTCACATATCAGGAGCCACATTGCCAAGTGACTTCATGTTAGAGACACGTGCTTCCTATGGGCAAAGTTATCCTGATCAAAAAATATGATTGAACCAGGCTACAGTTACACTATTATGAGCATTTGTGTTCTGAGTTTTCACAATGGCAATTCTAGGACTGAGGCACACAAGACCTCAAACTGACACTGGTGTTACTGGTAGACAAGAATCCATGGTAATATTGCATTTAAGATACATGGGCCCTCACACTGACCCATAGACAGGACTGAGGAGACTAGCAATGGGTATGGAGGCATCTATGCACACGGGCTGATGAAAATGATCTACTGGGTTGGGCAGTGATAGTGGGCTTCCGAATTCAGAGGACTCGTACATTCTAAACTTCTCACAGCAATACACTGAAGTGTGAGGATGCAGGTTGAAAAAGATACGTTCACTACACACAGGGCAATCTACTGCTTTCTCTCATGCATGTGCAATAACAACAAAGTAATTTCCTCAGTTTTGGATTCAGCCTCTAAACATCCAGGGGAGACAGCAAAGATTTGCTCAAATCCTAGTCTTTGCCTGCATCAGTGTGCAGACCTCTTCCTAGTTATAACAAGTGACTAGAAGATAAGTTAAAGTGGTCAGATTATATCCAGTACAGTGGTAGGTAGCCTCCACTAATCATCCACAAAAAATCAAACATGGCTTCGAAATTGTGAAGGGTGCCAATTCGGTCACAGGCTATTCCTTAGGTATCTACATTGCAACAAGGCCTTTGGAATCTGTAATGTATTATCACCTGGCACTCCAGAAGCGCTGCTCTACCTCCTTGTCAAGGTCCAAAATTGGTTTGTAGTTAACCTGTCAAACATTGTGATTCTGAGGTTCATGTAAGAAACAATAGTATTGGTACCAGTGTCATCTATTAGGGTTAGTATTGGTCACTGTGTGTGCTGCCCAGACATTGGAATGTGAGCATGTTTTACGGATGTGGCAGAATTGTGAGGTTAGGTTGGCAAGCAGCATATACAAACCAATCATGCTACTGACTGTAAAGTTATCTTCGTCTTAGTTAAGGGAAAAGACAGGAATTTATGGTTCTTTTGAATTCAAATAATTGTTAATAGATCTTAATTTCTTTGGCAGGGTATTCTATAATATCCATGTATGTATAAGAAGAAGCTACCTCCTATGCTGCCTGCTAGGAAGAATTATAGTTAGTAGAAATTATATGCAGTGAGGTCATTCTTGATCTGGGGTTTTCTTTGATTTTGTAGTCTGAGTTTCTGATGTAGTTTGTAGCATTTAGCCGAGTACTGCCCGATACGCAATGCAGAGAGAGCTATAAATAACAACTCTCTGAATGCTGGCAACTAGTGCAGTGCTTTGAGGGAAGGGGTTAAATGGAGCAGCCATTTAGGTTAAGGACCTGTCCGGCTGCAGTGTACTGTATCATTTGTAGTTTAACAATTGATTTTGTAGTGAGGCGGATGTACACTCCATTTGCATAATTCAGTCTAGATGTCCCTAGCGCTAGTGATGCTGTTTCAAAAAAGCCCTAGGGAGAGGTAAATGCATCATAAAATTCTCACTGCGTAGAATAAGTGTCTCATCACTTTGCCGACTTAGAAGTAGAGAGAGATTGGACTACATATGCATACCAAGGTTTTTCACTTCAATTGATGTGGTAGGTGGTTGTCCAATTTTCTGCAAAAAAGGTTATAGGCTTTTCGTTTGGCAAGGACCCACAAGTATTTCTGTTTTGGAGGAGTTCAGTTCTAGAAGATTCTCTAGCATCGACAGCTAACATTCAATCTGTGTGTCTTAAAGTATTGACTTGTGGTGATTTCTTCAATGTAAAATAATCTGAGTTTCATCAGTACAGCAGGTGAGGTTAAAAGAATATATGTAACATATATGTTGGAGAATAACGATTCATTGCTGAGGACTGGGGGACCCCTACTGAAGTGATTTAGGGTGAAGAATTGAAAGTTGATAGCGAGATGATTTGGGGGCTGTCCTTAGGAGAGGATTTTTATCCAACTGAGGACAATACCCGGTGTTCCAGCGTACTATATCCCTTAGGCTAATGGTTAGTGCTTAAGTGTGTCAAATGCTGATAACAGGTCAAGAGTAGTAGAAACGTGGCAAACCCATTGTTGTTGGCATACTTCTTAAGGTTCTCCCAGATAAAACGTGCGGTAGTTTTGACACTGCGCTTTAGCAACAGTGATGAACCGATCACCCCAGGGCATGCCCCACTGATCGAAGATGTCCCATTGCCACCCTGGGATGGAGATGCCACTTGTCATCAGCCAGCCAACCTCTGCTCAGCTCATCTGTACTAATGATCCAGCGGTATACCGACAACAGATACTCCACTACCATATACACACCTGGGCCCATAAAACACACAAATTGAGTAAACCGCTGGAGTTTGTCAAAGTTTTATATTTTTCTCAGGATTAGTTATTTTAACTTTCCTAACTGACCTTTCACTGATCAAAAAGTTCTTTCCTCTGGTCGACGGACCATTAGTTGAACTAATTGATGGTGATAATTAACATAACCCTTAATTATTCTTTTATTTTGATGTAAATAATCACAGACTCAGGAAGTTTTAAAATCTTTATCTAAATTAAATGCATGTGAACCACCTCAAAAGTACAGTGCAGTCACCATTTCTTAGGAGAGAAAACCCAAATGATTAAACATCAAGCATATACTTCGGACACATACGATAACAAATGCTCAGAAAGGGAGAGGGCAGAGAAAAGAACATCTAAAAAAATACATGAAAATATATCTACCAAGAATGGTGTGAAAGACCAACCCCCTGGCCAAAGGGCTGGTGAGGGTCCCCAGGATAGGTCAGGAGACAAAGACTTCAGGACAGGATTCAGGACAGGATAGTTGACCTCTCTAGAATACTGACGATTGCGCCGCACCCCTCTCTGACACACTCTTCCTCCTCGAGATTCTTCCGCGATCTTCTGATCTAACCCAATTAATTAGGATAGAAAGTTCTGCTTCAGGTTCTGCATTCGATTTTTCATCCGCATCTCTCCCTGCAACAGCATCTCCGACTCACAGCATCTCGAGCTCTGCACGCTGCATCTTCTGCTCCTTCTTCTGCTAACTAACGAACTAAAGCTACCTTAATTATACCTTCGTTTCTTCACGTTCCACCCACTAAAGTTTCAATATCGTAAAAATACGAAATCTAATTGGTCAGGCAAGGGGGGAAGCTCCATCACACCATGCTTACATGTCACTTTATTCTGTTAAACCATTGTTCGCAAACCCATTGCCTTCATTTTTGTTCAAAACTTTATTCCCATCCACCACATGTATCTATTTGAAACATTAATAACACTACGAAGAATAGAACATCTCATTTCTGAACTTTTCACCATCCATTCCCAGGGTATGGCACTCCAATTTGGCTTCCGTTGAAGTGTTCTGTCATTGACCTTCATGGCTTCATTCAGTGAGCATGCGCAGGCATTGCATCATTTCATCCAGTCCGGTCATACAAGAGGCCCAAATGCGCACTAATAATAAAGTCAAAAGACAAATGTTACTTTCACAAAATAAATGGTCTCACTGTATACCACCCACCTCTACTCTGTTTCCCTTTTATTATTAATACTTTCCCCGCATTAGTAAAATAGCCTATTTTCGTTTCAGCTAAGCAGATGCCATGCACGCGAGTCTTCAAGACTCCATTTTAGTGTCTTCTGCTCATGCGCTAGAATTTCCCTCCAAGCATTTTCTCGTCATACTGCGTAGATGCAGTTGACGCATGCGCACAACGGTTTTTCCCGTTTAAAGCGGTATTAGTCCGTCTTCATTGTTATCCGCATTAGTACACACATAAGCAAGCTTCGCTAACCCGCGTGTTCATGTGGTGCGTATTAATTATTCACAAAACATTGTTAGTAATTTGTTAATGAGTTAAACGAGAGGATTGCTTCCGAGCAAGTCTCTTTCTTACGAGACCTTGCTCCATCAATCCCCTCTGATGGCATTTTGAGCCATCACAAAATTACCCATCCCTTCCCAGATGCCAACTTTAGCACATCTCAGTTTTCTCTTTTCTCTTTCATCAGTTCGTCAGTTACTTCTTTTCCTTCTAAATCTTTAATCTTTTTGTATAGCTTTCCTTTCATCTCTTCAATCACAGAATTTGTAGAGCGCACTACTTACCCGCGAGGGTCTCAAGGTGCTGGGGGGAAAAAAGGGGGGGGGGGTGCCGCTACTGGTCGAACAGCCAGGTCTTGAGTAGCCTCCTGAAGGTCAGCAGGTCTTGGGTCTGTCGTAGGCTGAGTGGAAGGGTGTTCCAGGTCTTGGCGGCGAGGTGGGAGAAGGATCTGCCGCCGGTGGTTGTTCTTCGGATGCGAGGGACGGTGGCGAGGGAGAGGTCGGCAGAGCGGAGCTGGCGGTTAGGGACGTAGAAGAAGAGTCGTCTGTTGAGGTAGGCTGGGCAGGTCTTGTGGAGTGCCTTGTGTGCGTGGATGAGGAGTTTGAAGGAGATTCTCCTGTCGACGGGGAGCCAGTGCAGGTTTCTCAGGTGGGGGGTGATGTGGCTGTGGCGTGGTACGTCGAAGATCAGGCGTGCAGAGGCGTTTTGAATGCGCTGCAGTCGTTTGATGAGCTTGGCCGGGGCTCCCGCGTAGAGGGCGTTTCCATAGTCGAGTCTGCTACTGACGAGGGCCTGGGTGACTGTTCTTCTTGTACCTGTCGGGATCCACCTGTAGATCTTGCGGAGCATGCGGAGGGTGTTGAAGCAGGAGGAGGAGACTGCGTTGACTTGCTTGGCCATGAATTTCTTCATATTCTGTCTTTCGTTTCTTTCCCTTTCCTTCCTTTTCTACATGTATCCTTCTCTTTCCCTTGCTTCTGCAACATTTGCATGTGATCATTACTATCATAACTATTGTCATTATCACAACTACTGGTAAGATTATTTGACCTAGAAAACTTTTTCCAAAATTAGTAAACCAATTCCCTATGGATGTTATACTCTTTGTTCATCTTCCCCATACACTGTCAACCTCCAGTTGGGTCAAGTCATTATGCATTCTTGTAATATTTCTAATGTACCCTTTAGTTTCCTTACTTTTGTCCGGAATATAAGTGCAGCAATGTTTAATTTTCAACACACCACAGACTCCGCCCTCTTTTGCCAATAAAATATCAAGAGCAAGACGATTTGTAAAACCATAGACCTTATTGCAACCATCTCTGTGTTAATCATGAAGAATCCTCCTGCAGTATCTGTAGAAAGACGATCAACTATGGTTGATAATTTGCAAATTTTACGCGAATTTAGAATGACTCCAACTGAGGGTATCAATGCACTAAATATATCACCTACTATTTCAGAAAAACTAGCTCTTCTTCTCCGTGTTAGTCCATTAGATTTTCCATTGATTCCATTGATTCTGTCCACATGATAGATTTTTGGAAAAACTACTCCAAAATAACAGCTCCCTTACCATCTTGCAGGCAACCTATAATAGGCATTATTCCCGCATACATAATAAACTCCTGGAAATACAGGATCAGTTCCCCCTTTTAGTCCCCACCCTCCTAGAATTAGGAAGTTGTGTTCACATTCACTGGAACCAATGAAATTGTTATTATAATCTGTCTTTAACCTATGGAGGCAGAATTTTCCCTTTTCACAAAGTCTAGGGACATCGCAGCATGAGCTTCGCCCTTTGCATAAATTCCCTCTTTCTCAGCCCATGGAGGTACATGGGATTTCTGTTCAGCAGCTTTCTTTGTTAAATCCTGTCTACTTTCTTCTACTAAATTCAAAAATTATTTTTCTTCACGTAATATACATGTTAAATTATCCTCGTGTGCTTTAACTATATCTATTGAACTCATTGTTAAAAAGAATTCACACATGAACTGTGCATTTCTACTACTAATCACTGGATTCATATTCTTTCTAATATGCAATTCTGAAAATACTACATCTAAGTTTGAATAAAAATACTGAAGTTTCCCTGTTATGTAAAATAAACTTGATAAAACACTACATGATACACCATATGTTAAAGGTATATGGTGATACGTCACCCCTTCTGATACTGATGAGGGTAACTTCATACAAACATAACAATTACTAATCTCCATTGTATTAACATACTGAAATAACAATTTAGCAAACACATTTAAAGACAAATCATTTTCTGATTCATTATGATAGTTTATCTCATCTTCTACCCCTATTTCTATTTTAGTTCCCTTTATTCTATCTACCGTCTCATTAATAATTGTACTATTCTTGTTACTTGTTTCCATCAATAAAGGTACTCCTATTGTTAAAAATAACCATACTAATAAAATACTACATAAGCAAAATCTTAAACATTTTCTTTTTAGACTTCGTTTTGGTCTTTCAGTGTCTTCAACTTCTGCCATTTTAATCTGAGAATTTCTTTTCTCTTTTTCTTTCTTTGTCTGTCTAAATTTCTTTTATTTTAAGGAGGTTTTAATTTGCTTTCATCAATCTGTGCAACATGAACTCTTTCTGATTCTTCACGTAAATCTAAGTTTTCAAATTCTTCTAGTATCACATAGGTCCACTCAGGGGCCTTGTATTTTCTGTTCAGAATTCTCAATCTTGGGCTTCTTCGTGTAAGCTTTACTAAGGTTTGTTTGGATTGCGTCTGACTTGTGACTTCATTTACTTGCTCTGGTTTATTTTCTGATTTTCTTAGATAATATTTTAGTTTCTTTACTCCTCCTGGCCAATTATCTCCTTTTCTAACTCTTTTGACCTGACCTGCACTTTCACCTTCTCTGTCTTCTTTTAAGGTTCTTTTATTTTCACTTAATTTGGGCACAATCTGTTCTTGTTCTACTTCCCTTTCTAATTGTCTTTGTTCTGTATTTTCTGTATTCGGATCTTCTTCTACTTGTTCCTGTTCAGGGCTTATTTCAATTTGTTCTTTTTCTGCCTGAACTTGTTCTTCTAGATCTATCTCTCCCTGCTCAGGTTTCTGAATGTCTTTGTTTGTTTTTACCTGAGTGTGTTCTTCTTTCCCTGTTTTCTCCTCTCTACCTTCCTGTCTCCTTAATTCAATTGTTCTTCTTGTTTCGACAGCAGCATCTGGTATTTCAATTACTGGTATCCACACTTCCTGACTTGTACTTGGCTGTTCGTCATATAGCTGTCTTTCAGAATCTATCACTCTAGATTCTTCAGCTTCACAGCTTTCAACTTCTGACGTTTCAACTTGTTCAGTCAGTGGCTGCTCTTGTTGTTCAGATGGGCTCGGAACTCTTCTGGTATGACTAGCATGAATCCAATTGGGTAAACCTACACACTTCACTGCTGTGGTAGTGAATAGTATGACTTGACGTGGTTTATCCCACCTGGGCGCTAGGCATGACTTCCTTGCGTGTTTCTTCACTAACACCCAATCTCCAGGATTCAAATCATGTGCTTGGTCTGGCTGTCTTTCAACTGCGTCTTCTCCAACCTGGTGAGAGACAGAACGCACCATTTCAGCCAATCCTTTGCAATAGTCCAATACCAGATCATCAGTTATATTCATTAATTTATTTCCAGGAATAAATGCTTGTCTCATTGCCCTTCCCATGAGTACGTCATGTGGACTCAATCCTGTTTTTCTGTCTGGAATACTTCTGAGACCCATCAGTACAAGAGGTAATGCATCTGGCCATTTCAGCATTGTGGATGCACACACCTTCCCTAATCTTGATTTGATTGTGCCATTTAGCTGTTCAACTATTCCAGAAGCCTCTGGACGATAAGCACAGTGCAGTTTTTGTTCAATGTTAAATGCAGCACAGATGAATCGAATTATCTTGTTGTTAAAATGAGGTCCTCTATCTGATTCCAAAGTGACTGGAAATCCGAAGCGAGGTATCCACTCCCTCAACAGTAGTTTAGAAACTGCAAGACTGTTGTTTCTTCTAGTGGGGTATGCCTCTACCCATCTCGAGAACAGGCACACTATGACAAGTGCGTACTTCAATCCGTTGCAAGGAGGCAACTCAATGAAGTCTAACTGCAATCTGGTGAAGGGTCCTTCTGCCTTTCCAATCTTTCCCCAACTGACCACTGTCTTCCTGCCTGGGTTTTGCTGCTGACAGATTAAGCATCTTTAGCAAAGGCTCTCTGCGACTACCCTAAACTTTGGATTGTACCAACTTTGTCTGAATAATCTGATCATCGAATCCCTACCAATGTGAGTTGTCCCATGGTATACTCTTGCCATTTGAGAGACCAAACAATCTGCCATGACTGGTCTACCATCTAAATACACCCACACTTCATCTTCTGTTCTTTTTGTACAACTTGATTTTATCCAGATTTCCTTTTCTTTTTCCTCAACTTCTTCCTGCAACTGTCTGACTTCATCCCATGTTTCTGGAACTGAGAAAAACATAAGTTGGCAGCTGGTTTCACCCGTTTCAATTTTTCTGTTAATTGACATTGTATTTCTTGCACAGTATCGGGCAATTTGGTCAGCATATCTATTTCCGGCCACCACATAGTCATTTCCTGAGTGATGTGCAGCGCATTTAACAACTGCTACTTCTTTTGGCAATTGTAATGCTTCCAACAAATCCTTTACATTTTTACTGTTTCTGATAGGAGATCCTGAAGAAGTCAGAAATCCCCTCTGCATCCAGAGTTGGCCAAAATCATGCACAACCCCGAAACCATATTGACTGTCCGTAAATATGGTTATTCTCCAATTTTTCCCATTTTTGCATGCCTTTGTTAAGGCCACCAATTCGGCTACTTGTGCAGACTTGACTCCCGGTAAACAGGATGCTTCAACCACCCCCGTTATTTTACATACAGCATATGCAGCACTTAATCCTCCTCCTTCAGTTCTCAGACAAGACCCATCCACAAACAATTCATGATCAGCTTCCTTCAATGGCGTTTCTTTTATGTCTGGGCGGGCTTGGTACATAATTCAGTCACATCCAGACAATCATGATCAATCTCATCTTTCACTTCTTCACAACATGGATCTGGCAATAATGTGGCAGGATTCATTATCGTACATCTTATCACTGTCACATTTTCTGCTCCCAAAATCACCCTTTCATACTTAGTCAGCCGACTAGGAGTGAGATGTTGTGTTCTCGTTCTTGTCAAAAGAATCTCAACTGAGTGTGGAACGTAAACCTTTACAGGATGTCCCATCACTATTGACTCACTTTGCTCCAGACTCATACAAGTAGCAGCTACTGCTTTTAAGCAGCCAGGTAAGGCTGAAGCCACTGGATCCAAGGTGGCAGAGAAATACGCCACTGGACGTCGGCTCAGTCCATGTCTCTGTGTTAAAACTGAAAGTGCACAATTTTCTCTCTCACAACAAAATAACGCAAATTCTTTTGAATAATCAGGCATGCCCAAGGCAGGGGCCTCACATAAACAATTTCGTAATTTCACAAAGGCTTCCAAACATTCATCATTCCAATCGATGGGATCTTTTGCTCTTTTCCGAGTTAATTGTATCAATGGCTTTGCTAGCATGGAGAAGCTATTAATCCACTGCCTACAGTACCCAACCACTCCCAGAAACATTCTCATCTCCTTTTGTGTCTGAGGTAGCTGCATTTCTTTGATTATTTTTATTCTTTCCGGTGTCACTTTTCTAACTCCTCTTTCTATTTTATGCCCTAAATATCTAACTTCTTGTTGACAGAACTGCAATTTTTCTGGAGACACTTTGTGTCCTCCTTCGGCCAAATGGTTCAGTAATGCAATTGTATTGGTGACACAATCTTCTCGTGTTTTTGATGCCACTAATAGGTCATCAATGTACTGAACCAGAACTGATTTCCCGGACATAACTAATGACTCCAGACACTTTTTCAGTATTTGATTAAAAATTGAGGGACTCTCTGTATACCCTTGAGGAACTCGGCACCATGCCAAAATACGATCCTCAAACCGGAAGGCGAAAAGATACTGGCTGTCTGGGTGCAAAGGAATAGAAAAGAATGCTTGGCACAAATCAATTACTGTAAACCAACCTGCATTCCAGGGTATCTGATAAAGGATCACTGCTAGATTTGGCACTACTGGGCAACAAGGCACTACAATTTTGTTAATCTTTCTCAAATTTTGTACTATCCTGTATTTTCCGCTAGGCTTTTTGAGTCCCATTATTGGCGAATTACAAGGACTACCCATTATTTCTTTTAAAATGCCTTGTTTAATCATTCGGTCAATTTCTGGGGCAATTCCTGCTTTCACTTCTGGACTCATTTTGTACTGTCGTGTGTTTGGATAAACTGCACCTTCTTTCACCGTTACTTTAACTGGATCTACATCTGACATCAACCCAATGTCCTTTCCTGTAAAATCCCACACTTCTGGGTTCACTGTGGTTCTCAACTCTTCCGGCAATTCACTTTCAGTCATCAATGAAAACATCTCATCTACTTCTGTACCTTGCTTAGCTAGCATCATTTTATATATTACGCCTTCATCAGGGGTTTGGAAATCGACACCATCTGGTGTACAATAGATCGTGCAATTCATCTTGTACAGTAGATCTCTTCCCAACAGATTTACTGGACTAGAATCACAAACTACAAACCAATGCATTTCTTTAAAATTTCCGATATGTACCTGCATTGGGTTTGTAGTCGGGGTTCGAATCTGTTGATTTGACACTCCTACAACTTGGATAGATTCTCCCGAGAGGGGTAGTTTTGGGATGTCTGCTGTTCTCACAGTAGACCGGGTAGCACCAGTATCCAATAGAAAAGTGATGTTTTTACCTTCAACTTTCCCATCAACAAATGGACCTGACTGATCTACCGGCAAGGATGCGCCAAGCACGCACTCCTCTTCCTCCCCCCTCAGGCACCGTCATTGCACATAGTCCGAATTTTCTTCATCATTCTGCAAAAAATATTGTGTAACCACTCTGTTATTCTTACCACTTTCTCCGTGAAATCCGGTGTTCGCACTGTATTTTTGTGAGTTCACAAAGTTTGGCATAGGAGCTGGTGGCACGTGATACTGTGGAGTAACTACCTGCTGCGGCTGATTCATAAGCACTTCATTCTGCATCTGTGGAATTACATTTTGGTTTGGCCCATTATTATTCTGAATACTCTTACACTCGTTTTTCCAATGTCCAATCTTTCCGCACGCATAACAAGGAAACTTCTTCTTCCCTTCCTCTCTATTCATCCGTCCTCTTACTTTACCACCATTCGCCGATTGATCATTCTGACTCTGCTCTTTCACCTGATTATCAGTCTGAATATTTGATTTATTCTCCTGTTGTTCTGCTAATTTTACTTGTGCCCACATCATTTTCTCTTTTAGCTTTCTATGCCTTGCTTCTATGTCGTCTCCACAATATTTAGCATATTTCAAAATCTCATCAACTGTCTTGCTTTGCCAGCACAACATGTGCTACTGAATCATCTGACTAATCTCCGGTTTCAGACCATACACAAACCGATATACAAAATGTCCCATATCCTTGTCACAAATGTTCTCAAAACCACTATACTGTTTAAACACCTGTAACAACCACTCATAATATGCATGAACGGACTCATTAGGCTCTTGAGTTGTTCTGTCTATTTTTACCCAATCTGTCTCTTTAGGAGGGATTTTTCCTTTCAGGAAAGTAATTACTTGATGATATTTCTTCATCACCTCCTCTGAGGGTGCTCCTGTCTTCGAGTCCCTGGCATACTCCTCACTTGGCCAATCAATTGTGATCTTACACTCTGTCCATAAATCAGCAGGTACCACAATGTCAAATAAACCATCTAGATCTTTCAATAAAACCTTTGAAACCTTCACAAATCTTTCCACCTGTTTATACCATTCAACTGGTTTTTCTCTCAATTTGGGAAAATCATTCGTAAATGACAAAATATCCTGTCTACTCCAAGGGACATGAACATATCCACCACCAGGAACTTCTCTCATTGGACACATTTTCTCAACCTTATCCGATTCTCTCACTGGAAATGCAGCTGATGCTTCTCTTGCTTGTACCTCCTCTTTCTTTCTTATCCACCTAATTCTCCATTTGTCAATGTCTCCCCATTTTCGCAAAATATTCATTAACTCTTTTATCTGTAGTCTCTTACCAGAAGCATTTACACTTTCTAAATCCTTGTCAGTAAAATCCACTCGATATGGTTTCTGCAATAATTTCGATTTCCCTATATCTATTCCAATTTCTGAAGCAACTTCTGTTAATTTCTCATGAAGTACTCTTGCTCTTCTGGTTATACTTTTACATAAAAATAACAATTCCTCATCATTATAAACGCTCAGTCTTTCTATGCTCACATTGCCAGTTATCATTTCTTCCAACTCTACTTTCAATCTACTGATATCTAGAATCTTTGGTTGTGGGTTTCGATTGTCTATTTCCTGTGCCCATCTCTCTATATCTTCAGGGGTAACTACTGTTGAACCTCCAGTTCCTATAGGAACCAAAGATCTCTTTTCTCTCAAATTTGCAGGTAAAATTCTTTTCGGAGTTTCAGTTAAAGGTTCTACATTCGGGAGATCCATTAATGAAATAATTGATTCATTTTCACTGGCCTGATCATCCATAATTATTACTTCTTTTCCGGGACTAGTTAACGGAACTGTCACAGTTTGAGGTTTCTGACAAGTCTTTTTATCTCCATATAATGGGATTACAGGACCAATAGTCACTGGTACTGTCAAAGCTTCAGCATTTAAATTCAATTGGTTTACTTTCTGAACTAATTCTTCTCTAGTTTTATTTAAAGCTTCTCTCTCATTATCCTGCAATACCCTATTAAGTGACGCATCATGCAAAATTTGTGGGGTTAAAGGCATTCCTATCACTGGTGTACTCTGGGTAACCTTACTAGGTGCTTTTTGATATGGTGGAGGGTTTTTAATCAAAATATCCTCTAATAGCTCATCATCTGATTCGCCATATCCTGTTGTATTCATGTGTTTCGTTTTTTCCTTACACTTTCCTCCTAACTGTTCTTCAGCCATTAATACTGGATATAAACCCTCGGTCACCACAGCTCTTCAACGCTTTATTTGATCTCCACTTGACTCATACGGATATCTAGGCAAAAATCCTCTAAATCTCCGACCACTTCTATATTTTTCACGATCAAATGCCTCAATTTCCCATTCTTCCAAAGCTTCATACTGTCATTCTAGGACTCGGTTCTAGCATATTCATTCGATCTCTCAAATTCGGAAGTATCTTCAAATTAAAAGTACCATGCTCCGGAAAAGCTAAAACTCCAACACCTTTAGTATACTCTATCCAATTTTCCAACCATACACACATGTGATATCCTTTCTCCATCATCATAAAGGAAGCAGGTGTTTTGGGTGGCGGAATAGGGATTCCCTCTCTAGTCATTACAGGCTTGTCTTAAAGAAATTTTTAATTTTCTTCATTAACGTCATTTTCTTTGGTTTTCCGAACATTTCAGTCGGTCGATATAGGAAAGAGTCTTCCGTATATCTTCTAGCTTTATTACCTACATCGCCTCCTATGTCAGCACGACACACACCCGCAGTCAAATCAGGACTCGGCATACAATTCCTTTTCGACCAATCCTAGCGTGACTTCTATCTATTAACCAATCAGACTCAGGCTCACGCTCGTGGTCTGACCAATGCCAGCGTGGCCTTTTATGACGTCAGTATTACTCCTCACTACTGACCCCTCCTTTACAATCTGCTTCTGTCACAAGCCCGCTGTTTCAACCAATCCCAGCTCGGCTCTCTGACGTCAGTGCAACTCCGGCGACTGACCCTCCCTTCACAAGGTAATACGAAAACTTATTTCTTTTACTTTTCTAAAATAAAAACCATTAGTAACAACATAAAAACATTCGCTACTCTGTCTGTTACACTAAACAAAAGGATAGATTTCAACTTATTCTTGAGTTTCAGAAATTACTCTTCTTCTACTGCGAGTAAAACCCCTGTTTACTCTTCATTCAAGCTCAGGAGAACCTGTTACTTCCCCAGTGTCACCCGTATTGGGAAATGAGACCAAAGTTTCACCAGCGAACCCCTTTTGCTATCGTTCACACTCTACTTTTATACGAAATAGTCCCTAGTTTAACACTGCCAGCCCTACCTAGCTTCTCAGTGTTATTCCAACAGACGAGTAACCTCACTGCAGTATGGCTTCTGTCACCACCCGCTATTCATTTTCCCGGGATTTCTGGACAACATAAAACAAGACGCTAACTCTTTTTGTTAAACATAAATCAATAATCAATATTTATCACCAAACTAGTCAATAATAACCATAACTCTGCTACCAGAAAACTGATCCAGCGGTATACCAACAACAGATACTCCACTACCATATACTCACCTGGGCCCATAAAACACACAAATTGAGTAAACCGCTGGAGTTTGTCAAAGTTTTATATTTTTCTCAGGATTAGTTATTTTAACTTTCCTAACTGACCTTTCACTGATCAAAAAGTTCTTTCCTCTGGTCGATGGACCATTAGTTGAACTAATTGATGGTGATAATTAACATAACCCTTAATTATTCTTTTATTTTGATGTAAATAATCACAGACTCCGGAAGTTTTAAAATCTTTATCTAAAATAAATGCATGTGAACCATCTCAAAAGTACAGTGCAGTCACCATTTCTTAGGAGAAAAAATCCAAATGATTAAACATCAAGCATATACTTCAGACACATACGATATCAAATGCTCAGAAAGGGAGAGGACAGAGAGAAAAGAACATCTAAAAAAATAAATGAACATATATTTACCAAGAATGGTGTGAAAGACCAACCCCCTGGCCAAAGGGCTGGTGAGGGTCCCCAGGATAGGTCAGGAGACAAAGACTTCAGGACAGGATAGTTGACCTCTCTAGAATACCGACCATTGCGCCGCACCCCTCTCTGACACTCTCTTCCTCCTCGAGATTCTTCCGCGATCTTCTGATCTAACCCAATTAATTAGGATAGAAAGTTCTGCTTCAGGTTCTGCATTCGATTTTTCATCAGCATGTCACAGCATCTCTCCCTGCAACAGCATCTCTGACTCACAGCATCTCGAGCTCTGCACGCTGCATCTTCTGCTCCTTCTTCTGCTAACTAACTAACGCTACCTTAATTATACCTTCGTTTCTTCACGTTCCACCCACTAAAGTTTCAATATTGTAAAAATACGAAATCTAATTGGTCAGGCAAAGGGGGAAAGCTCCATCACACCATGCTTACGTGTCACTTTATTCTGTTAAACCATTGTTCTCAAACCCATCCCCTTAATTTTTATTCAAAACTTTATTCCCATCCACCACATGTATCTATTTGAAACATTAATAACACTACGAAGAATAGAACATCTCATTGCTGAACTTTTCACCATCCGTTCCCAGGGTATGGCACTCCAATTTGGCTTCCGTTCAAGTGTTCTGTCATTGACCTTCATGGCTTCATTCAGTGAGCATGCGCAGGCATTGCATCATTTCATCCAGTCCGGTCATACAAGAGAGGCCCAAATGCGCACTAATAATAAAGTCAAAAGACAAATGTTACTTTCACAAAATAAATGGTCTCACTGTATACCACCCGCCTCTACTCTGTTTCCCTTTTCTTATTAATACTTTCCCCGCATTAGCATTAGTAATATAGCCTGTTTTCGTTTCAGCTAAGCAGATGCCATGCACGCAAGTCTTCAAGACTCCATTTTAGTGTCTTCTGCTCATGCGCTAGAATTTCCCTCCAAGCATTTTCTCATCATACTGCGTAGATGCAGTTGACGCATGCGCACAACGGTTTTTCCGTTTAAAGCAGTATTAGTCCGTCTTCATTGTTATCCGCATTAGTACACACATAAGCAAGCTTCGCTAACCCGCGTGTTCATGTGGTGCGTATTAATTATTCGCAAAACATGGTTAGTAATTTGTTAATGAGTTAAACGAGAGGATTGCTTCCGAGCAAGTCTCTTTCTTACGAGACCTTGCTCCATCACTAACACTCAGAGATCCTGCTAAATGTCTGGCCACCAGAAAGATGTTCGGCTGGTCCAACCACCTCTAAAGGCACAGGGTTGCCTGGCACTGATTGTTCCAGTATCACATGGTGGTCTGGAGGATCTTCATCAGTCTCTCCTTGATGGATGGCAGGATGGCTTTCAGGGACAGATGGATTGCCCGAAGCTCCAGAAAATTAATATGGAACCGGCTCTCAGCTGGAGAACAGTGAACTCTGACCGCAACCACCCCCAAGTGACCCTCCCAACCCATCAGTGATGTATCAGTCACAACGTCAAGTCTGGGTGGGGGAAGAAGAATGGCCTGCATCAGATCAGTTTAGTGCTTTTCTGCCACCTCAGAAGATCCCAAGCCTTCTCCTGCAAGATATGGAAAGAGTTGGAGAAGCAGCCCTGGTGCTGGGCCCACTGAAACCTGAGGTTCCACTGCAGGACCCTCATATGCCAGTTGGTGTTCGGGACAAGGAGAATGCATGAGGCCAGGCGTCTAAGAAGCCTTCGAACCATCCGCACTGAGGTCCAGGATTGAGCCCAACACATCAGGATAATATTCTGAATGTCCCGGACTTGCTGTGGTGGTGAAAAGGCCTTGAATGCCACTGTGTCTAGCAAAACCCAAGTGAAGAGATTTCTCTGTGTGAGGCAGAGGTTGGACTTCAGATCTTTGATGGAAAACCTCAAAATGGCAGGAGTTTGGCCGTCATCTGGAGGTGGTCTACAACTGATGGCAGCAAGCCTGCCTTGAGCAGCCACTCGTCACGGTAAGGGAACACATTTATCCTCAACCACCAATGTTGGGCAGTGACCCAACCATCATTTTCATGGACCCTCAAGGGGCTGAAGTAAGTCTGAAGGGAAGCACAAAAAATTGGATGTGTTCCAACATAATCATGCACCCGCGATAACACCTATGGCACTGCAGGCAGGTAGGTGAAAATACACGCTCTGCAAGTCCAAGGACACCATCCAGTCTCCTGGGTCCACGGCAGGACTCTGAGACAAGGTGAGCATTTTGAATTGATCTTTTCTCAAAAAGGCATTCACTGGGCAGAGGTCCAGTATAGGTCTCCGACCACCATCATTCTTCGATATAAGGAAGTAGTATGAGCAACACCCCTCTTCTTTCTCAGAATCCGACTTATGGCACCCTTGGCCAATAGAAGGTTCATTCATTGCTTGCAGGAAGATTGCACAATGGTCCACTGAAAGTCGGTGTGATGTGGGGAGATAATGGGACAGGAAGGAAATGAAAGGTAGGGCAAAGCCCTCTTGAATGAATTGCAAGACCTATCTGTTCGAAGTGATGGATCTCCAATCCTGGAGTAAAACTTTTATCCTTCCCCCCCCTACTGCCTGAGTATGGATTCCTGAGGGCAAGTTTAGCAGCCACTGCAGCAAAGGACGAAGAGTAAAAATGGAACTTTCCCTGCTGGTGTGATTGGCCTTGGCTGTCACAAACTGTACTCTGAAAGGACTAGGTCTGCTGTTGCTGCACAGTTTGGGAGCGATAGCATTGTCTGTATGCTAGCCCCCTGGAATAACCACTAAATTTGCACCATTGGTGAACTGTTTGACGGGAGACAGGAGTCCCATGAATAGTGCTGCAGCTTCACTGACCTTCAATTGCCAAATCAGCTTTTTCTCCAAACAATCTGAAGCCATCAAAGGGCATGTCCATCAAAGACACATGGATATCTCCTGAAAACTCGCTCAGTCTCATCTGGGTGTGCCTTCTAATTACTACACTGGTGCCAATAGTTATTCAAACACAGTCTGTGGTGTCCAAGCCGGCATACAAGATACTCATCACCTCAACTTGGCCATTATGTATTGTTTGAGCCAGCAAGGCTCTGAGGTCTTCTGGGATGGCCAGCAAGATCTTGCTTGCCATGTCCCATAATGCATGGGTGTACTTGCCCAGAAGGCACAGAGCGTTCTAGGCTCTTAAGTCTAAACTAGCTGAACAGAAAATTCTATTTCTGAAGGCGTCAATACGTTTCAACTCTCCAAACATTAATTAGAATTTGGCAGATCAGATACTCTGTCAAAATGGAGGGGCTATCCCATCTGATGTATTTCAACTGCCAACTGGCTATTACGTACTTGTAATACTGTGTACAGAACATCCATCACATTTGTGATAGAGTTTCCTATTTGCCAAACTCTAAATAAAGCGATACCAAAGGGGATGATGGACGGAGCGTTAGAGCAAATCAAACACTCACCCCCAGTCAACTGATCTGGGTTTAATCCATCATCATTCTTTAGCTCACTCCACCACCCCAGTTCAGACATGGCCATATGCAAATCAGTCTGACCCTGTGCCTCATGGGAACAGTCCAGCCCGAACTGCCAAGCCATGTCTTCCCTGGACCGGAAACAAGCATCCTGGGACCGGTTTCGGGTTCATAACCCTCATCAGCCAGGCTATCTTGAATCCAGTGGCAATGTGAGCAAGGGACCCACGTTTGGGCATACCCTGCCAACTTAGGGCGAACAAAGCGATACCAAAGGGGATGATGGACGGAGCGTTAGAGCAAATCAAACACTCACCCCCAGTCAACTGATCTGGGTTTAATCCATCATCATTCTTTAGCTCACTCATTGGGCGCAGGGTCAAGACTGATTTGCATATAGCTGGGTCCAAACTGGAATGGCATGGTGAGCAAAAAAACGATGGAATAGGCCCAGATCTTTGTACTGGGGTGAATGTATGACATTGTTCTGCATTCTGTCCATCAATTGTTGTTTTTGCATTTGTCACCCCGAGTGGGACTGGTATGCCCAGACGTGGGTCCCGTGCTCTCCATGCCACTGGAGTCAAGCTATCCTGGCTGATGAGGGCTGAAAGCCCGAAACCGGTCCTAGGATGCTTGTTTCTAGTCCAGGGAGGACCTGGCCTGGCAGTTCGGGCTGGACTGTTCCCATTGGGTGCAGGGTCAAGACTGATTTGCATATGGCTGGGTCCAAACTGGAATGGCATGGTGAGCAAAAACGATGGAATAGGCCCAGATCTTTGTACTGGGGTGAATGTATGACATTGTTCTGCATTCTGTCCATCAATTGTTGTTTTTGCAAACTCTAAATAAGGCCCTCTTTCCAGAGGACTGGTGACAAAGGTATTAGGAGTTTTTACTTGTGGATGTCAGTACCACCAGGCTTTCAGGCATAGGATGCTTTGTTAAAATAAATATATATATTGGGACCACCAGGAGCCTGTCCATGTCGTCTGGCCACAGGTCCACTGACCGGGGGGCCCAAGCATGGCTTAGACCAGGTGGCTATGAGAGGGTCCATGAGGACTTTGCTGAATGACAATAGTGGCTGAGAGGAGGTAGGACCTAGTTGAAGAATCTGTTAACAAATGTACCTTAATTTCAACAGTGGGCAATTGTAAATCTGGCACTTCTGCGGCCCTTTGCACAACTACTATGGAAAAGGAACTTTCTTCCATTGGTGGCCCCGGTGGAGAGTCCATCTCAGTGTCTGGAGATGTATGTAGTCAACTGACATTTTCTAAATCTAGATATAGCCCACCATTGGCATAATGAGGAGGAAGTAGGTTACCTGCCTCTGCATCATCAGTGTTGTGGGAAACGTTTTGCGTACCCAGGAGTGCACCAGAGCCGGATCTGAATAAGGTCTCTAGTCTACTTTCTTCGAGGAGGTGGCCAAGGATTAGATTCTGGTGACAAAAAGACTGGTTGAGCTTTATAATCTAGTAGCGTGACATAGGCCTGGAGTGGGCCAATGATGACTCTGAATCAGAGATCGGCATCAAAATCGGAGCTGAGGCAGGCCACCATGAGTTGGCGTTGGCATGAAAGGAACCGCAATGGACCCAGAGGCCTGGGTGGAAGTGTGAACCAGTGTGGCTCGGGTCTGGGAACCAGTCCCATGGTGTCAGTCGATACCGAGGGAGGGCCTGCTGACCAAAGTCCAGCTGGAGCCCCTTGAGGTTTCCTAGAGCTGAAAGACACTCCAGAAAGGGAGTTGTGGCCTCCTTGAAGGCTGCTGTTTGCTGAGGGGTCAAAGATATCCTGAGGAATTTGGGGCATCTCAGGACCAGTTGCAGGACTGTGTCCAAGTCAGAAGATACCTGCAAGGTATGATCTTTAAATTGATGCCCTTCTGCCCGATTTCAAGTTGCGGGGTTGAGTTGGCTCAGCTTTCTGGCACTTATGGGATGTTTTTGACTTACTGAAAGACTTGGAAGTGAGAAACGGAACTTCATGTGGGACCAGCTTCTTGTATGAGAATGCGGTCTATGTTTCAACTGTGTCGTCTTCATATGTCCGGCAATGTAGTTTCACCTCTCGCTCTCCGATTGCCTTTGGGTGCATGAATGCACATTTATCGCACAACTTTGAGTCATGGTGGATCCCAAGCATTAAAGGCACATGTGAGGGTCCATGAAACAACATCTGCTCCCTACAGACATGGCAAGGCTTGAATCCTGTCAATTTTGAGAGAGACATTTCCCCTGGCACAGTTTCTGAGGTAAATTTTGAAGTCGTCGGACAACTCACAAATTTGGGAGTGAAGGGCACAGAAAGAAAGGAACTGCGCCCAGGAGTGACGCCTATATTTCCAGAGCAGTACAGAATCAGCACGCAGCCACACAGCGCCACTGATTGTCTGGATCCAGTCTGCTGACAGGGTACTCGAAAGGTGAGGAATCTGTAGTTCAAAGTATCCATCAGAAATTTCCTTCATCCAACAGGACGGAAGGGATGGACAGCTAAGTTGTCTTGTTTGTAGGTGTGCAGTCTTTTGCCATGACTTTTGCCACCGTGTTACCTGGCCCAAGACATAGGTGGCCTGCTGGAACTTGCTTGTCCCAGGATAGATGAGCACAAAGACCCTTTCTACGTGCCTGTGAAATCAAAACCAGATACAAGCACTTGGCTATACAATGATTTCTTTTGTGAGAGGAAAGAGAGCAGGGGGAGGGTGGAAAAGGAGAGATAGCAGCATTACAATGCTACATGAGGCATACATATGGGAGGATCCCAACACTTGGGAACACCACCTCTCATGCGCCAAACACACTCATACATGTCACATGCAGTCATTAGAAACAGGGCCCCCTTTCTGGCATACTACATTCATTACAAGGACTAGGGAGTCTCCCTACGGGGATGCAGGTAAAAAGATGTACACCCTATTACTACTTAAATGCTATCACCAACTTTTGATAGTGCCATGGTCTGCAGAGTTAGGCCAAGCAACCAAAATTAAGAAAAGTATACCCTACTTCCATTCAGAATCTAGAAGTCATGACAAGCAGCAGACAATATCACCTAGAGCACCTGTCAGAGACTTGTGACTTAGATTTCCTGCAGAAGAAAACATCCCAGGTTGGTCATAATGAGAAGATGATAAGCAGGGTATCACAGGGACATTGTGCCTGTGTACTTCAACCCTCCAATCACTAAATAACACTTTATGTGAACCGTGCCAGCCTGTTACAAATATGAGTTGCACCTAAATAATGAAACATGACCAAATAAAATAACAGACCAATTTGACTCCAGTCAATGAGAATCCCAGAATCGAAATGAGTCTAGTTTCAGAAAGCACTTTAAGCACTATTGAGGTGGCAAGTGTGCACCAATAAAATGCACTTCAAATATAAGAATAGACTTTATAGCAGTACCGCAACCCAAGGAGGAAGGTGAGAATTTAAAGTTATTTATCCCCAAAAATATTCTGAGGAAAACCTGACCTACCTAATGTCAGAATTAATGCAGTAATGTGTACATAGAAGAGTGAACCTACATCCAAACTGCTGTTCGAGAAATCTCAGGTGAGAGAATAATACAAAAAAAGGCAGCGCCGAAGTGGCATTGACTCCAGTAGAATGGGCTCTGAGAGTCCTCTAAACAGCTTTCTTTGGTTTCTGATAATTTCACACACTTGACAATCCAACTAGACAGAAACTGGAATGTGATCAGTTTTTAGGTCTTGCATGCAACAGCGCATGTACTAGCGCATGTGGCCTTGCTTGCGAGAGAGATTGTTTTCTACAAAGGTCTTGGAGTCTGCCCATTGCTTACTATTTGTGGACTTCACTGTCACTCTTATGCGCTGCCTTCTAATTGGGCATCACGAGCTGGCTTCACTTACTCTTCTTTCGGCAGGAGCACATACTAAGTACTGTACAGTTTAGTTTGAAATCTTTATTTGGTTACAAAAGTGACCATAAAAGTACATACATAAAAATAAATATATTAAAAACATTCATACACTTTCAGTCATATCATTCCATGGTTATAAAATCTGTGGGATCACCATATCATTATACCGCTAAGCCTAAAAAGCAGTCATTGTGTTCCGAGCCCGCACAGCAATTTTCAGAAACAATCCGACATGAAGGATACATTTCTCATTGTTTAACTGGAGCAGAGTGTTGTAAGCTTCTCTAAAGTCAATAATGCACTGTCTCTTAATTAATGGTAACAAAATACTTTTAGTATACAATGAATAAAAGTCACTAAACAGTGAAAAATGTAACATTGATTTACCCGACCTCCCATTCCACAGACAGGGGCTGGAGTTTAAATTAGCTTGAAAACCTAGGGGGAAGCCTAACAGATATTTAATCATGCCTTCCCTAAAATGGAACAACAAACTGCGCTCCCAATGCCCCATCCGACTTGTCAAATACCTTTGAATTAAGGAGTGCCTGTTGGAGTTTATATTAAAAAAAGCTGTCACTTTTGGCTTGCCGGACTCCATCTTCAGTCTCTCCGCATGCGTAAATTTAAACCAGGCGCTCTGCAACTGTTTTTTAGTGATAGTATGTGGGCCGCCTAAGTTCTCGAACAGTTGTTAACAACTTATCTTATGCATGCAGGATTCTATATACGCCAGCCAAGGGATGTTCCTGCCTTTATCACAAGAAAGATAATCTTTTATGATGTCTCTTGTGAGACCTCCCTCCATATTGTTCCAAATTGCAAGCCATAAAAGCAGTGGGTGGATGCTGATGTAGTCCTCGACGTAAGGGATGTTCAGTTCACTGTGACTTACAAAGTTTGAACTTAAAGTCGGCACCCCCAAAATTTTCCTACAAAATCTATGCTCTTCCAGTTGGATTTGGTGGCATTTATCAATACCCCAGACTTTGGTCCCATAACTAGCAATTGGGAGGCATTGTATTTTAAAAATCTTCAGTAAAGAAACTAGGGCACCCGCCTTTCTGGGGTGGGGTAAACTGAGTAATGAGCTGATGGCTGTGGAAAATGTGTTCTTGCTATATGCTATGTGGGCTTTCCATGAGCCATTTTCAGCAAAAACCATACCAAGGTTGGGAAAAGTGCCTGGTCATTTTAAAGTCAATGCGCCCACTTTTAAGGTTGCCAGATTATGCTTTTTTCGACCGAATAAAGCAAACACAAGGAGATGATGGACGGAGCGCTGAAACATTTCAGACACTCACCCCCAGTCACAGATCTGGGTTGAATCCATCATCGTTCTTTAGCTCACTTCGCCACCCCAGTTCAGACACAGCTATATGCAAATCAGTCTTGACCCTGCGCCTCATGGGAACAGTCCAGCCCGAACTGCCAAGCCATGTCTTCCCTGGACCAGAAACGAGCATCCTGGGACCGGTTTCGGGCTAACAGCCCTCATCAGCCAGGCTAGCTTGAATCCAGTGGCAAAGTGAGCAAGGGACCCACGTCTGGGCATACCCTGCCAACTTCGGGCGAACAAAGCAAACACAAGGAGATGATGGACGGAGCGCTGAAACTTTCAGACACTCACCCCCAGATCTGGTTGAATCCATCATCGTTCTTTAGCTCACTTCGCCACCCCAGTTGAGACACAGCTATATGCAAATCAGTCTTGATCCTGCGCCTCATGGGAACAGTCCAGCCCGAACTGCCAAGCCATGTCTTCCCTGGACCGGAAACAAGCATCCTGGGACCAGTTCTGGCTAACAGCCCTCATCAGCCAGGCTTGCTTGAATCCAGTGGCAAAGTGAGCAAGGGACACACGTCTGGGCATACCCTGCCAACTTAGGGCGAACAAAGTAAACACAAGGAGATGATGGACGGAGCGCTGAAACTTTTCAGACACTCACCCCCAGATCTGGGTTGAATCCATCATCGTTCTTTAGCTCACTTCGCCACCCCAGTTCAGACACAGCTATATGCAAATCAGTCTTGACCCTGCGCCTCATGGGAACAGTCCAGCCGAACTGCCAAGCCATGTCTTCCCTGGACCGGAAAAGTGCCTGGTCATTTTAAAGTCGATTCACCCACTTTTAAGGTTGCCAGATTATGCTTTTTTGGACCAAATGACATAAAAGATTTATTAAAATTTGTGTGCAAATCTAATAGGGCCATAACATTTACAAAGCCATTGACTAGCTGATGAAGGGCCTTCGGAGTGCAGGCCATCAACACGGTGTCGTCAACATATAATAATGCTGATATAAAAGAATCATTAATCTTGAGGACATCGAAAGTGGTGGTGAGTAAAAAAGGGTGAAGGTCATTTATATATAAAATAAATAAAAGTGGGGCTAAAACACATCCTTGTCTCAAGCCTCTCAGGATGTCTACATCTCCATATACTTCCCCCTGAGCGTTAATTCTTATTCTTGCTTTCGTGCCCCTGTGCAAATATGCCAGAAAGTGAACTAGTGCTTCATCCAATCCAAGAGATAATAAAATAGACCACAGCTTTGAACGATTTACACAGTCAAATGCAGTGGACAAGCCCATAAAGGCTAGATACATTGGAGAATTTTTGGCTATGGTATATTTTCCTATGAAAAAATTGAGGTTAAGGCACTGCTCCACTGTGCTAACCTTAAATCGAAAGCAATACTGATTGGGGTAAAGTATTGACTTCTCTTTAGCCCATTTCCTTTACACAGTTGTATAAGGCCCTACCTAAGATTTTTAGGGTAGTATCAATTAGTGATATGGGCCTGTAAGAAATGAGCTGAGAACGATCCCTCTTTTTAAAAATAGGCACAATTATAGAGGTTGACCATGTGTGAGGTGAAGTGGCAAAAGCAAGACTGTTAAAAACGTTCAGTAATAAGGGTGCCCAGAAGCTGGGGTTATATTTAAAGAGATCTATAGGAACCCCATTAGGGCCTTGGGCCTTAGCCCCAACACTCTGACGCAGTACCACCTCTACTTCCAGAGATAATTGTACTGAAGCAAAATATCGATCAGGCAAATTATCGCTGTCAGGGCATTCCAGGGCATATACACTAGAAAATGTGCCTCCCAGTCCTGGCTTTTAATGTTGCAGCTAATCTTTGTCTCTTTTTGGTTCGCTTGCTTCATCTCTTTTACAGCGGACCAAAATAGTTTACTGTTCTTATTATTTGCCGCTGTAACTAAAGAGTCCTATTGAAGAATTAGTAGTTCTGCCTTCCTGGCTGCAATAACCTGCTTGTACCGCTTGCGAGATTCCGCCACGAATTGGGGGTTCTTTGTAGATGCCTTAAGTGCCCGTCGTAGCTGACAACTAGCAACAGAACGCTCCTGGTTGAACCATCTAGGCCTAACAGGCGAGGAGTTTGTTGGCACCATGAGCTCTTTTTTGATTTTATCACAGAGATGAACATAAGCAATACCTGGAGGGCTAGCGATATCATCCTCAGTTGGGCATGCCTGCACCAGGGAAAAACGTTCACTGATCACTTTCCGAAATAGTTGCTCTGGTGCTACGGCTCTCCATTTTAATATTAGTCCGTCAGATGAAGGGTCGAGATGACAGGCACCAATCTCCTTATTATATAAGGGTTTTGGGGCCATGATGAGTGACACTTCAATGGAGTTGTGGTCACTGTAACTAGATTGGATCACTTTGCCATATGACAGAAAATCTTCAAAGTTAGAAAATATGAAGATATAATCTATTATGGGATTTTGGCCTCGACCCCTAAATATAGGGAGTGATTCGATACCATTATAAGCGAAGTCCATAGCGTTTATTAAGTCATGGGGTGCCAACTCACGTCCTCTTGTGTCTGAACTGTTTAATTCATAAGTGCCATCTATAAAGTTAGGGTTAAGATCACTTACATGTGGTGGAGGGGGATTATTGTACATAGTCTCACATTAAAATCACCCCTAAGCAAAAACCTGCAGACTGTCAACTGTCACTTACGGTTTTCTAAAGGGAGTATGTGTACTCAAATAAGGTGACAAATTTGCTATTGGGCACAGTACTAAAATCATTATTATAAAAATTAATTAAATATAATGTCAGGCCTCTTTTATACCTTACTGTCAGGCGGTTGGCATCATCAATCTCTAGGGTCTTCACACTGCCTCCTGCTTTGATATTCACGTACGTTGCCAGCCCCTCTATCGCGCGCCCGGACCTTGATGGAGATACTGGATTGTAACAGCAAACAAAGCTATTCAAATGGACATCACTCCTCAACCAGGTCTCCTGGAACATTAATATATCATACTGGCTAATAAAAGAAAGCCAGCCAGGCCATGTCAGCTTAGATTGTAACCCGACTACGTTCCAACTGAGGATTTTTAATGTGTGATCATTTGGGTTCCTGTTACATTGGCACGGGCGCGACCTGCATGGCTAGCTCTAGGGTCGGCGCTTTTTAGGTACCAAACTTGGCCTGCCAGGGGAGGTATACCTAAGTCAATATGGCCCAACTAAACCCTCTAGGGTAGCAAGCTTATTCCCTTGTATAGGGTAAGAGGGTGGGGTACGAAACCTCATTGGCAATGGTTTGTAAAAATAACCTAAGGGGAGGCAGCAGATGTTCGTGTCAAGACCGCTCATATCCTCATGTTGTTTTAATAAATTGCATGCAATAGAAGGCCTTCGGAAGTTAACCACAATACAATCGCCTTCAATGTTTTTCTCAGAGTGTCCAACCCACCTCACCCTCCGTACCATCAATATATTGTTAATATGGGCAGGATTAAAACCTTTGTTTGCTAACCCAGTGAACACATTTATTTCGCAATTCCTCCCAAGTTTCTCTTTGGGCAGCCCTCAATGGCGATACGCTAGCTCAGACCACAACATAGGGCCAGGCTGCCGGTCGAAGATCCAAAGTATCTGCGCTTAACGCAGCCTCACTAGCTTCTGTTGGGTGACCTGCGTTGCTACCGCTTGGATGAGCTCTATATCTTGTCCTGCAAGTGGTGCAGGTACTGCTAGGGGCAGATTCTTTCTGCAGGGATTTGGCGGCAGTTATTCTGCCGTTCCTATCAGGATTTTGACTTGCGAGTAAATCCAGTCTCTGTTGTTTGTTCTGAATGTTGTCACCTTGGTTGGAGTGGTAAATTCTTTGCGGTGCTATATTACGGGATAAGGGTGGCCCATGAGATATGGTTAAGGATATAACACAGGTTGCACAGTAGTAGTATAAGCGGATACCATTCATCCCCATTCATGTCCTTAAAAGTGACAGGTCCCCCTCCGGTCCCCCGCCCCTCGCTGTGTCCCCAAAAGTGACGTGTGTCCTTAAAAGTGACAGGTCCCCCCTCCCCTCGATGTGTCCTTAAAAGTGACGCGTGTCCTTAAAAGTGACAGGTCCTCCCTCCCCTCGCTGTGTCCTTAAAAGTGACAGGTCCCCCTCCCTTCGCTGTGTCCTTAAAAGTGACATGTGTGTCCCCAAAACTGACATGTGTGTGTGTCTGTTTAAAACCGAGGGCTGCGGTGCTGGCAGTTGCCGGCTGAGCAGGCATCCCTAAGCCCCCACCAGCCCCGGGACATCTGGGGCTGTCTAACACAAGGGTTTACGGTGCAGAGTTTTTTTAAAAAGGGGCTTTCTTTAGAAGCAGATGCTGCTTTTTGAAACGGATCCCCGTCGTAGCTGGGGGCAGAAAACTACCCATTAGGCTCACAAGTCACAACGTGAAAACACAAGAACAAAAGGCCAGTTACCCTGCCAGAGCACCGTTGAGAACAGGCAAAACTAATCAGCCAGTCCCAAGCTTCCCACGCATCTTAAATTGAAGAGTACAGGGGTTCTTTATAAAACATCCGACCATCCTTCCCAGGAGCGCATCCCCCAACAGGCCCTAGGTTTAATTATCAGATGTCAAAGGTCAACGAGCCATCTAACAAAGCAGGGCGCTGGTCAGAAAACGGTCCCAATATTGACCCTCACTACAATGCTCTATTACCAATAATGACACGTACTACAAGATTCTAAACACTCCCCTCCGTAAAGGGTCCTCCTTCCAATTATCATGCCCTGCCAGGTATAAAAACCATACTTTAGAGCGCCGACACAATCAGCCATTCAAAAACCCATTAGGAGCGACCTTTGCTGCACCGGCCCATCAGCCCCAAAGTTTAAACCCATCAATGGACCAGAGCAGCTTCTCCCAGATCGACGCGGCCTGCTACACATTAATGGACGTACGTAAATAAGGGGCTGTGTTACAGGCTTAAGAGTGTATGGGCTTATTTAATATGTTGATGCCTGTATATAAATGAACAGCGTTGCATTTTTAAAGGGTGTTTAACGCAAGGCATGAAGGTGTTTACAATGTTTTAATTAATGTTTAAGGAGGGTTGGTAGGGTGCTTAATGTGAACAATTCTGCCATTTTAAATACAGTGTAGAACGTTTTATACGCGTATTTAAGAGTGAATACCACTAAGGGTTTGGAGTATGCACAGTGAAACAGCCTTAACACTTTAACCTGGTATAGAAACATTTTACATGAACTGCAGTTTTAATGACATTCAAATATAGTATACGTTTTACAAATAAAATAAATAAATAATACCACTTTGTACTCACCACCCGGGGTTGAGGCTCTGCAGAGGCATGGGTCAAACGTGTGATTTCCCAGCTGCGACATGGTGAGGCCGCCCTCGGCGGTCCGTGCGGTGCTCCAGGGTTATGTGTCTCAGATGGCACCCGTGTGCGTGGGGCGCGAGGCCCCTATTTTTTAAAATTAAAGGCCCCGGAGCCCGCATGCCATGGGCGCTGCTCCGGGGCTCTTGTGAGGCTGGGGCGAGGGTTCCGGGGGCGCCCATGTGCGCAGGGGCTTGATACCCCGTTTAAAAAAAATTAAAGACCCCGGAGCCCGCTGTGCTCCATGCGGCGCTCCGGGTGCCTGTGAGGCTGGGGTGCGGGTCCGGCGTATTTGGGCTCCTTGTGGGGCGCTCGGCCCCGCTTTTTAAAATTAAAGGCCCCGGAGCCCGCTTCCCATGGGCGCTGCTCCGGGGGTCTTGTGAGGATGGGGCGAGGGTTCCGGTGGCGCCTGGGTGTGCTGGGGGCATGAGGCATCGTTTAAAAGAAAAAAATAAACGCCCCGGAGCCCGCTGAGCTCCATGCGGTGCTCCGGGGTTGTTTATGCTGTTGTGCGCTCGGTGTGGGGGTAGGGATGGCGCCTGGGTGCGCAGGGGCTTGAGGCCCTTTTTTTTTTTTTTTTTTAAATAAAGGTCCCGGAGCCCGCTTGCAAAGGGCGCTGCTCCGGGGGTCGTGTGCGGGCTGTGGTCGGGGTTCCGTTGGCGCCATGGTGCGCAGGGGCTTGAGGCCCCTTTTTTTAAAAATAAAGGTCCCGGAGCCCGCTTGCAAAGGGCGCTGCTCCGGGGATCTTGTGCGGGCTGTGGTCGGGGTTCCGTTGGCGCCATGGTGCGCAGGGGCTTGAGGCCCTTTTTAAAAAAATAAAGGTCCCGGAGCCCGCTTGCAAAGGGCGCTGCTCCGGGGATCTTGTGCGGGCTGTGGTCGGGGTTCCGTTGGCGCCATGGTGCGCAGGGGCTTGAGGCCCCTTTTAAAAAAAATAAAGGTCCCGGAGCCCACTTGCAAAGGGCGCTGCTCCGGGGCTCTTGTGCGGGCTGGGGTGGGGGCATGGATGGCGTCGGTGTGCGCTAGGCCTCGCTTTAAAAAAAAATAAAGGTCCCGGAGCTCCGCTGTGCTTCATGCGGGGCTCCGGGCTGTTTGTGTTGTTGGCGGTGGGGGTAGGGATGGCGCCTGGGTGTACGGGGCGTGAGGCCCCGTTGTAAAAAAATAAATAAGTAATTAAATAAGGCCCCAGAGCCCGCTTACCACCGGCGCTGCTCTGGGGCCAGTTGGAGGTGTCGTTTGCCGGGTCCACCACGAGGGTTACGATGGCGGCAGTATCCTGGCTGCCAGGAGCTTCCCCTCCGCGTTTGCCGAAGGGAGGCCCTCCCAGCCGTGACATCATCACGGGGACTCCTCCCATTGATGACATCACGGATGGGAGGGTCTTCCTTGTCAAACGCGGAGGGGAAGCTCCAGGTAGGGATTCCCCAATGATGCAATATGCAGGGTGGTTATGCCGGGGCTCTAAGACGTGTGAAAGCACAAAAAAGCAGCGTTAGCAGTATTGAGCGAGACCCATGGGGCATTGCGAGCCTGCCCCAGTGGCTTTAAGCAACAGTATTGTCGGTGTGGCACCAGGGCTTTAAATGGAAGCTTTTTCAATATTATATACACGTTATAGTTGCTGCTTATTTATCTTATGCAACTAACAACCAGTGACAAAGCCAATAGTCCTACCTTATGCATCTACCAACCCCATGCCAGAGCCCGTAGTACTGATGCTGGTACTTATTGTATCATATATTTGGATACACTGGTAGAAACATTTCATGCAAAAAATAAATAAACGTGTGTGTGTGTGTGTGTGTGTGTGTGTGTTTTTTATTTTTTTAAACGCAAATGGCAGCCCCTAGTTTTAAGGGCTTATTTATTCTAAAGGTACCAGCTGCCTATATTATTGGTGCAGCTGCTTCCAGGGTAAAATAAAATAAATAAATGGCTGAGTTTTGTTTTCAATTTTAGATTTTTTATGTTATCCCAAACTTTAACCAGGATGTTTAGCGGGGGTCGTGTCTACAGTTTGTACACCCATAATCAGGGGCCCATATTCCGCGGTACTGTTTTATGTAGACTCGGTGTAAGGGTGTCTGTCTCTCTGCGTTGTGTATTGGAGCTTTCTAAGGTGAATGTGTGAAATTATAATAACATGTTTATGAAGTGTAGTTTTAAAACATTCGTTTTTATTTATCCAGACGCAGGACATGCCGGAATTAATCCTAACAGACTCTGAAATGCTAGCCCTACAGACAGGTACATGTGTTTTGAGGTGTATAGTCCCGCGTAGTTTTGTTCACATATATCTTAGAAGTTAGGTGTTTCTAATGGCGTTCTCGTGTATGTTTTGTTTTATAGGTCTGGATCCCGAACTACAATGGATTCTTGATGATATAGAATGTCCCAAGGGTGGTCAAGACGCATCGCCATGTGTACAGGATAGCCCCGTTCTTACAGGTAAATCAGAAAGGCGCTGCTTCTTTAAAAGGTCTAAACCATGGGGTGTCTAGACCCCAAAAGCCGTAGTTGTGAACTATAGGAACGCACCGTAGAGGGGGCTACTAAGGCCAGCTGTATACTGCAAATCTGATTATTTTTCTTTACAGGGTCCACGGAGTCACACACGGAAGCAGTGATTGTGCAAGAGCCGGCGCAGCGACCAAAAGAAAGACCTGTGAAAAGGAAATCTTCAACATCTAAAGAAGGGCCTGGGGCAAAGAAACGATCTGTGAAAAGACATCTAAAAGGTGTGTTTTATACAAAAAGGGTGTGAAAAAAGAACTCTCTGGGCTGTATTCTCTCAAACAAAGGGGTGCACAGCCATGTAGTACCAGATGTACTACTGAGGGTATTGTAAGCATCTTATGTTCCTTATTGTTTCTAATATATATTTTTTATGTTACATTCTAGGAGCCGTTCAAAAGAGCCACGGCGAAGATACGCATAAGTCTAAGAGGTCTACAAAACCGCTGAGTGATATAACAAAGACCGTTCTGAACACCGGGTCTGCGGCAAAAGGAGTGAGTAGGCGTGTACGCCAGAATAAGATCTACACATACTACACCCACATACAACAGAGAACCGACGTATCCGATGTGTATCTGAACCCTCTCAAAGCCTCAAAAGGAACTCTAATCTCAAACAAGCCCACACTTAAGAAGAAGCAAATGGCCGCAGAACCACAGACATGCCCTTTAAACCTCAAGAAGCCGTCTTTGGTCTTGGAATCCCAAGCAGCCCCTTTAGACCTCAGCATGAAACAGGTGGTCCCTGAGACCTTAGCTACACCTTTAGATCTAGCATTAAAAAATGTTGCTAAGCAGGGGAACGATCCATCTACCCCAGCGCTCTCTTTGGGCCTCCCGGCTGTGACGCCTGGTGTGGAAGCTCTGTTACAAACTCAAACCCCTAAAGTCAACAAGCTTTCAAGAAATTATCTTAAGAATAAGCAAGGGGTACAGGCGTTACAAGTAGAAACATTGGAAGGATCCTTAAACAAACCTGCTACACCACAGGACCCTTCCCATCCTATGACGACCTCTATAGTTTCAAATAAATTAGCGACGTCTGTAGAGGAATGCACCGTAGAACAGACCTCAAAACCTTCTATAGGCGTTACTGATGGGTTTAGGGGTCCCGGGTCTGGAAAAGAGCAGCCCTTAGGAGGCTCGTATACCAGCAGCAAAAGCTGTCTCAATACACTGGCAAGTATGGTAGACAAACTTGATAAACCCTCAGAAGCAGCGCCCGAGGGGCCTTCTAGCACATACAAGGGGGTTTTGCAGACCCCTGTTACACATTCACCCAACCCCTGCCCTGACAATACCTTAGCCGCTACCACCCTCGATTATTTCGACAGTCATTTAAACTCTCCGGACCTTATGTCCCCTATCACCCCTCAGGGAGCTTACGACCCAAACAGCCCCGTGTCCAGTGTAAGCCCCGCAACACCCCCGACAACATACAACACTGACAGTACAGGGTGGGACGACTGGTCAATTCATAGTACGGGGGTGACATTTAGTGAGGCGACTTTCCCAAATGCCCCGGGGTGTTCGCACTGGGATCCTATTTCTATGATCCCCCCAGGCCCTCAGTTACAGAACGGTGTTGGGGATGAAGGACCATTAGAGGCCCCAGTGGTGTTAAAGGCGGTTATACAGCCAAACACCGTATTCATACCTAACCCTCCACAATACGACGCTGTAGACCCAAATCCGGTACTAGATGCGCATGTAAAGGATATACAAATGGCTGTCAGAAAGCTAAAACGCCAGGTGAAAACCGCAGCCTTAAAAATGGGGTTGGGGGGTAGCGGCGACAGGTCCATGGTGGAGGCACAGCAGCGGATACTGCAAAGAGTTGACATGTGTAAAAGGCTGATCCTCAATACGTGCCAGGAAGCGGGATCAGACATAGGGCGTATACAGGCGTGACTAGGACAGCGCCATACCCTAAAGAAACCCCATGCCAGCGGTTCTAATAAAAAAGCACACACATCAAAATATAGCAGTAAGGTCCAAACAGTACTGACAAAGTCCCTGCGCTTCTTACGCATACTCCAGCGTAAAAAATACATAGAACCATGCAAGCAGAGTCATACCCCGATGCCATCCACCCCCCAATACGTAAGTGTAGGAGAAAACTGTCCTAGGGGCGGACAATTGAATGATGTTGGTGGTAGAGCGCCAACACTTCGCCACCCGGAACACATAGAGGGGTCGAGGGGTGGACATGTAGCAGAGGCCTCCATGAGTACAGCGCACATAGACACATCCCATACTGTTCAGATAGGAGGGGGACGGTTACCTAGAAAAGCCTGGTCCCTTAAAAAACAAAAGTGGGCTAATAGCGCCAAGCAGCGCCGGCTTTTAATAAGTAAATTAAAGAAAGCCCGAATATGTGCTACACGTGTGCTTAAAAGACCCCCAGAGACCCTACTAAACCAGAACCCCCAAAATGATACAGCAGTAAGCTCCCCAACAAGTCAAATCCCTCAAGACAAGGATTCAGAGGTCGTCTATTTAGAGAGCATTAGAAGCTACAGGCGTGATGTAGAGAGATTTAATGCCACCGAGCACTACGAGGAGTTTAGGTTTACCAACCTCCACCAGATAAGGTCCTCCGATCACGGTGTTTTAGCTATACATCAGGCGGTGCAAACGCTCATAGAAAGGTTGTTACGCGATGTGGGGCCTAATGATTTTTTCCAACTACGCTTCCAGGGGCAGGGTTTTGACAGTCCTTTGTTCACCAAACGGCGGTCCCGAGATGTGTTTGACGCCGTGGAATTTTTAGAAAACCTTTCGAGGCTTTTACAGAGCAAGGCTGAACTAGTCGCCTACGGTACTTTCCGTGTCATAGCCCTCATTGTACGGGGTCGTGAGGGGGTGTTTCAAGACCTTTAAAGAGTGTGCTATACAGTCAGATAATTGGTAAGAAACAACGGTGGCTGCTCGACTTTAACAACGACACATCCAATATCTGTCTGGCGGCCAGCATCGTAGGGTTGTTGATGGGGCGCAACACCACCGACGCGACCATCCTGTCTAGAGCGGCTGAAGCCCACGCGTTTCTTGAAATACCACCAGACCGCATGGTCGGCTTTGGCGACATAGGTCTTTTTGAGAACTATTTCTCTGTGACGGTGAAAGTTCTTTATCACAGCGGCTCTTGGAAGTACTTTACAACAGGGGACCGTGTGAGAAACAAGACCGTATATGTCCTTCACCACGAAAATCACTTTTACGGTATCTTGAACCTTAAAAGTTTTCTGGGTGTCGAGTACGTGTGCACATATTGTGACCACATATACAACAGTAAGGACCGTCATCAGTGTGAAATGCATTGTAAGATGTGCCAGAGGGACGGTTGCGTCGTAGACGCTGCCCTGAAGGTGTGGTGTCGCACCTGTAAGATGTTTTGTCGCTCTCAAGACTGTTTGAGCAACCATAAGAAAGCTGTTAAATGCAGCCCTAAAATGGATTGCTTTGAGTGTGGTCGGTATGTGGCGACAGATCACAAATGCCGAGGTATGAAATGCCCCAGGTGTCAGACGTCTTTTGAGGCGGGTACCAACCATCGGTGCTACATGGTTAAAGGCAGACCCCAGACCAAAACTGAAGCATACATAGTGTTTGATATAGAGTGCACACAAGAGACTGGAGTACACCAACCTAACTATATTTACGCACACCATCTAACTTCCGACGACAGCTGGGAGTTTGAAGGCAGAACGTGCGTTGGTGATTTCCTTAACACCTTCATTCAAACCAAATTCAAAGGGTATACCATGCTGGCCCACAACTCAAAAGCATACGACTCATTCTTTATTTTACAAAATATGATTCATGAAAAGGTCCAAGTAGAACTCATCACTCAGGGGTCCAAGCTGATGTTGTTAACAGCCGCTCAGTTACCAATAAGGTTTATAGACACCCTGAATTTCCTACCTATGAAATTGAGCAAGCTACCAAAAGCCTTTGGATTCCCCGGTTGTAAAGGTTATTTTCCACACTTTTTTAACACCTGGGCGAACCAGAATTATGTGGGCCCCATGCCACCTCCTGACAGCTACGGGGTTGAATATATGATGCCATCCGAGAAGGAGAGCTTTCTAGAATGGTACTCTGAAAACCGTGAAAAGGAGTTTCATTTTCAAACAGAGTTGAAAGCTTATTGTCAGGCTGATGTAATGATCCTACGACAAGCGTGCAACCTCTTCAGAGATGTTGTGGTGGAAATGACTAAGAAAGTCAGTATCCTGAAACCCAAGAAGCCTCAAATGACAAAGAAAGTCAGGGTCTTGAAA
This sequence comes from Calotriton arnoldi, assembly GCA_963921515.1. Taxonomy (NCBI): domain Eukaryota; kingdom Metazoa; phylum Chordata; class Amphibia; order Caudata; family Salamandridae; genus Calotriton; species Calotriton arnoldi. The sequence goes on along the minus strand of CAWUFW010000246.1, from coordinate 1,315,364 downwards.
CCCAATACGCCTGAAATGCCGAAGGCTGTCGAATACATAGACCCTTTTCAAAACATCACATTGGCCTCCATGTGTATGTCCATCTACAAACACATGTTTTTAAGACCAAAAAGTATTGCTCTAGTGCCGGTAGACCTCTATAATGGCAAACAGAAACGCTATTCAACCCCTCGATCCGGTGGCTCATGTACGTTTCTGAGAAGGAAGACGTACATATTCAACACGCCTTACAGGGTGGTGAATACCGTGTGGGTCCCTACTACCTGGATGGGTACGCTGTAATTAAGGGGGTGCCGACGGCCTTTGAATACAATGGCTGCTTTTACCACGGCTGCCCTCAGTGTTACAAACCCCATGAGTTTAACAGACTGATGGGTGTCAAATTTGAACACTTACACAGACGTACGCTGTTGAAGGCTCAGTATGTTGAAAAATGTGGCTTTGCTATGAGGGTTCTTTGGGAGCATGAGTGGTTAGAGATGTTAACAACCGACACAGCGCTCTGCTCTTTCCTTCAGAGTCGTGATTTACCAGAACCCCTGGAACCCCGCGATGCCTTATTCGGGGGTCGTACAAATGCCATACAACTGTACAGGGCCGTGGGTGAGGGTGAGAAAATACACTACTATGATTTCACCAGTCTGTACCCATTTGTGAACAAAATGAAGGTATACCCCTTAGGACACCCCACCATCATATATAGAGATTTTAAACCCATATCCGAATACTTTGGGCTAGTCAAATGTGAAATCTATCCTCCACGACAGCTTTACTTTCCGGTGTTACCATACCGAGTCGATGGTAAACTGTTGTTCCCCCTCTGTCGCACATGTGCGGTGCTTAAAGAGGTTGACGATTGTAGACACACCGATGAACAAAGGATGCTCACAGGGACCTGGTGCAGCATCGAGGTAGAAGCGGCCTTAGAGAAAGGTTACAGGCTCGGTAGGATACATGAGGTATGGCATTTTCAGAGGACCACGACACGCCTCTTTGCCCCATACATTAATATGTTTCTCAGAGACCAGCAGGAGGCCTCCGGGTATCCCGAATGGTGTACTAGTCAGGATGCAAAGCAGAAATACATCTGACTACTACGCTCACGAAGATATCCATTTACGACCCCAGTTGATAGAGGTCAACCCTGCCCGCCGACAGTTAGCCAAGCTCTGCCTCAACTCCTTATGGGGAAAATTCGCACAGCGTACAAACCTGTCAAATACGACCTTAATAACCGATCCTGATGAGCTGTTTAAGTACCTGTTTGCCCCATGTTACGAGGTGTCCAGCTGCGGGTTTATCGATGACGAGACCGCAGCTGTGTGTTGGAAATACACAAAAGCGTACCCCACAACGTGTAACAACATCAACATCTTCATAGCGTGCTTCACCACCGCCCACGCCCGTCTAGAACTTTACAAGGTTATGGACAAACTCCAGGACCGCTGCTTGTATCACGATACCGACTCAGTGATTTTTCTGAGTAAACCAGGGGATGAAGACCCTCCTCTTGGGGATTATCTGGGTAATTTGACCAGCGAACTCGATAAGGATGAGCATATAATAGAATACGCGTCATCCGGACCTAAAACCTACTCCTACCGCACAAACAAGAACAAAGTGTGTATGAAGGTCAAAGGCATAACCTTAAATGTCAGCAACACCCTAAAAATCAATTTTGACAGTCTGAAGAATCTGGTGCACGAATACGCTGCCTCCGACAATTGTGAAAATGCTAAAACCATAGTTGTGAACCAGCCGTGTATAGTCAGGTCCAAAAAGAAGTGGGAAATTACAACCCAACCCTTACATAAAACATTACGCGTTGTTTTTGATAAAAGGGTCCTGACTGCTGACTATAAAACACTGCCGTATGGTTATTAGCCTCATTAGAGATACAGACCCCACACCATGGACACCAGATTACAGCATCCATTCGCATGCGTGTTAGCAGGGCCCTCAAACTGTGGTAAGAGCTACTTTATAAAAAAGCTCTTAGAAAATGCTGCCGATGTTTTATCCCAAACCCCTAATAACATTGTATGGCTTTATTCATGCTGGCAAGCTCTTTATACCGACCTGGCCAGTCGTTTCCCCCATATCAGATTTATAGAAGGCATACCAGATAATCTCAACGATGATGAGTTACTACCACCGGCCCTTGTAAACATGATAATTGTCGATGACCTTATGCGTGAAGGTGGGGATCATCCGGAGTTAGAGAGAGCTTTTACTCAATATTCGCATCATCGTAATCTAAGCATCTGCTACATTGTGCAGAACTTGTTTTACAAGGGCAAGAACAGCAGGTCTATAGCTCTCAACGCTTCATACCTTGTTTTATTTAAAAACCCCCGGGACAAACAACAAATATCAGTCATAGCTAAACAGATGTACCCAGGAAACACACACTTCTTCATGGAGGCCTTTAACGACGCTACAGCAAAACCCCACGGCTACCTGCTGGTTGACTTAAAAAATGAAACTCTAGAAGACTATAGACTGAGGGCTGATATATTTGCCCCAGAGCTACCAGTCGCTTACACCCCTAAGCCCAAGGCCCGTGCTTATAAAAAGCAGCGCTGATGACTTTTAGAGACATTTACAATCCTACCCCTTATAATACAAGGTGTTGACCATGTCGGCCCGCCTACGCCGCAATTTAGCTCTCCTGAAAATGCTTGTTACAGCCAGTCCCCAGCACCGAAAGGCCATCCTGTGCGCTGCTTCTGACGACTTAGTGTCTGCCATTTCTGAAATTGCCCTAAATACCCTAAAAGGCAACGTCCCTATATCAAGGAGTCAGTTACAGGTTCTGAAGAAGAAGAGGTCTCTTATCAAGAAGCTCAGTAATAAAAGGGCCTCACTCATTACCAAGAAGAAACTGGTGAAACAGTCTGGAGGTTTTATAGGCTCTTTGCTGGGCATAGCTATACCCATAATTACGAGCCTCCTCTCGGGACAGTAATGGAGCATGCCACAAAGATGTATTTGGTTCCTAGGCAGCAAATGGACCAGATGGGCTCTTCAAAGGACAACGCCTGGGATATACGCCGAAATGAGACTCTGCGTCTGGATGCTGAAATTAAAGACATTTTGAACCGAACCGATCTAAACCCCTACGACAAGGCTAACCTTTACACCAGCACCCTTAAAAACTTTTTAAGTTACTACAACCAATGGAATACCGAGAAAAATAAGCTGACTCTATACGCCCCGGACTCTGAACAACCAGCCGCCCCTCCAAATGTCCCTCAACCCCTGCAGCCATCACAGGACCTTGCATCACCCTCAGATGCCTTTGTTACCGATCTCTTAAAAAATATAAGTCAAAGACACAGGGGGCCGCGCAAATGCTGATGAGTAAACTTGCAACTTCTAAAGACCTAACATCTTGGAATGAACGAGGCGAATTTCTCTACAAGGGACAGCCGGTTGCAGGGTCACACATGTACGATCTAGTCAAAGGTCTCACGCACCCCAAAATCATAACGCCTCAAAACGCCCCGCGTGGTTGGGATGCGTTTCTGCGAGCCGCTGCTGAACTCAACATCCCTTCCACGCTCGTGGGTAATAACGAGCACCGACGCCTGCTTGAAAATTTGAAGGCCCCCGTACACCCATCGCCAACAGGCTCTGACGCTCCACGGCTATCCCCCTCCTGGACTACCCCTGAACCGGTGGTTGTACCGCGAAAAAAGACATTGTTCAAACCAAGTACCTGGCTTACACCCTGATGTTTCTTCAGACTTTTTATTGTTTTTTAATAAAATGTGTCTATTACGCGTATAGCAACGTTTGATTTTTCTTCTTCTTCTTATGTTTCTTGAGCATTGGTTGTCGATGTAATACACCCCTGCATAGATGTTTGTAATAAAACACTTTTTTTAAAAATAACTTTACAACCTGCCTCTGTTGTCTTTTAAAATGTTTTAATTATGTTGTATGTGGTAGCATAGAAATACAAAGTCTGAATACCGTATTTTTAAAAAAAATAATGTCTTTATTTTAGGCGTTCATCATTAAACATACACATGTCCCACGGACTTACAATTTTGACAAGCGACATATTCGGGTTTCACAGGTCTGACCGAGACCACTGTGTTTTCTTTTACATATTTCACAACTATACTGTCATTGTTAACAAGGTCACGCGAATATAGATTTAAGAAATTTCTAAACGACATACCCTCAGACATTTTACTGATAAAATAAATACAATGTTCACCACATGTGATGGCTATGGAATCCTGGACCCTCAGCTTGTTATACTCCAACACGCGCAGCGGCTTTTTTCACAAACTTGAATATAGGGGGTGTATAGATACGGTGTTCGGGGAATTCACCGGCACTGTCAAACAATATAACCTTGTCACTGTCTATAAACAAGGCCACCCAATGTGTTCCGCTCTTGTCATGCGGGTCGGTGTTAAAGACTAGGGTGCGGGGTCTTTCTAACCCTATTTCAGGGGGTAACCCATCGCTAGGCAAAACACCTAAAAAGTATTTCCTAGCGTCTTTATGCCTGCTTAAGAACGATCGTATCTGCACAGTGTCCATTTCACAAAATGTTTTAAAGATAGTCAAACAAAATCTGTCTTGCGTGGTTGATCTGAATGATGCTGTCGAATACCGAGAATACGACCATGTTCACATTCGCCGGTAGCGGATTACTGAATCGTATTTCAGCTTTTAGATTTCCGTTTTTGACAAGGTTGTAGTGATCGCCGTCTTCCATGTCGGGGGTCAGGTCGAATGCGAACAACGTGTACCCGGCCCCATAGCCTTCTCTTGACACAGCTACACCGCAGTCCCTTAGATGCTTCCCGGTTATTGAAACCAACCCCTGATATTCCCTGATGTAGTTGGAGGTTATAAAACTAGGGGTGTAGGGTTTTGCAGGAATCACAGTGCCCTCGTGGACCAGCGCCGCGTAGTTGATGTTGTAGTGTCTAAAATTGAAGGGGTTTAAGGCGTAGGTGCCGCTAAATGCTGTATTGTCCACAAAACCGATGATGATGAGTTTGGGTAGTTGCCCTAGAAATAAATTCTGCTGCTGGGTTAAACGGGTACCTGCTGGGATGCTGAACACCTTCAGAGCTACTCTTTCCACAGCGTACTTGGCGTTTGATATTTGCAAAGCGTCGGCGTGCGCTAATCTGACGCTCGGGGACACTTTCACTCTCTTTACAAACAGGCTCGCGGCCAGGATGTCCAGCTTGTACTGGTCCGCATCCCCGCTGATGAGACAGAATGAGTCCTTGTTGCGTGTGAGCTTGATCTTAAGATCAATACCATTGATGAGCAGTTTATCTTGGAAGAAGAGATCTGAATGTATGCGGCCCAGGAGGTCAAAGTTGCGACTGCCTGCTGCAAACCTTGCTCTTTTTACAAAACCATGATTGGCACCGTCCAGAGCCGTGGTTTCAAACTGGCCGTATGTATCCTTGTAGAAGAGACCCGCTGAAAGCTGCGTGTCAAGGGCATCGCTACTGTAATTTTAGAATACTCTCGAGGTAGGCTCTGTAGGCATACATGTTATCGTTCTGTGTGATGAGTCGATCGCCCAGGGTGATGTCCACCTGATTAAACATGGCCGCTAGGGGGTAGGCGATCGTTGCCACTTGAGCGTCTGCTGCTATGTCGGACCCATCCGCTTTTACGATTTTACACATAAGATGCAGCAGCGTGTTGTTGAGATCCAAATACATATCCGTGGACCCTGACACAAAAAACTCTATAGGGGCCAGCGGTGTCAAGGCGGCTAAAGGCGATACCTCCATGAAGAAGCTGTTTTCGATGCTTGTCTGCGTTGGTTTTAGAGTAAACAAGTCTAACTCGGATTTGGCGCACTCGCGAGATGCACAGTGTACGAAGGCCATGGTTTAGTTTACGATGCTTTAAAAAATATTGACTTTAGAGCCGTTTCTCTTCTTCGCAGCTCTCTTCCGTCTTGGAGTTCTTCTTTTCTGAGGACGTTTTGAAGAACTCCTCCTTTTTTTATAGGGGACCGGTGGACCCCTGCGTCTCGAAGACCGTCGCTTCCTTTTAACACTCACGCGCGGCTTGTACAACAGCCCCGCTCCTTCTTGCGGCTGTTTGTTCATGCGCTCTGCAACCGCCGAAGTAACAGACCCAACAACATCATGGGCAATGTTCGTAGCAGCCGTCTTAACATGCGGTTTTACAATTTCATAGCCTCTTCTCAAGAACGGCATAGCTCTTCTAAACAGGCTCCTGAAGAAGCCCCCTAAACCAGCCCCATACATAACCGGCGACCCTTGAAAGTACGGCGGACCTCCATATCCGGCTTGGTTTCTGTAATAGTCCCTGTACATAGACGGGTTCCCGTATGTTTTCACGACCACCATGATGCCTGGTTAATAACCGCTGTCGTGTCTCGGTCTTAAATGAAGCTTAACAATAACTTTCCCGTATTTAAAGGCCACCGGCTCAGACTGATCATCGTAGATCATAATTGAAATGGTGTCAAAATGGTTTTTAGAAACTGCGACGTAGTCGGGTTTGTTCAATTGAATATTAACCATCGTATTATTTTCACCCTGTACATGGACCCATCTTAACAGCGGGGAATAACTATCACCGATCCTCTGGGCCTCTACAATGTCGCTATACACATAGAGCGTATAGAACCCACCGTTAATATCGGGGCATGTGTGATCCTGCTCCATCGGACTTTTTGCATGCAGCACGGTGCCTAAAACCCTTCTTAATTTACTGGAGCAGTTAAACGTCGTGGTACGGCTTGGTGCTTTAAGAAGTACCTTCCTTCTGACGTTATCTAGCGACAGATGCGTATTCGGATATGCTTCGAGGCGGTCTATGGCTTTGTTGACAGCATCGACAACACTTAAAACGGTTGGGTAGTAACCGTGTGGAATGCTCTCGTGCATGCTCACTGGATCCTGCTCACGCTTTATGTAAAACTTTGCCTCGGCCTGTGTGAATGTATTCCATGTTCTAGGGTATTGGATTTCTGTTAGGGCCACCTCCCAATCCCCTTTCAGGTCCACAGGCTTAGCCAGTTTCACGGTGTAATTAGAAATCTGGTTGTCGGGGAACATGCCCTTAGAAGCGTTGGATGGTAAGGTGATATAAAAGGGGGCTGTCTCCATCTTATTAGAGGATTTTAGACGGTCCTTAGCTCACACACCCTTCAGCGAGCTGGCCAACACCCAACTGTTAAATTTCTCCGGCCATCCCCTCCATTTGACATATGCCTGGCTGCTAGCCCCCTACCTTTCCTTTTCAGAACCTTTTCAACCCTATACACCCTGTTCGGATCATCAGGTACCATTTGTAACTCTTCCTTGTAAAACACCCCCGATACAGCTTCCCCATCGTAGTCCTTTAAACTGTAAATATACAGCCCTTCTTTAAGCTCCACATTATCCACTATAAATATTTTGTCGCTAAAAGTCTGGCGGTAGCCCTTCGTAAAGACCCCTTTCAATTTTGAAATCCTCACATGCGTGCCTTTTTTAAAAATAGGTTTCTTCATCTTTGTAGCAAAATTATGCCCGTACACCGTTCGCCAAACAGCTAAAGAATTACTAGGAGTCACCTCTGCGGGTGATGTTTTGATGGTCCGGTGATAACTGGCATTATACACATCTAAAAAAGCCTGTAGAACATCCACGTATCTGTAGGTGTTGTTGGCCGTAAAATACTGCCACATCTTAGACTTTAAAGTTCTGTTAAACCGTTCTACAACCGCTGCTTTCACCTCCGTGTGTGTTACAAAATGTTGAACACCGTGGTTGTTTAATAATTTCTGAAATGTCTTGTTTAAGAATTCTTTACCGGCGTCTGTTTGTAGTTTTTGAGGAACCCTGCCCTTCTCGAAGATGGCTTTAAAAGCGGCCGTGACGCTGGCCCCTCTTTTATCGCTTAACGGTTCTGCGTAGGCGTACTTGGACAGCACGTCTATGACTGTTAATATATAACAAAAGCCGTTGTTATGTTTTGCTATATCTTGAAGGCTGATTATGTCAGCTTGCCACTGATAATCTATTTGAGCATTAACGATTGTAGGACGTCTCTTAAAACGTCTTCTGGCCGGTTTATGGAGCGAATACGCCTCCTCTCCTGATAGCCACGTCTTGACCAGGTCTCTGCTTACGGGCTCGTTTTCATCTGCAGCCCGTCTGTATAGGGCTTCGACACTTCCAAAGCTGCCAACCCCGCTTGTATCATAATAAAGTTTTCTTAACATATCCCCCGACATGATCGCATCCGGTACAATTAATGAAATGAAAGACATTGTTTTGTGTAAGGGCGTTTTATTAAAAAACAAATAAACCATACTACCAAGACCTAAGCAAAAGATACTTTACATTTTCATAGCAAACGTCATAAGTACGTATTAACACATAGCCACCTCGCGTTGTAACATTCCGCTTGTTTGTTCTAAATACACGCTATCCTGTAACGTTACATAAGAACTTAGGTAAATAGTCTTCGGGGGCCAAAGCCCCCTGAGACTATTTTTTTATACACGTTACACATACGCCTTTCTACGAGTCTTTGTAGCAGCTTTCTATCAAGAGTCGGGCACATCTCCTGCATTTCAGGTAGTTTTACGCTCGGGTCATAGGCGTATTGGATCTCATTGAGTGCAGATGTCAAGATCCTCAACATATCGGGGTGTACAGTTTTCTTTTCAGGGTGCAGGCCGTACACCACCCTTAGCAGCTTATACAACTTGTACGGGTCTAACAAACCACAAATATAGCGTATTGTTCTTGCTCTGTATGATTCGCACAAACATTCGTGAGCCGCCTGCTGGGGATCGTTCATTTGGTGGCCGTGACAAAGACTGTAATAGTCACGTTTGACACAGTTTAGTACTACCGTCGCTGCGAAACCCTTAACTTCACGCCGTTCAAAGAAGGACAATCCTGCATCTTCATCTTTTTCACACGCGCCGCTCTTAGAACCGCATACACATTTGTCGCAGCCCTCGCTGTTTTGGCACGTTGAGCTTTCAGCCTGTTTTGAACACCACAGACAATTAAAGATTACATTGCTCGCTTTTGCAGGTCGCCAGGCTCCAGCCGTTCTTTTGGGGCTTCTATCTAGGGTTCAAAAAAAGAAAGATTGACAGACCTTTAGTTGAAGAAATAAAATACATCGTTATATAGATACAGGGGCATAACATTTTCATACTAACCTCCATATTTTCACCACCCTCTGCGGCAGCTCTGAAATCCAGAGTCGCTAATGTCCTGCGATGCCCCGTCATCTTCGACGCTTGTACCGGGCTGTTGCAACACGACCTCCGCAGCAGCCGCATCCTCCTGAAGGTCCATGTCTTCGTAGACAGGGGTGTTAGGAGGTGCTACAGGCTCTTTACCATAGTGCATTATGAAGTAGGTGCATCCTGCTGGTGTTACGCGCTAGGGTCAGAAAAAGAAAGATTGATATGCCAATAGCTGAAGAAATAAAATACCTCATTTTTGTAACTGCCGAGCATAAATTTTTTTTTTACTAACCTCTGCATTTTCAAAGGCCTCTGCTGCGGCTCTGAAATCTTGAGAGTCGCTAATGTCCTGCGCTGCCCCAACATCTTCGGCGACTGTACCCGATGGTTGCAGCACAACATCATCAGCATCCGTATCCTCCTGAAGGGCCAGGGCTTCATAGACAGGGGTGTTAGGAGGTGTTACAGCCTCTTCAGATTCCTCCATATCCACGAAACTGGGGCCGGCAAACAAGATGCCACTACCAGAGCCCTCACTCTCTCTGTGGGCGTCCTTAACCGGCGGCAACCTGCATACGCACTCCTTGAGACTGAGTTTTTGCACCCCCCGACACAGGCCATTACCAAAACCAGTAATGTTGCAGCCCATATCCTTAGGTGTTTCTTGCTGAGCATTCTCGTCCATTACCAGAGTTGGTAAGCTGCGGTAATATCTACTGATAGGTTGTTGGGAGCCACCCCACATAGGTCTCTTCACAAGAGAGCTGTATCTCTTCATTTTGCTATGGGAACCTTCTCGTCTTCAGGCGGCTGCTTGCTGTACAACGCTCTTAAGGATGCCTTATATGTATCCTAAACAGCTCCTAAAAGGGGGCGTACCCTCTACACATCAACAATGCCTTAGAGGCGTCATAGGGCTCTGGCTCGCTGCTGTCTCCAGAAACAGCACCGCCCCTAGGACCGCCCCTTGGACAAGATGGACATCTCATGATGCTCACACTCTGACACATACACGGTGCCACACCCTTGTATTCCCACGGGCTTGAGGCCTGTCACTTTTAAGGACACACGTCCCTTTTAAGGACACAGCGAGGGGAGGGAGGACCTGTCACTTTTAAGGACACGCGTCACTTTTAAGGACACATCGAGGGGAGGGGGGACCTGTCACTTTTGGACACGCGTCACTTTTGGGGACACAGCGAGGGGCGGGGGACCGGAGGGGGACCTGTCACTTTTAAGGACATGAATGGGGATGAATGGTATCCGCTTATACTACTCACAGTCCTTGTCTTTTTTGGCATCCAGCACTATGGAAAGGCAGCAAACAAAGTCCAGTTTCCTCTCTAAGTTCACAAATCGTTCCAACAATGGCTCTTTTCATCCAAAATATTGCTGAATCTGCTACAGAGGACTTCATATGATAGAGTGTCAGCTGGTGAGCCGTCTGAAGTGAGCTATTTGACTTATTAGTATCAGATGAAATCTGTGGTTGTAATTGGGGCTGCGGGGTTTTAACAGGCTGTGAAGACTGTGCCCATGAGAGCAGTTGGCTGTTATTAATCACGGCTCCGGCAGGCTGTTTTCTTTTATTAGCCGGCTGTTTATTGGGAGCTCTTTTCCATTTTGTCGATGTATTTATTGGGATGGAGTGGTCTGCATATACTACTATGCAACTAGGTGAGTCGGAATTGTTGCTAGCGCTTGAAGTGTGGTTTCTGCTTTTATTTGTATGGGGCAAGGCGTTGGGCAATATTAATTCTTCCTCAGCTGAGACAACAGTAGCTGCTTTTTCCCCTGACCCAATAACGTTGGTGAAGCCCCATAGTCAAGTGATGTCGCTCGGATAATTCAGTCTCATTGGTAACAATCCCTACTTCTCTCTCTAGCATTGAGTCGATGGATACTGAGGGGCGGGAAGCAGCACAACCCCTTCATTCCTCCACTTCCCCATAAAGAAGGATTAGATAGCTTCTCACCTGACTGTTGCAGTTTCTTAAAAGGATCCCAAAGTGGGGCCAGGAGGGGTGCCCGTGCCCAGCCTCACACAGCCGCGGATGGGTGCAGACGGGCCCACTCTTGGCCCCAAGTGGCAGAAGTAGATGCCTCCGGGCGCAAAAGTTGCAGCGTGGGCGGTGGCCTTCCGCAAGTGCTCTTAGGGGTTGTAGTCCTCCTGCCCCCTCCGAAACAGGCTAAGTACTGATTGCTTCATCTTGATTAGAGTCCTTCTGCTGCTGGCGCTGTAATTGAGATACTATTTTCCTTTCTAGCTAGGACAGTCATCCTTGTTGCTTCTTTCCTCCCATCCCATCCCTCACCCCACTCTTGTCCTGTTGCTTCTCCCTCTCACCCCCAGCACTGATGTCCGTGTTACATCTTGCTTCCCACCCCCACACCCCCTTTGTTGGTGTTGCCTCTTCTCTCTCACCCGCCACACTCCTGTTGTCTGCGTTTCCTCATCCCTTTCACTCCCCACCCTCCAGTTGTCTGTGTTGTCCCCTCACCTGTCACTCCCATCCGCCATAAGAAAAAGTCCAGACAGAACTGACATGTCTGTGACAGTCACTCCCAGCTGCCTTTCACTTCCAGAAAGAAGATTTACATTTCTCTCCAAAAAAGGTGGAAGGAACCAGATCCTCCTGTTTTCCAAGTGCCCTTTGCTGGAACCCTCTTTTTCCACATATACTCCCCTCCAGCAATGCTGAGTAAGTTAATGTACGCACTGATCGAGGTAGTTATGCAATGTGTGCAACAAACAAACTGACATTTGATATTTAAATAATCGATGTTTAAATGTGGGAGCGAGTGGCTGGATCTCGATACGGTTCTTGAATCTTGAGCTCGTGGGGGCATACGGCGTTCTCCGTGCTTGGCCCGTTCCTTAACCTTGCCTTTTAACAGTGATGCAATTTGGGAATTTTACCTAGCCACGCAGGTCCATACACCTCACTACTTGGTGTAAGCAACCTCTTACTTTTTCTCCTTAACCAAACATTGTACCTAAATTGACCCCCTTTTAGGACACTGGAATTACCAGGTGTCTTACCTGCCGGGAGTCGATGGTGTGAGTCACCAACTTATTTTGGGTGAGTCCGCCAGTTTCAGCTACCATGATATTGCGGGTGCAACAAACCCAACATTTTTAAATTCATTTTAATTCATATTGAGCATGTCACGACTGCGTGACGCATGTTTTGGGCACTATGACTATACCACCTATGTTTTACTTTCTTCTCTGTGTGCACAGTGCACGGTGAGTCATTTAGGGGACACGTGTGTCATAGATT